>OX388350.1:1641714-2841714 GCA_947579665.1 Sympetrum striolatum
CAGTGGTTCCCAAACTTATTTTACCCCTTTTCCAGAAAAAATATCACTCAGTGCCCCCTGGATTTTCTTATAAATTTTAATAGCAATTAAACAAAGATATATGCATTAATTTTTCTACCTTTTTCGTAAAATATAGTAAAGAAAGGTGTAAATTAGAAAAATTAAAGATTCAAATTATGAAACTATTTTTAAATCTCTGAATAAGGTAATACAAAAAAAGATAAAACATTCGAAATCATCTTAATGAGAAGGATGAATCTGGTATTCTGCTACTAATGTGGTAATCCTTGGCTCTATTTTCGTCAGCAGTAATTTTAAATTGCAGCGATTGACTATTTGCAATCGGTGTCTTTTTTGTTAATAAATAAGTTATGGCACTAAATCCAAGTTCCGCTAAATATGGGGAAGGAAAGTCAATTAAGAACTTTTGAAAGATACTCCCAATTCATCTCTTTGTTCTATCCATGGCCTAATCCACCACCACCTTCCGTTTTAGCATATCCGAACAGAGCTCACTCACTCAAATTCTTAATAGCCTCTTAAGGATTTTTTTCTATTCTTTACTATTGAAAACCACAGTTCCTTGTCAGAAATTCAGGAAATCACCTACTCTGCGCTGACTTACACAGCGAGCGCCCGACATTTTCCATTCAATTACCATCCCATTTCGGGAAAACTACGATAGCTATTGTTACTAAACTCTAAGAAAATAAAAATTGTAACATTATTCTTTATTTCATTCGCAGTATATACTTATGTAAAACTGATATTTAAAAAAAATTACAATATGTCAACTTTTTCATGTTTAATCCTGTAAAATTTACGACAACGCAAAACAAATATTTAATTATAACCGTTGAAAAGTATAAATAAATTGTCTTTAGACATTATCGTTGAGTAGAATAATAGAGGAAGTCAGACAAAACATTAATTAAATTCTGAGTGATAGAACATGAGATACAATGTGATATAAAATTGTTAATTCACGGTTCGTTGGACAGGATTTGAGCATGCATTAAAAATCAGTCAGTACAGCGGGTAAAAATCTGAAAAAGCGTTCCGTATCTGATAGTAACCTTTCTGAAAACTCTGCCGGCACGAAAAGGTTAATAATATCATGTTTATTCATTTCATTAGTATTTATTTTAGTTTGTTATTTACAAAGATATTTCAAAAAAAATATTAATTAAAAATACCTCCATAATAATTTTATTGCTTCTACAGATAATTATGGTTCAACAAAAGAAAAAATGTAGACAGTATAATATCGAATATGTATTTGAAATATGGCTTTATTGAGTCGCCTGTAAACAATATATAACCAATATGCCTGATTAGTCATAAAGTTTTATCAAATGAGTGTATGAAGCCTTCCAGGCTACAAGAACATTTGACTAAAATTCATTGTGATCAAAACATAAGGATTTATCTTATTTTTGAACACTAAAAGAAAAAATACAGATTCAGGGTTAATTTTGTGGTACTTATTAACTTGTAAAAAAATCCATGGTAAACAAACTTTTACTAGACAGGTAACATATAATTTTTTCATCAGGTGTTTAAAAAAAATACCTGATGATTTTTTTTAGCACCTTTTTAAAAAAAAGACCTGATGACTCTACGAAACCTTGGTCCTCTTATTCGGATAATAAATTAGTGTTCTAGTAAAAGTTTGTTTACCATGAATGTTTTACTAAAAGAAAAAATTGTCAAACAACCTTGATGGCGAAACTCTTTTCAGCCGCGACCACACAAGATGGTGATGGCTTGCTTGCATCTTATAATATTTTGTTCATGATTTCCAAATCGCGAAAACCTCATACAATTGGTGAAGAACTAATTATACCGGCCATAAGTGAAGTAAAACGTACTGTGCTACACAAGCCAGCATCTGATATTATCGAGAAAATTTTGTTGAGCAATAATACAGTGCCAATAAGAATTGATGAAAAGGCTCAAGATGTTGAAGATTCATCGCATGGCTATTTAAAAACACCTCGGTTTTCTATTCAACTCGATGAGCCATTTTTGTTAGGAAATAAAGCTTTACTTTTAGCATACGTGCGGTTCACAAAGGAAGAACAAATTTGCGAAGAATTATTATTTGCTAAATATTTGCAAACTGATACTAAAGGCGAATCAAAATTTCATGTATTGGATGAGTTTTTTAAATAAAAAGAAATACCTTCGAGTAATATCTTATCAGCTGCCAGCGATGCTAAGACGCTACAGTGGTTTTCTTGCATATTAAAATAAGGAGGTGCCGAATCCATTCACAGTACTCTGTATCATCCATCGTCAATATCTAGTTGCCATAAAATTTTAGCGCACGTCTACATAATTTATTACAATATGTAATTAAAGCTATCAACACTATTAGAAGCAAATCATTGAATGACAGATTATTTAAACAGCTTTTGTATTGAAAGCCATGAAGAACTTAATCGTTTGCTGCTTCATACAGAAGTTTGTTTGTTTTCAAAGTGTGTCTGTTTAGATAGGTTTTATAAGCTATAACTTGGTGCTGGAGTACTTGAATGATAAACATGATGCTTTACGATCCAATTTAATTCAACCTTAAAATGACATTTCTTGCTTGACCGACTTGTTTCAAGAATTTAATGAAAGCAAGCTTCAGCTTCAAAGTGATGAACTGAATTTAATAAAAACAAAATCTGCTATTTCTGCATTTGTGAAAAAACATCTTCTGTACAAACTAAATTTTAGAAGAGGGGAATTCAGCCAGTTCCCCAATTTATCAGGTGCAGAAAAAAAAATTGAAGACTTGAATTGATTTCTTATTGTGAGCACTCAAAGAATACAAAATATCATGAACGATTTGATGATATTTTGAAAAAGAACATACCTGATTGAATTTTGGATCGTTTTTCTAGAGCAAAGAATCTCCACAGTTGCAAGAAGAACTGAGGATGTAACTACAAATGTTGAGTTGAAATTTAAATTGAAAAGCGGCTACCAGCAATTCTGGCTGTAAAAGGAGATCCCTACGGCTTACCCTGAAATATGGGCTTCAATTCAAAAGTTCTTAATTGACTTTCCTTCCCCATATTTAGCGGAACTTGGATTTAGTGCCATAACTTATTTATTAACAAAAAAGACACCGATTGCAAATAGTCAATCGCTGCAATTTAAAATTACTGCTGACGAAAATAGAGCCAAGGATTACCACATTAGTAGCAGAATACCAGATTCATCCTTCTCATTAAGATGATTTCGAATGTTTTATCTTTTTTTGTATTACCTTATTCAGAGATTTAAAAATAGTTTCATAATTTGAATCTTTAATTTTTCTAATTTACACCTTTCTTTACTATATTTTACGAAAAAGGTAGAAAAATTAATGCATATATCTTTGTTTAATTGCTATTAAAATTTATAAGAAAATCCAGGGGGCACTGAGTGATATTTTTTCTGGAAAAGGGGTAAAATAAGTTTGGGAACCACTGGTCTAGATGGTAAATTTTATAAAACCAAAAGTTGTTTTCAAGGTAAAATTTTGTAAATTCTGTTCCCCAAAAATAATTATTTTCAGTAACAGCGATATTATTAAGCATAACAATTAGTTAGAGGAAGAATTTATTATCTAAGTCTCATACATATTATTTTATGAATTCAGATGCTTAGTTTGTTCTGCTCTGTTAGAAACATCTCCTTTCTTGTCCAATATTGCTTCACTAAATTCCTATCAGTAATTTTTTCAAACTAGGTAATTCAGTGCAGCTGTTTTATTAATGTGTTGTATATTAATGTACAGAAACAATACACATTACTTCCAGATAATTTTTCTACTATGATAAGCATTGGAACTTAATTTACTTTAATTGAATTGGCAGTCAAATGTGGTCACATTTTCAAATCAAAGAATTACTTATTTTGATTACATATGCCAAATTTGGTTCAATTTATTGTTCATTCATTTATAAAACATAGGAAATTCTAAATACTAAGAAAGTGCGTCAGTTTTCATATTACTAATGCTCAAATGATGGCTACAGCTATATTGTTTAGCATTGTCGTAGAGACATTGAAATAAAACTTTACATAAGGTTTGCTGAGCGTATTTATTCGCAAAACATTACTTACAATAATTATACCCTAGAGATTAGGAGGCTGTTGACGGCAATCATGACTGACTGATTGAGGATCGGATGGCCACGGAGATACATGGATATGGCATCAGTTGGCTGAAGGCCTCAAGCCCAATTCCTTCCAACTCTTTTGAAAGGTCCAGAGGGCACCACCAAAACATAGGAGGGAGGGAGATGCCAGAGCCAGTGCAAGACAAAGCATCATAGATGATCTTAATACTCATCCGCAAATGACTCTGAATCATCCCTTGCACTCTGTCCCTCCGACACCATGTGACTAAGGTGAAACCTGCCTCAACGGCCACCTCCCTTAAGCGGTCACCTCCTCAAGCAGCAATTTTTAGAACGGTAAAATATCACATATAAACAATGTATATTTCCCTTCCTTTAAGCTGCCACTAAACAAGTAGTTTACGAGCAAAAGAGCAAAGTGATTACCTTTGAGTGGACTGAGGATCCAAGAGAAAGTTCGTGAAATAGTGAAGGAACTGGGGGTGAATAATCTTGTTGCCAGCAATGGCTGGTTAGTGTGTTTCAGAAAACGTCATAATATTGCATTTTGTGCAGTGTGTGGAGAAGGGGGAGGTTTAAAGGATGTTTACGATTGGAAGAAGAGATTACCATCCCTTTTAGATGGTTATGCCCCTCGTGACATATTTAATGCTGACGACAGTGGCCTTTTTTATCGGTCAATACCTAAAAAACCCTCAGCAATGAGATGTGCAAACGAGGAAATGTGTCAAGAGAAAGATTAACAGTACTGCTGTGCTGCAACGCGGTGGGAGAGAAACTCTTGGTAATAGGGAAATCTCTGAGACCTCGTTGTTTTAAAAGGGTTGATGCCCAACAGTTAGGAGTAATGCTAATAGAAGGGCATGGGTGACGACAGCAATTTTCGAATCTTGGCTTAAGGACTTCAATGCTAAGATGGTCAATGAACAGCAGAAGGTGATTGGTTTACATGGGTAGGATTGATTTCTAACCACATTCCAGTAAGAATAACACTCTTCAAAAGATTTCTCTATAAATTTCAAAATTTAATAAATGGTGGCTAAGGATAGAATTTAATTTAAAAATCCCTTTCTCACAAGGAGCAAAGATCTAGCCGTAGAAAGCAAAACTGAAATGCTTCTACAATTTAATGTAATTTAGATACATGAAGATATGAATGGTTGACATAAGGTATTAAAAATATATCTAAATAATATTTGTCGAACAATGTGGACACAAAACCTTTCTTCACCAAACCTTTTCTGGGTTGATCTCACAAAAATGAGTAAAATTCGTCCAACTAACTAATGAGGTATGTAAATTATTTTCACAGTTATTAAGATCTATCAAATTTATTACTATAATTACTATAATATATAAATAAATTATACTAAATTAAATTATACTAATATTATATATGGGGGATATTTTTACCGCCCGGCATCGAACCCGGGTCTTTAAGGCAATACTTTCTATGCAGCACAACAGAAAAACACCATCTCTAACCGCGTATGCAAATTCAAGCAGAAATATTGGTTGCAACTGCCTCAAATGACGACCTCCTTTTCCTTTCTATTTCTTATGAGAGAAACGTTATTGTGCTCTGGCTTCGAACCCAGCAACAGTACGGTCTTATGAAATTTTTTTTCTAAAACTTATTCGTACCATACATCTTCCAGCCAAGCACGAACATCCTATCATTTCGATAAGTGCATGTAAAAAAATAATGAAAAACGGCTCCCATGTATTTTAAAGGGCAGATCTTTGCATCGTCCTAGCATCGAACCCAGGATAACTTTTGTAAAAGTCATTGATGTTTTCGAAAGTCCAAGACCATAAATATTGGCACCTTGAGTTTTACTTCTCTACCTATCCGGAAAGTATTTTTTTTTAATTCCCGAAAATCACGGCAATGCATTCAAACGGGAAAAATCGGGACTTTGGGGCCCTCTGGAATCGAACCTATGACACTGAGGATCAAAGTCTCTTTTTTCCTGGGGGTTTCACGTTATGGCCAATATGTCATAAAAATTTCAGATCAATGACGCTTGTAGTTTAGGCTGTGAATTTGTATCCTATCTATCTATCTATCTATCTATTATATATAGATGCTTCTCCGGATTCATTCATATATCATACGAGTAAAATGTTGCTTGCATACTGCAAGCAGATCGACAACACTAATTTTATATCGGCATCATATCGGGACGGGCCTAAAAAGAGAAAAAAAAAAGAATTCTTAAAATTTGCTGCAATTTCATCGTCTGGCATCGAACCCGATTCTTACTGGTGAACTTACTATGCAGCACAATAGAATATCACCATCTCTAACTATGTGTGAAAATTCAACCAAAAATATTTGCTACAACTGCCTCAAACTACGTTCTACTTTTTAATAATGTAAATGGCTCTCGGGACTCGAACCAAGGACGATCGTGGAAATCTAAAACATGTTTCTGAAAGTTAATTATGATTTCTATCTATATGCCGAATTTTAAGTTTCTATTTTATTGGGAATAGTTTCAAAATAATTCCTAAAAATCGGATCAACTTCTGATTTCAGAGACACCTGGTGTCGAACCCAGGACGTATTGTAAGCTGTGAATGCACAGTTTGATTTGTAAAAATTTGCTCTTGTATCATGCAAAGTTTGAAGTCGATAGCATGCTGGAAAGTACCTAAATTTTGTTTCCGTTATCTCCGAAAGAAATGCATTGAGAAGTGCAAATGGCCCTCTGGCATCGAACCAAGGACCATCAGCGAACATGTAAAATTTTATTATGAAATATATTCATGATATCTATCCACGTGCCGAGTTTCAAATATCCATGTTATCGGGAAAGGATCCAAAAAAAATCTTCAAAATCGCCGCAATGCATTTTAAACGGCCGATTTTTGCCCCGACCTAGCATCGAACCATGGACTAAATTCTAAAATGTCTTTCTGATTTTCGTTGGATACGCCCGGCTTCTAGCGATCCCTGGAGTTTCAACTTTTTCTCTCTCCGGGAAGTGTCTCAAAAAAATTTTCGAAAATCCCCGCCATGTATTCTTATGGAAAAAATAGCGACTTTGGGGCCCTCTGGAATCGAACCCATAACCATGAGGATCAAAATCGCAATTTTTCTGGCGGTTACACGTTATGGCCAATACGTCGTAAAAATTTCAAGTCAAGGACGCTTGTGGTTTAGGCTGTGAATTAGTATCCTATCTATCTATCTATCTATCTATCTATATAGGTATATCCATGAATGAATCCGGAGAAGCATCTATCTATTATACGAGTAAAATGTAGCTTGCATACTGCAAGCAGATCGACAACACTAATTTCATGTCGGCATCATATCGGGAAGGCCGTCAAAAGAAAAAAAAATGGATTGAAAATATTCTGATTATTCGCTGCAATTTATTCATCCGGCATCGAACCCGGGTCTTCCTGGTTATACTTACTATGCAGCACAATAGAAGATCACCATCTCTAACTATCTGTGAAAATTCAAGCAGAAATATTACCTGCAATTGCCTCAAACAACGTCCTACTTTTCCCTTATATTTCTTATGAGAGAAATGTTAATGTGCTCCGGCATCGAACCCAGGAATAGTTCGGTCTTCTGAAAACTGTTTTCTAAAACCAGTTTTAACCATACATCTTCCAGCCAAGCACGAACTTCCTATCATTTCGATAAGTGCATCAAAAAAATAATGAAATACTAACCCTATGTATTTTAAACAGGAGACATATTTACCGCCCGGCATCGAACCCGGGTCTTTCTGGTGAAACTTCCTATGCAACATAATAGAAGATATTAATCATTAACTATGTGCGAAAATTCAAGCAGAAATGTTGGCTGCAACTGGCTCAATCGAAGTCTTACTTTTCCCTTATATTCCTTATGAGAGAAATGTTAATGTGCTCTGGCATCGAACCCAGGAATAGTACGGTGTTATGAAAATTTTTTTCTTAAACCAATTTTTACCTTACACTTTCCGGCTAAGCACGAACTTCCTATTATTTCGAGAAGTGCATCAAAAAAAATAATGAAAAACTGCTCCCATGTATTTTAAAGGGCGGATCTTTGCATCGTCCTAGCATCGAACCCAGGATATTTTTTGTGAAAGCCATTAATGTTTTCGAAAGTCCTAGACCATAAATATAGGCACCTTGAGTTTTATTTTTCTACCTATCCGGAAAGTATTTTTTTTAAATTCCCGAAAATCACGGCAATGCATTTAAACGGGAAAAATCGGGACTTTGGGGCCCTCTGGAATCGAACCCATGACACTGAGGATCAAAGTCGCTTTTTTCCTGGGGGTTTCACGTTATGGCCAATATGTCATAAAAATTTCAGATCAAAGACGCTTGTAGTTTAGGCTGTGAATTTGTATCCTATCTATCTATCTATCTATATAGGTATATATATGAATGAATCCGGAGAAGCATCTATCTATTATATATAGATGCTTCTCCGGATTCATTCATATATATAGCCATATAGCTATATAGCTATATAGATAGGATACAAATTCACAGGCTAAACTACAAGGGTCACTGCCTTGAAATTTTTATGACGTATTGGCCATAACGTGAAACCTCCAGGAAAAAGCCGACATTGAACCTCGATGTCATGGGTTCGATTCCAGAAGGCCCCAAAGTCCCGATTTTCTCCATAAGGATACATGGTGAAGATTTTCGAAATTTTTTTTGAAGCAGTTCCCGGAAAGGTAGAGAGTTGAAATTCGAGGGATCGCTAGATGCCAAAGATATCTAAAGAAAATTATAAATACATCTACGAATATTATCCTTGGTTCGATGCTAGGTCGGGGCAAAAATCGGCCGTTTAAAATGCATTGCGGCGATTTTGAAGATTTTTTTAGGATCCTTTCCCGATCACATGGATACTTGAAACTCAGCACGTGGATAGATATCACAAATATATTTCATAATAATATTTTACATGTTCGCTGATGGTCCTTGGTTCGATCCCAGAGGGACATTTTCACTTCTCAATGCATTTCTTACGGAGATAACGGAAACAAAATTAAGGTACTTCCCGGCATGCTATCGACTTCAAACTTTGCATGATGGAGGAGCCTGTCCTTAAAAATCAAACTTTGCATTCACAGCATACAATATTTCCTGGGTTCGACACCAGATGTCTCTGCAATCAGAAGTTGATCCGATTTTTAGGAATTATTTTGAAACCTTTCCCAATAATATAGAAGCTTGAAATTCGGCATACAAATAGAGATCATAAATAACTTTCAGAAACATGTTTTAGATTTCCAAGATCGTCCTTGGTTCGAATCCAGAGAGCCATTTAAATTCGTGAAAATTAGAACGTCTTTTGAGGCAGTTGTAGCCCATATTTCTGCATGAATTTTCACACATAGTTAGAGATGGTGTTGTTCTATTGTGCTGCATAGTAAGTTCTCAGTAAAGACCCGGGTTTGATGCCAGACGATGGAATTTAGGCAAATTTTAAGAAAAATTTGAATCCATTTTTTTCTTTTGATGGCCGTCCGGATATGATGCAGACATGAAAATAGTGTTGTCGATCTGCTTGCAGTATGCAAGCAACATTTTACTCGTATATAATAGATATAGATGCTTCTCCGGATTCATTCATATATATACCTATATAGATAGATAGGATACAAATTCACAGCCTAAACTACAAGCGTCATTGATCTGAAATTTTTATGACATATTGGCCATAACGTGAAACCCCCAGGAAAAAAGCGACTTTGATCCTCAGTGTCATGGGTTCGATTCCAGAGGGCCCCAAAGTCTCGATTTTTCCCGTTTAAATGCATTGCTTTGATTTTCGGGAATTTTTAAAAAATACTTCCGGGATTGGTAGAGAATCGAAAATCTAGGAGCCTTTATATATGGTCATGATCTATCGAAAACATAAATGAGTTTTACAGAAAATATCCCGAGTTCGATGCTAGGTCGAGGCAAAAATCGGCCGTTTAAAATGTATTGTGGCGATTTTAAAGATTTTTTTTGGACCCCTTCCCGATGGCATGGAAACTTGCAATTCGGCATGGAGTTGGAGATTATAAATATATTTCATAATCAAATTTTACATATTCGCTGTTGGTCCTTGGTTCGATCCCAGAGGGCCATTTACATTCCTCAATGCATTTCTTATGGAGATAACGGAAACAAGTTTAAGGTACTTCCCGGCATGCTATCGACTTAAAACTTAGCATGATAGAAGAAGCAGTCTTAACAAATCAAACTTTGCATTCATAGCTATCAATGTGTCCTGGTTTCGACACCAGGTGTCTCTGCAATCAGAAGTTGATCCGATTTTTAGGAATTATTTTGAAACCTTTCCCCATAATATAGAAACCTGAAATTTGGCATATAGATTAAGATCAATAATAACTTTCAGAAACATTTTTTAAATTTCCAAGATCGTCCTTGGTTCGAGTACCGAGAGCCATTTAATTCGTGAACATTAGAGCGTCATTTGAGGCAGTTGTAGCCAATATTTCTGCTTGAATTTTCACACATAGTTAGAGATGGTGATCTTCTATTGTGTTTCATAGTAGGTTTCTCAGTAATACCCGGGATCGATTCCAGGCGATGAAATTTCAGCGAATTTTAAGAAAAAATTAAATCCTTTATTTTTCTTATGAGGACCGTCCCGATGTGATGCCGATATAAAATTAGTATTGCCGATCTGCTTGCAGTATGCAAGCTACATTTTACTCGTATATAATAGATATTCATATATATATATATATATATAGAGGATACAAAGTCACAGGCTAAACCACTAGCGTCAATAGCTTGAAATTTTTACGACATATTGGCCATAACGTATAACCTCCAGAAAAATTGCGATTTTGAACCTCAGTGTCATGGGTTCGATTCCAGAGGGCCCCAAAGTCGCGATTTTCCCCATAAGATTACATGGCGGTGATTTTCGAAAATTTTTTTGAGGCACTTCCCGGAAAAGCGGAGAGTTGAAACTCGAGGGACCGCTAAATGCCATGCATAGCCAACAAAAATCGGAAAGATATCTTCGAATATTGTCCTTGGTTCGATGCTAGACCGGGGCAAAAATCGGCCGTTTAAAATGCATTGCGGCGATTTTTAAGATTTTTTTTGGATCTTTTCCCGATAACATGGATACTTGAAACTCGGCACGTCGATAGATATCATGAATGTATTTCATAATCAAATTTTACATATTAGCTTATGGTCCTTGGTTCGATCCCAGAGGACCATTTGCACTTCCCAATGCTTTTCTTACGGAGATAACGGAAACAAATTTTAGGTACTTCCCGGCACGATATCGACTTCAAACTTTGCATGTAGAAAGATCAAGTCCATACAAATCAAACAGTGCATTCACAGCTATCAAAGAGTCCTGGGTTCGACACCAGGTGTCTCTGCAATCAGAAGTTAATCCGATTTTTAGGAATTATTTTGAAACCTTTGCCAATAATATAGAAACTTTAAATTCGGTATAAAGATAGAGATCATAAATAACTTTCAGAAACATTTTGTAGATTTCCAAGATCGTGCTTGGTTCGAATCCAGAGAGCCATTCAAATTCGTGAAAATTAGAACGTCTTTTGAGGCAGTTGTAGCCCATATTTCTGCTTGAATTTTCACACATAGTTAGAGATGGTGATGTTCTATAGTGCTGCATAGTAAGTTCACAGTAAAGACCCGGGTTCGAGGCCGGACGATGGAATTTAGGCAAATTTTAAGAAATATTTCAATCTTATTTTTTCTTTTGATGGCCGTCCGGATATGATGCCGACATGAAAATAGTGTTGTCGATCTGCTTGCAGTATGCAAGCAACATTTTACTCGTATAGGTATATATATATGAATGAATCCGGAGAAGCATCTATATATAATAGATATATCTATTATATACGAGTAAAATGTAGCTTGCATACTGCAAGCAGATCGACAACACTAATTTCATGTCGGCATCATATCGGGGCGGCCCTCAAAAGAATAAAAAGGGATTGAAAATATTCTTAAAATTCGCTGCAATTTAATCGTCTGGCATCGAATCTAGGCCTTCCTGGTGAATCTACTATGCAGTATTACAGAAAATCACCATCTCTTACTATGTGTGAAAAATCAAGCAGAAATATTGGCTGCAACTGCCTCAAACAAAGACCTTCTTTTCACGAATGTTAAATAGCTCTCTGGATTCGAACCAAGGACGATTTAGGAAATATAAAATATGTTTCGAAATGTATCTATAGGTTCTATATATATGCCGAATTTCAAGTTTAAATATTATTGGGAAGGGGTTCAAAATAATTCTTAAAAATCGGATCAGTGACTGATTGTAGAGACACCTGGTGTTGAACCCTGGACGTATTGGAAGCTGTAAATGCACAAAATGACTTGCTAGAACCTGATCTAATTTCATACTAAGTTTGAAGTCGATATCATACCGGAAAGTACCTAAAATGTGTTTCCGTTATCCCCATAAGAAATGCATTGTGGAGTGCAAATAGCCCTCTGGGATCGAACCAAGGACCATCAGCGAATATTAAAAATTTGATTATGAAATATATTTATGATTTCTAACCCCATGCCAAATTTCAAGTTTCCATGCATTCGGAAAGGGGTCCAAAAAAAATCTTAAAAATCGCCACAATACATTTTAAACGGCCGATTTTAGCCCCGACCTAGCATCGAACCCGGGATATTTTCTGTAAAACACATTTATGTTTTCGATAGATCATGACCGTATATAAAGGCTCCTAGAGTTTCGATTCTCTACCTCTCCGGAAAGTATTTTTTTTTAATTCCCGAAAATCTAAGCAATGCATTTAAACGGGGAAAATCCTGAATTTGGGGCCCTCTGGAATCGAACCCATGATACTGAGGATCTAAATCACAATTTTTCTGGCGGTTAATTGTTATGGCCAATACGCAGTAAAAATTTGAACTCAATCACGCTTGTGGTTTAGGCTGTGAATTTGTATCCTATCTATCTATATACCTATCTATATATATGAATGAATCCGGAGAAGCATCTATATCTATTATATACGAGTAAAATGTAGCTTGCATACTGCAAGCATATCGGCAATACTAATTTCATATCGGCATCATATCGGGAATGTCCTCAAAAGAAAAAAAAAGGATTGAAATTTTTCTTAAAATTCGCTGAAATTTCATTGTCTGGCATCGAACCCGGATCTTACTGGTGAACTTACTATGTAGCACAATAGAAGATCACCATCTCTAACTATGTGTGAAAATTAAAGCAGAAATATTGGCTACAACTGCCTCAAAAGACGCACTAATGTTCACGAATGTAAATGGCTCTCGGGTCTCGAACCAAGGACGATCTTGGAAATTTAAAAAATGTTTCTGAAATCTATTAAAGATCTCAATCCATATGCCAAATTTCAAGTTTCTATATTATAGGGAAAGGTCTCAAAATAATTCCTAGAAATCGGATCAACTTCTGATTGCAGAGACACCTGGTGTCGAACCCAGGACACATTGATAGCTATGAATGCATAGTTTGATTTGTTAAGACTGGTTCTTCTATCACGCTAAGTTTTAAGTCGATAGCATGCCGGGAAGTACCTAAAATTTGTTTCCGTTATCTCCATAAGAAATGCATTGAGAAATGTAAAAGGCACCCTGGGATCGAACCAAGGACCATCAGCGAATGTGTTAAATTTGATTATGAAATATATTTATAATCTCCAACTCCATGCCGAATTTCAAGTTTCCATGCCATCGGGAAGGGGTCCAAAAAAAATCATAAAAATCGCCACAATACATTTTAAACGGCCGATTTTTGCCTCGACCTAGCGTCGAACCCAGGATATTTTCCGTAAAACTCATTGATGTTTTCGATAGATCATGTCCATATATCTAGGCTCCTAGAGTTTCGATTCTCTACCTATCCGGGAAGTATTTTTTAAAAATTCCCGAAAATCAAAGCAATATATTTAAACGGAAAAAATCGGGACTTTGGGGCCCTCTGGAATCGAACCCATGACACTGAGGTTCAAAATCGCAATTTTTCTGGAGGTTATACGTTATGGCCAATATGTCGTAAAAATTTCAAGCCATTGACGCTAGTGGTTTAGCCTGTGACTTTGTATCCTCTCTATATATATATATATATATGATATACGAGTAAAATGTTGCTTGCATACTGCAAGCAGATCGATAACACCAATTTAAAGTCGGCAACCTTTCGGGACGGTCTTAAAAAGAAAAAAAAATTGAAAATAATCTTAAAAATTTGCTTCAATTTTAATCGTCTGGCATCGAACCCGGGTCTTCCTGGCTAACCTATTAAGCAGCACAACAGAAGATCACCATCACTAACTATGTGTGAAAATTCAAGCAGAAATATTGGCTGAAACTGCCTCAAACGACGTTCTACTTTTCACGTAAGTAAATGACTCTCGGGACTCGAACCAAGGACGATCGTGGAAATCAAAAACATGTTTCTGAAAGTTATTTATGATCTCTATCTATATGCCGAATTTCAAGTTTCTATTTCTTTGGGAAAGGTTTCAAAATAATTCCTAAAAATCTGATCAACTTCTGATTGTAGAGACGCCTGGTGGCGAAACCAGGAAACATTGGTAGCTGTGAATTCACAGTTTGATTAGTAATGACTTGATCTTATCTTATGCAAAGTTTCAAGTAGATATAATATCGGGAAGCACCTAAAATGTGTTTCCGTAATCTCCATAAGAAATGCATTGAGGAATGTAAATGGCCCTCTGGGATCGAACCAAGGACCATAAGGGAATATGTAAAATTTGATTATGAAATATAATTATGATATCTAACGCCATGCCGAATTTCAAGTTTCTATGCCATCGGAAAAGGGTTCAAAAAAAATCTTAAAAATCGCCGCAATGCATTTTAAACGGCCGATTTTTGCCCCGACCTAGCATCGAACCCAGGATATTTTCCGTAAAACTTATTTATGTTTTCGATAGATCATTTTCATATATATATGCTCCTGGAGTTTTGATTCTCTGCCTACCCGGAAAGTATTTTTTTTTAATTCCCGAAAATCACGGCAATGCATTCAAACGGGAAAAATCGGGACTTTGGGGCCCTCTGGAATCGAACCTATGACACTGAGGATCAAAGTCTCTTTTTTCCTGGGGGTTTCACGTTATGGCCAATATGTCATAAAAATTTCAGATCAATGACGCTTGTAGTTTAGGCTGTGAATTTGTATCCTATCTATCTATCTATCTATCTATTATATATAGATGCTTCTCCGGATTCATTCATATATCATACGAGTAAAATGTTGCTTGCATACTGCAAGCAGATCGACAACACTAATTTTATATCGGCATCATATCGGGACGGGCCTAAAAAGAGAAAAAAAAAAGAATTCTTAAAATTTGCTGCAATTTCATCGTCTGGCATCGAACCCGATTCTTACTGGTGAACTTACTATGCAGCACAATAGAATATCACCATCTCTAACTATGTGTGAAAATTCAACCAAAAATATTTGCTACAACTGCCTCAAACTACGTTCTACTTTTTAATAATGTAAATGGCTCTCGGGACTCGAACCAAGGACGATCGTGGAAATCTAAAACATGTTTCTGAAAGTTAATTATGATTTCTATCTATATGCCGAATTTTAAGTTTCTATTTTATTGGGAATAGTTTCAAAATAATTCCTAAAAATCGGATCAACTTCTGATTTCAGAGACACCTGGTGTCGAACCCAGGACGTATTGTAAGCTGTGAATGCACAGTTTGATTTGTAAAAATTTGCTCTTGTATCATGCAAAGTTTGAAGTCGATAGCATGCTGGAAAGTACCTAAATTTTGTTTCCGTTATCTCCGAAAGAAATGCATTGAGAAGTGCAAATGGCCCTCTGGCATCGAACCAAGGACCATCAGCGAACATGTAAAATTTTATTATGAAATATATTCATGATATCTATCCACGTGCCGAGTTTCAAATATCCATGTTATCGGGAAAGGATCCAAAAAAAATCTTCAAAATCGCCGCAATGCATTTTAAACGGCCGATTTTTGCCCCGACCTAGCATCGAACCATGGACTAAATTCTAAAATGTCTTTCTGATTTTCGTTGGATACGCCCGGCTTCTAGCGATCCCTGGAGTTTCAACTTTTTCTCTCTCCGGGAAGTGTCTCAAAAAAATTTTCGAAAATCCCCGCCATGTATTCTTATGGAAAAAATAGCGACTTTGGGGCCCTCTGGAATCGAACCCATAACCATGAGGATCAAAATCGCAATTTTTCTGGCGGTTACACGTTATGGCCAATACGTCGTAAAAATTTCAAGTCAAGGACGCTTGTGGTTTAGGCTGTGAATTAGTATCCTATCTATCTATCTATCTATCTATCTATATAGGTATATCCATGAATGAATCCGGAGAAGCATCTATCTATTATACGAGTAAAATGTAGCTTGCATACTGCAAGCAGATCGACAACACTAATTTCATGTCGGCATCATATCGGGAAGGCCGTCAAAAGAAAAAAAAATGGATTGAAAATATTCTGATTATTCGCTGCAATTTATTCATCCGGCATCGAACCCGGGTCTTCCTGGTTATACTTACTATGCAGCACAATAGAAGATCACCATCTCTAACTATCTGTGAAAATTCAAGCAGAAATATTACCTGCAATTGCCTCAAACAACGTCCTACTTTTCCCTTATATTTCTTATGAGAGAAATGTTAATGTGCTCCGGCATCGAACCCAGGAATAGTTCGGTCTTCTGAAAACTGTTTTCTAAAACCAGTTTTAACCATACATCTTCCAGCCAAGCACGAACTTCCTATCATTTCGATAAGTGCATCAAAAAAATAATGAAATACTAACCCTATGTATTTTAAACAGGAGACATATTTACCGCCCGGCATCGAACCCGGGTCTTTCTGGTGAAACTTCCTATGCAACATAATAGAAGATATTAATCATTAACTATGTGCGAAAATTCAAGCAGAAATGTTGGCTGCAACTGGCTCAATCGAAGTCTTACTTTTCCCTTATATTCCTTATGAGAGAAATGTTAATGTGCTCTGGCATCGAACCCAGGAATAGTACGGTGTTATGAAAATTTTTTTCTTAAACCAATTTTTACCTTACACTTTCCGGCTAAGCACGAACTTCCTATTATTTCGAGAAGTGCATCAAAAAAAATAATGAAAAACTGCTCCCATGTATTTTAAAGGGCGGATCTTTGCATCGTCCTAGCATCGAACCCAGGATATTTTTTGTGAAAGCCATTAATGTTTTCGAAAGTCCTAGACCATAAATATAGGCACCTTGAGTTTTATTTTTCTACCTATCCGGAAAGTATTTTTTTTAAATTCCCGAAAATCACGGCAATGCATTTAAACGGGAAAAATCGGGACTTTGGGGCCCTCTGGAATCGAACCCATGACACTGAGGATCAAAGTCGCTTTTTTCCTGGGGGTTTCACGTTATGGCCAATATGTCATAAAAATTTCAGATCAAAGACGCTTGTAGTTTAGGCTGTGAATTTGTATCCTATCTATCTATCTATCTATATAGGTATATATATGAATGAATCCGGAGAAGCATCTATCTATTATATATAGATGCTTCTCCGGATTCATTCATATATATAGCCATATAGCTATATAGCTATATAGATAGGATACAAATTCACAGGCTAAACTACAAGGGTCACTGCCTTGAAATTTTTATGACGTATTGGCCATAACGTGAAACCTCCAGGAAAAAGCCGACATTGAACCTCGATGTCATGGGTTCGATTCCAGAAGGCCCCAAAGTCCCGATTTTCTCCATAAGGATACATGGTGAAGATTTTCGAAATTTTTTTTGAAGCAGTTCCCGGAAAGGTAGAGAGTTGAAATTCGAGGGATCGCTAGATGCCAAAGATATCTAAAGAAAATTATAAATACATCTACGAATATTATCCTTGGTTCGATGCTAGGTCGGGGCAAAAATCGGCCGTTTAAAATGCATTGCGGCGATTTTGAAGATTTTTTTAGGATCCTTTCCCGATCACATGGATACTTGAAACTCAGCACGTGGATAGATATCACAAATATATTTCATAATAATATTTTACATGTTCGCTGATGGTCCTTGGTTCGATCCCAGAGGGACATTTTCACTTCTCAATGCATTTCTTACGGAGATAACGGAAACAAAATTAAGGTACTTCCCGGCATGCTATCGACTTCAAACTTTGCATGATGGAGGAGCCTGTCCTTAAAAATCAAACTTTGCATTCACAGCATACAATATTTCCTGGGTTCGACACCAGATGTCTCTGCAATCAGAAGTTGATCCGATTTTTAGGAATTATTTTGAAACCTTTCCCAATAATATAGAAGCTTGAAATTCGGCATACAAATAGAGATCATAAATAACTTTCAGAAACATGTTTTAGATTTCCAAGATCGTCCTTGGTTCGAATCCAGAGAGCCATTTAAATTCGTGAAAATTAGAACGTCTTTTGAGGCAGTTGTAGCCCATATTTCTGCATGAATTTTCACACATAGTTAGAGATGGTGTTGTTCTATTGTGCTGCATAGTAAGTTCTCAGTAAAGACCCGGGTTTGATGCCAGACGATGGAATTTAGGCAAATTTTAAGAAAAATTTGAATCCATTTTTTTCTTTTGATGGCCGTCCGGATATGATGCAGACATGAAAATAGTGTTGTCGATCTGCTTGCAGTATGCAAGCAACATTTTACTCGTATATAATAGATATAGATGCTTCTCCGGATTCATTCATATATATACCTATATAGATAGATAGGATACAAATTCACAGCCTAAACTACAAGCGTCATTGATCTGAAATTTTTATGACATATTGGCCATAACGTGAAACCCCCAGGAAAAAAGCGACTTTGATCCTCAGTGTCATGGGTTCGATTCCAGAGGGCCCCAAAGTCTCGATTTTTCCCGTTTAAATGCATTGCTTTGATTTTCGGGAATTTTTAAAAAATACTTCCGGGATTGGTAGAGAATCGAAAATCTAGGAGCCTTTATATATGGTCATGATCTATCGAAAACATAAATGAGTTTTACAGAAAATATCCCGAGTTCGATGCTAGGTCGAGGCAAAAATCGGCCGTTTAAAATGTATTGTGGCGATTTTAAAGATTTTTTTTGGACCCCTTCCCGATGGCATGGAAACTTGCAATTCGGCATGGAGTTGGAGATTATAAATATATTTCATAATCAAATTTTACATATTCGCTGTTGGTCCTTGGTTCGATCCCAGAGGGCCATTTACATTCCTCAATGCATTTCTTATGGAGATAACGGAAACAAGTTTAAGGTACTTCCCGGCATGCTATCGACTTAAAACTTAGCATGATAGAAGAAGCAGTCTTAACAAATCAAACTTTGCATTCATAGCTATCAATGTGTCCTGGTTTCGACACCAGGTGTCTCTGCAATCAGAAGTTGATCCGATTTTTAGGAATTATTTTGAAACCTTTCCCCATAATATAGAAACCTGAAATTTGGCATATAGATTAAGATCAATAATAACTTTCAGAAACATTTTTTAAATTTCCAAGATCGTCCTTGGTTCGAGTACCGAGAGCCATTTAATTCGTGAACATTAGAGCGTCATTTGAGGCAGTTGTAGCCAATATTTCTGCTTGAATTTTCACACATAGTTAGAGATGGTGATCTTCTATTGTGTTTCATAGTAGGTTTCTCAGTAATACCCGGGATCGATTCCAGGCGATGAAATTTCAGCGAATTTTAAGAAAAAATTAAATCCTTTATTTTTCTTATGAGGACCGTCCCGATGTGATGCCGATATAAAATTAGTATTGCCGATCTGCTTGCAGTATGCAAGCTACATTTTACTCGTATATAATAGATATTCATATATATATATATATATATATAGAGGATACAAAGTCACAGGCTAAACCACTAGCGTCAATAGCTTGAAATTTTTACGACATATTGGCCATAACGTATAACCTCCAGAAAAATTGCGATTTTGAACCTCAGTGTCATGGGTTCGATTCCAGAGGGCCCCAAAGTCGCGATTTTCCCCATAAGATTACATGGCGGTGATTTTCGAAAATTTTTTTGAGGCACTTCCCGGAAAAGCGGAGAGTTGAAACTCGAGGGACCGCTAAATGCCATGCATAGCCAACAAAAATCGGAAAGATATCTTCGAATATTGTCCTTGGTTCGATGCTAGACCGGGGCAAAAATCGGCCGTTTAAAATGCATTGCGGCGATTTTTAAGATTTTTTTTGGATCTTTTCCCGATAACATGGATACTTGAAACTCGGCACGTCGATAGATATCATGAATGTATTTCATAATCAAATTTTACATATTAGCTTATGGTCCTTGGTTCGATCCCAGAGGACCATTTGCACTTCCCAATGCTTTTCTTACGGAGATAACGGAAACAAATTTTAGGTACTTCCCGGCACGATATCGACTTCAAACTTTGCATGTAGAAAGATCAAGTCCATACAAATCAAACAGTGCATTCACAGCTATCAAAGAGTCCTGGGTTCGACACCAGGTGTCTCTGCAATCAGAAGTTAATCCGATTTTTAGGAATTATTTTGAAACCTTTGCCAATAATATAGAAACTTTAAATTCGGTATAAAGATAGAGATCATAAATAACTTTCAGAAACATTTTGTAGATTTCCAAGATCGTGCTTGGTTCGAATCCAGAGAGCCATTCAAATTCGTGAAAATTAGAACGTCTTTTGAGGCAGTTGTAGCCCATATTTCTGCTTGAATTTTCACACATAGTTAGAGATGGTGATGTTCTATAGTGCTGCATAGTAAGTTCACAGTAAAGACCCGGGTTCGAGGCCGGACGATGGAATTTAGGCAAATTTTAAGAAATATTTCAATCTTATTTTTTCTTTTGATGGCCGTCCGGATATGATGCCGACATGAAAATAGTGTTGTCGATCTGCTTGCAGTATGCAAGCAACATTTTACTCGTATAGGTATATATATATGAATGAATCCGGAGAAGCATCTATATATAATAGATATATCTATTATATACGAGTAAAATGTAGCTTGCATACTGCAAGCAGATCGACAACACTAATTTCATGTCGGCATCATATCGGGGCGGCCCTCAAAAGAATAAAAAGGGATTGAAAATATTCTTAAAATTCGCTGCAATTTAATCGTCTGGCATCGAATCTAGGCCTTCCTGGTGAATCTACTATGCAGTATTACAGAAAATCACCATCTCTTACTATGTGTGAAAAATCAAGCAGAAATATTGGCTGCAACTGCCTCAAACAAAGACCTTCTTTTCACGAATGTTAAATAGCTCTCTGGATTCGAACCAAGGACGATTTAGGAAATATAAAATATGTTTCGAAATGTATCTATAGGTTCTATATATATGCCGAATTTCAAGTTTAAATATTATTGGGAAGGGGTTCAAAATAATTCTTAAAAATCGGATCAGTGACTGATTGTAGAGACACCTGGTGTTGAACCCTGGACGTATTGGAAGCTGTAAATGCACAAAATGACTTGCTAGAACCTGATCTAATTTCATACTAAGTTTGAAGTCGATATCATACCGGAAAGTACCTAAAATGTGTTTCCGTTATCCCCATAAGAAATGCATTGTGGAGTGCAAATAGCCCTCTGGGATCGAACCAAGGACCATCAGCGAATATTAAAAATTTGATTATGAAATATATTTATGATTTCTAACCCCATGCCAAATTTCAAGTTTCCATGCATTCGGAAAGGGGTCCAAAAAAAATCTTAAAAATCGCCACAATACATTTTAAACGGCCGATTTTAGCCCCGACCTAGCATCGAACCCGGGATATTTTCTGTAAAACACATTTATGTTTTCGATAGATCATGACCGTATATAAAGGCTCCTAGAGTTTCGATTCTCTACCTCTCCGGAAAGTATTTTTTTTTAATTCCCGAAAATCTAAGCAATGCATTTAAACGGGGAAAATCCTGAATTTGGGGCCCTCTGGAATCGAACCCATGATACTGAGGATCTAAATCACAATTTTTCTGGCGGTTAATTGTTATGGCCAATACGCAGTAAAAATTTGAACTCAATCACGCTTGTGGTTTAGGCTGTGAATTTGTATCCTATCTATCTATATACCTATCTATATATATGAATGAATCCGGAGAAGCATCTATATCTATTATATACGAGTAAAATGTAGCTTGCATACTGCAAGCATATCGGCAATACTAATTTCATATCGGCATCATATCGGGAATGTCCTCAAAAGAAAAAAAAAGGATTGAAATTTTTCTTAAAATTCGCTGAAATTTCATTGTCTGGCATCGAACCCGGATCTTACTGGTGAACTTACTATGTAGCACAATAGAAGATCACCATCTCTAACTATGTGTGAAAATTAAAGCAGAAATATTGGCTACAACTGCCTCAAAAGACGCACTAATGTTCACGAATGTAAATGGCTCTCGGGTCTCGAACCAAGGACGATCTTGGAAATTTAAAAAATGTTTCTGAAATCTATTAAAGATCTCAATCCATATGCCAAATTTCAAGTTTCTATATTATAGGGAAAGGTCTCAAAATAATTCCTAGAAATCGGATCAACTTCTGATTGCAGAGACACCTGGTGTCGAACCCAGGACACATTGATAGCTATGAATGCATAGTTTGATTTGTTAAGACTGGTTCTTCTATCACGCTAAGTTTTAAGTCGATAGCATGCCGGGAAGTACCTAAAATTTGTTTCCGTTATCTCCATAAGAAATGCATTGAGAAATGTAAAAGGCACCCTGGGATCGAACCAAGGACCATCAGCGAATGTGTTAAATTTGATTATGAAATATATTTATAATCTCCAACTCCATGCCGAATTTCAAGTTTCCATGCCATCGGGAAGGGGTCCAAAAAAAATCATAAAAATCGCCACAATACATTTTAAACGGCCGATTTTTGCCTCGACCTAGCGTCGAACCCAGGATATTTTCCGTAAAACTCATTGATGTTTTCGATAGATCATGTCCATATATCTAGGCTCCTAGAGTTTCGATTCTCTACCTATCCGGGAAGTATTTTTTAAAAATTCCCGAAAATCAAAGCAATATATTTAAACGGAAAAAATCGGGACTTTGGGGCCCTCTGGAATCGAACCCATGACACTGAGGTTCAAAATCGCAATTTTTCTGGAGGTTATACGTTATGGCCAATATGTCGTAAAAATTTCAAGCCATTGACGCTAGTGGTTTAGCCTGTGACTTTGTATCCTCTCTATATATATATATATATATGATATACGAGTAAAATGTTGCTTGCATACTGCAAGCAGATCGATAACACCAATTTAAAGTCGGCAACCTTTCGGGACGGTCTTAAAAAGAAAAAAAAATTGAAAATAATCTTAAAAATTTGCTTCAATTTTAATCGTCTGGCATCGAACCCGGGTCTTCCTGGCTAACCTATTAAGCAGCACAACAGAAGATCACCATCACTAACTATGTGTGAAAATTCAAGCAGAAATATTGGCTGAAACTGCCTCAAACGACGTTCTACTTTTCACGTAAGTAAATGACTCTCGGGACTCGAACCAAGGACGATCGTGGAAATCAAAAACATGTTTCTGAAAGTTATTTATGATCTCTATCTATATGCCGAATTTCAAGTTTCTATTTCTTTGGGAAAGGTTTCAAAATAATTCCTAAAAATCTGATCAACTTCTGATTGTAGAGACGCCTGGTGGCGAAACCAGGAAACATTGGTAGCTGTGAATTCACAGTTTGATTAGTAATGACTTGATCTTATCTTATGCAAAGTTTCAAGTAGATATAATATCGGGAAGCACCTAAAATGTGTTTCCGTAATCTCCATAAGAAATGCATTGAGGAATGTAAATGGCCCTCTGGGATCGAACCAAGGACCATAAGGGAATATGTAAAATTTGATTATGAAATATAATTATGATATCTAACGCCATGCCGAATTTCAAGTTTCTATGCCATCGGAAAAGGGTTCAAAAAAAATCTTAAAAATCGCCGCAATGCATTTTAAACGGCCGATTTTTGCCCCGACCTAGCATCGAACCCAGGATATTTTCCGTAAAACTTATTTATGTTTTCGATAGATCATTTTCATATATATATGCTCCTGGAGTTTTGATTCTCTGCCTACCCGGAAAGTATTTTTTTTTAATTCCCGAAAATAAAAGCAATGCATTTAAACGGGAAAAATCGGGACTTTGAGGCCCTCTGGAATCGAACCCATGACACTGAGGTTCAAAATCGCAATTTTTCTGGAGGTTATACGTTATGGCCAATATGTCGTAAAAATTTCAAGCCATTGACGCTTGTGGTTTAGCCTGTGACTTTGTATCCTCTCTATATATATATATATATATATATATATATATATATATATATATGAATATATGATATATGAATGAATCCGGAGAAGCATCTATATATAATAGATGAATGAATCCGGAGAAGCATCTATATATAATAGATAGATGCTTCTCCGGATTCATTCATGTATCCATATATATATACGAGTAAAATGTAGCTTGCATACTGCAAGCAGATCGGCAATACTAATTGTATATCGGCTTCATATAGAGACGGTATTCAAAAGAAAATTAAGGATTAAAAATATTCTTGGAAATCGCTGCAACTTAATCGTCTGGAATCGAACCCGTGTCTTTCAGGTCATACTTACTATGCAGTACAACAGAAGATCACCATCTCTAACAATGTGTGAAATTTCAGGTAGAAATTTTGGCTGAAACTCCCTCAAACGACGTCCTACTTTTCCCATATATTCCTTATGAGAGAAATTTTAATGTTCTCTGGCATCGAACCCAGGAACAGCATGGTCGTATCTATTTTTTCTTGAACTGGGTTTTTATACATACATCTTCTATCTAAGCAAGAACTCCCTATTTCATCGATAAGTGCATGAAAGAAATAATTAAAAACCTTCCCAATGTGTTTTATATGGCAGATATATTTACCACCTGGCATCGAACCCGGGACTTTCTGGTAATATTTATTATGCAGCACAACAGAAGATCACCACCTTTAACTATGTGTGAAAATTAAGGCGGAAATATTCACTGAAACTGCCTCAAACGACGTCCTACTTTTCACATATATTCCTTATGAGAGAAAATTTAATGTGCCCCGGAATCGAACCCAGGAACAATTCGGTCTTATATAAATTATTTCAAAAACCTTATCTTAATATACATGTTCCATATAAGCAAGAACTTCTAATCATTTCGATAAGTGCATGAAAAAAAAATAATGAATATCTACCTCGATGTATTTTAAACGGCCGATTTTTGCATCGTCCTAGCATCGAACTCAGGACTCTTTTCGAGATGGTCATTTACGTTATAGATAGATCCTGACTATATCCATCGGCTCCTTGAGTTTAAATTCCCTACCTGTCCGGGAAGTATTTTTTAAAAATTCCGGAAAATCAACTCAATGCATTTAAACGGGAAAAAACGGGACTTTGGGGCCCTCTGGAATCGAACCCATGACTTTGAGGTTCAAAATCGCAATTTTTCTACTGGTTACACGGTATGGCCAATAGGGGGTAAAAGTTTCGAGTCAATGGCGCTAGTAGTTTAGGCTGTGAATTTGTATCCTATCTATCTATATCCCTATATATATGAATGAATCCGGAGAAGCATCTATATATAATAGATACGAGTAAAATGTAGCTTGCATACTGCAAGCAGATCGGCAACACTAATTTCATGTCGGCATCATATCGGGAAGGCCGTCAAAAGAAAAAAAAATGGATTGAAAATATTCTGATTATTTGCTGCAATTTATTCGTCCGGCATCGAACCCAGGTCTTCCAGGTGATTTTTACTATGCAGCACAATAGAAAATCACCATCACTAACTATCTGTGAAAATTCAAGCAGAAGTATTATCTGCAACTGCATCAAACGACGTCCTACTTTCCCCTTATATTTCTTATGAGAGAAATGTTAATGTGGTCTGGTATCGAACCCAGGAATATTACGGTCTTCTGAAAACTGTTTTCTTAAACCAGTTTTAACCATATATTTTACAGCCAAGCACGAACTTCCTATCATTTCGATAAGTGCATAAAAAAATAATGAAATACTAACCCTATGTATTTTAAACGGGAGACATATTTACCGCCCGGCATCGAACCCGGGTCTTTCTGGTGAAACTTCCTATGCAACATAATAGAAGATATTATTCTTTAACTATGTGCGAAAATTCAAGCAGAAATATTGGCTGCAACTGCCTCAATCGAAGTCTTACTTTTCCCTTATATTCCTTATGAGAGAAATGTTAATGTGCTCTGGCATCGAACCCAGGAATAGTACGGTCTTATGAAAATTTTTTTCTTAAACCAACTGTTACCTTACACTTTCCGGCTAAGCACGAACTTCCTATTATTTCGAGAAATGCATCTAAAAAAATAATGAAAAACAGCTCCCATGTATTTTAAAGGGCAGATCTTTGCATCGTCCTAGCATTGAACCAAAGATATTTTTTGTAAAAGTCATTAATGTTTTCAAAAGTCCAAGACCATAAATACAGGCTCCTTGAGTTTTATTTCTCTACCTACCCGGAAAGTATTTTTTTAAAATTCCCGAAAATCACGGCAATGCATTTAAACGGAAAAAATCGGGACTTTGGGGCCCTCTGGAATCGAACCTATGACACTGAGGATCAAAGTCGCTTTTTTCCTGGGGGTTTCACGTTATGGCCAATATGTCATAAAAATTTCAAGTCAATGACGCTTGTGGTTTAGCCTGTGAATTTGTATATGAAATATGATATGAAATCCCCACCATGTATTCTTATGGGGAAAATCGCGACTTTGGGGCCTTCTGGAATCGAACCCATGGCACCGAGGTTCAAAATCACATTTTTTCTGGCGGTTACACGTTATGGCCAATACGTCGTAAAAGTTTCAGGTCAATCACGCTTGTGGTTTAGGCTGTGAATTAGTATCCTATCTATCTATCTATCTAGGTATATACATGAATGAATCCGGAGAAGCATCTATATATAATAGATATACGAGTAAAATGTAGCTTGCATACTGCAAGCAGATCGACAACACTAATTTCATATCGGCATCATATCGGGACGGACATCAAAAGAAAAAAAAAATTCAAAATATTCGTAGAATTCGCTGCAATTTAATCACCTGGCAGCGAACCCCGGTCTTCCTGGTGTACTTACTATGCAGCAAAATAGAAAATTACCATATCAAACTATGTGTGAAAATTCAAGCAAAACTATTAGGTGCAACTACCTCAAACGACGTCCTACTATTCACATACACTCGTTATTTGAGAAATTATAATGTGCTCTGGCATCGAACCCAGGAACAGCATGGTCTTATCTATTTTTTTTCTTAAACAAAGTGTTAATATACATCTTCCATCTAAGCAAGAGCTCCCTTACATAACGATAAATGCATAAAAAAATTATGAAAAGATACCCCATAGTATTATATATGGGTGATATTTTTACCGCCCGGCATCGAACCCGGGTCTTTCAGGCAATACTTTCTATGCAGCACAACAGAAAAACACCATCTCTAACCACGTATGCAAATTCAAGCAGAAATATTGGTTACAACTGCCTCAAATGACGTCCTACTTTTCCTTTATATTCCTTATGAGAGAAACGTTATTGTGCTCTGGCTGCGAACCCAGGAACAGTACGGTCTTATGAAAATTTTTTTCTAAAACTTATTCGTACCATACATCTTCCAGCCAAGCACGAACATCCTATCATTTCGATAAGTGCATCTAAAAAAATAATGAAAAACGGCTCCCATGTATTTTAAAGGGCAGATCTTTGCATCGTCCTAGCATCGAACCCAAAATAACTTTTGTAAAAGTCATTGATGTTTTCGAAAGTCCAAGACCATAAATATAGGCACCTTGAGTTTTACTTCTCTACCTATCCGGAAAGTATTTTTTTTTAATTCCCGAAAATCACGGCAATGCATTCAAACGGGAAAAATTGGGACTTTGGGGCCCTCTGGAATCGAACCTATGACACTGAGGATCAAAGTCTCTTTTTTCCTGGGGGTTTCACGTTATGGCCAATATGTCATAAAAATTTCAGATCAATGACGCTTGTAGTTTAGGCTGTGAATTTGTATCCTATCTATCTATATAGGTATATATATGAATGAATCCGGAGAAGCATCTATATATAATAGATAGATATATATAGAGAGGATACAAACTCACAGCCTAAACCACAAGAGTGATTGAGCTGAAATTTTTACGACATATTGGCCATAACGTATAACCTCCAGAAAAATTGCGATTTTGATCCTCAGTGTCATGGGTTCGATTCCAGGGGGCTCCAAAGTCCCGATTTTTCCCGTTTAAATGCATTGCTTTGATTTTCGGGAATTAAAAAAAAATACTTCCCGGATAGGTAGAGAATCAAAACTCAGGGAGCCTTTATATATGGTCATGATCTATCGAAAACATAAATGAGTTTTACGGAAAATAACCTAGGTTCGATGCTAGGTCGATGCAAAAATCTGCCGTTTAAAATGTATTGTGGCGATTTTTAAGATTTTTTTTGGACCCTTTCCCGATGGCATGGAAACTTGAAATTCGGTATGGAGTTAGATATCATAAATATATTTCATAATCAATTTTTATGTTTCCCCTGATGTTCCTTGGTTCGATCCCAGAGGGCCATTTACATTCCTCAATGCATTTCTTATGGAGATAGCGGAAACAAGTTTTAGGTACTTCCCTGCATGCTATCGACTTAAAACTTAGCATGATGGAAGAACCAGTCTAAACAAATCAAACTATGCATTCATAGCTATCAATGTGTCCTGGGTTCGACACCAGGTGTCTCTGCAATAAGAAGTTGATCCGAATTTTAGGAATTATTTTGAAACCTATCCCAATAATATAGAAACTTGAAATTTGGCATATAGATTGAGATCAATAATAACTATCAGAAACATTTTTTAAATTTCCAAGATCGTCCTTGGTTCGAGTCCCGAGGGCCATTTACAATCGTGAACATTTGAGCGTCTTTTGAGGCAGTTGTAGCCAATATTTCTGATTGAATTTTCACACATAGTTAGAGATGGTGATTTTCTATTGTTTTTCATAGTAGGTTTTCAGTAAGACCCGGGTTCGATGCCAGACGATGACATTTCAGCGAATTTTAAGAAAAAATTAAATCCTTTTTTTTTCTTTTGAGGACCATCCCGATATAATGCCGATATGAAATTAGTGTTGTCGATCTGCTTGCAGTATGCAAGCTACATTTTACTCGTATAATAGATAGATGCTTCTCCGGATTCATTCATGTATCCATATATATATCTATATATATATACGAGTAAAATGTTGCTTGCATACTGCAAGCATATAAAATGTTTTTATAATCTTTATTCACATGCCAAGTTTTGAGATTTCGTGTTATCAGGAAGGGCTTAAAAAAATCTTAAAAATCGTTGCTATTTCTAATTTTTGTAGACGCCTGGTGTCGAACCCAGGACCTATTGGAAGATGCTAATAGGCATAACAACTTGTTTGAACCTGAACAACTTGTTTGAACCTGATCTTAATTTATGCCAAGTTTGAAGTCCATATCATACTGGGAAGGTCCTGAAATAAAACTCCATAACCCCCTTCAGAAATGCATAGGGTAATGTAAATGGCTTTCTTGGATCGAACCAAGGATGATCAATGAAATCTAAAACACGTTTTTGAAATGTATCCATGATGTCTATCTATGTGCCGAATTTCGATGTTTTAAAATTTTTAATGTTTTTTTAAAGATATCTATAATCTCTATCTATATGCCGAATTTCAAGTTTCTATATTATTGGGAAAGGGTTCAAAATAGTTCCTAAAAATTGAATCAATTACTGATTGTAGAGACGCCTGGTGTCGAACCCAGGACATACTGGGAGCTGTGAAAACACATTATGACTTGATTTGACCTGATCTTATTAAATGCAAAGTTTGAAGTCAACATCTTGCCAGGAAGTACCTAAAATTTGCTTCCGTTATCTCGATAAGAAATGCATTGTAGGATGTAAATGGCCCTCTGGGATCGAACCAAGGACCATCAGCGAGTTCTAAAATTTTATTATAAAATATATTTATAATATATATCCACGTGCCAAGATTCAAGTTTCCAAGTCATCTGTAAGTAATTTAAAATTAATCTTAAAAATCGCAATGTAAATTAAACGGGAGAATATTTGCCCTGGCCTAGAATCGAACCAAGGATAATATTTGTAGATGTCTTTGTGGTTTCCTTTAGATATACACGGCATCTAGCGATCTCTTGAATTTCAACTCTCAACTCTTCCGGGAAGTGCCTCAAAAAAATTTTCGAAAATCCCCGCCATGTATCTTTATGGAGAAAATCGGGACTTTGGGGCCTTCTGGAATCGAACCTATGACACTGTGGTTCAAAGTTGGCTTTTTTCTGGAGGTTACACGTTATTTGTAAAGACTTTTTCTTGTATCTAGCAAATTTTGAAGTCGATAGCATACCGGGAAGTACCTAAATTTTGTTTCCGTTATCTCCGTAAGGAATGCATTGAGAAGTGCAAATGGTCCTCTGGGATCGAACCAAGGACCATCAGCGAACATGTAAAATTTGATTACGAAATATATTTATGATATCTATCGACGTGCCGAGTTTCAAGTATCCATGTTATCGGAAAAGCATCCAAAAAAATTTTTCAAAATCGCCGCAATGCATTTTAAACGGCCGATTTTTGCCCCGACCTAGCTTCGAACCATGGACCATATTCGGCGATGTCTTTCTGATTTACGTTGGAATTGCACGGCTTCTAGCGATCCCTTGAATTTCAATTCTCTACTTTTCCGGGAAGTGCCTCAAAAAAATTTTCGAAAATCCCCGCCATGTATTCTTATGGAGAAAATCGCGACTTTGGGGCCCTCTGGAATCGAACCCATGACTCTGAAGATCAAAATCGCAATTTTTCTGCCGGTTACACGTTATGGCCAATATGTCGTAAAAATTTCAAGTCAATGACGCTTGTGGTTTAGGCTGTGAATTAGTATCCTATCTATCTATCTATCTATCTATATCCTTGAATGAATCCGGAGAAGCATCTATATTTAATAGATATATATAGAGAGAGAGAGGATACAAACTTACAGCATAAACCACAAGAGAGATTGAGTTGAAATTTTTACGACATATTGGCCATAACGTGTGACCTCCAGGAAAAAGCCGACTTTGAACCTCAGTGTCATGGGTTCGATTCCAGAAGGCCCAGAAGTCGCGATTTTGTCCATAAGAATACATGGCAGGGATTTTCGAAAATTGTTTTGAGGCACTTCCCGGAAAAGCAGAGAGTTGAAACTTGAGGGATTGCTAGATGCCATGCATAGCCAACGAAAATCAGAAAGACATCATCGATTATTGTCCTTGGTTCGATGCTAGGCCGGGGCAAAATTCGGCCGTTTAAAATGCATTGCGGCGATTTTGAAGATTTTTTTTGGATCCCTTCCCGATGGCATAGAAACTTGAACTTCAACATGAGGTTAGATATCATAAATATATCTCATAATCAAAATTTACATATTTGCTTATGGTCCTTGGTTCGATCCCAGAGGGACATATATATTCCTCAATGCCTTTCTTACGGAGATAACGGAAACAAAATTTAGGTACTTCCCGTTATGCTATCGACTTCAAACTTTGCATGATACAAAAGCATGTCTTTACAAATCAAACTATGCATTTACAGCTTAATATATGTCCTGGGTTCGACACCAGGTGTCTCTGAAATCAGAAGTTGATCCGATTTTTAGTAATTATTTTGAAAGCTTTCCCAATAATATAGAAACATGAAATTCGGCATATAGATAGAGTTCATAAATAACTTTCAGAAGTATGTTTAAGATTTCCAAGATTGTCCTTGGTTCGAATCCAGAGAGCCATTTACATTCGTGAAAATTAGAACGTCTTTTGAGGCAGTTGCAGGAAATATTTCTGCTTGAATTTTCACACATAGTTAGAGATGGTGATGTTCTATTGTGCTGCATAGTAAGTTCACAGTAAAGACCCGGGTTAGATGCCAGACGATGAAATTTCAGCGAATTTTAAGAAAAATTTCAATCCTTTTTTTTTTCTTTTGAGGACCGTCCCAATATGATGCCGATATGAAATTAGTATTGCCGAACTGCTTGCAGTATGCAAGCTACATTTTACTCGTATATCTATTATATATAGATGCTTCTCCGGATTCATTCATATATATAGATAGGTATATAGATAGGTATATAGATAGGTATATAGATAGATAGGATACAAATTCACAGCCTAAACCACAAGCGTGATTGAGTTCAAATTTTTACTGCGTATTGGCCATAACAATTGACCGCCAGAAAAATTGTGATTTTGATCCTCAGTGTCATGGGTTCGATTCCAGAGGGCCCCTAAGTCCCGATTTTTTCCGTTTAAATGCATTGCTTAGATTTTCGGGAATTTTTAAAAAATACTTCTCGGATAGGTAGAGAATCGAAACTTTAGGAGCCTTTATATATGGTCATGATCTATCGAAATCATAAATGAGTTTTACAGAAAATAACCTGGGTTCGATGCTATGTCGGGGCAAAAATCGGCCGTTTAAAATGCATTGCGGCGATTTTGGAGATTTTTTTTTGGACCCTTTTGCGATGGCATAGAAACTTGAAATTCGGTATGAGGTTAGATATTATAATAACTTATCATAATCAAATTTTACATATTCGCTGATGGTCCTTGGTTCGATCCCAGAGGGACATTTAAATTCCTCAATGCATTTCTTACGGAGATAACGGAAACAAATTTTAGGTACTTCCCGGCATGCTATCGACCTCAAACATTGTATGATAAAAGAGCAAGACTTAACAAATCAAACTATTAATTCACAGCTATCAATGTGTCCTGGGTTCGACACCAGGTGTCTCTGCAATCAGAAGTTGATCCGATATTTAGGAATTATTTTGAAACCTTTTCCAATGATATAGAAACTTGAAATTTGGCATATAGATTGAGATGATTAATAACTTTCAGAAACATATTTGAGATTTCCAAGATCGTCCTTGGTTCGAGTCCCGAGAGCCATTTACATTCGTGAATATTAGAGCGTCTTTTGAGGCAGTTGTAGCCAATATTTCTGCTTGAATTTTCACACATAGTTAGAGAAGGTGATCTTCTATTGTGCCGCTTAGTAAGTTCACCAGGAAGACCTGGGTTTGATGCAAGACGCTAAAATTGAAGCGAATTTTAAAAATATTTTCAATACTTTTTTTTTTCTTTTGAGGACCGTCTCGATATGATGTCGAAATAAAATAATATTACCGATCTGCTTGCAGTATGCAAGCTACATTGCACTCGTATAATAGATAGATAGATAGGATACTAATTCACTGCCTAAACCACAAACGTGATTGACTTGAAATTTTTACGACGTATTGGCCATAACGTGTAACCACCAGAAAAAATGTGATTCTGAACCTCAGTGTCATAGGTTCGATTCCAGAGGGCCTCAAAGTCCCGATTTTTCCCGTTTAAATGCATTGCTATGATTTTCAGGAATAAAAAAAAAATACTTTCCGGATAGGTAATGAATCGAAACTCAAGGAGCCTATATATATGGTTATGATCTATCGAAAACATAAATGACTTTTACGGAAAATATACTGGGTTCGATGCTAGGTCGATGCAAAAATCGGCCTTTTGAAATACATTGAGGTTGATTTTCATTATTTTTTTTCATGCACTTATCGAAATGATAGGAAGTTCTCGCTTATATGGAAGATGTATATTAAGCATAGTTTTTTGAAAAAAATGTTGATAAGACCTTACTGTTCCTTGGTTCGATGCCCGAGCACATAAACGTTTCTCTCATAAGGAATATAAGGGAAAAGTAGGACGTCATTTGAGGCAGTTACACCTAATATTTCTGCTTGAATTTTCACACATGGTTAAGAGATGTGATCTTCTTTAGTGCTGCATAGAAAGCATTACCAGAAAGACCCGGGTTCGAAGCCAGATGGTAAATATATCCCCCATTTTAAATGCATTGAGTTAGTTTTCATTATTTATTTTGATGAATTAATCGAAATAATAGGAAAATCGTGCTTTGCTAGAAGATGTATATTAAGACTCAGTTTAAGAAAAAATTAGATATGACCATGCTGAACCAGGGTTCGATGCCAGAGCACGTTTACATTTCTATCATAAGGAATATATGGGAAAAGTAGGACGTCCTTTGGGGCAGTTGAAGCCAACATTTCTGCTTGAATTTTCACACATAGTTAGAGGTGGTGATTTTCTGTTGTACTGCATAGGACTTATTACCAGAAAGACCCGGGTTCGATGCCAGACGATGAATTTGCAGCGAATTTAAAGAATATTTTCAATCCTTTTTGTTTCTTTTTAGGACCGTCCCGATATGATGACCATATGAAATAACTGTTGTCGATCTGCTTGCAGTTTGCAAGCTACATTTTACTCGTATATATATCTATTATATATAGACGCTTCTCCGGATATACCTATAAGTTATATATAGGGGATCAAAAGTCTAACCATGTTCCGCAAGTGCCAACGACTTGAAATTTTTATGACGTATTGGCCATAACGTGTAACCTACAGGAAAAAGCCGACATTGAACCTCGGTGTAATGGGTTCGATTCCAGAAGGCCCCAAAGTCGCGATTTTCTCCATAAGGATACATGGCGGGGATTTTCGAAAATTTTTTTGGTGCACTTCCCGGATTAGTAGAGAGTTGAAATTCAAGGGATCGCTAAAACCCATGCAACTCCAACGTTAATCAGAAAGTCATCGCCGAATATTGTCCATGGTTCGATACTAGGTCGGGGCAAAAATGGGCCGTTTAAAATGCATTGCGGCGATTTTGAAGATTTTTTTTGGATCCTTTCCCGATAACATGGATACCTGAAACTCGGCACGTGGATAGATATCATAAATATATTTCATAATCAAATTTTACATATTAGCTTATGGTCCTTGGTTCGATCCCAGAGGGCCATTTGCACTTCTCAATGCGTTTCTTACGGAGAAAACGGAAACAAATTTTAGGTACTTCCCGGCATGCTATCGCCATCAGCAGGTACTCAGCATGCTATCGACTTCAAATTTTGCATGATAGAAGAAAAAGTCTTTACAAATCAAACAGTGCATTCACAGCTTACAATATTTCCTGGGTTCGACACCAGGTGTCTCTGCAATCTTAAGTTGATCCGATTTTTAGGAATTAATTTGAAACCTTTCCCAATAATATAGAAATTTGAAATTTGGCATAAAGATAGAGATCATAAAGTACTTTAAAAAAAATATTTTAGATATCCAAGATCGTCCTTGGTTCGAATCCAGAGAGCCATTTACATTCGTGAAAATTATAACGTCTTTTGAGGCAGTTGTAGCCAATATTTCTGCTTTAATTTTCACACATAGTTAGAGATGGATATCTTCTATTGTGCTGCTTAGTGAGTATCACCAGAAAGACCCGGGTTCGATGCCAGACGATGGAATTTCAGGGAATTTTAATAAAAATTTCAATCCATTTTTTTCTTTTGATGGCCGTCCCGATATGATGCCGACAAAAAACTTTTGTTATCGATGTGCTTGCAGTATGCAAGCAACATTTTACTCGTATATATATATATATATATATACGAGAAAAATGTAGCTTGCATACTGCAAGCAGATCGGCAATACTAATTTCATATCGGCATCATATCGGGAATGTCCTCAAAAGAAAAAAAAAGGATTGAAATTTTTCTTAAAATTCGCTGAAATTTCATCGTCTGGCATTGAACCCGGATCTAACTTGTGAACTTACTATGTAGCACAAAAGAAGATCATTATCTCTAACTATGTATGAAAATTCAAGCAGAAATATTGGCTACAACTGCCTCAAAAGACGCTCTAATGTTCACGAATGTAAATGGCTCTCGGGACTCGAACCAAGGACGATCCTGGAAATTTAAAAAATGTTTCTGAAAGTTATTAATGATCTCAATCCATATGCCAAATTTCAAGTTTCTATATTATTGGGAAAGGTTTCAAAATAATTCCTAAAAATCGGATCAACTTCTGATTGCAGAGACACCTGGTGTCGAACCCAGGACACATTGATAGCTATGAATGCATAGTTTGATTTGCTAAGACAGGTTCTTCTATCACGCTAAGTTTGAAGTCGATAGCATGCCGGGAAGTACCTAAAATTTATTTCCGTTATCTCCGTAAGAAATGCATTGAGAAATGTAAATGGCGCCCTGGGATCGAACCAAGGACCATCAGCGAATATATAAAATTTGATTATGAAATATATTTATAATCTCCAACTCCATGCCGAATTTCAAGTTTCAAAGCCATCGGGAAGGGGTCCAAAAAAAATCTTAAAAATTGCCACAATACATTTTAATCGGCCGATTTTTGCCTCGACCTAGCATCGAACCCAGGATATTTTCCGTAAAACTCATTAATGTTTTCGATAGATCATGACCATAATTAAGGGCTCCTAAATTTTTGATTCTCTACCTATCCCGGAAGTATTTTTTAAAAATTCCCGAAAATCAAAGCAATGCATTTAAACGGGAAAAATCGGGACTTTGGGGCCCTCTGGAATCGAACCCATGACACTGAGGTGCAAAATCGCAATTTTTCTGGCGGTTACACTCTATGGCCAATATGTCGTAAAAATTTCAAGTCAATGACGCTTGTGGTTTGGCCTGTGAGTTTGTATCCTCTCTCTATATATATATATATCTATTACGAATAAAATGTTGCTTGCATACTGCAAGCAGATCGACAACACTATTTTCACGCCGGCATCATATCAGGACGGCCATCAAAAGAAAAAAATGGATTCAAATTTTTCTTAAAATTCTTTGAAATTCCATCATCAGGCATCGAACCCGGGTCTTTACTGTGAACTTACTAAGCAGCACAATAGAACATCACCATCTCTATGTGTGAAATTCAAGCAGAAATGTGGGCTACAACTGCCTCAAAATACGTTCTAATTTTCACGAATTTAAATGGCTCTCTTGATTCCAGCCAAGGACGATCCTGGAAATCTAAGAAATGTTTCTGAAAGTTATTTATGATCTCTACCTATATGCCGAATTTCAAGTTTCTATGTTATTGACAAAGGTTTCAAAATAATTCCTAAAAATCGGATCAACTTCTGATTGCAGAGAAACCTGGTGTCGAACCAAGGACACATTGATAGCTGTGAATGCACTATTTGATTTGCGTAGACTTGATCTTTCTATATGCAAAGTTTGAAGTCGATATCGTGCCGGGAAGTACCTAAAATTTGTTTCCGTTATCTCCGTAAGAAATGCATTGAGGAATTTAAATGTCCCTCTGGGATCGAAGCAAGGACCATCAGCGAATATGTAAAATTTGATTATGATATATTTTTATGGTATGTAACCTCATACCGAATTTCAAGTTTCTATGCCTTCGGAAAAGGGTCCAAAAAAAATCTTAAAAATCGCCACAATGCATTTTAAACGGCCGATTTTTGCCCCAACGTAGCATCGAACCAAGGATAATATTCGTAGATGTCTTTATGGTTTCCTTTAGATATGCACGGCATCTAGCGATCCCTCGAATTTCAACTCTTTACCTTTCCGAGAAGTGCCTCAAAAAAATTTTCGAAAATCTTCACCATGTATTCTTATGGACTAAATCGCGACTTTGAGGCCCTCTGGAATCGAACCCATGACACTGAGGATCAAAATCGCAATTTTTCTGGCGGTTGTACGTTATGGCCAATACTTGGTAAAAATTTCGAGTCAATGACGCTTTTGGTTTAGCCTGTGAATTAGTATCCTATCTGGGTATCTGGGTATATACATGAATGAATCCGGAGAAGCATCTATCTATTAAACGAGTAAAATGTAGCTTGCATACTGCAAGCAGATCGACAACAATAATTTAAAATCGGCATTTTATCAGGACGGTCCTAAAAAAAAAAAAAAGGATTGAAAATATTTTTAAAATTCGCTGAAAATTTCATCGTTTGGCATCGAACCCGGGTCTTCCTGCATAACTTACTATTCTATGTTCTGTAGTACTTACAGTACTACAGAAGATCACCATCTCTAACAATGTGTGAAAATTCAAGCAGAAATATTGGCTGCAACTGCCTCAAAAGACGTTCTAATTTCCACGAATGTAAATGGCTCTCTGGATTCGAACCAAGGACGATCTTGGAAATCTAAAACATGTTTCTTAAAGTTGTTTATGATCTCTATCTATGTGCCGAATTTCAAGTTTCTATATTATTGGGAAATGTTTCAAAATAATTCCTAAAAATCGCATCTACTGTTAATTGCAGAGACAACTGGTGTCGAACCCAGGACATATTGTAAACTGTGAATGCACAATTTGATTTGTACCAACTTGATTATTTTTTATGCAAAGTTTGAAGTTGATAGCATGCCGGGAAGTACCGAAATTTTGTTTCCGTTGTCTCCATAAGAAATGCATTGAAAAGTGCCAATAGCTCTCTGGGATTGAACCAAGGACCATAAGCGAACATGTATAATATTATTATAAAATATATTCACGATATCTATCTACGTGCCGAGTTTCAAGTATCCATGTTATTGGGAAAGGATCCAAAAAAAATCTTCAAATTCGCCGCAATACAATTTAAACGGCCGATTTTTGCATCGTCCTAGCATCGAACCCAGGATATTTTCAGTAAAACTCATTTATGTTTTCGATAGATCATGACCATATATATAGGCTCCATGAGTTTTGATTCTCTTCCTATCCCGGAGGTATTTTTTAATAATTCCCGAAAATCAAAGCAATGCATTTAAACGGGAAAAATCGGGACTTTGGGGCCCTCTGGAATCGAACCCATGATACTGAGGTGCAAAATCGCAATTTTTCTGGCGGTTACACTCTATGGCTAATATGTCGTAAAAATTTCAAGTCAATGACCCTTGTGGTTTGGCCTGTGAGTTTGTATCCTCTCTATATATATATATATATGAATATATATATGGATACATGAATGAATCCGGAGAAGCATCTATATATAATAGATATGAATGAATCCGGAGAAGCATCTATATATCTATTATATATAGACGCTTCTCCGGATTCATTCATATATATATATAGATAGGTATATAGATAGGATACTAATTCACAGCCTAAACCACCAGCGTCATCGGCTTGAAATTTTTACGACGTATTGGCCATATCGTGTAACCACCAGAAAAATTGTGATTCTGAACCTCAATGTCATGGGTTCGATTCCAGACGGCCCCAAAGTCCCGATTTTCCCCATTTAAATGCATTGCGTTGATTTTCAGGAATTTTTAAAAAATACTTGCCGGATAGGTAGGGACTTAAAACTCAAGGAGCCGATATATATGGTCATGATCTATCGAATACATAAATGAGTTTTACGGAAAATATCCTGGGTTCGATGCTAGGTCGATGCAAAAATCGGCCGTTTAAAATACATTGTGGCGATTTTTAAGATTTTTTTTGGACCCCTTCCCGATGACATGGAAACTTGAAATTCGGCATGAAGTTGGAGATCATAAATATATTTCATAAACAAATTTAAAATATTCGCTGATGGTCCTTGGTTCGATCCCAGAGAGCCATTTACATTCCTCAATGCATTTCTTATGGAGATAATGGAAAAAGGTTTTAGGTACTTCCCGGCATGATATCGACTTCAAACTTTGTTAAAAAATAAGATGAAGTCCTAATAAGTCATAATGTGCATTCCCAGCTAACAATATTTCCTGGGTTCGACACCAGGCGTCTCTACAATCAGTAAATTATCCGATTTTTAGGAATTTTTTTGAACCCCTTCCCAATAATATTAAAACATGAAATTAGGTATATAGATAGAGAACTTAGATACATTTCAAAAACATATTTTAGATTTCCTAGATCTTACTTGGTTCGAATCCAGAGAGCCATTTACATTATTGAAAAGTAGGACGTCGTTTGAGGCAGTTGGAGCCAATATTTCTGCTTGAATTTTCACACATAATAAGAGATGGTGATTTTCTGTTGTGCCGCATATTACGTTCACCAGGAAGGCCTAGGTTCGATGCCAGACGATTAAATTGCAGCGAATTTTAAGAACTTTTTCAATCCCTTTTTATTTTCTATTGAGGGCCGTCCCGATATGATGCCGACAAGAAATTAGTGGGTTGTCATGGGTTCGATTCCAGAGGGCCCCAAAGTCCCGATTTTTCCCGTTTAAATGCATTACATAGATTTTCGGGAATTTTTAAAAAATACTTCCCGAATAGGTAGAGAATCGAAACTCTAGGAGCCTTTATATATAGTCATGATCTATCGAAAACATAAATGAGTTTTACAGAAAATAACCTGGGTTCGATGCTAGGTCGAGGCAAAAATCGGCCGTTTAAAATGTATTGTGGCAATTTTTTAAATTGTAAAAATTTTTTTTTGAGGACAGTCCCGATATATTGCCGATATGAAATAAGTATTGCCGATCTGCTTGCAGTATGCAAGCTAAATTTTACTCGTATATATATATATATATATCTATTATATATAGATGCTTCTCCGGATTCATTCATATATCATACGAGTAAAATGTTGCTTGCATACTGCAAGCAGATCGGCAATTCTAATTTCATATCGGCATCATATCGGGATGGTCCTCTTAAGAAAAAAAAAAGGATTTAATTTTTTCTTAAAATTCGCTGAAATTTCATCAGCTGGAATCGAACCCGGGTCTTACTGAAAACCTACTACGAAACACAATAGAAGATCACCATCTCTAACTATGTGTGAAAATTCAAGCAGAAATATTGGCTACAACTGCCTCAAAAGACGCTCTAATGTTCACGAATGTAAATGGCTCCCTGGACTCGAACCAAGGACGATCTTGGAAACTTAAAACATTTTTCTGAAAGTTATTATTGATCTCAATCTATATGCCAAATTTCAAGTTTCTACATTATTGGGAAAGGTTTCAAAATAATTCCTAAAATTCGAATCAACTTCTGATTGCAGAGACACCTGGTGTTGAACCCAGGACACATTGATAGCTGTGAATTAATATTTTGATTTGTTAAGTCTTGCTCTTTTATCATGCAAAGTTTGAGGTCGATAGCATTCCGGGAAATACCTAAAATTTGTTTCCGTTATCTCCATAAGAAATGCATTGAGGAATGTAAATGGCCCTCTGGGATCGAACCAAGGAACATCAGGGAAAGCATAAAAATCGATTATGAAATATATTTATGATATCTAACCTCATACCGAATTTCAAGTTTCCATGCCATCGGGAAAGGGTCCAAAAAAAATCTTAAAAATCGCCACAATGCTTTTTAAACGGCAGATATTTGCATCGACCTAGCATCGAACCCAGGTTATTTTCCGTAAAACTCATTTATGTTTTCGATAGATCATGACCATATATAAAGGCTCCTTGAGTTTTGATTCTCTACCTATCCGGGAAGTATTTTTTTTTAATTCCCGAAAATCAAAGCAATGCATTTAAACGGGAAAAATCGGGACTTTGGAGCCCCCTGGCATCGAACCCATGACACTGAGGATCCTAATCGCAATTTTTCTGGTGGTTACACGTTATGGCCAATACTCCGTAAAAATTTCAGCTCAATCACTCTTGTGGTTTAGGCTGTGAGTTTGTATCCTCTCTATATATCTATTATATATAGATGCTTCTCCGGATTCATTCATATATACGAGTAAAATGTAGCTTGCATACTGCAAGCAGATCGGCAATACTAATTTCATATCGGCATCATATCGGGACGGTTCTCAATTGAACAAAAAAAAATATTCAAAATATTCTTAAAATTCGCTGTTATTTTATCGTCTGGCATCGAACCCGGGTATTACTGGTAAACTTACTATGCAGAACAATAGAAGATCAACATCTCTAACTATGTGTGAAAATTCAAGCAGAAATATTTGTTACAACTGCCTCAAAAGACGTTCTTATTTTCACGAATTTAAATGCCTCTCTGGATTCGAACCAAGGACGATCCTGGAAATCTAAAACATGATTTTGAAATTCATCTATGATATCTAACTACATGCCGAATTTCAAGTTTCTATATTGTTGGGAAAGGGTTCAAAATTATTATTGAAAACTGGATCAGTTACTGATTTTAGAGACGCCTGGTTTCGAACCCAGGACACACTGGTAGCTGTGACTGCACAGTTAGATTTTTATGAACTTGATCATATTTTATGCAAAGTTTGAAGTCAATATCATGCCGAGAAGTACCTAAAATCTGTTTCCGTTATCTCCATTAGAAATGCATTGTGGAGTACAAATGGCCCTCTGGGATCGAACCAAGGACCATCAGCGAATATGTAAAATTCGATTATGAAATATATTTATGATTTCTAACCCCATGCCAAATTTCAAGTTTCCATGAATTCGGAAACGGGTCCAAAAAAAATCTTAAAAATCTCCACAATGCGTTTTAAACGGCCGATTTTCGCCCCGACCTAGCATCGAACCCAGGATAATTTTCGTAAAACTCATTTATGTTTTCGATATATCATGTTCATATATATAGGCTCCTTGAGTTTTAATTCTCTACCTGTCCGGAAAGTATTTTTTTTTAATTCCCGAAAATCAAAGCAATGCATTCAAACGGGAAAAATCGGGACTTTGAGTCCCTCTGGAATCGAACCCATGACATCGAGGTTCAAAATCTCAATTTTTCTGGAGGTTATATGTTATGGCCAATATGTCGTAAAAATTTCAAGCCGATTTTTGCCTTGACCTAGCATCGAACCCAGGTTATTTTCCGTAAAACTCATTTATGTTTTCGATAGATCATGATCATATATAAAGGCTCCTAGGGTTTCGATTCTCTACCTATCCCGGAAGTATTTTTTAAAAATTCCCGAAAATCAAAGCAATGCATTTAAACGGGAAAAATCGAGACTTTGGGGCCCTCTGGAATCGAACTCATGACACTGAGGTGCAAAATTTTTCTGGTGATTAAACGTTATGGCCAATGCGCCGTAAAAATTTCAGCTCAATCACTCTTGTGGTTTAGGCTGTGAGTTTGTATCCTCTCTCTATATATATATACGAGTAAAATGTTGCTTGCATACTGCAAGCAGATCGGCAATATTATTTTTATTTCGGCATTATATCGGGACGGTCCTCAAAAGAAAAAAAAAAGGATTTAATTGTTTCTTAAAATTAGCTGAAATTTCATCGTCTGGCATCGAACCCGGGTCTTACTGGTAAACCTACTATAAAACACAATAGAAGATCACCATCTGTAACTATGTGTGAAAATTCAAGCAGAAATAATGGCTACAACTGCCTCAAAAGACGTTCTAATATTCACGAATGTAAATGGCTCTCGGGACTCGAACCATGGACGATCTTGGAAATTTAAAAAATGTTTCCGAAATTTAAAAAATGTTTCCGAAATTTATTAATGATCTCAATCCATATCCCAAATCTCAAGTTTCTATATTATTGGGAAAGGTTTCAAAATAATTCCTAAAAATCGGATCAACTTCTGATTGCAGAGACACCTGGTGTCGAACCCAGGACACATTGATAGCTATGAATGCATAGTTTGATTTGTTAAGACTGGTTCTTCTATCACGCTAAGTTTTAAGTCGATAGCATGCCGGGAAGTACCTAAAATTTGTTTCCGTTATCTCCGTAAGAAATGCATTGAGAAATGTAAATGGCAACCTGGGATCGAACCAAGGACCAAAAGCGAATATGTTAAATTTTATTATGAAATATATTTATAATCTCCAACTCCATGCCCAATTTCAAGTTTCCATGCCATCGGAAAAGGGTCCAAAAAAATCTTAAAAATCGGCACAATACATTTTAAACGGCCGATTTTTGCCTCGACCTAGCATCGAACCCAGGATATTTTCCGTAAAACTCATTTATGTTTTCGATAGATCATGACCATATCTAAAGGCTCCTAGATTTTCGATTCTCTACCTATCCCGGAAGTATTTTTTAAAAATTCCCGAAAATCAAAGCAATGCATTTAAACGGGAAAAATCGAGACTTTGGGGCCCTCTGGAATCGAACTCATGACACTGAGGTGCAAAATTGCAATTTTTCTGGCGGTTACCCTCTATGGCCAATATGTGGTAAAAATTTCAAGTCAATGACGCTTGTGGTTTGGCCTGTGAGTTTGTATCCTCTCTCTCTATATATATCTATTATATATAGATGCTTCTCCGGATTCACTCATGATATACCCAGATACCCAGATACCCAGATAGGATACTAATTCACAGGCTAAACTAATGGCGTCATTGACTCCAAATTTTTACCACGTATTGGCCATAACGTGAAACCCCCAGGAAAAAAGCGACTTTGATCCTCGGTATCATGGGTTCGATTCCAGAAGGCCCCAAAGTCGCGATTTTCCCCATAAGATTACATGGCGGGGATTTTCGAAAATTTATTTGAGGCACTTCCCGGAAAAGGAGAGAGTTGGAACTCGAGGGATCGCTAGATGCCCCCCATATCAAAAGAAAACCACAAAGATATCTACGAATATTATCCTAGGTTCGATGCTAGGACGGGGCAAAAGTCGGCCGTTTAAAATGCATTGCGGCGATTTTTAAGTTTTTTTTTGAACCCTTTTCCGATGGCATAGAAACTTGAAATTCGGCATGGCGTTAGATATCATAATTATATTTCAAAATAATATTTTACATATTCCCTTATGGTCCTTGGTTCGATCCCAGAGGGCCATTTACATTCCTCAATGCATTTCTTATGGAGATTACGGAAACACATTTTAGGTGCTTTCCGATATTATATCTACTTGAAATTTTGCATAAGATAAGATCAAGTTATAACTAATCAAACTCTGAATTCACAGCTACCAATGTTTCCTGGTTTTACCACCAGGCGTCTCTACAATCAGTAAATGATCCGATTTTTAAGAATTTTTTGGAACCATTTTCCAATTATATAGAAACTTGAAATTCGGCATATAGATAGAATTCATAAATAACTTACAGAATCCTTTTTTAGATTTCCAGGATCGTCCTTGGTTCGAATCCAGAGAGCCATTTAAATTCGTGAAAATTAGAACGTCTTTTGAGGCAGTTGTAGCCCATATTTCTGATTGAATTTTCACACATCGTTAGAGATGGTGATGTTCTATTGTGCTGCATAGTAAGTTCACAGTAAAGACCCGGGTTCGATGCCAGACGATGGAATTTAGGCAAATTTTAAGAAAAATTTCAATTTTTTTTTTTTACTTTCTCCATATACGAAGTATAGAGAAAGTATTGTTTTCATGAAAAAATTCGACTTCGAGATTTCAACGGAAATACATGTTTTGGGGTCCCTAGAACACGTTTTGACTATTTTCGGAATGATGTCTGTGTGTATGTGTGTGTGTGTGTGTGTGTCTGTATGTGTGTGTGTGTTAGTGGGCGCTCTATCGTGAAAACTATTGATTGTATTAATACCAAACTTCGTATATAGTACTGTGGTGTGTGCTGTCAGAGTTGATTAGTTTTTGGAGTAAATCGGTTGACCGGAAGTCGAGCTTCATTCATTATAGCTCATTTCCGGTTTTCAAAATATCTCCATAAATATGATATATACGTGCATTGTATTACTTATAAAAGTTTTAGATTATGTAATTTACTATAACTTTTGTATTTATTATATTTTTGTATCACCGGTTGATTAGGAGTTATTCGTGAAATACCGATAAACCGGAAGTAGCCGTTATGTACTTTGTGGGCGCTCTAACTTAAGAACGATGCATTATATCAACACCGAATTTCATACATAGTACTTTATTTAGTTTCTTAAGAGTTGATTAGTTTTTGGAGTAAATCGGTTTACCGGAAGTCGAATCGTATTCTTCAAAGCTCATTTCCGGTTTTCAAAATATCTCCATAAATACGATATTTAGGTATATACTATTATTTATAAAAGTTTTAGAAAATGAAATTTACTATAACTTTTGGTTGAAACATATTTTTGTATCACTGATTGTGTAGGAGTTATTCATGAAATACTGATAAACCGGAAGTTGCTGATTATGTACTTTGTGGGCGCTCTGGGCTCTATGGGCGAAATGCCAATTTCATCGTATTTTATCGATCATGTCCCGTAAAACATTATTATTCATGTTTTTGGCGTCAAAGATAATAATATATATATATTAATCACTCATATTCCAAGTTTAGATGGAATATAGAGTTCGAAATTACTGCGGTAGATAAATATTTAAATCTTATATACATGGAGAAAGTCGTGTGCTGGCCACATCAGATTTTTTCTTTTGATGGCCGTCCGGATATGATGCCGACATGAAAATAGTGTTGCCGATCTGCTTGCAGTATGCAAGCAACATTTTACTCGTATCTATATATATCTATTATATATAGATGCTTCTCCGGATTCATTCATGTATCCATATATATATTCATATATACGAGTAAAATGTAGCTTGCATACTGCAAGCAGATCGACAACACTAATTTCATAACGGCAATATATCGGGACGGTCCCGGAAAGGAAAAAAAGGATTAAAAATATTCTTAAAATTCGCTTCAATTTAATCGTCTGGCATCGAACCCGGGTCTTTTTGGTGAAATTTCTATGCAGCACATCAGAAGATCATCTTCTCTAAATACGTGTGAAAATTCAAGCAGAAATATTGGCTGCAACTGCCTCAAACGAAGACCTACTTTTCACGAATGGCCAATACGCCGTAAAAATTTCAGCTCAATCACTCTTGTGGTTTAGGCTGTGAGTTTGTATCCTCTCTCTATATATATATATATATCTATTATATACGAGTAAAATGTAGCTTGCATACTGCAAGCAGATGGACAACACTAATTTCATATCGGCATTATAACGGAACGGTCCTCAAAAGAAAAAAAAAGGATTTAATTTTTTCTTAAAATTCGCTGAAATGTCATCGTCTGGCATCGAACCCGGGTCTTACTGAAAACCTACTATGAAAAACAGTAGAAGATCACCATCTCTAACTATGTGTGTAAATTCAAGCAGAAATATTGGCTACAACTGCCTCAAAAAGCGGCTCTAATGTTCAAGATTGTAAATGGCTCTCGAGACTCGAACCAAGGACGATCTTGGAAATTTAAAAAATGTTTCTGAAAGTTATTATTGATCTCAATCTATATGCCAAATTTCAAGTTTCTATATTATTGGGAAAGGTTTCAAAATAATTCCTAAAATTCGAATCAACTTCTGATTGCAGAGACACCTGGTGTTGAACCCAGGACACATTGATAGCTGTGAATTAATATTTTGATTTGTTAAGTCTTGCTCTTTTATCATGCAAAGTTTGAGGTCGATAGCATGCCGGAAAATACCTAAAATTTGTTTCCGTTATCTCCTTAAGAAATGCATTGAGGAATTTAAATGTCCCTCTGGGATCGAACCAAGGACCATCAGCGAATATGTAAAATTTGATTTTGTTAATTTTTTATAATATCTAACCTCATACCGAATTTCAAGTTTCTATGCCATCGCAAAAGGGTCCAAAAAAATCTTAAAAATCGCCACAATGCATTTTAAACGGCCGATTTTTGCCCCGACCAAGCATCGAACCCAGGTTATTTTCTGTAGAACTCATTTATGTTTTCGATAGATCATGACCATATATAAAGGCTCCTAGAGTTTCGATTCTCTACCTATCCGAGAAGTATTTTTTAAAAATTCCCGAAAATCTAAGCAATGCATTTAAACGGGAAAAATCGGGACTTAGGGGCCCTCTGGAATCGAACCCATGACACTGAGGATCAAAATCACTATTTTTCTGGCGGTTAATTGTTATGGCCAATACGCAGTAAAAATTTGAACTCAATCACGCTTGTGGTTTAGGCTTTGAATTTGTATCCTATCTATCTATATACCTATCTATATATATGAATGAATCCGGAGAAGCATCTATATATATATACGAGTAAAATGTAGCTTGCATACTGCAAGCAGATCGGCAATACTGATTTCATATCCGCATCATATCGGGACGGTCCTCAAAAGAAAAAAAAGGATTGAAATTTTTCTTAAAATTCGCTGAAATTTCATCGTCTGGCATCAAACCCGGGTATTACTGGTGAACCTACTATGAAACACAATAGAACATCACTATCTCTAACTATGTGTGAAAATTCAAGCAGAAATATGGGCTATAACTGCCTCAAAAGACGTTCTAATTTTCACGAATTTAAATGGCTCTCTGGATTCGAACCAAGGACGATCTTGGAAATCTATAATATGTTTCTGAAAGTTATTTATGATCTCTATCTATATGCCGAATTTCAAGTTTCTATATTATTGGGAAGGGGTTCAAAATAGTTCCTAAAAATTGAATCAATTACTGATTGAAGAGACGCCTGGTGTCGAACCCAGGACCTACTGGCAGCTGTGAAAACACATTATGACTTGGTTTGACCTGATCTTATTAAATGCAAAGTTTGAAGTCAACAACTTTCCAGGAAGTACCTAAAATTTGCTTCCGTAATCTCCATAAGAAATGCATTGTAGGATGTAAATTGCCCTCTGGGATCGAACCAAGGACCATCAGCGAGCTCTAAAATTTTATTATGAAATATATTTATGATATATATCTACGTGCCAAGTTTCAAGTTTCCAAGTCATCTGTAAGTAATTAAAAAAAATCTTAAAAATCGCTATGTAAATTAAACGGGAGAATATTTGCCCTGGCCTAGCATCGAACCAAGGATAATATTTGTAGATGTCTTTGTGGTTTCCTTTAGATATATACGGCATCTAGCGATCTCTAGAATTTCAACTCTCTCCTTTTCCGGGAAGTGCCTCAAAAGAATTTTCGAAAATCCCCGCCATGTATTCTTATGGACAAAATCGGGACTTTGGGGCCTTCTGGAATCGAACCCATGACCCCGAGGTTCAATGTCGGCTTTTTCCTGGAGGTTACACGTTATGGCCAATATTTCGTAAAAATTTCAAGTCGGTGGCACTTGTGGAACATGCTTATACTTTTGATCCCCAGTGTATATATATCTATTATATATACTACTATATCTATTATATATAGATGCTTCTCCGGATTCATTCATATATCATACGAGTAAAATGTTGCTTGCATTCTGCAAGCAGATCGACAACACTATTTGCATGTCGGCATCATATCCGGAAGGCCATCAAAAGAAAAAAAAAGATTGAAATATTTCTTAAAATTGCCTAAATTCCATCGTCCGGCATCGAACCCGGGTCTTTACTGTGAACTTACTATGCAGCACGATAGAACATCACCATCTCTAACGATGTGTGAAAATTCAAGCAGAAATATGGGCTACAACTGCCTCAAAAGACGTTCTAATTTTTACGAATTTAAATGGCTCTCTGGATTCGAACCAAGGACGATCTTGGAAATCTAAAAAATGTTTCTGAAAGTTATTTATGATCTCTATCTATATGCCGAATTTGAAGTTTCTATATTATTGGCAAAGGTTTCAAAATAATACCTAAAAATCGGATTAACTTCTGATTGCAGAGACACCTGGTGTCGAACCCAGGACTCTTTGATAGCTGTGAATTCACTGTTTGATTTGTATGGACTTGATCTTTCTACATGCAAAGTTTGAAGTCAATATCGTGCCGGGAAGTACCTAAAATTTGTTTCCGTTATCTCCGTAAGAAAAGCATTGGGAAGTGCAAATGGTCCTCTGGGATCGAACCAAGGACCATAAGCTAATATATAAAATTCGATTATGAAATAAATTCATGATATCTATCGAAGTGCTGAGTTTCAAGTATCCATGTTATCGGGAAAGGATCCAAAAAAAATCTTAAAAATCGCCGCAATGCATTTTAAACGGCCGATTTTTGCCCCGGCCTAGCATCGAACCAAGGATAATATTCGTAGATGTCTTTATCGTTTTCTTTAGATATCTTTGGCATCTAGCGATCTCTCGAATTTCAACTCTCTACTTTCCCTGGAAGTGCACCAAAAAAATTTTCGAAAATCCCCGCCATGTATCCTTATGGAGAAAATCGCGACTTTGGGGCCTTCTGGAATCGAACCCATGACCCCGAGGTTCAATGTCGGCTTTTTCCTGGAGGTTACACGTTATGGCCAATATTTCGTAAAACTTTCAAGTCGGTGGCACTTGTGGAACATGCTTATACTTTTGATCCCCAGTGTATATATATCTATTATATATACTACTATATATATATACGAGTAAAATGTTGCTTGCATACTGCAAGCAGATCGACAACACTATTTTCATGTCGGCATCATATTGGGACGGCCATCAAAAGAAAAAAATGGATTAAATTTTTCTTAAAATTCCCTGAAATTCCATCGTCTGGCATCGAACGCGGGTCTTTCTGGTGATACTCACTAAGCAGCACAATAGAAGATCACTATCTCTAACTGTGTGTGAAAATTCAAGCAGAAATATGGGCTACAACTGCCTCAAAAGACGTTCTAATTTTCACGAATTTGAATGGCTCTCTGGATTCGAACCAAGGACTATCCTGGAAATCTAAAATATGTTTCAGAATTTAATTTATGATCTCTATCTATATGCCGAATTTCAAGTTTCTATATTATTGGGAAGGGTTTCAAAATAATTCCTTAAAATCGGATCAACTTCTGATTGCAGAGACACCTGGTGTCGAACCCAGGACACACTGATAGCTGTGAATGCACTGTTTGATTTGTATGGACTTGATCTTTTTATATGCAAAGTTTGAAGTCGATATCGTGCCGGGAAGTACCTAAAATTTGTTTCCGTTATCTCCGTAAGAAATGCATTGAGGAATTTAAATGTCCCTCTGGGATCGAACCGAGGACCATCAGCGAATACGTAAAATTTGATTATGATATATTTTTATGGTATCTAACCTCATACGGAATTTCAAGTTTCTATGCCATCGGAAAAGAGTCCAAAAAAAATCTTAAAAAACGCCACAATGCATTTTAAACGGCCGATTTTTGCCCCGACCTAGCATCGAACCAAGGATAATATTCGTAGATGTCTTTATGGTTTCCTTTAGATATGCACGGCATCTAGCGATCCCTCGAATTTCATTTCTCTACTTCTCCGGGAAGTGCCTCAAAAAAATTTTCGAAAATCCCCGCCATGTATCCTTATGGAGAAAATCGCTACTTTGCGGCCTTCTGGAATCGAACCCATGACACCGAGATTCAATGTCGGCTTTTTCCTGGAGGTTACTCGTTATGGCCAATACGTCGTAAAAATTTCAAGTCGTTGGCACTTCTGGAACATGGTTAAACTTTTGATCCCCTATATATATATATATATATATATATATATATATATATATATATATATATATATATATATATAACTTATATATAGGTATATCCGGAGAAGCGTCTATATATAATAGATATATATATACGAGTAAAATGTTGCTTGCATACTGCAAGCAGATCGACAACACTATTTTCATGTCGGCATCATATCGGGACGGCCATCAAAAGAAAAAAGTGGATTGAAATTTTTCTTAAAATTCGCTGAAATTCCATCGTCTGGCATCAAACCCGGGTATTACTGGTGAACCTACTATGAAACACAATAGAACATCACTATCTCTAACTATGTGTGAAAATTCAAGCAGAAATATGGGCTATAACTGCCTCAAAAGACGTTCTAATTTTCACGAATTTAAATGGCTCTCTGGATTCGAACCAAGGACGATCTTGGAAATCTATAATATGTTTCTGAAAGTTATTTATGATCTCTATCTATATGCCGAATTTCAAGTTTCTATATTATTGGGAAGGGGTTCAAAATAGTTCCTAAAAATTGAATCAATTAATGATTGTAGAGACGCCTGGTGTCGAACCCAGGACCTACTGGCAGCTGTGAAAACACATTATGACTTGGTTTGACCTGATCTTATTAAATGCAAAGTTTGAAGTCAACAACTTGCCAGGAAGTACCTAAAATTTGCTTCCGTAATCTCCATAAGAAATGCATTGTAGGATGTAAATTGCCCTCTGGGATCGAACCAAGGACCTTCAGCGAGCTCTAAAATTTTATTATGAAATATATTTATGATATATATCTACGTGCCAAGTTTCAAGTTTCCAAGTCATCTGTAAGTAATTAAAAAAAATCTTAAAAATCGCTATGTAAATTAAACGGGAGAATATTTGCCCTGGCCTAGCATCGAACCAAGGATAATATTTGTAGATGTCTTTGTGGTTTCCTTTAGATACATACGGCATCTAGCGATCTCTAGAATTTCAACTCTCTCCTTTTCCGGGAAAAGCCTCAAAAGAATTTTCGAAAATCCCCGCCATGTATTCTTACGGACAAAATCGGGACTTTGGGGCCTTCTGGAATCGAACCCATGACCCCGAGGTTCAATGTCGGCTTTTTCCTGGAGGTTACACGTTATGGCCAATATTTCGTAAAAATTTCAAGTCGGTGGCACTTGTGGAACATGCTTATACTTTTGATCCCCAGTGTATATATATATATACAAGAGCTCCCTTACATAACGATAAATGCATAAAAAAATTATGAAAAGATACCCCATAGTATTATATATGGGTGATATTTTTACCGCCCGGCATCGAACCCGGGTCTTTCAGGCAATACTTTCTATGCAGCACAAAAGAAAAACACCATCTCTAACCGCGTATGCAAATTCAAGCAGAAATATTGGTTACAACTGCCTCAAATGACGTCCTACTTTTCCTTTATATTCCTTATGAGAGAAACGTTATTGTGCTCTGGCTTCGAACCCAGGAACAGTACGGTCTTATGAAAATTTTTTTCTAAAACTTGTTCGTACCATACATCTTCCAGCCAAGCACGAACATCCTATCATTTCGATAAGTGCATCTAAAAAAATAATGAAAAACGGCTCCCATGTATTTTAAAGGACAGATCTTTGCATCGTCCTAGCATCGAACCCAGGATAACTTTTGTAAAAGTCATTGATGTTTTCGAAAGTCCAAGACCATAAATATAGGCACCTTGAGTTTTACTTCTCTACCTATCCGGAAAGTATTTTTTTTTAATTCCCGAAAATCACGGCAATGCATTCAAACGGGAAAAATCGGGACTTTGGGGCCCTCTGGAATCGAACCTATGACACTGAGGATCAAAGTCTCTTTTTTCCTGGGGGTTTCACGTTATGGCCAATATGTCATAAAAATTTCAGATCAATGACGCTTGTAGTTTAGGCTGTGAATTTGTATCCTATCTATCTATATAGGTATATATATGAATGAATCCGGAGAAGCATCTATCTATTATACGAGTAAAATGTTGCTTGCATACTGCAAGCAGATCGACAACACTATTTTCATGTCGGCATCATATCCGGACGGCCATCAAAAGAAAAAAAAAGATTGAAATTTTTCTTAAAATTTGCCTAAATTCCATCGTCCGGCATCGAACCCGGGTCTTTACTGTGAACTTACTATGCAGCACAATAGACCATCACCATCTCTAACGATGTGTGAAAATTCAAGCAGAAATATGGGCTACAACTGCCTCAAAAGACGTTCTAATTTTTACGAATTTAAATGGCTCTCTGGATTCGAACGAAGGACGATCTTGGAAATCTAAAACATGTTTCTGAAAGTTATTTATGATGTCTATCTATATGCCGAATTTGAAGTTTCTATATGATTGGCAAAGGTTTCAAAATAATTCCTAAAAATCGGATCAACTTCTGATTGTAGAGACGCCTGGTGGTGAAACCAGGAAACATTGGTAGATGTGAATTCACAGTTTGATTAGTAATGACTTGATCTTATCTTATGCAAAGTTTCAAGTAGATATAATATCGGGAAGCACCTAAAATGTGTTTCCGTAATCTCCATAAGAAATGCATTGAGGAATGTAAATGGCCCTCTGGGATCGAACCAAGGACCATAAGGGAATATGAAAAATTTGATTATGAAATATAATTATGATATCTAACGCCATGCCGAATTTCAAGTTCCTATGCCATCGGAAAAGGGTCCAAAAAAAATCTTAAAAATCGCCGCAATGCATTTTAAACGGCCGATTTTTGCCTCGACCTAGCATCGAACCCAGGATATTTTTAGTAAAACTCATTTAAGTTTTCGATAGATCATGTCCATATATATAGGCTCCTAGAGTTTTATTTCTCTACCTATCCCGGAAGTATTTTTTTTTAAATCCCGTAAATCAATGCAATGCATTTAAACGGGAAAAATCGGGACTTTGGGGCCCTCTGGAATCGAACCCATGACACTGAGGATCAAAGTCGCTTTTTTCCTGGGGGTTTCACGTTATGGCCAATATGTCATAAAAATTTCAGATCAATGACGCTTGTAGTTTAGGCTGTGAATTAGTATCCTATCTATCTATCTATCTATATAGGTATACGAGTAAAATGTAGCTTGCATACTGCAAGCAGATCGGCAATACTAATTTCATATCGGCATCATATCGGAACGCTCCTCAAAAGAAAAAAAAAAAGGATTGAAATTTTTCTTAAAATTCGCTTAAATTTCATCGTCTGGCATCGAACCCGGGTCTTACTGGTGAACTAACTATGCAGCACAATAGAAGATCATCATCTATAACCATGTGTGAAAATTCAAGCAGAAATATTGGCTACAACTGCCTCAAAAGACGTTCTAATTATCACGAATGTAAATGGCTCTCTGGATTCGAACCAAGGACGATCTTGGAAATCTAAAAGATATTTCTGAAAGTTATTTATGATTTCTATCTATATACAGAATTTCAAATTTCTATATTATTGGGAAAGGTTTCCAAATAATTCCTAAAAATCGGATCAACTTCTGATTGAAGAGACACCTGGTGTCGAACCCAGGACATATTGTAAGCTGTGCATGCAAAGTTTGATTTGTAAAGACTTTTTCTTGTATCTTGCAAAGTTTGAAGTCGATAGCATGCCGGGAAGTACCTTAATTTTGTTTCCGTTATCTCCGTAAGGAATGCATTGAGAAGTGCAAATGGTCCTCTGGGATCGAACCAAGGACCATCAGCGAACATTTAAAATTCGATTTTGAAATATATTTATGATATCTATCCACGTGCCGAGTTTCAAGTATCCATGTTATCGGGAAAGGATCCAAAAAAAATCTTCAAAATCGCCGCAATGCATTTTAAGCGGCCGATTTTTGCCCCGACGTAGCATCGAACCATGGACCATATTCGGCGATGTCTTTTTCATTTTCTTTGGATATGCACGGCTTCTAGCGATCCCTCGAATTTCATTTCTCTCCGTTTCCGGGAAGTGCCTCAAAAAAATTTTCGAAAATCCCTGCCATGTAATCTTATGGGGAAAATCGCGACTTTGGGGCCTTCTGGAATCGAACCCATGACACCGAGGTTCAAAGTCGGCTTTTTCCTGGAGGTTACACCTCATGGCCATAACGTCGTAAAAATTTCAAGTCAATGACGCTTTTGGTTTAGCCTGTGAATTTGTATCCTATCTGGGTATCTGGGTATCTGGGTATCTGGGTATATATATGAATGAATCCGGAGAAGCATCTATATATAATAGATACGAGTAAAATGTTGCTTGCAAACTGCAAGCAGATCGACAACACTATTTTCATGTCGGCATCATATCGGGACGGCCATCAAAAGAAAATAAATGGATTGAAATTTTTCTTAAAATTCGGAGACATATGATCGTCTGGCATCGAACCCGGGTCTTTCCAGTGATACTTACTATGCAGCACAATAGAACATCAGGCATCTCTAAGTGTGAAAATTTAAGCAGAAATATGGGCTACAATTGCCTCAAAAGACGTTCTAATTTTCACGAATTTAAATGGCTCTCTGAATTCGAACCAAGGACGATCTGGGAAATCAAAAAATTGTTTCTGAAAGTTATTAATGATCTCTATCTATATGCCGAATTTGAAGTTTCTATCTTATTGGCAATGGTTTCAAAATAATTCCTAAAAATCAGATCAACTTCTGATTGCAGAGACGCCTGGTGTCGAACCCAGGACTCATTGATAGCTGTGATTGCACTGCTTGATTTGTATGTACTTAATCTTTCTATAGGCCAAGTTTGAAGTCGATATCGTGCCGGGAAGTACCTAAAATGTGTTTCCGTTATCTCCGTAAGAAATGCATTGAGGAATTTAAATGTCCCTCTGGGATCGAACCAAGGACCATCAGCGAATACTTAAAATTCGATTATGATATATTTTCATGGTATCTAACCTCATACCGAATTTCATGTTTCTATGCAATCGGATAAGGGTCCAAAAAAAATCTTAAAAATCGCCACAATGCATTTTAAACGGCCGATATTTGCCCCGACCTAGCATCGAACCAAGAATAATATTCGTAGATGTCTTTATGGTTTCCTTTAGATATGCACGGCATCTAGCGATCCCTTGAATTTCAATTCTCTAGTTTACCGGGAAGTGCCTCAAAAAAATTTTCGAAAATCTTCGCCATGTATTCTTATGGACAAAATCGCGACTTTGGGGCCTTCTGGAATCGAACCCATGACACCAAGGTTCAATGTCGGCTTTTTCCTGGAGGTTACACGTTATGGCCATAACGTCGTAAAAATTTCAAGTCGGTGGCACTTGTGGAACATGGTTAGAATTTTGATCCCCTATATATATATAGGTACGAGTAAAATGTAGCTTGCATACTGCAAGCAGATCGACAACACTAATTTCATATCGGCATCATATCGGGACGGACATCAAAAGAAAAAAAAAATTCAAAATATTCGTAGAATTCGCTGCAATTTAATCACCTGGCAGCGAACCCCGGTCTTCCTGGTGTACTTACTATGCAGCAAAATAGAAAATTACCATATGTGTGAAAATTCAAGCAAAACTATTAGGTGCAACTACCTCAAACGACGTCCTACTATTCACATACACTCCTTATTTGAGAAATTATAATGTGCTCTGGCATCGAACCCAGGAACAGCATGGTCTAATCTATTTTTTTTCTTAAACAAAGTGTTAATATACATCTTCCATCTAAGCAAGAGCTCCCTTACATATCGATAAATGCATAAAAAAATTATGAAAAGATACCCCATAGTATTATATATGGGTGATATTTTTACCGCCCGGCATCGAACCCGGGTCTTTCAGGCAATACTTTCTATGCAGCACAAAAGAAAAACACCATCTCTAACCGCGTATGCAAATTCAAGCAGAAATATTGGTTACAACTGCCTCAAATGACGTCCTACTTTTCCTTTATATTCCTTATGAGAGAAACGTTATTGTGCTCTGGCTTCGAACCCAGGAACAGTACGGTCTTATGAAAATTTTTTTCTAAAACTTATTCGTACCATACATCTTCCAGCCAAGCACGAACATCCTATCATTTCGATAAGTGCATCTAAAAAAATAATGAAAAACGGCTCCCATGTATTTTAAAGGGCAGATCTTTGCATCGTCCTAGCATCGAACCCAGGATAACTTTTGTAAAAGTCATTGATGTTTTCGAAAGTCCAAGACCATAAATATAGGCACCTTGAGTTTTACTTCTCTACCTATCCGGAAAGTATTTTTTTTTTAATTCCCGAAAATCACGGCAATGCATTCAAACGGGAAAAATCGGGACTTTGGGGCCCTCTGGAATCGAACCTATGTCACTGAGGATCAAAGTCACTTTTTTCCTGGGGGTTTCACGTTATGGCCAATATGTCATAAAAATTTCAGATCAATGACGCTTGTAGTTTAGGCTGTGAATTTGTATCCTATCTATCTATATAGGTATATATATGAATGAATCCGGAGAAGCATCTATATATAATAGATATCCGGAGAAACGTCTATCTAATATACGAGTAAAATGTTGCTTGCATACTGCAAGCAGATCAACAACACTAATATCATATCGGGATCATATCGGGACGGTCCTCAAAAGAAAAAAAAAGAATTGGAAATATTCTTCCAATTCGCTTCAATTTAAGTGTCTGGCATCGAACCCGGGTCATTACTGTGAACTTACTATGCAGCACAATAGAAGATGATCATCTCTAACTAAGTGTGAAAAATCAAGCAGAAATATTGGCTAGAACTGCCTCAAAAGACGTTCTAATTTTCACGAATGTAAATGGCTCTCTGGATTCGAACCAAGGACGATCTTGGAAATCTAAAATATGTATCTGAAAGTTATTAATGATCTCTATCTATATGCCGATTTTCAAATTTCTATATTATTGCCAAAGGTTTCAAAATAATTCCTAAAAATCGGATCAACTTCTGATTGCAGAGACACCTGGTGTCGAACCCAGGAAATATTGTAAGCTGTGAATGCAAAGTGTGATTTGTAAGGACTGATTCTTCTAACATGCAAAGTTTGAAGTCGATAGCATGCCAGGAAGTACCTTAATTTTGTTTCCGTTATCTCCTTGAGAAATGTATTGAGAAGTGCAAATGGCCCTCTGGAATCGAACCAAGGACCATCAGCGCACATCTAAAATTTGATTATGAAATATATTCATGATATCTGTTCACGTGCCGAGCTTCAAGTATCCATGTTATCGGGAAAGGATCCAAAAAAAAACTTCAAAATCGCCGCAATGCATTTTAAAAGGCCGATATTTGCCCCAACCTAGTGTCGAACTATGCACAATATTCGAAGATGTCTTTTTGATTTTCGTTAGATATCCACGGCATCTAGCGATCCCTCGAATTTCAACTCTCTAACTTTCCGGGAAGTGCCTCAAAAAAATTTTCGAAAATCTTCACCATGTATCCTTATGGAGAAAATCGGGACTTTGGGGCCTTCTGGAATCGAACCTATGACACCGAGGTTCAAAGTCGGCTTTTTTCTGGAGGTTACACGATATGGCCAATATGTCGTAAAAATTTCAAAGCAGTGGCTCTTGTGGAACATGGTTAGAATTTTGATCCCCTGTATATAACTTATATATATATAGGTACGAGTGCAATGTAGCTTGCATACTGCAAGCAGATCGGCAATATTATTTTATTTCGGCATCATATCGAGACGGTCCTCAAAAGAAAAAGAAAAGGTTGAAAATATTCTTAAAATTCGCTTCAATTTTAGCGTCTTGCATCGAACCCGGGTCTTCCTGGTGAATTTACTAAGCGGCAAAATAGAAGATAACTATATCTAACAATGTGTGAAAATTCAAGCAGAAATATTTGCTACAACTGCTTCAAACGACGTTCTACTTTTCACGAATGTAAATGGCTCTCTGGATTCGAACCAAGGACGATCGTGGGAATCTAGAATATGTTCCAGAAATGTATCTATAATCACTATCTGTATGCTGAATTTCAAGTTTCTATATAATTGGGAAATGGTTCCAAAAAATTCTTAAAAATCGGATCATTTACTGATTGTAGAGATGCCTGGTTGTATAACCAGGAAACATTAGTAGCTGTGAATTCACAGTTTGATTAGTAATGACTTGATCTTATCTTATGCAAAGTTTCAAGTAGATATAATATCGGGAAGCACCTAAAATGTGTTTCCGTAATCTCCTTAAGAAATGCATTGAGGATTATAAATGGCCCACTGGGATCGAACCAAGGGCCATAAGGGAATATGTAAAATTTGATTATGAAATATAATTATGATATCTAACGCCATGCCGAATTTCAAGTTTCTATGCCATCGGAAAAGGGTTAAAAAAAATCTTAAAAATCGCCGCAATGCATTTTAAACGGCCGAATTTTGCCCCGACCTAGCATCGAACCAAGGATAATATTCGTAGATGTCTTTATGGTTTCCTTTTGATATGCGAGTCATCTAGCGATCCCTTGAATTTCAACTCTCTCCTTTTCCGGGAAGTGCCTCAAATAAATTTTCGAAAATCCCCTCCATGTAATCTTATGGGGAAAATCACGACTTTGGGGCCTTCTGGAATCGAACCCATGACACCGAGGTTCAAGGTCGGCTTTTTCCTGGAGGTTACACGTTATGGCCAATACGTCGTAAAAATTTCAAGTCAGTTGCACTTGTGGAACATGGTTAGAATTTTGATCCCCTATGAATGAATGAATGTGTATATAGGTATAAAATGTTGCTTGCATACTGCAAGCAGATCGATAACACTATTTTCATGTCGGCATCATATCGGGACGGCCATCAAAAGAAAAAAATGGATTGAAATTTTTCTTAAAATTCGTTGAAATTCCATCGACTGGCATCGAACCCGGGTCTTTACTGTGAACTTACGATGCAGCACAATAGAAAATCGCCATCACTAACTGTGTGGGAAAATTCAAGCAGAAATATGGGTGACAAATGCCTCAAAAGACGTTCTAATTTTCACGAATTTAAATGGCTCTCTGGATTCGAACCAAGGACGATTTTGGAAATCTAAAAAATGTTTCTGAAATTTATTTATAATCACTTTCTATATGCCGAATTTGAAGTTTCTATATTATTGAGAAAGGTTTCAAAATAATTCCTAAAAATCGGATCAACTTCTGATTGCAGAGACACCTGGTGTCGAACCCAGGACACATTGATAGTTGTGAATGCACTGTTTGATTTGTATGGACTTAATCTTTCTATATGCAAAGTTTGAAGTCGATATCGTGCCGGGAAGTTCCTAAAATTTGTTTCCGTAATCTCCGTAAGGATTACATTGAGGAATTTAAATGTCCCTCTGGGATCGAACCAAGGACCAACAGCGAATATAAAAAAATCGATTATGATATATTTTTATAATATCTAATCTCATACCGAATTTCAAATTTCTATGCCATCGGAAAAGGGTCCAAAAAAAATTTTTTAAATCGCCGCAATGCATTTTAAACGGCTGATATTTGCCCCGACCTAGCATCGAACCAAGGATAATATTCGTAGATGTCTTTATGGTTTTCTAGAGATATGCACGGCATCTAGCGGTCCCTAGAATTTCAAATCTCCCCTTTTCCGGGAAGTGCCTCAAAAAAATTTTGGAAAATCCCCGCCATGTATTCTTATGGACAAAATCGCGACTTTGGGGCCTTCTGGAATCGAACCCATGACACTGAGGTTCAAAGCTTTTTCCTGGAGCTTACACGTTATGGCCAATATGTCGTAAAAATTTCAAGTCAGTGGCACTTGTGGAACATAGTTAGAATTTTGATCCCCTATGAATGAATGAATGTGTATCTATTATATACGAGTAAAATGTAGCTTGCATACTGCAAGCAGATTGACAACACTAATTTCATGTCGGCATCATATCGGGACGGTCCCGGAAAGGAAAAAAAGGATTGAAAATATTCTTAAAATTCGCTTCAATTTAATCGTCTGGCATCGAACCCGGGTCTTTTTGGTGAATTTTCTATGCAGCACATCAGAAGATCATCTTCTCTAAATACGTGTGAAAATTCAAGCAGAAATATTGGCTGCAACTGCCTCAAACGAAGACCTTCTTTTCACGAATGTTAATAGCTCTCTGGATTCGAACCAAGGACGATCTAGGAAATATAAAATATGTTTTCGAAATGTATCTATAAGTTCTATATATATGCCGAATTTCAAGTGTTAATATTATTGGTAAGGGGTTCAAAATAATTCTTAAAAATCAGATCAGTGACTGATTGTAGAGACGCCTGGTGTCGAACCCTGGACGTATTGGAAGCTCTAAATGCACAAAATGACTTGTTAGGACCTGATCTAATTTCATACAAAGTTTGAAGTCGATATCATACCGGGAAGTACCTAAAATGTGTTTCCGTTATCCCCATAAGAAATGCATTGTGGAGTGCAAATGGCCTTCTGGGATCGAACCAAGGACCATCAGCGAATACATAAAATTTGATTATGAAATATATTTATGATTTCTAACCCCATGCCAAATTTCAAGTTTCCATGCATTCGGAAAAGGGTGAAAAAAAAATCCTAAAAATCGCCACAATACATTTTAAACGGCCGATTTTTGCCCCGACCTACAATCGAACCCGGGATATTTTCCGTAAAACTCATTTATGGTTTCGATAGATTATGTTCATATATATATAGTCTCCTTGAGTTTTGATTCTCTACCTATCCGGGAAGTATTTTATTTTAATTCCCGAAAATCAAAGCAATGCATTTAAACGGGAAAAATCGGGACTTTGGGGCCCTCTGGAAACGAACCCGTGACACTGAGGTTCAATATCGCAATTTTTCTGGTGGTTACACTTTATGGCCAATATGTCGTAAAAGTTTCAAGTCAATGACGCTTGTGGTTTAGGCTGTGAATTTGTATCCTCTCTATATATATATATGATACGAGTAAAATGTTGCTTGCATACTGCAAGCAGATCGACAACACTATTTTCATGTCGGCATCATATCCGGACGGCCATCAAAAGAAAAAAATGGATTGAAATTTTTCTTAAAATTTGCCTAAATTCCATCGTCTGGCATCGAACCCGGGTCTTTACTGTGAACTTACTATGCAGCAAAATAGAACATCACCATCTCTAACGATGTGTGAAAATTCAAGCAGAAATATGGGCTACAACTGCCTCAAAAGACGTTCTAATTTTCACGAATTTAAATGGCTCTCTGGATTCGAACCAAGGACGATCTTGGAAATCTAAAAAATGTTTCTGAAAGTTATTTATGATCTCTATATATATGCCGAATTTGAAGTTTCTATATTATTGGCAAAGGTTTCAAAATAATTCCTAAAAATCGGATAAACTTCTGATTGCAGAGACACCTGGTGTCGAACCCAGGACACTTTGATAGCTGTGAATGCACTGTTTGATTTGTATGGATTTGATCTTTCTACATGCAAAGTTTGAAGTCGATATCTTGCCGGGAAGTACCTAAAATTTGTTTCCGTTATCTCCGTAAGAAAAGCATTGGGAAGTGCAAATGGTCCTCTGGGATCGAACCAAGGACCATAAGCTAATGTGTAAAATTTGATTATGAAATAAATTCATGATATCTATCGACGTGCCGAGTTTCAAGTATCTATGTTATCGGGAAAGGATCCAAAAAAAATCTTAAAAATCGCCGCAATGCATTTTAAACGGCCGATTTTTGCCCCGGCCTAGCATCGAACCAAGGACAATATTCGAAGATTTCTTTCCGATTTTCGTTGGCTATGCACGGCATTTAGCGGTCCCTCGAGTTTCAACTCTCCGCTTTTCCGGGAAGTGCCTCAAAAAAATTTTTGAAAATCCCCGCCATGTAATCTTATGGGGAAAATCGTGACTTTGGGGCCTTCTGGAATCGAACCCATGGCACCGAGGTTCAATGTCGGCTTTTTCCTGGAGGTTACACGTTATGGCCAATATGTCGTAAAAATTTCAAGTCGGTGGCACTTTTGGAACATGCTTAGACTTTTGATCCCCAGTGTATATATATATAAGTATATCCGGAGAAGCGTCTATATATAATAGATATGAATGAATCCGGAGAAGCATCTATATATAATAGATAGACGCTTCTCCGGATATACCTAAATATATACGAGTAAAATGTAGCTTGCATACTGCAAGCAGATCGACAACACTAATTTCATGTCGGCATCTTATCGGGATGGCCCTCAAAAGAAAAAAAAAAAGGGATTGAAAATATTCTTAAAATTCGCTACAAATTCATCGTCTGGCATCGAACCAAGGCCTTCCTGGTGAACCTACTATGCAGCACAACAGAAAATCACTATCTCTTACTAAGTGTGAAAATCAAGCAGAAAAACTCGCTCCAACTGCGTCAAACGACGTCCTACTTTTCAATAATGTAAATGGTTCTCTGGATTCGAACCAAGGACGATCTAGGAAATCTAAAACATGCTTTTCAAATTAATCAATGTTCTTTATCTACATGCCTAATTTCATGTTTTAACATTATTGGGAAGGGGTTTAAATTAATTCTTAAAAATCGGATAATTTACTGATTGTAGAGAGGCCTGGTGTCGAACCCAGGAAATATTTGTAGCTGTGAATGCACAGTATGACTAATTAGGACATTATCTTATCTCATACATATTTTGAAGTTGATATCATGCCGGGATGTACCTAAAATGTGTTTCCGTTATCCCCATAAGAAATGCATTGTGGAGTGCAAATGGCCCTCTGGGATCGAACCAAGGACCATAAGCGAATACAAAAAATTTGATTATGAAATATATTTATGATTTCTAACCCCATGCCAAATTTCAAATTTCCATGCATTCCGAAAGGGGTTCAAAAAAAATCTTAAAAATCGCCACAATGCATTTTAAACGGCCGATTTTTGCCTCGACCTAGCATCGAACCCAGGATATTTTCCGAAAAACTCATTTATGTTTTCGATAGATCATGACCATATATATAGGCTCCTAGAGTTTCGAATCTCTACCTATCCGGGAAGTATTTTTTAAAAATTCCCGAAAATCAAAGCAATGCATTTAAACAGAAAAATCGGGATTTTGTTGCCCTCTTGATTCGAACCTATGACACTGAGGTTCAATATCGCAATTTTTCTGGCGGTTACACGTTATGGCCAATATGTCGAAAAAATTTCAGATCAATGACGCTTGTAGTTTAGGCTGTGAATTAGTATCCTATCTATCTATCTATATAGGTATATATATGAATGAATCCGGAGAAGCATATATCTATTACGAGTAAAATGTTGCTTCTGCAATGTAAATGTTCTGTTAATGCATTTAAACGGGAAAAATCGGGACTTTGGGGCCCTCTGGAATCGAACCCATGACACTGAAGATCAAAATCACAATTTTTCTGGCGGTTAATTGTTATGGCTAATACGCAGTAAAAATTTGCACTCAATCACGGTTGTGGTTTAGGCTGTGAATTTGTATCCTATCTATCTATATACCTATCTATATACCTATCTATATATATGAATGAATCCGGAGAAGCATCTATATATAATAGATATATAGATGCTTCTCCAGATTCATTCATATCTATTATATATAGATGCTTCTCCGGATTCATTCATATATCATATATATATATATTCATATTACTATATATAAAGCTGCAAATCCGACTCATTGACACAAATTCCTGGGCATTTCTAATGGAGCTGGAAGGTTGAAATTTTCAAGAGAGATTTATAATTGACAGTGGAGTTGGGAAAAAATCGAAAATTCCCAGATTTTGTCCTAGGTTTAAGCCCAACGACGATAAAATATTTCAATGTATTTAAACGGTAAAAACGAAAAATGGCCATGCAGAGCAAATTTATTTCGTTAATTAAAATGTGTAAAAGTAGGCGTACGGCAGTTGGACTTGGTCTATATTACGTATAAAAGATTAAAGTTTTCTATTCTTGCGACCGATTTTAACATTCCTGCACGAAATTCGCAAAATCTTAGTTTGAACGCCAATTTTTTACGTTTTTTTCTCCTCATTTTGAAAATTAAATCTATGGCAACAACAATTGTTTGAATCGAAAACAAGTTTGTTTACGATCCTATTATCATACGCCATGATAAAGGTTTGATGCATTTTTAATTATTTTAAATGTTTCTTTCGATATATGTTATTAATGAATGCTGAAAAATGTAAATTTCATCAAAATAGACAGTGGAAATCTGCACGGTCAATGAATCAATCGTGAATGCATGCTGTGATAACATAAGTTTATGTATAGGATACGAGACTATTTATCAACGAAGATAATCGGAAAAGTCATGTAAGTAGTGAGATTATTCGAAGAATTAAATGAAAAGTCACCACTGAATCTATATTAGAGGGATAGGAAAGCAATTAGGATGAAAAATACTCATTAATTACTGATGAATGACGTATTATACCGGATCAAGTCTACCTATGCCTGAGTAAAAGTAAGTACAACTGAAATTTACATAATCCTAAAATATTACTATCAGAATATTAATGCAAATGAATAGTTTTAACGTCAATCTGTAGAAATAATAGAAATAATAAGTTCTTTTTCTACGTTTCTTTAATTATACGTAGTATATTACGTAAATACGTAATGAATCTAAAAATTCGCAAAAATCTACACCTGAAATAAACTGATTTCCTCGAACGACCTTCTGATTACGTTGTTCTACGCTGGATAATTCTTGGTTAGTAAAAACAATCTTTGCATGTATCATGGTATGAATATTAGTAGTAGTAATGAATCCGGAAAAGCATCTATATATCTATTATATATAGATGCTTCTCCGGATTCATTCATGTATCCATATATCTATTATATATAGACGCTTCTCCGGATATACCTATATATAAGTTATATATATATCTATATATATATATATATATATAGGGGATCAAAAGTTTTACCATGTTCCACAAGTGCCAAAGACTTGAAATTTTTACGACGAATTGGCCATAACGTGTAACCTCCAGGAAAAAGCCGACATTGAACCTCGGTGTCATGGGTTCGATTCCAGAAGGCCCCAAAGTCCCGATTTTCTCCATAAGGATACATGGTGGCGATTTTCAAAATTTTTTAAATAATACTTCCCGGACAGGTAGAGATTCGAAATTCAAGGACCTTAGAGATATGGTCAAGAACTATTATAAACATTAATGAATACTGATGAGAACGTCCTGGGTTCGACGCTAGGACGATTCAAAAATCCCGCATTTAAAATGCATGGGGATAGTTTTTCATTAATTTTTTTGATGTACTTACCGGAATGTAAGGAACTTTTCGATCTGCTAGAAGATATATATTGAGAAATGGTTTAAGAAAAAAAATTTCTTAAGCCTGTACTATTCCTGGGTTCGATGCCAGAGCACATTAACTTTTCTCTCATAAGGAATATAAGGGAAAAGTAAGTCGTCGTTTGAGGCAGTTGCAGCCAATATTTCTGCTCGAACTTTTACACATTGTTAGAGATAGTGATCTTCTATTATGTTGCATAGGAAGTATTACCAGAAAGATCCGGGTTCGACGCCGGGTGGCAAATATGTCTCCCGTATAAAATACATTGGTTTAGTATTTCATTATTTTTTTGATGCACTTATCGAAATGATAGGAAGTTCGTACTCGGCTGGAAGATGTTTGAAAAGAATTGGTTTTAGAAAAAAAATCAGATAACACCGTACTATTCCTGGGTTCGATGCCAGAGCACATTAGCATTTCTATCATAAGGAGTATAAGGGAAACGTAGGACGTCGTTTGAGGCAGTTGCAGTTAATATTTCTACTTGAATTTTCACACATAGTTACAGATGGTGATCTTCTATGGTTCTGCATAGTGAGTATGACCGGGAAGACCTGGGTTCGATGCCAGACGAATAAATTGCAGCGGAAATTAAGAATATTTTCTAACCATTTTTTTTTCTTTTGAGGACTCACTCTATGTGATGCCGACAAAAAACTTTTGTTATGGATGTGCTTGCAGTATGCAAGCTACATTTTACTCGTATCTATTATATATAGATGCTTCTCCGGATTCATTCATATATATACCTATATAGATAGATAGGATACAAATTCACAGCCTAAACTACAAGCGTCATTGATCTGAAATTTTTATGACATATTGGCCATAACGTGAAACCCCCAGGAAAAAAGAGACTTTGATCCTCAGTGTCATAGGTTCGATTCCAGAGGGCCCCAAAGTCCCGATTTTTCCCGTTTGAATGCATTGCCGTGATTTTCGGGAATTAAAAAAAAATACTTTCCGGATAGGTAGAGAAGTAAAACTCAAGGTGCCTATATTTATGGTCTTGGACTTTCGAAAACATCAATGACTTTTACAAAAGTTATCCTGGGTTCGATGCTAGGACGATGCAAAGATCTGCCCTTTAAAATACATGGGAGCCGTTTTTCATTATTTTTTTAGATGCACTTATCGAAATGATAGGATGTTCGTGCTTGGCTGGAAGATGTATGGTACGAATAAGTTTTAGAAAAAAATTTTCATAAGACCGTACTGTTCCTGGGTTCGAAGCCAGAGCACAATAACGTTTCTCTCATAAGGAATATAAAGGAAAAGTAGGACGTCATTTGAGGCAGTTGTAACCAATATTTCTGCTTGAATTTGCATACGCGCTTAGAGATGGTGTTTTTCTTTTGTGCTACATAGAAAGTATTGCCTGAAAGACCCGGGTTCGATGCCGGGCGGTAAAAATATCACCCATATATAATACTATGGGGTATCTTTTCATAATTTTTTTATGCATTTATCGATATGTAAGGGAGCTCTTGCTTAGATGGAAGATGTATATTAACACTTTGTTTAAGAAAAAAAATAGATAAGACCATGCTGTTCCTGGGTTCGATGCCAGAGCGCATTATAATTTCTCAAATAAGGAGTGTATGTGAATAGTAGGACGTCGTTTGAGGTAGTTGCACCTAATAGTTTTGCTTGAATTTTCACACATATGGTAATTTTCTATTTTGCTGCATAGTAAGTACACCAGGAAGACCGGGGTTCGCTGCCAGGTGATTAAATTGCAGCGAATTCTACGAATATTTTGATTTTTTTTTTTCTTTTGATGTCCGTCCCGATATGATGCCGATATGAAATTAGTGTTGTCGATCTGCTTGCAGTATGCAAGCTACATTTTACTCGTATTCATATATATATATATAGAGAGAGAGGATACAAACTCACAGGCCAAACCACAAGCGTCATTGACTTGAAATTTTTACGACATATTGGCCATAGAGTGTAACCACCATAGAAATTGCGATTTTGATCCTCAGTGTCATGGGTTCGATGCCAGGGGGCTCCAAAGTCCCGATTTTTCCCGTTTAAATGCATTGCTTTGATTTTCGGGAATTTTTAAAAAATACTTCCGGGATAGGTAGAGAATCGAAAATTTCGGAGCCTTTATATATGGTCATGATCTATCGAAAACATAAATGAGTTTAACGGAAAATATCCTGGGTTCGATGCTAGGTCGAGGCAAAAATCGGCCGTTTAAAATGTATTGTGGCGATTTTTAAGATTTTTTTTGGACCACTTCCCGATGGCATGGAAACTTGAAATTCGGCATGGAGTTGGAGATTATAAATATATTTCATAATCATATTTAACATATTCGCTGATGGTCCTTGGTTCGATCCCAGGGCGCCATTTACATTTCTCAATGCATTTCTTATGGAGATAACGGAAACAAATTTTAGGTACTTCCCGGCATGCTATCGACTTCAAACTTTGCATGAAACAAGAACAAGTCATTACAAATCAATCTATACATTCACACTTCCAATATTTCCTGGGTTCGACACCAGGTGTCTCTGAAATCAGAAGTTGATCCGATTTTTAGGAATTATTTTGAAACATTTCCCAATTATATAGAAATTTGAAATTCGGCATATAGATAGATATCATACATACTTTAGATGAACATATTTGAGATTTCCTAGATAGTCCTTGGTTCGAATCCAGAGAGCCATTTTCATTCATGAAAAGTAGAGCGTCGTTTGAGGCAGTTTCAGCCAATATTTCTGCTTGAATTTTCACGCATAGTTAGTGATGGTGATCTTCTGTTGTGCTGCTTAACAGGATAGCAAGGAAGACCAGGGTTCGATGCCAGACGATTAAAATTGCAGCGAATTTTAAGATTATTTTCATTTTTTTTTTTTTTAAGACCGTCCCGAAAGGTTGCCGACATTAAATTGGTGTTGTCGATCTGCTTGCAGTATGCAAGCAACATTTTACTCGTATATATATACAGGGTGTCCCAAAAGTCATGGACCAAACGAAACACAGAGGTAGAACATCACATGGGCTACAGGTTTACAATTCATCTTGGTGTCCGATCTTCTTTTGTTTTCGAGTTACGAATTTTTTTCGTATTTTTTGAGAAAACGATGACTTTCCAGTCATTTGTGGTCATGGTTACGTTAGTATTTGAGATGCATTGTTGAATTTTTTCTCTAAAAATGCTAAATAGTTGTTGTAACTGACAAGAGAATAGTTTTTACCCTTACTCTTACCGTTTAGCCAAAATAAAATTTCAAATTCTAAAATTATCAAGACTCCGAACTTTGACAAAATCTTTGAGGGCAATTTAAAAAAAATTTCATAATAAAAAATTTTTTGCCACGTATCTTAAAAACTTTTTCAGTGCATTAACTATTTACCACGTAAATTTTGTTGGGTTATCTTTACGGCACCATACCTAAAATTTGATTCGAAACATAGTAAGTCGATGATTCCCACTACTAACAAACAAGTCAAAGCCTCTTCAAACCTTAAACAGGAGTCATTAATGTGTTTAATTATCGAAAAAAGAAAACGTTTTACCATTTAACATGGCTCTGGCACTCTCCGGCGGTAAGATTAAATACCCCCTACCCTCATTACTTGCTTTAATCAACAACAACACCTTTCGAGATTACTACAATGTACGGACCATTGTTGGGAGCCGCGGCGTAACTAAGCTTTCGCAACAATGCAGCTCACGATCGTGAATTTGATTGAAATTGTGAAATCGTGAATGTGATTGAAATTTTAAGAAAAATTTCAATCCGTTTTTTTCTATTGAGGACCGTCCCGATATGATGCCCACATGAAATTATTGTTGTCGATTTGCTTGCAGTATGCAAGCTACATTTTACTCGTATATATATACGAGTGCAATGTAGCTTGCATACTGCAAGCAGATCGGCAATATTATTTTTATTTCGGCATCATTTCGGGACGGTCCTCAAAAGAAAAAAAAAAAGGATTGAAAATATTCTTAAAATTCGCTTCAATTTTAGCGTCTGGCATCGAACCCGGGTCTTCCTGGTGAACTTACTAAGCGGCACAATAGAAGATCACTATATCTAACTATGTGTGAAAATTCAAGCAGAAATATTTGCTACAACTGCTTCAAACGACGTTCTACTTTTCACGAATGTAAATGTCTCTCTGGATTCGAACCGAGGACGATCGTGGGAATCTAGAACATGTTCCTGAAATGTAAGTATAATCTCTATCTGTATGCTGAATTTCAAATTTCTATATAATTGGGAAATGGTTCCAAAAAATTCTTACAAATCGGATCATTTACTGATTTTAGAGACGCCTGGTGGTGAAACCAGGAAACATTGGTAGCTGTGAATTCACAGTTTGATTAGTAATGACTTGATCTTATCTTATGTAAGGTTTCAAGTAGATATAAAATCGGGAAGCACCTAAAATGTGTTGCCGTAATTTCCATAAGAAATGCATTGAGGAATGTAAATGGCCCTCTGGGATCGAACCAAGGACCATAAGGGAATATGTAAAATTTGATTATGAAATATGTTTATGATCTCCAACTCCATGCCGAATTTCAAGTTTCCATGCCATCGGGAAAGGGTCCAAAAAAAATCTTAAAAATCGCCACAATGCATTTTAAATGGCCGATATTTGCCTCGACCTAGCATCGAACATAAGATATTTTCCGTAAAACTCATTTATGTTTTCGATAGATCATAACTATATATATAGGCTCCTTGAGTTTTGATTCTCTACGTTTACGGAAAGTATTTTTTTTTAATTCCCGAAAATCAAAGCAATGCATTTAAACGGGAAAAATCGGGACTTTGGGGCCCTCTGGAATCGAACCCATGACACTGATGTTCAAAGTCGCAATTTTTCTGGAGGTTACACGTTATGGCCAATACTTCGTAAAAATTTCAAGTCAATCACGCTTGTGGTTTAGGCTGTGAATTAGTATCCTATCTATCTATCTATCTATCTATCTATATGAATGAATCCGGAGAAGCATCTATATATAATAGATATATATAGAGAGAGGATACAAAGTCACAGGCTAAACCACTAGCGTCAATGGCTTGAAATTTTTACGACATATTGGCCATAACGTATAACCTCCAGAAAAATTGCGATTTTGAACCTCGATGTCATAGGTTCGATTCCAGAGGGCCTCAAAGTCTCGATTTTTCCCGTTTAAATGCATTGCTTTGATTTTCGGGAATTTTAAAAAAATACTTGCCGGATAGGTAGGAACTTAAAACTCAAGGAGCCGATATATATGGTCATGATCTACCGAAAAAATAAATGAGTTTTACGGAAAATAACCTGGGTTCGATGCTATGTCGGGGCAAAAAACGGCCGTTTAAAAAGCATTGTGGCGATTTTTAAGACTTATTTTTGGACATTCCCGATGGCATAGTGTTGTCGATCTGCTTGCAGTATGCAAGCAACATTTTACTCGTAACTTATATATAAGTATATCCAGAGAAGCGTCTATATATAATAGATACGAGTAAAATGTAGCTTGCATACTGCAAGCAGATCGACAACACTATTTTCATGTCGGCATCATATCGGGACGGCCATCAAAAGAAAAAAATGGATTGAAATTTTTCTTAAAATTCGCTGAAACTCCATCGTCTGGCATCGAACCCGGGTCTTTACCGTTGAACTTACTATGCAGCACAATAGAACATCGCCATCTCTAACTATGTGTGACAATTCAAGCAGAAATATGCGCTACAACTGCCTCAAAAGACGTTCTAATTTTCATTAATTTAAATGGCTCTCTGGATTCGAACCAAGGACGATTTTGGAAATCTAAAAATTGTTTCTAAATGTTATTTATGATCTCTATCTACATGCCGAATTTCAAGTTTCTATATTGTTGGGAAAGGGTTCAAAATAATTATTGAAAATCGGATCAGTTGCTGATTGTAGAGACGCCTGGTGTCGAACCCAGGACACATTTATGGGTGGGAATACATAGTTTGATTTGTATACACATAATCTTTCTAAGTGCAAAGTTTGAAGTCTTTATCGTGCCGGGAAGTATCTATTATTTGTTTCCGTTATCTCCGTTAGAAATGCATTGAGGAATTTAAATGGCCCTCTGGGATCGAACCAAGGACCATCAGCGAATATGTAAAATTCGATTATGATATATTTTTATAGTATCTAACCTCATACCGAATTTCAAGTTTCCATGCATTCGGAAAGGGGTTCAAAAAAAATCTTAAAAATCGCGACAACGCATTTTAAACGGCCGATTTTTGCCCCGACCTAGCATCGAACCCAGGATATTTTTCGTTAAACTATTTTATGTTTTCGATAGATCATGTTCATATATATAGGCTCCTTGAGTTTTAATTCTCTACCTATACGGGAAGTATTTTTTTTTAATTCCCGAAAATCAAAGCAATGCATTTAAACGGGAAAAATCGGGACTTTGGGGCCCTCTGGAATCGAACCCATGACACTGAGGGTCAAAATCGCAATTTTTCTGGTGGTCACACGTTATGGCCAATACGCCGTAAAAATTTCAGCTCAATCACTCTTGTGGTTTAGGCTGTGAGTTTGTATCCTCTCTCTATATATATATATATATATATGGATACATGAATGAATCCGGAGAAGCATCTATATATCTATTACGAGTAAAATGTAGCTTGCATACTGCAAGCAGATCGGCAATACTAATTTCATATCGGCATCATATCGGAACGCTCCTCAAAAGAAAAAAAAAGGATTGAAATTTTTCTTAAAATTCGCTAAAATTTCATCGTCTGGCATCGAACCCGGGTCTTACTGGTGAACTAACTATGCAGCACAATAGAAGATCATCATCTTTAACCATGTGTGAATATTCAAGCAGAAATATTGGCTACAACTGCCTCAAAAGACGTTCTATTTTATCACGAATGTAAATGGCTCTCTGGATTCGAACCAAGGACGATCTTGGAAATCTAAAAGATATTTCTGAAAGTTATTTATGATTTCTATCTATATGCAGAATTTCAAATTTCTATATTATTGGGAAAGGTTTCCAAATAATTCCTAAAAATCGGATCAACTTCTGATTGCAGAGACACCTGGTGTCGAACTCAGGACATATTGTAAGCTGTGAATGTAAAGTTTGATTTGTAAAGACTTTTTCTTGTATCTTGCAAAGTTTGAAGTCGATAGCATGCCGGGAAGTACCTTAATTTTGTTTCCGTTATCTCCGTAAGGAATGCATTGAGAAGTGCAAATGGTCCTCTGGGATCGAACCAAGGACCATCAGCGAACATGTAAAATTTGATTACGAAATATATTTATGATATCTATCGACGTGCCGAGTTTCAAGTATCCATGTTATCGGGAAAGGATCCAAAAAAAATTTTCAAAATCGCCGCAATGCATTTTAAACGGCCGATTTTTGCCCCAACCTAGCATCGAACCATGGACCATATTCGGCGATGTCTGTCTGATTTCCGTTGGATTTGCACGGCTTCTAGCGATCCCTTGAATTTCAACTCTCCACTTTTCCGGGAAGTGCCTCAAAAAAATTTTCGAAAATCCCCGCCATGTATTCTTATGGAGAAAATCGCGACTTTGGGGCCCTCTGGAATCGAACCCATGACCCTGAGGATCAAAGTCGCAATTTTTCTGGCGGTTGCACGTTATGGCCAATACGTCGTAAAAATTTCAAGTCAATGACGCTTGTGGTTTAGGCTGTGAATTAGTATCCTATCTATCTATCTATCTATCTATCTATCTATCTATCTATATAGGTATATCCATGAATGAATCCGGAGAAGCATCTATATATAATAGATAGATATATAGGGGATCAAAATTCTAACCATGTTCCACAAGTGCCACCGACTTGAAATTTTTACGACGGTATGGCCATGACGTGTAACCTCCAGGAAAAAGCCGACTTTGAACCTCGGCATCATGGGTTCGATTCCAGAAGGCCCCAAAGTCGCGATTTTCCCCATAAGAATACATGGCGGGGATATTCGTAAATTTTTTTGAGGCACTTCCCGGAAAAGTGGAGAGTTTAAATTCGAGGGATCGCTAGAAGCCGTGCAACTCCAACGTAAATCAGAAAGACATCACCGAATATGGTCCATGGTTCGATGCTAGGTCGGGGCAAAAATTTGCCTTTTAAAATGCATTGCGGCGATTTTGAAGATATTATTTGGATCCTTTTCCGATAAGATGGATACTTGAAATTCGGCGCATGGATAGATATCATGCATATATTTCATAATCTAATTTTACATGTTCCCTGATGGTCCTTGGTTCGATCCAAGAGGGCCATTTGCACTTCTCAATGCATTTCTTACGGAGATAACGGAAAATAAATCTAGGTACTTCCCGACATGCTATCGACTTTAAACTTTGCATGACACAAGAACAAATTTATACAAATAAAACTGTGCATTCACAGCTTAAAATATGTCCTGAGTTCGACACCAGGTGTCTCTGCAATCAGAAGTTGATCCAATTTTCAGGAATTATTTTGAAACCTTTCCCAATAATATAGAAACTTGAAATTCGGCATGTAGATAGTAATGATAGATACATTTCAAATTCATGTTTTAGATTTCCATGATCGTCCTTGGTTCGAATCCAGAGAGCCATTTACGTTCGTGAAATTTAGAACGTATTTTGAGGCAGTTGTAGCCAATATTTCTGCTTGAAATTTCACACATACTTAAAGATGGTGATCTTCTGTTGTGCTGCATTGTAAGTTCACCAGTAAGACCCGGGTTCGATGCCAGACGATGAAATTTCAGCGAATTTTTAGAAATTTCAATCCTTTTATTTTCTTTTGAGGACCGTCCCGATATGATGCCGATATGAAATTAGTATTGCCGATCTGCTTGCAGTATGCAAGCAACATTTTACTCGTATATAATAGATTCACTCATTCATTCATTCATTAGGTATCAAAATTCTAACCATGTTCCACAATTGCCACCGACTTGAAATTTTTACGACGTTATGGCCATGACGTGTAACTTCGAGAATAAATCCGACTTTGAACCTCGGTGTCATAGGTTCGATTCCAGAAGGCCCCAAAGTTGCGATTTTCCCCATAAGGATACATTGTGAAGATTTTCGAAAATTTTTTTGAGGTACTTCCCGGAAAGATAGAGAGTTGAAATTCGAAGGATCGCTAGATGCCGTGGATAACCAACGAAAATCAAAAAGACATCTTCGAATATTGTCCATGGTTCGATGCTAGGTTGGGGCAAATATCGGCCGTTTAAAATCCATTGCGGTGATTTTGAAGATTTTTTTTTGGATCCTTTACCGATAACATGGATACTTGAAACTCGGCACGTGGATAGATATCATGAATATATTTCAAAATCAAATTTTACATGCTCACTGATGGTCCTTGGTTCGATCTTAGAGGAATATTTGCACTTCTCAATGCATTTCTTACGGAGATAACGGAAACAAAATTTAGGTACTTCCCGGCAAGCTATCGACTTCAAACTTTGCAAGATACATGAGCAAGTTTTTACAAATCAAACTGTGCATTCACAGCTAACATTATGCCCTTGGTTCGACACCAGGTGTCTCTGCAATTAGAAGTTGATCCGATTTTTAGGAATTATTTTGAAACCTTTCCTAATAATATAGATAATTGAAATTCGGCATATAGATAGAGATCATAAATAACTTTCAGAAACATGTTTTCGATTTCCAAGATCGTCCTTGGTTCGAATCCAGAGAGCCATTTACATTCGTGAAAATTAGAACGTCTTTTGAGGCAGTTGTAGCCAATATTTCTGCTTGAATTTTACACATAGTTAGAGATAGTGATCTTCTATTGTGTTTCATAGTAGGTTTTTCCAGTAAGACACGGGTTGGATGCCAGCCGATGAAATTTCACCGAATTTTAAGGAAAAATTAAATCCTTTTTTTTATTATGAGGACTGTCCCGATGTGATGCCGATATGATTGCAGTATGCCAGTATGTATTGCCGATCTGCTTACAGTATGCAAGCTACATTTAACTCGTATAGGTATATAGGTATATCCGGATAAGCGTCTATATATATATACGAGTTAAATGTAGGTTGCTTACTGCAAGCAGATCGGCAATACTAAATTCACATCGGCATCATATCGGGACGGTTCTCAAAAGAAAAAAAATAGGATTTAATTTTTTCTTAAAATTCGCTGAAATTTCATCGTCTGTCATCGAACCCGGGTGTTACAGGTGAACGTACTATGCAGCACAATAGAAGATCACCATCACTAACTATGTGTGAAAATTCAAGCAGAAATATTGCCTACAACTGCCTCAAAAGACGTTCTAATTTTCACGAATGTAAATGGCAATCTGGATTCGAATCAAGGACGATCTTGGAAATCTAAAATATGTTTCTGAAAGTTATAAATGATTTCTATCTATATGCAGAATTTCAAATTTCTATATTACTGTGAAAGGTTTCAAAATAATTCCTAAAAATCGGATAAACATCTGATTGCAGAGATACCTGGTGTCGAACCAAGGAAATATTCTAATCTTTGAATGCACAGTTTGATTTGTAAAGACTTGCTCTTGTATCATGCAAAATTTGAAGTCGATAGCATGCTGAGTACCTAAATTTTGTTTCCGTTATCTCCATAAGAAATTCTTCGAGAAGTGCAAATGGCCCTCTGGGATCGAACCAAGGACCATCAACGAACATGTAAAATTTGATTATGAAATATATTCATGATATCTATCCACGTGCCGAGTTTCAAGTATCCATGTTATCGGGAAAGGATCCAAAAAATATCTTCAAAATCGCTGCAATGCATTTTAAACATCCGATTTTTGCCCCGACCTAGCATCGAACCATGGACAATATTCGTAGAAGTCTTTATGATTTTCATTGGATATGCACGGCTTCTAGCGATCCCTAGAGTTTCAACTCTCTCCTTTTCCGGGAAGTGCCTCAAAAAAAATTTCGAAAATTCCCACCATGTATTCTTATGGAGAAAATCGCAACTTTGAAGCCTTCTGGAATCGAACCCATGACACCGAGGTGCAAAAACGGATTTTTCTAGAGGTTTCCCGTCATGGCCACAACGTCGTAAAAATTTCAAGTCTGTGGCGCTTGTGGAACATGGTTAGACTTTTGATCCCCTATGAATGAGTGTATCTATTATATACGAGTAAAATGTTGCTTGCATACTGCAAGCAGATCGACAACACTATTTTCATGTCGGCATCATATCGGGACGGCCATCAAAAGAAAAAAATGGATTGAAATTTGTCTTAAAATTCCCTGAAATTCCATCGTCTGGCAACAAACCCGGGTCTTTCTGGTGATACTCACTAAGCAGCACAATAGAAGATCACCATCTCTAACTATGTGTGAAAATTCAAGCAGAAATATGGGCTACAACTGCCTCAAAAGACGTTCTAATTTTCACGAATTTAAATGGCTCTCTGGATTCGAACCAAGGACGATCTTGGAAATCTAAAATATGTTTCAGAATTTTATTTATGATCTCTATCTATATGCCGAATTTCAAGTTTCTATATTTTTGGGAAAGGTTTCAAAATAATTCCTAAAAATCGGATCAACTTCTGAATGCAGAGACACCTGGTGTCGAACCAAGGACATATTGATAGCTGTGAATGCACTGTTTGATTTGTATGGAGTTGATCTTTTTATATGCAAAGTTTGAAGTCGATATCGTGCCGGGAAGTACCTAAAATTCGTTTCCGTTATCTCCGTAAGAAATGCATTGAGGAATTTAAATGTCCCTCTGGGATCGAACCAAGGACCATCAGCGAATATGTAAAAATCGATTATGAAATACTTTTATGGTATCCAACCTAATACGGAATTTCAATTTTCTATGCCATCGGAAAAGAGTCCAAAAAAAATCTTAAAAATCGCCACAATTCATTTTAAACGGCCGATTTTTGCCCCGACCTAGCATCGAACCAAGGATAATATTCGTAGATGTCTTTATGGTTTAATTAAGATATGCTCGGCATCTAGCGGTCCCTTGAATTTCAACTCTCTCCTTATCCGGGAAAGGCCTCAAAAAAATTTTCGAAAATCCCTCCATGTATCCTTATGGAGAAAATCGCGACTTTGGGGCCTTCTGGAATCGAACCCATGACACCGAGGTTCAAAGTCGGCTTTTTCCTGGAGGTTACACGTTATGGCCAATACGTAGTAAAAATTTCAAGTCGTTGGCACTTGTGGAACATGGTTAGAATTTTGATCCCCTATATATAACTTATATCTATTATATATAGATGCTTCTCCGGATTCATTCATATATATAGCTATATAGCTATATAGGTATATAGATAGGATACAAATTCACAGGCTAAACCACAAGCGTCATTGACTTGAAATTTTTACGACATATTGGCCATAACGTGTAACCTCCAGGAAAAAGCGAACATTGAACCTCGGGGTCATGTGTTCGATTCCAGAAGGCCCCAAAGTCGCGATTTTCTCCATAAGAATACATGGCAGGGATTTTCGAAAATTTTTTTGCGGCACTTCCCGGGAAAGGAGAGAGTTGAAATTCAAGGGATCGCTAGATGCCGAGCATATCTAAAGGAAACAATAAAGACATCTACGAATATTATCCTTGGTTCGATGGTAGGTCACGGCAAAAATCGGCCGTTTAAAATGCATTGTGGCGATTTTTAAGATTTTTTTTGGACCCTTTTCCGATGGCATAGAAACTTGAAATTCGGTATGAGGTTAGATATCATAAAAATATATCATAATCGAATTTTACGTATTCGCTGATGGTCCTTGGTTCGATCCCAGAGGGACATTAAATTCCTCAATGCATTTCTTACGGAGATAACGGAAACAAATTTTAGGTACTTCCCGGGAAGATATCGACTTCAAACTTTGCATATAGAAAGATCAAGTCCATACAAATCAAACAGTGCTTTCACAGCTATCAATGTGTCCTGGGTTCGACACCAGGTGTCTCTGCAATCAGAAGTTGATCCTATTTATAGGAATTATTTTGAAACCTTTGCCAATAATATAGAAACTTCAAATTCGGCATATAGATAGAGATCATAAATAACTTTCAGAAACATTTTTCAGACTTCTAAGATCGTCCTTGGTTCGAATCCAGAGAGCCATTTAAATTCGTGAAAATTAGAACGTCTTTTGAGGCAGTTGTAGCCCATATTTCTGCTTGAACTTTCACACATAGTTAGAAATGGTGATGTTCTACTGTGCTGCATAGTAAAATCTCAGTAAAGACCCGGGTTCGATGCCAGACGATGGAATTTCAGCGAATTTTAAGAAAAATTTTAATCCATTTTTTTCTTTTGATGGCCGTCCCGATATGATGCCCACATGATAATAGTGTTGTCAATCTGCTTGCAGTATGCAAGCTACATTTTACTCGTATATATCTATTATATATAGACGCTTCTCCGGATATACCTATATATAAGTTATATATATATATATATATATATATAGGGGATCAAAAGTTTAACCATGTTCCGCAAATGCCAACGACTTGAAATTTTTACGACGTATTGGCCATGACGTGTAACCTCCAGGAAAAAGCCGAAATTGAACCTCGGTGTCATGGGTTCGATTCCAGAAGGCCACAAAGTCACGATTTTCCCCGTAAGGATACATGGCGTGGATTTTCGAAAATTTTTTTGAGGCACTTCCCGGAAAAGGAGAGATTTGAAATTCAAGGGATCGCTAGATGCCGTGCATATCTAAAGGAAACCATAAAGACATATACGAATATTATCCTTGGTTCGATGCTAGGTCGGGGCAAAAATCAGCCGTTTAAAATGCATTGTGGCAATTTTAAAAATTTTTTGGACCCTTTTCCGATGGCATAGAAACTTGAAATTCGGTATGAGGTTAGATACTATAAAAATATATCATAATCGAAGTTTACGCATTCGCTGATGGTCCTAGGTTCGATCCCAGAGGGACATTTAAATTCCTCAATGCATTTCTTACGGAGAAAACGGAAACAAATTTTAGGTACTTCCAGGCACGATATCGACTTCAAACTTTGCATATAGAAAGATCAAGTCCATACAAATCAAACAGTGCATTCACAGCTATCAATGTGTCCTGGGTTCTACACCAGGTGTCTCTGCAATCAGAAGTTGATCCGATTTTTAGGAATTATTTTGAACCCTTTCCCAATAATATAGAAACTTGAAATTCGGTATATAGATAGAGATCATAAATATCTTTCATAAACATATTTTAGATTTCCAGGATCGTCCTTGGTTCGAGTCCCGAGAGCCATTTACATTCGTGAAAATTAGAACGTCTTTTGAGGCAGTTGTAGCCAATATTTCTGCTTGAATTTTCACACATGGTTAGAGATGATGATCTTCTATTGTGTTCCATAGTAGGTTTACCGGTAAGTCCCGGGTTCGATGCCAGACGATGAAATTTCAGCGAATTTTATGAAAAAATTAAATCCTATTTTTTTTCTTTTGAGGACCTTCCCGATATAATGCCGATATGAAATTAGTGTTGTCGATCTGCTTGCAGTATGCAAGCAACATTTTACTCGTATATATATATAGGTATATCCGGAGAAGCGTCTATATATAATAGATAGATGCTTCTCCGGATTCATTCATATATCATACGAGTAAAATGTAGCTTGCATACTGCAAGCAATTCGACAACACTAATTTCATGTCGGCATCATATCGGAACGGCCCCTGCAAATTTTAAGAATATTTTCAATCCCTTTTTTTTCTTTTGACGGCCGTTCCGATATGATGCCGACATGAAATTAGTGTTGTCAAATTGCTTGCAGTATGCAAGCTACATTTTACTCGTATGATATACGAATGAATCCGGAGAAGCATCTATATATAATAGATACACTCATTCATAGGGGATCAAAAGTTTAACCATGTTCCACAAGTGCCATCGACTTGAAATTTTTACGACATTATGGCCATGACAAGTAACCTCCAGAAAAATTCTGACCTTCAGTCTCAGTGTCATGGGTTCGATTCCAGAAGGCCCCAAAGTCCCGATTTTATCCATAAGGATACATGGTGAGGATTTTCGAAATTTATTTTGAGGCACTTCCCGGAAAAGGAAAGAGTTGAAATTCTAGGGACCGCTAGATGTCGTGGATATCCAACGAAAATCAAAAATGATACAAGAACAAGTCCTTACAAATCAAACTATGCATTCACATCTCACAATATTTCCTGGGTTCGACACCAGGTGTCTCTACAATCAGTAGTTGATCCGATTTTTAAGAATTATTTTGAGCCCTTTTCCAATAATATAGAAATTCGAAATTAAGCACCTACAGAGAGATCATACATAAATTTCACGAACAAATTTTAGATTTCCAAGATCGTCCTTGCTTCGAATCCAGAGAGAGATTTACTTTCGTCAAAAATAGAATGTCGTTTGAGGCAGTTGCAGCCAATATTTCTGCCTAAAATTTCACACATAGTTAGAGATGGTGATCTCCTAATGTGCTGCATAGTAAATTTACCAGTAAGACCCGGGTTCGATGCCAGCCGATAAAAATTTCAGCAAATTTTAAGAAAAATTTCGATTAAGTTTTAGCGAATTTTAAGATTAGTTTCAATCCTTTTTTTATCTTTTCAGCACCTTCCCTATATAATGCCAATATTAAATTAGTGTTGTCAATCTGCTTGCAGTATGCAAGCTACATTTTACTCGTTATATATAGATGCTTCTCCGGATTCACTCATGATATACCCAGATAACCAGATAGGATACTAATTCACAGCCTAAACCACAAGCGTGATTGACTTGAAATTTTTACGATGTATTGGCCATAACGTGTAACCGCCAGAAAAAATGTGATTTTGAACCTCGGTGCCATGGGTTCGAATCCAGACGATCTTGGAAATCTAAAACATGTTTCTGAAAGTTATTTATGATCTCTATCTATATGCCGAATTTCAAGTTTCTATATTGAAGGGAAAGGTTTGAAAATAATTCCTAAAAATCGGATCAATTTCTGAATGCAGAGACACCTGGTGTCGAAGCCAGGAAATACTGTAAGCTGTGAATGCAAAGTTTGATTTGTAAGGACTGGCTTTTCTATCATGCAAAGTTTGATGTCGATAGCATGCCGGGAAGTACGTAAATTTTGTTTCCGTTATCTCCGTAAGAAATGCATTGAGAAGTGCAAATGGCCCTCTGGGATCGAACCAAGGACCATCAGCGAACATCTAAATTTCATTATGATATATATTCATGATATCTATCGACGTGCCGAGTTTCAAGTTTCCATGCCATCGGGAAAGGGTAGAAAAAAAATCTTAAAAATTGCCACAATGCATTTTAAACGGCCGATATTTGCCTCGACCTAGCATCGAACCCAGGTGATTTTCCGTAAAACTCATTTATGTTTTCGATAGATCATGACCATATATAAAGGCTCCTAGAGTTTCGATTCTCTACCTATCCGGGAAGTATTTTTTAAAAATTCCCGAAAATCTAAGCAATGCATTTAAACGGGAAAAATCGGGATTTTGGGGCCCTCTGGAATCGAACTCATGACACTGAGGATGAAAATCACAATTTTTCTGGCGGTAAATTGTTATGGCCAATACGCAGTAAAAATTTGAACTCAATCACGCTTGTGGTTTTGGCTGTGAATTTGTATCCTATCTATCTATATACCTATCTATATACCTATCTATATACCTATCTATATACCTATCTATTTATATGAATGAATCCGGAGAAGCATCTATATATAATAGATATTCATATATATATACGAGTAAAATGTAGCTTGCATACTGCAAGCAGATCGACAACAATAATTTAGAATCGGCATTATATCGGGACGGCCCTACAAAGAAAAAGAATAGGATTGAAAATATTCTGAAAATTCGCTGCAATTTATTCGTCTGGCATCGAACCAAGGCCTTCCTGGTAAACCTACTGTGCAGCACAAAGGAATATCACCATCTCTTACTATGTGTGAAAATTCAACCAAAATTATTGCCTCTTACTGCCTCAAACGACGTCCTACTTTTCAATTATGTAAATGGCTCTCTGGATTCGAACCAAGGACGATCTAGGAAATCTAGAACATGTTTTGGAAATCTTTCTATGTTCTCTCTCTATATATCTAAATTCGTGTTTTAATATTATTGGGAAGGGGTTTAAATTAATTCTTAAAAATCGGATAATTTACTGATTGTAGAGACTCCTGGTGTCGAACCCAAGAAATATTGATAGCTGTGAATGCACGGTATGACTTATTAGGACTTCATATTATTTCTTACTAAGTTTGAAGTCGATATCATATCGGGAAGTACCTAAAACTTTTTTCTGTTATCTCCATAAGAAATGCATTGCGGAATGCAAATGGCTCCCTGGTACCGAACCAAGGACCATCAGCGAATATGTAAAATTTGATTATGAAACAAATTTATGATCTCTAACTCCATGCCGAATTTCAAGTTTCCATGCCATCGGGAAAGGGTCCAAAAAAAATCTTAAAAATCGCCACAATGCATTTTAAACGGCCGATTTTTGCCTCGACCTAGCATCGAACCCAGGATATTTTTAGTAAAACTCATTTATGGTTTAAATAGATCATGACCATATATATCGGCTCCTTGAGTTTCAAGTCTCTACCTATCCGGCAAGAATTTTTTAAAAATTCCCGAAAATCAAATCAATGCATTTAAACGGGAAAAATCGGGACTTTGGGGCCCTCTGGATTCGAACCCATGACACTGAGGTTCAAAATCGCAATTTTTCTGGTGGTTACACATTATGGCCAATATGTCGTAAGAATTTCAAGTCAATGACGCTTGTGGTTTGGCCTGTATATTAATATTATATTGGATACAAAGTCACAGGCTAAACCACTAGCGTCAATGGCTTGAAATTTTTACCACATATTGGCCATAACGTATAACCTCCAGAAAAATTGCGATTTTGAACCTCAGTGTCATGGGTTCGATTCCAGAGGACCCCAAAGTCCCAATTTTTCCCGTTTAAATGCATTGCTTAGATTTTCGGGAATTAAAAAAAAATACTTTCCGGGTAGGTAGAGAATCAAAACTCAAGGAGCCTATATATATTGTCATGTTCTATCGAAAACATAAATGAGTTTTACTAATAATATCCTGGGTTCGATGCTAGGTCGGGGCAAAAATCGGCCGTTTAAAATGCATTGTGGCGATTTTTAAGATTTTTTTTGGACCCTTTCCCGATGGCATGGAAACTTGAAATTCGGCATGGAGTTGGAGATCAAATATAAATTTCAGGATCAAATTTTACATATTCGCTGATGGTCCTTGGTTCGATCCCAGAGGGAAATTTAAATTCCTCAATGCATTTCTTAGGGAGATAACGGAAACAAATTATAGGTACTTCCCGGCACGATAAAGACTTCAAACTTTGCACTAATAAAGATTAAGTGCATACATATCAAACTGTGCATTCCCAGCTGTCAATGTGTCCTGAGTTCGACACCAGGCGTCTCTACAATCAGTAACTGATCCGATTTTCAATAATTATTTTGAACCCTTTCCCAACAATATAGAAACATGAAATTCGGCATGTAGATACACATCATAAATAACTTTCGGGAACATTTTTTTGATTTCCAAGATCATACTTGGTTCGAATCCAGAGAGCCATTTAAATTCGTGAAAATTAGAATGTCTTTTGAGGCAGTTGTAGCCCATATTTCTGCTTGAATTTTCACACATAGTTAGAGATGGCGATGTTCTATTGTGCTGCATAGTAAGTTCAACAGTAAAGACCCGGGTTCGATGCAAGACGATGGAATTTCAGCGAATTTTAAGAAAAATTTCAATCCATTTTTTTCTTTTGATGGCCGTCCCGATATGATACCGACATTAAAATAGTGTTGTCGATCTGCTTGCAGTATGCAAATAACATTTTACTCGTATATATATAGGTATATCCGGAGAAGCGTCTATATATAATAGATAGATATAGGGGATCAAAAGTCTAACCATGTTCCACAAGTACCAACGACTTGAAATTTTTACGACATATTGGCCATAACGTGTAACCTCCAGGAAAAATCCGATATTGAACCTCTGTATCATGGGTTCGATTCCAGAAGGCCCCAAAGTCGCGATTTTCTCCATAAGGATACATTGCGAGGATTTTCGAACATTTTTTTGGTGCACTTTCCGGAAACGTAGAGAGTTGAAATTCCAGGGATCGCTAGAAGCCGTGCAACTCAAACGTAAATCAGAAAGACATTGTTGAATATGGTCCATGGTTCGATGCTAGGTCGGGGCAAAAATCGGCCGTTTAAAATGCATTGCGGCGATTTGGAAGATTTTTTTTGGATCCTTTCCCGATAACATGGATACTTGAAACTCGTTGTTCGCTGATGGTCCTTGGTTCGATTCCAGAGGGCCATTTGCACTTCTCAATGCATTTCTTACGGAGATAACGGAAACAAAATTTACGTACTTCCCGGCATGCTATCGACTTCAAATTTTGCAAGATACAAAAGCAAGTCTTTGCAAATCAAACTGTGCATTCACAGCATCCAATATGTCCTGGGTTCGACACCAGGTGTCTCTGCAATCAGAAGTTGATCCGATTCTTAGGAATTATTTTGAAACCTTTCCCAATAATATAGAAACTTGAAATTCGGCATATAGATATAGGTCATGAATAACTTTCAGAAACATGTTTTAGATTTCCAAGATCGTCCTTGGTTCGAATCCAGAGAGCCATTTACATTCGTGAAAATTAGAACGTCTTTTGAGGCAGTTGTAGGCAATATTTCTGCTTGAATTTTCACACATAGTTAGAGATGGTGATCTTCTATTTTGCTGCATAGTAAGTTCACTGGAGAGACCCGGGTTCGATGCCAGACACTTAAATTGAAGCGAATTTGAAGAATATTTCCAATTCTTTTTTTACTTTCTCCATATACGAAGTATAGAGAAAGTATTGTTTTCATGAAAAAATTCGACTTCGAGATTTCAACGGAAATACACGTTTTGGGGTCCCTAGAACAAGTTTTGACTATTTTCGGAATGATGTCTGTGTGTTTGTGTGTGTGTGATAGTGGGCACTCTTACCTGAAAACTATTAGTCGTATCAATACCAAACTTCATATATAGTACTGTGGTGTGTGCTGTCAGAGTTGATTAGGTTTTGAAGTAAATCGGTCAACCGGAAGTCGAGCTTTATTCATTAAAGCTCATTTCCGGTTTTCAAAATATCTCCATAAATATGTTACATAGGTAGATTGTATACTTTATAAAAGTTTTATATAATGTGATTTGCTATAACTTTTCTATTTAACATATTTTTTTATCACCGGTTGATTAGGAGTTATTCGTGAAATACCGATAAACCGGAAGTAACTGATTATGTTCTTTGTGGGCGCTCTAACATGAAAACCATTCGTAGTATCAACACTAAATTTCTTATATAGTATTTTGGTTTATTTTTTTAGAGTTGATTAGATTTTGGAGTAAATCGGTTAACCGGAAATCGAGCTTTAATCTTCAAAGCTCATTTCCGGTTTTCAAAATATCTCCATAAATATGATATTTAGGTAAGTGTTATTAATTATAAAGGTTTTAGAAAATGATATTTACTATGACTTTTGTATGAAACATATTTTTATATCACTGATTGTGTAAGAGTTATTTGTGAAATACTGATAAACCGGAAGTCGCTGATTATGTACGTTGTGGGCGCTTTTGGCGCTGGGGCGAAAGGCCACTTCATCGTTTTTCATCGAACAAGTCCTGAAAAACATTATTTATAATGTTTGTGACATAAAAGGTAATAATATATAAATTAATCACTCATCTTCAAAGTTTAGATGGAATAAAGAGTTCGAAATTACTGTCGTAGATTAATATTTACATCTTATATATGGAGAAAGTCATGTGCTGGCCACATCAGATTTTTTTCTTTTGAGGACTGTCCCGATATGAAATTAATGTTGTCGATCTGCTTGCATACTGCAAGCAGATCGACAACACCAATTTAATGTCGGCAACCTTTCGGGACGGTCTTAAAAAGAAAAAAAAATGAAAATAATCTTAAAATTCGCTGCAATTTTAATCGTCTGGCATCGAACCCGGGTCTTCCTGGCTATCCTATTAGGCAGCACAACAGAAGATCACCATCACTAACTATGCGTGAAAATTCAAGCAGAAATATTGGCTGAAACTGCCTCAAACGACGCTCTACTTTTCATGAATGAAAATGGCTCTCTGGATTCGAACCAAGGACTATCTAGGAAATCTAAAATATGTTCATCTAAAGTATGTATGATATCTATCTATATGCCGAATTTCAAATTTCTATATAATTGGGAAATGTTTCAAAATAATTCCTAAATATCGGATCAACTTCTGATTTCAGAGACACCTGGTGTCGAACCCAGGAAATATTGTAACGTGTGAATGCATAGATTGATTTGTAATGACTTGCTCTTGTATCATGCAAAGTTTGAAGTTGATAGCATGACGGGAAGTACCTAAATTTTGTTTCCGTTATCTCCGTAAGAAAAGCATTGAGAAGTCAAATGGCCCCCTGGGATCGAACCAAGGACCATCAGCAAACATGTAAAATTTAATTATGAAATATATTTATGATATCGATCCACATGCTCAGTTTCACGTATCTATGTTATCGGGAAAGGATCAAAAAAAAATCTTCAAAATCGCCGCCATGCATTTTAAACGGCCGATTTTTGCACCGAACTCGCATCGAACCATGGACCATATTCAGCGATGACTTTTTCATTTTCGTTGGATTTGCACGGCTTCTAGCGATCCCTCGATTTTCAACAATCTCCTTTTCCGGAAAGTGCCTCAAAAAAAATTTCGAAAATCCCCGCCAGGTAATCTTATGGGGAAAATCGCGACTTTGGGGCCTTCTGGAATCGAACCCATGACACTGAGGTTCAAAGTCGGCTTTTTCCTGGACGTTACACGTTATGGCCAATGTGTCCTAAAAATTTCAAGGCAGTGGTACTTGTGGAACATGGTTAGACTTTTGATCCCCTATATCTATCTATTATATATAGACGCTTCTCCGGATATACCTAAATATATACGAGTAAAATGTTATTTGCATACTGCAAGCAGATCGACAACACTATTTTAATGTCGGCATCATATCGGGACGGCCATCAAAAGAAAAAAATGGATTGAAATTTTTCTTAAAATTCGCTGAAATTCCATCGTACTGCATTGAACCGGGTTCATCCGGGTCTTACTGGTGAACCTACTATGAAACACAATAGAAAATCACCATCTCTAACTATGGGTGAAAATTCAAGCAGAAATATGGGCTACAACTGCCTCAAAAGACGTTCTAAATTTCACGAATTTAAATGGCTCACTGGATTCGAACCTAGGACGATCTTGGAAATCTAAAACATTTTTCTGAAAGTTATTTATGATCTCTATCTATATGCCGAATTTGAAGTTTCTATATTATTGGGAAAGGGTTCAAAATTGTTCCTAAGAATTGAATCAATTACTGATTGTAGAGACGCCTGCTGTCGAACCCAGGACCTACTGGCAGCTGTGAAAACACATTATGACTTGGTTTGACCTGATCTTATTAAATGCAAAGTTTGAAGTCAACAACTTGCCAGGAAGTACCTAAAATTTGCTTCCGTAATCTCCATAAAAATGCATTGTAGGATGTAAATGGCCCTCTGGGATCGAACCAAGGACCATCAGCGAGTTCTAAAATTTTATTATGAAATATATTTATGATATATATCCACGTGCCAAGTTTCAAGTTTCCAAGTCATCTGTAAGTAATTAAAAAAAATCTTAAAAATCGCTATGTAAATTAAACGGGAGAATATTTGCCCTGGCCTAGCATCGAACCAAGGATAATATTTTTAGATGTCTTTGTGGTTTCCTTTAGATATACACGGCATCTAGCGATCTCTATAATTTCAACTCTCAACTCATCCGGGAAGTGCCTCAAAAAAATTTTCGAAAATCCCCGCCATGTATCTTTATGGAGAAAATCGGGACTTTGGGGCCTTCTGGAATCGATCCCATGACACTGTGGTTCAAAGTCGGATTTTTCCTGGAGGTTACACGTTATGGCCAAAATGTCGTAAAAATTTCAAGCCTTTGACGCTAGTGGTTTAGCCTGTGACTTTGTATCCTCTCTATATATCTATATCTATATACGAGTAAAATGTAGCTTGCATACTGCAAGCAGATCGGCAATACTAATTTCATATCGGCATCATATCGGGACGGTCTTTAAAAGAAAAAAAAAGGATTTAATTTTTTCTTAAAATTCTCTGAAATTTCATCGTCTGGCATCGAACTTGGGTCTTACTGGTAAACCTAGTATGAAACACAATAGAAGATCACCATCTCTAACTATGTGTGATAATTCAAGCAGAAATATTGGCTATAACTGCCTCAAAAAACGTTCTAATTTTCACGAATGTTAATGCCTCTCGGGACTCGAACCAAGGACGATCGTGGAATTCTAAAATATGTTTCTGATAGATATTTATGATCTCTATCTATATGCCGAATTTCAAGTTTCTATTTTAGTGGGAAAGGTTTCAAAATAATTCCTAAAAATCGGATCAAATTCTGATTTCAGAGACACCTGGTGTCGAACCCAGGACGTATTGCAAGCTGTGAATGCGTAGTTTGATTTGTTAAGTCTTGCTCTTGTATCATGCAAAGTTTGAAGTCGATAGCATACCGGTAAGTACCTTAATTTTGTTTCCGTTATCTCCTTAAGAAATGCATTGAGAAGTGCAAATGGCCCTCTGGGATCGAACCAAGGACCATCAGCGAACATGTATAATTTTATTATGAAATATATTCATGATATCTAACCTCATTCCAAATTTCAGGTCTCCATGCAATCGGCAAATGGTCCAAATAAAATCTAAAAAATCGCCGCAATGCATTTTAAACGGCCAATTTTTGCCCCAACCTAGCATCGAACCTTGGACAATATTCGAAGATGTCTTTTTGATTTTCGTTACATATCCACGGCATCTAGCGATCCCTCGAATTTGAACTCTCTACCTTTCCGGGAAGTACCTCAAAAAAATTTTCGAAAAACTTCACCATGTATCCTTATGGAGAAAATCGGGACTTTGGGGCCTTCTGGAATTGAACCCATGACACCGAGGCTCAATGTCGGCTTTTTCCTGGAAGTTACACGTTATGGCTAATATGTCGTAAAAATTTCAAGTCAATGTCGCTTTTGGTTTAGCCTGTGAATTTGTATCCTATCTGGGTATATATATGAATGAATCCGGAGAAGCATCTATATATAACGAGTTAAATGTTGCTTGCATACTGCAAGCAGATCGACAACAGTATTTTCATGTCGGCATCATATCGGGACGGCCATCAAAAGAAAAAAAGGATTGAAATTTTTCTTAAAATTCGATGCAATTCCATCGTCTGGCATCGAACCCTGGTCTTTACTGTTGAACTTACTATGCAGCACAATAGAACATCGCCATCTCTAACTATGTGTGAAAATATAAGCAGAAATATGGGCTACAACTGCCTCAAAAGTCGTTCTAATTTTCACGAATTTAAATGGCTCTTTTTAATGGCCGATTTTTGCCCCGACCTAGCATCGAACCAAGGATAATATTCGTAGATGTCTTTATGGTTTCCTTTAGATATGCATGACATCTAGCGGTCCCTCAAATTTCAACTCTCTCCTTTTCCGGGAAGTGCCTCAAAACAATTTTCGAAAATCCCCGCCATGTATTCTTATGGACAAAATCGCGACTTTGGGGCCTTCTAGAATCGAACCCATGACACCGAGGTTCAAAGTCGGCTTTTTCCTGGAGGTTACACGTCATGGCCATAACGTGGTAAAAATTTCAAAACAGTGGCACTTGTGGAACATGGTTAGAATTTTGATCCCCTATATATATATATATATATATACGAGTAAAATGTAGCTTGCATACTGCAAGCAGATCGACAACACTATTTTCATTTCGGCATCATATCGGGACGGCCATCAAAAGAAAAAAATGGATTGAAATTTTTCTTAAAATTTGATGAAATTCCATTGTCTGGCATCGAACCCGGGTCTTTACTGTGAACTTACTATGCAGCACAATAGACCATCACCATCTCTAACTATGTGAGAAAATTCAAGCAGAAATATGGGCTACAACTTCCTCAAAAGACGCTCTAACGTTCATGAATGTAAATGGCTCTCGGGACTCGAACCAAGGACGATCTTGGAAATCTAAAATATGTTTCTGAAAGTTATCAATCATCTCAATATAAATGCCAAATTTCAAGTTTCTATATTATTGGGAAAGGTTTCAAAATAAATCCGAAAAATCGGATCAACTTCTGATTGCAGAGACACCTGGTGTCGAACCCAGGACACATTGATAGCTGTGAATGCATAGTTTGATTTGTTTAGTCTTGCTCTTCTATCTTGCAAAGTTTGAAGTCGATAGCATGCCGGGAAGTACCTAAAATGTGTTTCCGTTATCTCCGTAAGAAATGCATTGAGGAATTTAAATGTCCCTCTGGGATCGAACCAAGGACCATCAACGAATATGTAAGATTCGATTATGATAAATTATTATGGTATCTAACTTCATACCGAATTTCAAGTTTCTATGCCATCGGAAAAGGGTTCAAAACAAATCTTAAAAATCGCCACAATGCATTTCAAACGGCCGATTTTTGCCCCGACCTAGCCTCGAACCAAGGATAATTTTCGTAGATGTCTTTATGGTTTCCTTTAGATATGCACGGCATCTAGTGATCCCTTGAATTTCAAATCTTTCCTTTTCCGGGAAGTGCCTCAAAAAAATTTTCGAAAATCCCCGCCATGTATCCTTATGGGGAAAATCGCGACTTTGGAGCCTTCTGGAATCGAACCCATGACACCGAGGTTCAATGTCGGCTTTTTCCTGGAGGTTACACGTCATGGCCATAACGTCGTAAAAATTTCAAGTCGGTGGCACATGTGGAACATGGTTAGACTTTTGATCCCCAGTGTATATATATATATATAAGTATATCCGGAGAAGCGTCTATATATAATAGATAACTTATAGGTATATCCGGAGAAGCGTCTATATATAATAGATATAACGAGTATAATGTAGCTTGCATACTGCAAGCAGATCGGCAATACTAATTTCATATCGGCATCATATCGGGACGAGTCTCGGAGGAACAAAAAAAAGATTAAAAATATTCTTAAACTTCGCTGCAATTTTATCGTCTGGAATCGAACGCGGGTCTTACTGCTAAATTACTATGCAGCACAATAGAAGATCACCGTCTCTAACTATGTGTGAAAATTCAAGCAGAAATATTGGCTATAACTGACTCAAAAGACGTTCTAATTTTCACGAATGTAAATGGCTCACTGGATTCGAACCAAGGACGATCTTGGAAATCTAAAACATGTTTCAGAAAGTTATTTATGATCTCTATCCATATGCCGAATTCCAAGTTTCTATATCATTGGGAACGGGTTCAAAATAATGATTAAAAATAGGATCAGTTATTGATTGTAGAGACGCCTGGTGTCGAACCCAGGACACATTGGTAGCTGTGCATGCACAGTTTGATTTGCAAGGACAAGATCTTATATTATGCAAAGTTTGAAGTCGATATTGCGCCGGGAAGTACCTAAAATTTGTCTCCGTTATCTCCATAAGAAATGCATTGAGGAATGTAAATGGACCTCTGGGATCGAACCAAGGACCATCAGCGAATACAAAAAATTTGATTATGAAATAAATTTATGATCTCCAACCTCATGCCGAATTTCAAGTATCCATGCCATCGGGAAAGGGTCCAAAAAAAATCATAAAAATCGCCACAATGCTTTTTAAACGGCCGATTTTTTCCTCGACCTAGCATTGAACTTAGGATATTTTCCGTAAAACTCATTTATGATTTTGATAGATCATTACCATATATATAGGCTCCTTGAGTTTTATTTCTCTACCTATCCGGAAAGTATTTTTTTTTATTCCCGAAAATCACGGTAATGCATTTAAACGGGAAAAATCGGGACTTTGGGCCCCTCTGGAATCGAACCTATGACACTGAGGATCAAAGTCGCAATAGATATAGATGCTTCTCCGGATTCACTCATGATATACCAAGATACCCAGATAGGATACTAATTCACAGGCTAAACTACTGGCGTCATTGACTCGAAATTTTTACCACGTATTGGCCATAACGTAAAACCCCCAGGAAAAAAGAGACTTTGATCCTCAGTGTCATAGGTTCGATTCCAGAGGGCCCCAAAATCCCGATTTTTCCCGTTTGAATGCATTGCCGTGATTTTCGGGACTTAAAAAAAAATACTTTCCGGATAGGTAGAGAAGTAAAACTCAAGGTGCCTATATTTATTGTCTTGGACTTTCGAAAACATCAATGACTTTTACAAAAGTTATCCTGGGTTCGATGCTAGGACGATGCAAAGATCTGCCCTTTTAAAATACATGGGAGCCGTTTTTCATTATTTTTTAGATGCACTTATCGAAATGATAGGATGTTCGTGCTTGGCTGGAAGATGTATGGTACGACTCAGTTTTAGAAAAAAATTTTTATAAGACCGTACTGTTCCTGGGTTCGAAGCCAGAGCACAATAACGTTTCTCTCATAAGGAATATAAAGGAAAAGTAGGACGTCATTTGAGGCAGTTGTAACCAATATTTCTGCTTGAATTTGCATACGCGGTTAGAGATGGTGTTTTTCTGTTGTGCTGCATAGAAAGTATTGCCTGAAAGACCCGGGTTCGATGCCGGGCGGTAAAAATATCCCCCATATATAATACTATGGGGTATCTTTTCATAATTTTTTTATGCATTTATCGATATGTAAGGGAGCTCTTGCTTAGATGGAAGATGTATATTAACACTTTGTTTAAGAAAAAAAATAGATAAGACCATGCTGTTCCTGGGTTCGATGCCAGAGCACATTATAATTTCTCAAATAAGGAGTGTATGTGAATAGTAGGACGTCGTTTGAGGTAGTTGCACCTAATAGTTTTGCTTGAATTTTCACACATAGTTTGATATGGTAATCTTCTATTTTGCTGCATAGTAAGTACACCAGGTAGACCGGGGTTCGCTGCCAGGCGATTAAATTGCAGCGAATTCTACGAATATTTTGAATTTTTTTTTTCTTTTGATGTCCGTCCCGATATGTTGCCGATACGAAATTAGTGTTGTCGATCTGCTTGCAGTATGCAAGCAACATTTTACTCGTAATAGATAAATCTGTAGAGGGGGTCGTGTCTGTACATTGATCCGATTTCAAAAAAAGTTGTATTGCTAGATACTGGGGTTGTTCCCGAGTCCGAAACAGGTTTTAGAAATTTTCATGTCTGTCTGTCTGTCTGTCTGTCTGGATGTTACAGCATCACTCAAAAACTATCCAACCGATTTTGATGAAATTTGGTATGATGGTCATTTGTCATCCGGGGAGTGACATAGGCTACCTTTTATCCACCTAGCTGTCCCCAGTTCGTCCCCAGTTGGGGTCAAAAATCTATTTCACGCTATAACTCTTAAGTTAATTATTTATAAAATTTCAAAATTCGTACAATATTAAATGTCTCCCTAGCGCAAATGATAGGCTAATTTTTGTAGACCCAACTGTACTCGGTTCGACTCCAGAGGGTCGAATAGTTTCCATAAGAAATACATGGGAAGACATTTTTATCATTTGCACGAAACTTTTCTTTAACAAAATTGAATTAGAAATAAAGGTCCTTTGAAACTAAAACTAACACCAAAAAAAAGGAAATAGAATAAAGTTTTTTATTTTGGTCGTAGAATATTGCTTTCACTTCGAAGTTGTGAGAATTAGTAAGTTAAATACGAAAATTTTATGAGAATCTGATATTCTAAACAACCCGTCGTCAAGGCCAATCTCGACATTTTTAAATTCAAATTCGTTTGCATTAGCGCATCATCAACAGCCAAGCTTTGTTTATAGCAACACCAGTGTTTGTTGATTCTTTACGTGAAATTGATTTTTATCGTCGTATTAAATGAATCGAAAGGAAAAGGTGCGAAATGACCTCAGCTGTCGAGGCACCTTCATAATTACTACTACTACTTAAATTAATCTTCTTTCCTCATATAAAGTAATTATATCTTCTTAGCTTGGTAAGTTGATAACTTTCTCATTATTATTTTCCGCTCTAAATAATAATCGTTTTATTTAGCGTCCCGCTGTGAATTTAATCTTTAACGCTGAAGAATAAATCAATCAAGATGTTTGAAATATCCCTGAATTCAGTGATTGCTTCCATTGAAGTGTCAATAATTGGGCTTAATAAGCAGCAAGGAATGACAAGCCTTTTATAGCTGACTTGAAAGGTAAACGAATTTTGTACTTTTAGATATAGAATGGGAAATTAAACCAAGAAATGTTTCAGTGGATCATCTATTGGTGTGTTTAAGTATAGGTACTATCCATCTATATCTTTTCTAGATAGTGATAATCATACATATTGGTATTTTGTTATATCTTAAATAATATGTTTAAATGTTCGTGTTAAGCGATTGCCGATACGTTATTAAGTTTTTTAGACTATAAAATATGGAACACCTCTCTCAGATTATGGGCGGCTGTCCTTTATTTTTATGCTTCGGTTCTATGCTGGCTGCTCAAATATTATCATTAGAAATACGCCTCAATATGTATGTTGTATGTTGCAGGGTTTAATTATTCCAAAAAATCAAAGTAGTATTCATTTTACGGACTCTAGACAAGTATCGAAGGAGATAAAATATACATGTATTATTTTCATTGCTGTAACTAATAGATTCTATGTCTAGGCAAGGACAAATTGGATAAACTGAATAAGAATTTAGTCGAATAAGCATCATTTCGAAGTATGACCTCTAACAAGATATTTCACTTTCGAAGTCTTTTTCGTTAATTTACTTCTCATTTTCAGTTACATATACTATAGAAATTCTCTCTAGAATGAAGTATTGCTGGTATATGGTTTACCTTCAGTCCAATATAAAACTCGGGAACTGTTTTCAGATATGTTACTATACACATGAAAATATCATCTTTGAATAAGGAAAGGGTTAAGGTGACTTTTCACATAAGGGCGTGCACCCAGGAAAATTCCCAAGGAAAAACGGACTTGAAAATTCCACCTCCTCCTCATTCCACGTTTATAAAAATATCGGAAGACAATATTTTTCGTCAACGGGATCTGAAAACATTGAAATTAAATTAAATCCTATTCAAGAGAAAAGGTAAGAGTTCACTCTGATTTTTCAACATAAAGGTCAAATTATTATTGCGATATAAATAAACAGATGCGTCGCTTACATTATCAATAGGATAATAAATTTCTACACAATTCATACAGTGAATTCAACAGCAGAGGGTTATTTAATAAGTGTTAAGTAATAAAATTAAGAAAACGGCCGACGCCATCTAAAGGATATTAGGTGTTAATTCAAAAAAGGACGAGTTCTAATTAGCTTAACTGCTATACATCGTAATTCGTTTGCGGCCTTTATTTGTTAATTCGTTTATTTGATAGTTTCGATGATTTCACTGACTCGCTGTCTAACGAACATATTGGACGTGCTAAGCGACTGGTTCATTCGTGTTGCTATTTTTGTGATTTCGTCTCCATTCATTTGGTACTCAGTTGTTTCCTCTATTTGTTGTAGCGACCGGTGCATTAGTTTATTCTGTGATTTACATTTGTGTAGCTGTTTTTGTGATTTCGTAAGACACATAGGATGAAGAGAAGTATTGTTTTTTCATAAATTTAAGAGTTCTCATATCTAAATTTTTTCATATGTAAATTTCATTACTTTCGATTTACATTCATTTTTCCGTTGAGAATCAACGGGCACTCCGCTAGTATATAATAAATCTGTAGAGGGGGTCGTGTCTGTACATTGATCCGATTTCAAAAAAAGTTGTATTGCTAGATACTGGGGTTGTTCCCGAGTCCGAAACGGGTTTTAGAAATTTTCATGTCTGTCTGTCTGTCTGTCTGTCTGGATGTTACAGCATCACTCAAAAACTATCCGACCGATTTTGATGAAATTTGGTATGATGGTCATTTGTCATCCGGGGAGTGACATAGGCTACCTTTTATCCACCTAGCTGTCCCCAGTTGGGGTCAAAAATCTATTTCACGCTATAACTCTTAAGTTAATTATTTATAAAATTTCAAAATTTGTACAATATTAAAAGTCTCCCTAGCGCAAATGATAGGCTAATTTTTGTTGACCCAACTGTATTCGGTTCGACTCCAGAGGGTCGAATAGTTTCCATAAGAAATACCTGGGAAGATATTTTTATCATTTGTATAGTACCTTTCTTTAATGAAATTAAATTAGAAATAATGGTCCTTTGAAACAAAAAATAACACCAAAACAAAGGAAACAGAATAAAGTTTCTTATTTTGGTCGTAGAATATTGCTTTCACTTCGAAGTTGTGAGAATTTGGAAGTAAAATACAAAAATTTTATGAAAATCTGACATCGTAAACAACCCGTCGTCAAGGCCAATCTCTATATTCTTTAAATTCAAATTCGTTAGCATTAGCGCGTCATCAACAACCAAGCTTTGTTTATAGCAACACCAGTGTTTGTTGATTCTTTCCGTGAAATTAATCATTATCGTCGTATTAAATGAATCTTCTTTCCTCATATAAAGTAATTATATCTTCTTAGCTTGGTAAGTTGATAACTTTTTCATTCTTATTTTCCGATCTAAATACAAATCGTTTCATTTAGCGTCCCACCGTTTTTAATGAATCAATCAAGATCGTTAAAATATCCCTGTATTCAGTGATTGCTTCCTTTGAAGTGTAAAGAATTGGATTTAAAGCAGCAAGGAATCATAATCCTTTTGTACGTGACTGGAAAAAGGTAAACGAATATTGTGCTTTTAGATATAGAATTGGAAATTAAACCAAGAAATGTTTTAGTGGATCGTCTATTGATGTGTTTACGTATAGGTACTATCCACCTATATCTTTTCTTGACGGTGATAGTCATACTCATTGGTATTTTGTTATATCTTAAATATTATATTTAAATTTTCGTGTTATACGGTTATTTCGTGATACGTTATTAAGTTTGTTAGCCTATAAAATATGAAACACCTCTCTCAGATTATGGGCGACTGTTCTTTATTTTTATGCTTTGGTTCTATGCTGGCTACTCAAATATTATCATTACGAATACTCTTCAATATGAATGTTGTATTTTGCATGGTTTAATTATTCCAAAAAAATCAATGTAGTATTCAGTTTACGGACTCCAGACATGCATCGAGAGAAATAAATTATACATGCATTCTTTTCATTGCTGTAACTAATAGATTGTATGTCTAGGTAAGGAAAAATTGGATAAACTGAATAAGAATTTAGTCGAATAAGCATCATTTCGAAGAATGACCTCTAACAAGATATTTCACTTTCGAAAACTTTTTCGTCAATATACTTCACTTTTTCAGTAACATATACTATAGAAATTCCCTCTAGAAAGAAGTATTGCTGGTATATGTTTTACCATTAGTCCAATATTAAACTCGGGAACTTTTTTCAGATATGTTACTCTATACATGAGAGTATCAACTTCGAATATTTTAACTATAGGAGCCATGTCACTGAATTTCAATTATTTGCCGATATCACCGAAAACAATCGCAAATGAATAAAATAATTGACACAAAATTTGATCATTTTTATATTTATATTGACAATTGGTTTTTCTCTTATTGGTACATAAATCTTCTTTCTATTGGAGTTCGTTTTAGAGGTACTGTTAAGTTAATGCTAAATATATAGTATTTGTTCTTGGTTGCGAGTTAAAATCATGCAAATGAGACAGAAAAATAAATGGCCAAGTAAAGGAAATGTAATTGATTTATGTTATTCGAATTTCATGGATTTTTGAGGAAAGATCACGAGAAAAACTTGCGAGCATTTCTTATCATCACCGATTACATCGCTTAAATGAGATAACACCCATAAGTTTGAATGTCTACTTTCGCTTGGAAAAAGAATGAAGTTTCTTCATTCCACGTTTACGAAAATATCGGAAGACAATATTTTTCGTCAACGGGATCTGAAAACATTGAAATTAAATTAAATCCTATTCAAGAGAAGAGGTAAGAGTTTACTCTGATTTTTCAACATGATGGTCAAATTATTATTGCGATATAATTAAACAGATGCGCCGCTTACATTATCAATAGGATAAAATTTTTTTTCACAATTCTAACAGTCAATTTAACAGCAGAGGGTTATTTATTAAGTGTTAAGTAATTAAATTAAAGAACAGTCGACGCCATCTTAAGGATAAATTAAGTGTTAATTCATAAAAGGACGAGTTCTAATTAGATTAAATACTATACATCGTAATTCGCTTGTGACCGTTTATTTAATAGTTGCGATGATTTCGGTCACTCGCTCATTGTCGTTCGGACATATTGGACGTGCTAAGCGACTGGTTCATTCGTTTTCGTTTGTGATTACAAGATTTGTGCGGCTATTTTTGTGATTTCGTCTCCATTCATTTGGTACTCAGTTATTTCCTCCATTTTTTGTAGCGACCGGTGCATTAGATTATTCTGTGATTTACATTTGTGCAGCTATTTTTGTGATTTCGTAAGACACATAGGATGAAGAGAAGTATTTTTTTATAAATTTAAGAGTTCTCATATCTAAATTTTTTCATATCTAAATTTCATTGCTTTCGATTTACATTCATTTTTCCGTTGAGAATCAACGGGCACTCTGCTAGTATATATATATATATAAATGAATATATGATACAAGTAAAATGTAGCTTGCATACTGCAAGCAGATCGACAACACTAATTTTATATCGGCATTATATCGGGACGGTCCTAAAAAGAAAAAAAAGGATAGGGTATTATATTAAAATTCGCTGCAAATTAATCGTCTGGCATGGAACCCGGGTCTTCCTGGTTAACTAACTATGCAGCAAAACAGAAGATCACCATCTCTAACTATGTGTGGAAATTCAAATAGAAATATTTTCTGCAACTGCCTAAAACGACGACTTACTTTTCTCTTATATTCCTTATGAGAGAAATTTTAACGTGCTCTGGCATCGAACCCAGTACCAGTTCCATCTTATCAATATATTTTTCTTAAACCAATTCTTACCATACATCAACCATCAAAGAACGATCTTCCTATCATTTCGATAAGTGAATCAAAATAAATAATGAAAAACAGCTCCCATGTATTTTAAAGGGCAGATCTTTGCATCGTCCTAGCATCGAACCCAGGATATTTTTTGTGAAATTCATTGATGTTTTCGAAAGTTCACAACCATAAATATAGGTTCCTTGAGTTTTTTTTCTCTACCTCTCTGGAAAGTATTTTTTTTTATTCCCAAAAATCACGGCGATGCATTTAAACGGGAAAAATCAGGACTTCGGGGCCCTCTGGAATCGAACCTATGACACTGAGGATTACAGACGCTTTTTTCCTGGGGGTATCACGTTATGGCCAATATGTCATAAAGTTTTCAAGTCAATCACGCTTGTGGTTTAGCCTGTGAATTTGTATCCTATCTATATACCTATATAGCTACGAGTAAAATGTAGCTTGCATACTGCAAGCAGATCGACAACACTAATTTCATAGCGGCATCATATCGGGACGGACATCAAAAGAAAAAAAAAAGGATTCAAAATATTCGTAGAATTCGCTGCAATTTAATCGCCTGGCAGCGAACCCCGGTCTTCCTGGCGTACTTACTATGCAGCAAAACAGAAGATAACCATATCAAACTATGTGTGAAAATTCAAACAAAACTATTAGGTGCAACTACCTTAAACGACGTCCTACTTTTCACATACACTCCTTATGTGAGAAATTATAATGTGCTCTTGCATCGAACCCAGGAACTGCATGGTCTTATCTATTTTATTTCTTAAACAAAGTGTTAATATACATCTTCCATCTAAGCAAGAGCTCCCTTACATATCGATAAATGCATAAAAAAATTATGAAAAGATACCCCATAGTAATATATATGGGGGATATTTTTACCGCCCGGCATCGAACCCGGGTCTTTCAGGCAATACTTTCTATGCAGCACAACAGAAAAACACCATCTCTAACCGCGTATGCAAATTCAAGCAGAAATATTGGTTACAAATGCCTCAAATGACGTCCTACTTTTCCTTTATATTCCTTATGAGAGAAACGTTATTGTGCTCTGGCTTCGAACCCAGGAATAGTACGTTCTTATGAAAATTTTTTTCTAAAACTTATTCGTACCATACATCTTCCAGCCAAGCACGAACATATTATCATTTCGATAAGTGCTTTTAAAAAAATAATGAAAAACGGCTCCCATGTATTTTAAAGGGCAGATCTTTGCATCGTCCTAGCATCGAACCCAGGATACTTTTTGTGAAAGTCATTGATGTTTTCGAAAGTCCAAGACCATAAATATAGGCACCTTGAGTTTTAAATCTCTACCTATCCGGAAAGTATTTTTTTTAAATTCCCGAAAATCACGGCAATGCATTCAAACGGGAAAAATCGGGACTTTTTGGCCCTCTGGAATCGAACCTATGACACTGAGGATCAAAGTCGCTTTTTTCCTGGGGGTTTCATGTTATGGCCAATATGTCATAAAAATTTCAGATCAATGACGCTTGTAGTTTAGGCTGTGAATTTGTATCCTATCTATCTATATAGGTATATATATGAATGAATCCGGAGAAGCATCTATATATAATAGATATTGCTTTACGAGTAAAATGAAGCTTGCATACTGCAAGCATATCGACAACACTAATTTCATGTCGGCATCATATCGGGAAGGCCGTCAAAAGAAAGAAAAAATGCATTGAAAATATTCTGATTATTCGCTGCAATTTATTTGTCCGGCATCGAACCCGGGACTTCCTAGTGATACTTACTATGCAGCACAATAGAAGATCACCATCTCTAACTATCTGTGAAAATTCAAGCAGAAATATTATCTGAAACTGCATCAAACGACGTTCTACTTTTCCCTTATATTTCTTATGAGAGAAATGTTAATGTGGTCTGGCATCGAACCCAGGAATATTACGGTCTTCTGAAAATTGTTTTCTTAAACCAGTTTTAACCATACATCTTCCAGCCAAGCACGAACTTCCTATCGTTTCGATAAGTGCATCAAAAAAATAATGAAATACAAACCCTATGTATTTTAAACGGGAGACATATTTACCGCCCGGCATCGAACCCGGGACTTTCTGGTGAAACTTCCTATGCAACATAATAGAAGATATAATTCTTTAACTATGTGCGAAAATTCAAGCAGAAATATTGGCTGCAACTGCCTCAATCGAAGTCTTACTTTTCCCTTATATTCCTTATGAGAGAAATGTTAATGTGCTCTGGCATCGAACCCAGGAATAGTACGGTCTTATGAAAATTTTTTTCTTAAACTAAGTCTTACCTTACACTTTCCGGCTAAGCACGAACTTCCTATTTTTTCCAGAAGTGCATTAAAAAAAAATAATGAAAAACAGCTCCCATGTATTTTAAAGGGCAGATCTTTGCATCGTTCTAGCATCGAACCCAGGATATTTTTTGTGAAAGTCATTGATGTTTTCGAAAGTCCAACACCATAAATATAGACACCTTGAGTTTTATTTCTCTACCTTTCCGGAAACTATTTTTTTTTAATTCCCGAAAATTACGGCAATGTATTTAAACGGGAAAAATCGGGACTTTGGGGCTCTCTGGAATCGAACCTATGACACTGAGGATCAAAGTCGCTTTTTTCCTGGGGGTTATACGTTATGGCCAATATGTCATAAAAATTTCAATTCAATGACGCTTGTGGTTTAGCCTGTGAATTTGTATCCTATCTATATAGCTATATATATGAATGAATCAGGAGAAGCATCTATATATAATAGATACGAGTAAAATGTAGCTTGCATACTGCAAGCAGATCGACAACACTAATTTCATGTCGGCATCATATCGGGACGGCCCTCAAAAGAAAAAAAAAAGGGATTGAAATTATTCTTAAAATTCGCTGCAATTTAATCCCCTGGCATCGAACCTAGGCCTTCCTGGTGAACCTACTATGCAGCACAACAGGAAATCGCCATCTCTTACTTTGTGTGAAAATTCAAGCAGAAATATTGGCTCAACTGTCTCAAACGACGTCCTACATTTCAATAATTTAAATGGCTCTCTGGATTCGAACCAAGGACGATCTAGGAAATCTAAAACATGTTTTTAAAATGTCTCTATTTTCTCTATCTATGTGCCTAATTACATGTTTTAATATTATTGGGAAGGGGTTTAAATTCATTTTTAAAAATCGGATAATTTACTCTTTGTAGTGACGCCTGGTGTCGAACCCAGGAAATATTGGTAGCTGCGAGTGGACAGTATGACTTATTAGGACTTCATCTTATTTCGTACAAAGTTTGAAGTCGATATCATGCCGAGAAGTACCTAAAATCTGTTTCCGTTATCCCAATAAGAAATGCATTGTGGAGTGCAAATAACCCTCTGGGATCGAACCAAGGACCATCAGCGAATATGTAAAAGTTTATTATGAAATATATTTATGATATCTAAACCCTTGCCGAATTTCAAGTTTCCATGCCATCGGGAAAGGGTCCAAAAAAAATCTTAAAAATCGCCACAATGCATTTTAAACGGCCGATTTTTGCCTCGACCTAATATCGAACCCAGGATATATTCAGTAAAACTCATTTATGTTTTCGATAGATCATGACCATATATATCGGCTCCTTGAGTTTTAAGTCCCTACCTATCCGGCAAGTATTTTTTAAAAATTCCCGAAAATCAAAGCAATGCATTCAAACGGGAAAAATCGGGACTTTGGGGCCCTCTGGAATCGAACCCATGACACTGAGGTTCAAAATCGCTTTTTTCCTGGTGGTTTCACGTTATGGCCAATACGTGGTAAAAATTTTGAGTCAATGACGCCAGTAGTTTAGCCTGTGAATTAGTATCCTATCTATCTATCTATCTATATAGGTATACGAGTAAAATGTAGCTTGCATACTGCAAGCAGATCGGCAATGCTAATTATATATCGGTATCATATCGGGACGGTCCCGGAAAGGAAAAAAAGGATTGAAAATATTCTTAAAATTCGCTTCAATTTAATCGTCTGGCATCGAACCCGGGTCTTTTTGGTGAAATTACTATGCAGCACATACGAAGATCATCTTCCATAAATACGTGTGAAAATTCGAGCAGTAATATAGGCTGCAACTGCCTCAAACGAAGACCTACTTTTCAAGAATGTTAATAGCTCTCTGGATTCGAACCAAGGACGATCTAGGAAATATAAAATATGTTTTCGAAATGTATCTATAAGTTCTATATATATGCTGAATTTCAAGTTTTAATATTGTTGGGAAGAGGTTCAAAATAGTTCATAAACTTCGGATCAGTGACTGATTGTAGAGACGCCTGGTGTCGAACCCTGGAAGTATTGGAAGCTGTTAATGCACAAAATGACTTGCTAAGACCTGATTAAATTTCATAGAAAGTTTGAAGTCGATATCATGCCGGGAAGTACCTAAAATTTATTTCCGTTATCTCCGTAAGAAATGCATTGAGGAATATAAATGTCCCTCTGGGATCGAACCAAGGACCATCAGCGAATATGTAAAATTTGATTATGAAATAAATCTATGATATCCAACCCCATGCCGAATTTCAAGTTTCCATGCCATCGGGAAGGGGTCCAAGAAAATCTTAAAAATCGCCACAATGCATTTTAAACGGCCGATTTTTGCCCCGATCTAGCATCGAACCATGGATATGTTCCGTAAAACTCATTTATGTTTTCGATAGATTATGACCATATATAAAGGCTCCTTGAGTTTCGATTCTCTAACTATACGGGAAGTATTTTTTAAAAATTCCCGAAAATCAAAGCAATACATTTAAACGGGAAAAATCGGGACTTTGGGGCCCTCTGGAATCGAACCCATGACACTGAGGATCGAAGTCGCTTTTTTCCTGGGGGTTTCACGTTATGGCCAATATGTCATAAAAATTTCAGAACAATGACGCATGTAGTTTAGGCTGTGAATTAGTATCTTATCTATCTATCTATCTATATAGGTATACGAGTAAAATGTAGCTTGCATACTGCAAGCAGATCGACAACAATAATTTCATGTCGGCATCATATCGGGACGGCCCTCAAAAGAAAAAAAAAGGTATTGAAAATATTCTTAAAATTCGCTGCAATTTAATTGACTGGCATCGAACCCGGGTCTTCCTGGTAAGCTTACTATGCAGCACAACAGAAAATCATCATCTCTTACTATGTGTGAAAATTCAAGCAGAAATATTGGCTACAACTGCCTCAAACGACGTTCTACTTTTCAGGAATGTAAATGGCGCTCTGGATTCGAACCAAGTACGATCTTGGAAATCTAAAACATGTTCATGAAAGTTATTTATGATCTCTATCTATTTGCCGATTTTCAAGTTTATATATTATTGGGATAGGGCTCAAAATAATTATTAAAAATCGGATCAACCACTGATATAAGAGACGCCTGGTGTCGAGCCCAGGAAATATATTTACGCTGTGAATGCACAATATGATTTTAAAGGACTTGATCTTATTTTGTGCAAAGTTTGAAATCGATATCATGCCGGGAAGTACCTAAAATTTGTCTCCGTTATCTCCATAAGAAATGCATTGAGGAATGTAAATGGCCCTCTGGGATCGAACCAAGGACCATCAGCGAATATAAAAAATTTGATTTTGAAATAAATTTATGATCTCCAACCTCATGCCGAATTTCAAGTATCCATGCCATCGGGAAAGGGTCCAAAAAAAATCATAAAAATCGCCACAATGCATTTTAAACGGCCGATTTTTGCCTCGACCTAGCATCGAACTTAGGATATTTTCCGTAAAACTCATTAATGATTTCGATAGATCATTACCATATATATAGGCTCCTTGAGTTTTATTTCTCTACCTATCCGGAAAGTATTTTTTTTAAATTCCCGAAAATCACGGCAATGCATTTAAATGGTAAAAATCGGGACTTTGGGGCCATCTGGAATCGAACCCATGACACTGAGGATCAAAGTCGCTTTTTTCCTGGGGGTTTCACGTTATGGCCAATATGTCATAAAAATTTCAGAACAATGACGCATGTAGTTTAGGCTGTGAATTAGTATCCTATCTATCTATCTATCTATATAGGTATACGAGTAAAATGTAGCTTGCATACTGCAAGCAGATCGACAACAATAATTTCATGTCGGCATCATATCGGGACGGCCCTCAAAAGAAAAAAAAAGGTATTGAAAATATTCTTAAAATTCGCTGCAATTTAATTGACTGGCATCGAACCCGGGTCTTCCTGGTAAGCTTACTATGCAGCACAACAGAAAATCACCATCTCTTACTATGTGTGAAAATTCAAGCAGAAATATGGGCTACAACTGCCTCAAAAGACGTTCTAATTTTCACGAATTTAAATGGCTCTCTGGATTCGAACCAAGGACGATCCTGGAAATCTAAAAAATGTTTCTGAAAGTTATTTATGATTCTTATCTATATGCCGAATTTGAAGTTTCTATATTATTGGTAAAGGTTTCAAAATAATTCCTAAAAATCGGATCAACTTCTGATTCCAGAGACACCTGGTGTCGAACCCAGGACACATTGATAGCTGTGAAAGCACTGTTTGATTTGTATGGACTTGATCTCTCTATATGCAAAGTTTTAATTCGATATCGTCCCGGGAAGTACCTAAAATTTGTTTCCGTTATCTCCGTAAGAAATGCATTGAGGAATTAAATTTCCCTCTGGGATCGAACCAAGGACCATCAGCGAATATGTAAAATTCGATTATGATATATTTTCATGATATCTAACCTCATACCGAATTTCAAGTTTCTATGCCATCGGAAAAGGGTCCAAAAAAAATCTTTAAAATCGCCACAATGCATTTTAAACGGCCGATTTTTGCCGTGACCTAGCATCGAACCAAGGATAATATTCGTAGATGTCTTTATGGTTTCCTTTAGATATGCAAGGCATCTAGCGATCCCTTGAATTTCAAATCTCTCCTTTCCCGGGAAGTGCCTCAAAAAAATTTTCGAAAATCCCTGCCATGTATTCTTATCGAGAAAATCGCGACTTTGGGGCCTTCTGGAATCGAACCCATGACCCCGAGGTTCAATGTCGGCTTTTTCCTGGAGGTTACACGTTATGGCCAATATGTCGTAAAAATTTCAAGTCAATGACGCTTGTGGTTTAGCCTGTGAATTTGTATCCTATCTATATACCTATATAGCTATATAGCTATATATATGAATGAATCCGGAGTAGCATCTATATATAATAGATACGAGTAAAATGTTGCTTGCATACTGCAAGCAGATCAGCAATACTAATTTCATATCGGCATCATATCGGGACGGTACTCAAAAAAAAAAAAAGTATTGAATTTTTTCCTAAAATTTGCGGAAATATCATCGTCTGGCATCAAACCCGGGTCTTACTGGTGAACCTACTATGCAGCACATTAGAAGATCACCATCACTAACTATGTGTAAAAATTCAGGCAGAAATATTGGCTACAACTGCCTCAAAAGACGTTCTAATTTCCACGAAGATAAATGGCTCTCTGGATTCGAACCAAGGACGATCATGGAAATCTAAAAAATATTTCTGAAAGTTATTTATGATCTCTATCTATATGCCAAATTTGAAGTTTCTATATTATTGTCAATGGTTTCAAAATAATTTCTAAAAATTGGATCAACTTCTGATTGCAGAGACACCTGGTGTCGAACTCAGGACACATTGATAGCTGTGAATGCACTGTTTGATTTGTATTGACTTGATCTTTATATATGCAAAGTTTGAAGTGGATATCGGGCCGGGAAGTACCTAAAATTTGTTTCCGTTATCTCCGTAAGAAATACATTGAAGAATTTAAATGGTCCTCTGGGCTTGAACCAAGAAAAAAAAAGGATTTAATTTTTTCTTAAAATTCGATGAAATTTCATCGTCTGGCATCGAACCCGGGTGTTTCTGGTAAACCTACTATGAAACACAATAGAAGATCACCATCTCTAACTATGTGTGAAAAATCAAGCAGAAATATTGGCTAGAACTGCCTCAAAAAACGTTCTAATTTTCACGAATGTTAATGCCTCTCGGGACTCGAACCAAGGACGATTGTGGAAATCTAAAACATGTTTCTGAAATTTATTTATGATCTCTATCTATATGCAGAATTTCAAGTTTCTATTTTATTGTGAAAGGTTTCAAAATAATTCCTTAAAATCGGGTAAACTTCTGATTTCAGAGACACCTGGTGTCAAACCCAGGACGTATTGCAAACTGTGAATGCACAGTTTGATTTGTAAAGACTTGCTCTTGTATCATGCAAAGTTTGAAGTTGATAGCATGCTGGAAAGTACCAAAATCTTGTTTCCGTTATCTCCGTAAGAAATGCATTGAGAAGTGCAAATGGCCCTCTGGGATCGAACCAAGGACCATCAGCGAAAATTTAAAATTAGATTATTAAATATATTCATGATATCTAACCTCATGCCAAATTTCAAGTTTCTATGCCATCGGAAAAGGATCCAAAAAAAATCTTCAAAATCGCCGCCATGCATTTTAAGCGGCCGATTTTTGCCCCGACCTAGCATCGAACCATGGACCATATCCGGCGATGTCTTTCCGATTTACGTTGGAGTTGTACGGCTTCTAGCGATCCCTCAAATTTCAACTCTCTACCTTTCCGGGAAGTGCACCAAAAAAATTTTCGAAAATCCCCGCCATGTATCCTTATGGAGAAAATCGGGACTTTGGGGCCTTCTGGAATCGAACCCATGACACCGAGGTTCAATGTCGGCTTTTTCCTGGAGGTTACACGTCATGGCCATAACGTCGTAAAAATTTCAAGTCGTTGGCACTTGTGGAACATGGTTAGAATTTTGATCCCCTATATCTATTATATATAGATGCTTCTACGGATTCATTCATATATCTATTATATATAGATGCTTCTCCGGATTCATTCATATATATAGCTATATAGATAGGATACAAATTCACAGGCTAAACCACAAGCGTCATTGACTTGAAATTTTTATGACATATTGGCCATAACGTGAAACCCCCAGGAAAAAAAGCGACTTTGATCCTCAGTGTCATAGGTTCGATTCCAGAGGGCCCCAAAGTCCCAATTTTTCCCGTTTGAATGCATTGCCGTGATTTTCGGGAATTTAAAAAAAATACTTTCCGGATAGGTAGAGAAGTAAAACTCAAGGTGCCTATATTTATGGTCTTGGACTTTCGGAAACATCAATGACTTTCACAAAAATTATCCTGGGTTCGATGCTAGGAGGATGCAAAGATCTGCCCTTTAAAATACATGGGAGCCGTTTTTCATTATTTTTTTAGATGCACTTATCGAAATGATAGGATGTTCGTGCTTGGCTGGAAGATGTATGGTACGAATAAGTTTTAGAAAAAAATTTTCATAAGACCGTACTATTCCTGGGTTCGAAGCCAGAGCACAATAACGTTTCTCTCTTAGGAATATAAAGAAAAAGTAGGACGTCATTTGAGGCAGTTTTAACCAATATTTCTGCTTGAATTTGCATACGCGGTTAGAGATGGTGTTTTTCTTTTGTGCTGCATAGAAAGTATTGCCTGAAAGACCCGGGTTCGATGCCGGGCGGTAAAAATATCCCCCATATATAATACTATGGGGTATCTTTTCATAATTTTTTTATGCATTTATCGATATGTAAGGGAACTCTTGCTTAGATGGAAGATGTATATTAACACTTTGTTTAAGAAAAAAAATAGATAAGACCATGCTGTTCCTGGGTTCGATGCCAGAGCACATTATAATTTCTCACATAAGGAGTGTATGTGAAAAGTAGGACGTCGTTTGAGGTAGTTGCACCTAATAGTTTTGCTTGAATTTTCACACATAGTTTGATATGGTTATCTTCTGTTTTGCTGCATAGTAAGTACACCAGGAAGACCGGGGTTCGCTTCCAGGCGATTAAATTGCAGCGAATTCTACGAATATTTTGAATCCTTTTTTTTTCTTTTGATGTCCGTCCCAATATGACGCCGATATGAAATTAGTGTTGTCGATCTGCTTGCAGTATGCAAGCTACATTTTACTCGTATACCTATATAGATAGATAGGATACAAATTCACAGCCTAAACTACAAGCGTCATTGATCTGAAATTTTTATGACATATTGGCCATAACGTGAAACCCCCAGGAAAAAAGAGACTTTGATCCTCAGTGTCATAGGTTCGATTCCAGAGGGCCCCAAAGTCCCGATTTTTCCCGTTTGAATGCATTGCCGTGATTTTCGGGAATTAAAAAAAAATACTTTCCGGATAGGTAGAGAAGTAAAACTCAAGGTGCCTATATTTATGGTCTTGGACTTTCGAAAACATCAATGATTTTTACAAAAGTTATCCTGGGTTCGATGCTAGGACGATGCAAAGATCTGCCCTTTAAAATACATGGGAGCCGTTTTTCATTATTTTTTTAGATGCACTTATCGAAATGATAGGATGTTCGTGCTTGGCTGGAGATGTATGGTACGAATAAGTTTTAGAAAAAAATTTTCATAAGACCGTACTGTTCCTGGGTTCGAAGCCAGAGCACAATAACGTTTCTCTCATAAGGAATATAAAGGAAAAGTAGGACGTCATTTGAGGCAGTTGTAACCAATATTTCTGCTTGAATTTGCATACGCGGTTAGAGATGGTGTTTTTCTTTTGTGCTGCATAGAAAGTATTGCCTGAAAGACCCGGGTTCGATGCCGGGCGGTAAAAATATCACCCATATATAATACTATGGGGTATCTTTTCATAATTTTTTTATGCATTTATCGATATGTAAGGGAGCTCTTGCTTAGATGGAAGATGTATATTAACACTTTGTTTAAGAAAAAAAATAGATAAGACCATGCTGTTCCTGGGTTCGATGCCAGAGCACATTATAATTTCTCAAATAAGGAGTGTATGTGAATAGTAGGACGTCGTTTGAGGTAGTTGCACCTAATAGTTTTGCTTGAATTTTCACACATAGTTTGATATGGTAATTTTCTATTTTGCTGCATAGTAAGTACACCAGGAAGACCGGGGTTCGCTGCCAGGTGATTAAATTGCAGCGAATTCTACGAATATTTTGAATTTTTTTTTTCTTTTGATGTCCGTCCCGATATGATGCCGATATGAAATTAGTGTTGTCGATCTGCTTGCAGTATGCAAGCTACATTTTACTCCTATATATATATATATAGGTATATCAGGAGAAACGTCTATATATAATAGATATATAAGTTATATATAGGGGATCAAAATTCTAACCATGTTCCACAAGTGCCAATGCCTTGAAATTTTTTCGACATATTGGCCATAACGTGTAACCTCCAGGAAAAAGCCGACATTGAACCTCGGTGTCATGGGTTCTATTCCAGAAGGCCCCAAAGTCGCGATTTTCCCCATAAGATTACATGGCGGGGATTTTCGAAAATTTTTTTGAGGCACTTCCCGTAAAAGGAGAGATTTGAAATTCAAGGGATCGCTAGATGCCGTGCATATCTAAATAAAACCGTAAAGACATCTACAAATATTATCCTTGGTTCGATGCTAGGTCGGGGCAAAAATCGGCTGTTTAAAATGCATTGTGGCGATTTTTAAAATTTTTTTTCGACGCTTTTCCGATGGCATAGAAACTTGAAATTCCGTATGAGGTTAGATACCATAAAAGTATTTCATAATCGAATTTTACATATTCGCTGATGGTCCTTGGTTCGATCCCAGAGGGTCATTTAAATTCCTCAATGCATTTCTTACGGAGATAACGGAAACAAATTTTAGGTACTTTCCGGCAAGATATCCACTTCAAACTTTGCATATGGAAAGATCAGAACCATACAAATCAAACAATGCATTCACAGCTGTCAGTGTGAGCTGGGTTCGACACCAGGTGTCTCTGCAATCAGAAGTTGATCCAATTTTTAGGAATTAATTTGAAACCTTTGCCAATAATATAGAAACTTCAAATTCGGCATATAGGTTGAGATCATAAGTAACTTTCAGAAAAATGTTTTAGATTTCCAAGATCGTCCTTGGTTCGAATCCAGAGAGCTATTTAAATTCGTAATAATTAGAACGTCTTTTGAGGCAGTTGTAGCCCATATTTCTGCTTGAATATTCACACATAGTTAGATATGGTGATGTTCTATTGTGCTGCATAGTAAGTTCACATTACTGACCCGGGTTCGATGCCAGACGATAGAATTTCAGCGAATTTTAAGAAAAATTTCATTCCATTTGTTTCTTTTGATGGTCGTCCCGATATGATGCCGACATGAAAATAGTGTTGTCGATCTGCTTGCAGTATGCAAGCAACATTTTACTCGTATATATATATGGATACATGAATGAATCCGGAGAAGCATCTATATATAATAGATAGATATATAGATGCTTCTCCGGATTCATTCATATATATAGCTATATAGTTATATAGATAGCATACAAATTCACAGGCTAAACCACAAGCGTTATTGACTTGAAATTTTTATGACATATTGGCCATAACGTGAAACCCCCAGGAAAAAAGCGACTTTGATCCTCAGTGTCATAGGTTCGATTCCAGAGGGCCCCAAAATCCCGATTTTTCCCGTTTGAATGCATTGCCGTGATTTTCGGGAATTTTTAAAAAATACTTTCCGGATAGGTAGAGAATTAAAACTCAAGGTGCCTATATTTATGGTCTTGGACTTTCGAAAACATCAATGACTTTCACAAACATTATCCTGGGTTCGATGCTAGGAGGATGCAAAGATCTGCCCTTTAAAATACATGGGAGCCGTTTTTCATGATTTTTTAGATGCACTTATCGAAATGATAGGATGTTCGTACTTGGCTGGAAGATGTATGGTACGAATAAGTTTTAGAAAAAAATTTTCATAAGACCGTAATATTCCTGGGTTCGAAGCCAGAGCACAATAACGTTTCTCTCATAAGGAATATAAAGGAAAAGTAGGACGTCATTTGAGGCAGTTGTAACCAATATTTCTGCTTGAATTTGCATACGCGGTTAGAGATGGTGTTTTTCTGTTGTGCTGCATAGAAAGTCTTGCCTGAAAGACCCGGGTTCGATGCCGGGCAGTAAAAATATCCCCCATATATAATACTATGGGGTAATTTTTCATAATTTTTGTATGCATTTATAGATATGTAAGGGAGCACTTGCTTAGATGGAAGATGTATATTTACACTTTGTTTAAGAAAAAAAAATAGATAAGACCATGCTGTTCCTGGGTTCGATGCCAGAGCACATTATAATTTCTCACATAAGGAGTGTATGTGAAAAGTAGGACGTCGTTTGAGGAAGTTGCACCTAATAGTTTTGCTTGAATTTTCACACATAGTTTGATATGGTTATCTTCTGTTTTGCTGCATAGTAAGAACACCAGGAAGACCGGGGTTTGCTACCAGGCGATTAAATTGCAGCGAATTCTACGAATATTTTGAATCTTTTTTTTTTTTCTTTACATTTTTGATGTCCGTCCCGATATGATGCCGATATGAAATTAGTGTTGTCGATCTGCTTGCAGTATGATAGCTACATTTTACTCTTAATAGATATAGATACTTCTCCGGATTCATTCATATATATACCCAGATACCCAGATAGGATACAAATTCACAGGCTAAACCTAAAGCGACAATGACTTGAAATTTTTACGACATATTGGCCATAACGTGTAACCTCCAGGAAAAAGCCGACATTGAACCTCGGTGTCATGGGTTCGATTCCAGAAGGCCCTAAAGTCGCGATTTTCTCCTTAAGAATACATGGCGGGGATTTTCGAAATTTTTTTTGAGGCACTTCCCGGAAAAGTAGAGAGTTTAAATTCGAGGGATCGCTAGAAGCCGTGCATATCCAACGAAAATCAAAAAGACATTGCCGAATATGGTCCATGGTTCGATGCTAGGTTGGGGCAAAAATCGGCCGTTTAAAATACATTGCGGCGATTTTTAAGATTTTATTTGGACAATTTGCCGATGGCATAGAAACTTGAAATTCGGCAATAGGTTAGATATCATGAATATATTTCATAATCAAATTTTCTTGTTCGCTGATGGTCCTTGGTTCGATCCCAGAGGGCCATTTGCACTTCTCAGTGCATTTCTTACGGAGATAACGGAAACAAAATTTAGGTACTTCCCGACATGCTATCGACTTCAAACTTTGCATGACACAAGAGCAAATTTATACAAATCAAACTGTGCATTCACAGCTTACAATATGTCCTGGGTTCGACACCAGGTGTCTCTGCAATCAGAAGTTGATCCGATTTTTAGGAATTATTTTGAAACCTTTCCCAATAATATAGAAACTTGAAATTCAGTATATAGATAGAGATCATAAATAACTTTCAGAAACATGTTTTAGATTTTCAAGATCGTCCTTGGTTCGAATCCCGAAAGCCATTTACATTCGTGAAAATTAGAACGTCTTTTGAGGCAGTTGCAGCAAATATTTCTGCTTGAATTTGCACACATAGTTAGAGATGGTGACCCGGGTTCGATGCTAGACGATGAAATTTCAGCGAATTTTTAAGAAAAATTTCAATCCTTTTTTTTCTTTTGATGACCGTCCCGTAATGATGCCGATATGAAATTAGTATTGCCGATCTGCTTGCAGTATGCAAGCTACATTTTACTCGTATATAATAGATATAGATAGGATACAAATTCACAGGCTAAACCACAAGCGTCATTGACTTGAAATTTTTACGACATATTGGCCATAACGTGTAACCTCCAGGAAAAAGCCGACATTGAACCTCAGGGTCATGGGTTCGATTCCAGAAGGCCCCAAAGTCGCGATTTTCCCCATAAGAATACATGGCAGGGATTTTCGAAAATATTTTTGAGGCACTTCCCGGGAAAGGAGAGAGTTGAAATTCAAGGGATCGCTAGATGCCGTGCATATCTAAAGGAAACCATAAAGACATTTACGAATATTATCCTTGGTTCGATGCTAGGTCACGGCAAAAATTTCGGCCGTTTAAAATGCATTGTGGCGATTTTTAAGATTTTTTTTGGACCCTTTTCCGATGGCATAGAAACTTGAAATTCGGTATGAGGTTAGATACCATAAAAATATATCATAATCAAATTTTACATATTCGCTGATGGTCCTTGGTTCGATCCCAGAGGGACATTAAATTCCTTTATGCATTTCTTACGGAGATAACGGAAACAAATTTTAGGTACTTCCCGGGACGATATCGACTTCAAACTTTGCATATAGAAATATCAAGTCCATACAAATCAAACAGTGCTTTCACAGCTATCAATGTGTCCTGGGTTCGACACCAGGTGTCTCTGCAATCAGAAGTTGATCCGATTTGTAGGAATTATTTTGAAACCTTTGCCAATAATATAGAAACTTCAAATTCGGCATGTAGATAGAGATCATAAATAACTTATAGAAACATTCTTTAGATTTCCAAGATCGTCCTTGGTTCGAATCCAGAGAGCCATTTAAATTCGTGAAAATTAGAACGTCTTTTGAGGCAGTTGTAGCCCATATATCTGCTTGAATTTTCACACATAGTTAGAAATGGTGATGTTCTATTGTGCTGCATAGTAAGTTCTCGGTAAAGACCCGGGTTCGATGCCAGACGATGGAATTTCAGGGAATTTTAAGAAAAATTTCAATCGATTTTTTTCTATTGATGGCCGTCCCGATATGATGCCCACATGATAATAGTGTTGTCGATCTGCTTGCAGTATGCAAGCTACATTTTACTCGTATATATATATATGGATACATGAATGAATCCGGAGAAGCATCTATATATTATAGATATGAATGAATCCGGAGAAGCATCTATATATAATAGAAAATATACCTATATAGCTATATAGCTATATATATGAATGAATCCGGAGAAACATCTATATATAATAAGATATATAATAGAGAGAGGATACAAAGTCACAGGCTAAACCACTAGCGTCAATGGCTTGAAATTTTTACGACATATTGGCCATAACGTATAACCTCCAGGAAAATTGCGATTTTGAACCTCGATGTCATGGGTTCGATTCCAGAGGGCCTCAAAGTCCCCATTTTTCCCGTTTAAATGCATTGCTTTGATTTTCGGGAATTAAAATAAAATACTTTCCGGATAGGTAGCGAATCAAAACTCAAGCAGCCTATATATATGGTCATGATCTATCGAATACATAATAGAGTTTTACGGAAAATATCCTGGGTTCGATGCTAGGTCGGGGCAAAAATCGCCCGTTTAAATTGCATTGTGGCGATTTTTAAGATTTTTTTTGGACCCTTTTGCGATTGCATGGAAACTTGAAATTCGGCATGGAGTTGGAGATCAATAATTAATTTCAGGATCAATTTTTACATATTCGCTGATGGTCCTTGGTTCGATCCCAGAGGGCCATTTAAATCCAACAATGCATTTCTTATGGAGATAACGGAAACAAATTATAGGTACTTCCCGGCACGATAAAGACTTCAAACTTTGCACTACGAAAGATTAAGTGTATACAAATCAAACTGTGCATTCCCAGCTGTCAATGTGTCCTGGGTTCGACTCCACGCGTCTCTAATATCAGTAACTGATCCGATTTTCAATAATTATTTTGAACCCTTTCCCAACAACATAGAAATTTGGCATGTAGATAGATATCATAAATAACTTTCAGAAACATTTTTTTTTTTTTCTTTTAGATTTCCAAAATCGTCCTTGGTTCGAATCCAGAGAGCCATTTAAATTCGTTAAAATTAGAACGTATTTGAGAAAGTTGTAGCCCATATTTCTACTTGAATTTTCACACATAGTTAGAGATGGCGATGTTCTATTGTGCTGCATAGCAAGTTCAACAGTAAAGACCCGGTTTCGATGCCAGACGATGGAATTTCAGCGAATTTTAAGAAAATTTCAATCCACTTTTTTCTTTTGATGGTCGTCCCGATATGATGCCGACATGAAAATAGTGTTGTCGATTTGCTTGCAGTATGCAAGCAACATTTTACTCGTATATATATGGATACATGAATGAATCCGGAGAAGCATATATATATAATAGATATGATATATGAATGAATCCGGAGAAGCATCTATCTATTATATATAGATGCTGGAGTTCTAGCTCGACCTTCGTGGCGGTAGGACGTGTTTTGCGTGAGCTGTTTACGGATAATTTTTGTGAGGAACTATCGGCAAGCGAGCTGTCGGCAGCCGGCGAGTTTTCGCCCAGCGGCCCCGTCAACTCGAGCAATACCTCGAGTCCGATGGAGACATCGACTGCTCCAGGGATTACTCCCACACCTTTGTCATCATCACCTGCATCATTTCCGGCACCCGGCACCAAGAACGTTATTCTCCCTCCTAGATTTACCGTCTCCGCGGGAATGTCAACGGCAAATCCATCCCCCACGCCTGGTCTCTCCTCCCGGGACCCGCGACTTAAACGACTCGCTGAGGATACAATGGAGATCGCCAGCACCACCGAGGAGGAGGAATCATTTACTACTGTGAAGCCCGGGAGATATTTCCTCAACTTAGACGAGCAAACAGTTGCTCCGCTGGCTCTTGAAAATCGCTTCGAACCACTCGCGCCGTCTGAGGCGAAGAAAACAAAACGCAACGCCCTTGATACTTCGGGAGGATGTCAAATGGAGGTACCCTCCCCTTCTATGCCATCCACCCCTGAGGCAGACGGGGAAACACAGCGGCCGGAACCGACCAGCGGGGCAAGGTCTCGCCCGCCTGCCCTTCAATTGTATGGGATTCTTAACATTAGGGCTTTAGCGAGGGATCTACGAGAAGCGCTTAATGGCGCCGATTTCGTGGCGACACGCGTTGGACTCCCGACTCCGTCGAACGTCGACTCGCGCGGGGAGGTTTGCCGAGTGTCGGTGAACTCCACGTGCGACTACCGCAAGGCGAGGGAATTCCTCGACGGGCAAGGCATCGCCTACTCAACATGGGCTGAGCGGCAGGACCAGCTCCACTCCTTCCTTGTGCGCGGCTTGTCCACCGGAACCGCGAAGGAGGAACTGACAGAGGATCTTTTGGCGCTCGGCATTCCGGTGCGGAAGGCCTTCCAGCTCAGAGATAAGGAACAAAGAGCGCTCCCGCTTTTCGTTTTCTCGGCACCATCGACCGCTCAATGGAAACCCGCTGATATTTGCAGAATTACAGCGTTGTCATATTGTAGGGTGACTATCCGCCCCTACAAACACCAGCAGCCGCAGATGTGCTTCCGGTGCAATAGGTTTGGGCATTCCTCAGCCCATTGTCACGCCGCCCCGCGCTGCTGGAAGTGCGCAGGTCCTCATCAAGGCCACGTCTGCACGAAACCACGAACCGAGGAAGCCCTTTGCTGCAACTGCGGCGGCGCGCACCCTGCGATGTCTCGCAAATGCCCAGTCTGGATTGCCGCAAAAGAGAGGAAGATGCAATCTACATCCGCCAGCAGCCCCTCGCAGCGTCCGACACCAAATGCACCCACCTTCCAGCCTGCTTCTCCACCTACCACCAACGCCTGGTCGAACTCAACACCACTCTTCGTGCCTTCGCAGGTCCAACCTCCGCGTAGGAAAACACTAAATATGGAGTTCCCGTCCCTTCCCCAGCCATGCCGAAGCAATGAAGAAACAGCAGCCGAACTCAGCATTCCACTGCGGCAAAAGCAGAGAATATCGCCTGTTTCCAGTACCAGCGCCAAAACTCCTCACCCACCTGACGCCATCATCACAGCAATGGAGCAGATGATGGTCCGCCTTCAAGCAACCATCATCTCCCAATTCCAACAATTCGCCTTTAGCCTCCGCGATCTCTTAGCACCGCGCAATGGACCCTAAAACCACCACAAGAAGGGCGCTCTCCATCCTCACATGGAATGTGGGCGGAGCTATTGTCCGGAAGACACCGGAGCTCCTACACTTCCTTGGGCAACAAAATTTTGACATCATTCTTCTGCAGGAGACACATTTGTCTCCACACACCCGATGGTCTACCCCTGGCTTCACAATATACCGAAAGGACCGCCCTGACAACCCGGATGGCAGCAGATCCAGCGGAGGGGGCGTCGCAATAATGGTCTCCAACAAAATTGCAGCGCGGCTTCTTGACCCGCAGCCAACTTCACTCCATTCGCTAGAGACCATCACCATCGTCGCTAGCACATACCTGGGGGAAATGCAGTTCACCTCGTGCTACCCTCCACCACAGCACCGCTTCCGGCAATCCTCCTTCGGGGATGTATTCCTACCATTTTCGCGGGGGACCTTAATGCAAAGCACGGCGACTGGGGCTCCCTTAGAGACAATGCATCTGGCAGAGAGCTTCGCCGCTGGGCCACCACGAACCGGGTCCAGGTTCTCGGCCCAAGAGAACCCACCCGGTTCTCCCACACTGGGAAAGGAGATGTACTCGACATCTATCTCGTCAGCGCGTCCCCACCTCCAAGGACAATGTACACCATCCCGGCATTGACTAGCGACCACCTCCCAGTCGCAGCTTTCTTCGGAACATCACCACTCTTTCGACCCATCGCTACCAAAAGGAACCTCAGGAAGGCCAACTGGGAGGCCTTTGCTGAGGACTTAACAGCCCGTCTGTCATCACCAGGGAAGCTGGAAACTCCTGATGATGTCGATGCTGCAACACTCAACCTCGCTTCTAGCATCACTGCTGCTGCTGACGCCACCATCCCACGAAAACCTAGGGGATTCGGAGGGAGACTGGAACTTCCTCAAACCATCATCGCCTCCATTAGGGAGAAAAATAGAATCCGCCGCCGATGGACGCGCACTGGAGAACCGCATTTACGCCGGGAATTCCGGCGACTGCAGAGGGATATTCAGACCAGCATCTCTACCTGGAAAACCCAGATGTGGGAGAAGAAGATCGCCTCCACTAAAACCCAGGACGGTTCTCTGTGGAAGTTCACCAAAGGCCTGACCCTCCGGAGTCATGCTACCATACCCACCGTAGAGCCGAGCACCATCACGGCGGAGGCCTTCGCTGACCACTTAGAGGACGCATTTTCTCCGAATCCAGGTCCTGAACTTCCTCAGATGCCTCCACATCAGCTTCCCATTAACACAGACCCGCCAACAATCACCGCCATGGACGTGAAAGCGTCTCTCCGTCGCCTTAAGACTCGAAAAGCTCCCGGTCCGGACGGAATTGAAAACGAAATACTCCGAAGACTTCTGTCCGCGGCGGTTCTCTGGCTGGTATGCATCACAAACGCCATCATCAGACTGGGCCACTTCCCAGCTTTATGGAAAAGAGCAAAGATCATCCCGATCTTAAAAACTGGAAAGTCTCGCTCCTCCCCAGATAGCTTCCGCCTCATATCGCTGCTGGACGGACTGAGGAAGATTGTAGAAAGGACCATACTACCCTTTTTCCAGAGAACACTATCAGAAAGGAATATCCTCCCGGCGGAGCAATACGGCTTTAGAGAGGAGCACGCCACAACCCACCAACTTCTGCGCGTCCTGCAATTCGTCAGTGCTGCTTTCAACAACAAAAGGCACGTTGCAGCGGCCTTCTTCGACATCACCAAGGCCTTCGACCGAATGTGGCATGCTGGCCTTCTCCATAAGCTCCGTCGACTGGACTTTCCAACATGGCAGATAAACACCATCGCCTCATACCTCTCGGACAGGACCTTCCACGTTTTCTTCGGCGGGATCACCTCTACCACCAGAACCATCAGGGCGGGAGTTCCCCAGGGTAGCATCTGGGGGCCAATCTTGTTCAATATCTTCTGTGCGGACATTCCCACAAAGTTTTACGGCTGCATGACAGCATTTTATGCTGACGATGCTGCGCTACTAGCGAAGTCCTACTCCAGGAAACTCGCTGTAAAATACTTGCAGCGGGCCACCTACCAGCTTCTTGAATGGTACGACACCTGGAGGTTAGGGGTGAACGCCAAGAAGACACAGACCATTATCTTCTCAATGCTCCGACCGGCGGACGACCCGGACCCAATCATCGTCGGCGCTGAGGAAGTCCATTGGCGAAGCACAGCAGTCTACCTCGGAGTCACCCTCGACAGGCGACTCACTCTCCGCAATCATGCACAACAGGTTGCCATAAAAGCGAGGGTTCGCCGGAGGGTCCTCCTGCCGCTCCTAATGTCCCCGGACTTGCCGCTCCATGTTAGGCTGCACCTATACCAGGAAACCATCTTGAGTGCTCTTTTGTACGCCTCCCCCGCCTGGAGCGGGTTCCTGACCCGCACCACGTGGGAAATTCCATCTAAGGCGGAGAGAGCCGTCCTTCGCACCATCCTGCAGCTTGGCTGGCGCTTTGCTAATCCCACCAACTACATATTGACTGGAGCCACCCCAATTCAGGAATTGGCAACCATACGAGCGAAGGCCTTCTTTGCCCGCCTTCCTACCAGAAACTATGCACACCTCCAACGACTGGCCTTGGACACCCCTCAGCGGCGCGACTTCTTCCGCAGGCCCATCTCCTCGCAAGGAGGAACTTTGGCAATCCCCCCAAGAGGGAGGAAAAAGTGGAGGTAAAAAATCCTTGAAGGTCCACCAACGAAGGAGCCCACCAGCCCGAAGGAGCTCCCTAGGAGGACGGGCAAGAATGGAGGCAGCACCACCAAACGATGTCAAATTATCTATTATATATAGATGCTTCCCCGGATTCATTCATGATATACCCAGATACCCAGAGAGGATACTAATTCACAGGCTAAACTACTGGCGTCATTGCCTCGAAATTTTTACCACGTATTGGCCATAACGTGAAACCCCCAGGAAAAAAGCGACTTTGATCCTCAGAGTCATAGGTTCGATTCCAGAGGGGCCCAAAGTCCCGATTTTTCCCGTTTAAATGCATTACCGTGATTTTCGGGAATAAAAAAAAATACTTTCCGGATAGGTAGAGAAATAAAACTCAAGGAGCCTATATATATGGTAATGATCTATCGAAATCATAAATGAGTTTTACGGAAAACATCGTAAGTTCGATGCTAGTTCGAGGCAAAAATCGGCCGTTTAAAAAGCATTGTGGCGATTTTTATGATTTTTTTTGGACCCTTTCCCGATGGCATGGATACTTGAAATTCGGCATGAGGTTGGAGATCATAAATTTATTTCATAATCAAATTTTTTGTATTCGCTGATGGTCCTTGGTTCGATCCCAGAGGTCCATTTACATTCCTCAATGCATTTCTTATGGAGATAACGGAGACAAATTTTAGGTACTTCCCGGCATGATATCGATTTCAAACTTTGCACAAAATAAGATCAAGTCCTTTAAAATCATACTGTGCATTCACAGCGTAAATATATTTCCTGGGTTCGACACCAGGCGTCTCTTATATCAGTAGTTGATCCGATTTTTAATAATTATTTTGAGCCCTATCCCAATAATATAGAAACTTGAAATTCGGCAAATAGATAGAGATCATAAATAACTTTCATGAACATGTTTTAGATTTCCAAGATCGTCCTTGGTTCGAATCCAGAGCGCCATTTACATTCCTGAAAAGTAGAACGTCGTTTGAGGCAGTTGTAGCCAATCTCGATGTCATGGGTTCGATTCCAGAGGGCCTCAAAGTCCCGATGTTTCCCGTTTAAATGCATTGCTTTGATTTTCGGGAATTAAAAAAAAGCCTATATATATGGTCATGATCTATCGAAAACATAAATAAGTTTGACGGAAAATATCCTGGGTTCGATGCTAGGTCGGGGCAAAAATCGCCCGTTTAAATTGCATTGTGGCGATTTTTAAGATTTTTTTTGGACACTTTCCCGATGGCATGGAAACTTGAGATTCGGAATGGAGTTGAAGATCGATAATAAATTTCAGGATCAAATTTTACATATTCGCTAATGGTCCTTGGTTCGATCCCAGAGGGCCATTTAAATTCCTCAATGCATTCTTACGGAGATAACGGAAACAAATTATAGGTACTTTCCGGCACGATGAAGACTTCAAACTATGCACTAAGAAAGATTAAGTGTATACAAATCAAACTGTGCATTCCCAGCTGTCAATGTGTCCTGGGTTCGACACCAGGCGTCTCTACAATCAGTAACTGATCCGATTTTCAATAATTATTTTGAACCCTTTCCCAACAATATAGAAACTTGAAATCCGGCATGTAGATAGAACTCATAAATAACTTTCAGAAAAATGTTTTAGATTTCCAAGATCATCCTTGGTTCGAATCCAGAGAGCCATTTAAATTCGTGAAAATTAGAACGTCTTTTGAGGCAGTTGTAGCCCATATTTCTGCTTGAATTTTTACACATAGTTAGAGATGGCGATGGTCTATTGTGCTGCATAGTAATTTCAACAGTAAAGACCCGGGTTCAATGCCAGACGATGGAATTTCAGCGAATTTTAAGAAAAATTTCAATCCATTTTTTTCTTTTGATGGTCGTCCCGATATGATGCCGACATGAAAATAGTGTTGTCGATCTGCTTGCAGTATGCAAGCTACATTTTACTCGTATATATATATAGATGCTTCTCCGGATTCATTCATATATATACCCAGATACCCAGATAGGATACAAATTCACAGGCTAAACCAAAAGCGACATTGACTTGAAATTTTTACGACATATTGGCCATAACATGTAACCTCCAGGAAAAAGCCGACATTGAACCTCGGTGTCATAGGTTCGATTCCAGAAGCCCCTTAAGTCGCGATTTTCTCCATAAGAATACATGGCGGGGATTTTCGAAATTTTTTTTGAGGCACTTCCCGGAAAAGTGGAGAGTTTAAATTCGAGGGATCGCTAGAAGCCGTGCAACTCCAACGTAAATCAGAAAGACATCAAAGAATATGGTTCATGGTTCGATGCTAGGTCGGGGCAAAAATTGGCCTTTTAAAATGCATTGTGGCGATATTGAAGATATTTTTTGGATCCTTTTCCGATAAGATGGATACTTGAAATTCGGCGCGTGGATAGATATCATGAATATATTTCATAATCAAATTTTACATGTTCGCTGATGGTCCTTGGTTCGATCCCAGAGAGCCATTTGCACTTCTCAATGCATTTCTTACGGAGATAACGGAAACAAAATTAAGGTACTTCCCGGCATGCTATCGACTTCAAACTTTGCAAGATACAAGAACAAGTCTTTACAAATCATACTCTGCATTCACAGCTTCCAATATATTCTGGGTTCGACACCAGGCGTCTCTGCAATCAGAAGTAGATCCGATTTTTAGGAATTATTTTGAATCCTTTCCCAATAGTATTAAAACTTGAAATTCAGCATATAGATAGAGATCATAACTAACTTACAGAAACATTTTTTAGATTTCCAAGTGAAAATTAGAACGTCCTATGAGGCAGTTGTAGCCAATATTTCTGCTTGAATTTTCACACATAGTTAGAGATGGTGATCTTCTATTGTGCTTCATAGTAGGTTCACCAGTAAGACCCGGGGTCGATGCCAGACGATGAAATTTCAGCGAATTTTAAGAAAAATTTCAATCCTTTTTTTTTCTTATGAGGACCGTCCCGATATTATGCCGATGTGAAATTAGTATTGCCGATCTGCTTGCAGTATGCTAGCTACATTTTACTCGTAATAGATATAGATGCTTCTCCGGATTCATTCATATATATAGCTATATAGATAGGATACAAATTCACAGGCTAAACCACAAGCGTCATTGAATTGAAATTTTTATGACATATTGGCCATAACGTATAACCCCCAGGAAAAAAGCGACTTTGATCCTCAGTGTCATAGGTTCGATTCCAGAGGGCCCCAAAGTCCCGATTTTTCCCGTTTAAATGCATTGCCGTGATTTTCGGGAATAAAAAAAAATAGTTTCCGGAAAGGTAGAGAAATAAAACTCAAGGTGCCTATATTTATGGTCTTGGACTTTCAAAAACATCAATGACTTTCACAAAAAATATCCTGGGTTCGATGCTAGGACGATGCAAAGATCTGCCCTTTAAAATACATGGGAGCTGTTTTTCATTATTTTTTTTGATGCACTTCTCGAAAAAATAGGAAGTTTGTGCTTAGCCGAGAAGGGTAAGGTAAGAATTAGTTCAAGAAAAAAATTTTCATAAGACCGTACTATTCCTGGGTTCGATGCCAGAGCACATTAACATTTCTCTCATAAGGAATATAAGGGAAAAGTAAGACTTCGATTGAGGCAGTTGCAGCCAATATTTCTGCTTGAATTTTCGCACATAGTTAAAGAATTATATCTTCTATTATGTTGCATAGGAAGTTTCACCAAAAAGTCCCGGGTTCGTTATCGGGCGGCATATATGTCTCCCGTTTAAAATACATAGGGTTTGTATTTCATTATTTTTTTGATGCACTTATCGAAATGATAGGAAGTTTGTGCTTGGCTGGAAGATGTATGGTTAAAACTGGTTAAAGAAAACAGTTTTCAGAAGACCGTAATATTCCTGGGTTCGATGCCAGAGCACATTAACATTTCTCTCATAAGAAATATAAGGGAAAAGTAGGACGTCGTTTGATGCAGTTTCAGATAATATTTCTGCTTGAATTTTTACAGATAGTTAGAGATGGTGATCTTCTATTGTGCTGTATAGTAAGTATCACTAGGAAACCCGGGTTCGATGCTGGACGAATAAATTGCAGCGAATAATCAGAATGTTTTCAATCCATTTTTTTTTCTTTTGACGGCCTTCCCGATATGATGCCGACATGAAATTAGTGTTGTCGATCTGCTTGCAGTATGCAAGCTACATTTTACTCGTATATTATAGATATCCGGAGAAACGTTTATATATAATAGATATATCCTTTGCGACCTCCATATTTTCTCTGGAATTATTTAATATTAGCAATATGATAGCCGCCGCAACCCCATCGCAGAACTTTGGTAAACCTTTTACTTGAATGTAGCATTCCTGTGGAAGTTCTTCGTTGCAGCTGTCATGGAAATTAGTTTAATTAAAGAATACTAAATTTGTTGTAATATGTCACTATTACTTACATTTTGATGCATTTTTAATTTGTAATTTATTAATTAAAAGCGTTTTACGTGGTTAGATAAGAATTTGTGATGCGACAAGATCGTTTAAAGTACCCGCGAGTAAGTAGTTCTCGAAAATCACCGCTAAACGTCAGCGTAGTAGAAGGCATATAAAAAAGAGTGAGTTTCAAATTAACTTAAGTAAAGTTCTTATAATATTTACGAGCTAGTTTCTTGTAATTCATGGCTGTGAGTTTCATTCACTGTGACTTAAGTGAGTCTCCTAGGCTTTGAAACAAGGTCTAAGCTATAAAGGGAACCAGTATAATCGTAGTCTAATTTTTAAATCCTTTCAATTTGATGCAAATATACTGCACATTGGCTCCTGGAGAGCCATGTGGGTAACGCTCGTGACTCATGAGGAATCAGTTCTGATTTCAAATCCTGGTGGGAGCACATGGGCAAAATGACCTAAGCTGTCAAAGCGCTTTTAACGAACAACTACTACTATAGTGCACACAGAGAATTAGCTTTAGTACGCATAATTTTTTGCAGATCAAGCCTCTGATGTGCAAGATGTGCCTCCATGGACATTGCTCCATGCTGTGCGAGGAATTGCCAGAGTATGGTACAGTGCCACTGCAAACACTATTTCCAACTGTTGGAGATCAGCTGGTTTTGGTGACACTTCAATTATAGAGACAGAGGAATTAGTGGAGGTTCCCACACTACAGGACCTCCTTAGTAAAGAAATGGCACAACTAAATCAAAACATCCCTGATGCATCCACTCATTCTGAGTCATATGTCAAGTGTGACTCTTGTGTGATGACGCATAGCTACAGCGAATTTAGTGAAGACGAAGAAGATGAGGATGAAGTGAATGTAGATAGCTCTTCTACAAGCTACGAAGATAACCCAGAAGCACCTTCCCCCCCTACAAGGGATGAATTAAGACACTCCATAAAAGAGCTTCGCAATTTTCAAATGTTTACTGATGGTGTACCTGATTCATTCAATTATTACCTTTTAGATATTAAGGAAATCACCTAATCTTTCATTGAAACTTCCAAAAAACAAAAAAAAATTATGATTCTTTTAAAAAGTAAAAAGTTTAGAATTTTTTTTGTTGTATTAAACATTAAACTGGATGTATAATTCATTTTATTGAAATATTACCATCCTTTCAATCCCATTTAACTTTATGCACTGTGTTACTGAAACTGGATTGGTATTATAGAGAATCTGATCGCTTGAAAGAAAACCTCAAATTTACAAAGTCCGAATTTTACAAAGCGCAAATTTTAGGGTCCCTTCAACTTCGTAAAATTGAGGTTCTACTGTAATTTACTAGCTTCTGAATTAATAATACATAAATAATAATTATCATAATTCAGAGATTCCAACATAGGATTGAAAATGGCTGATGATAATGATGATGATAAACATCTATAGGGGATCAAAATTTTAACCATGTTCTACAAGTGTCACTGACTTGAATTTTTTACGAAGTACTGGCAAGGTGTAACCATCAGATAAAATATGACTTTGAACCTCAGTATCATGGGTTCGATGCCAGAAGGCCCTGATGTCCCGATTTTTTCCATAAGGATGCATTGAGGGGATTTTCGGAAATTTTCTGATGCTCTTCCTGCAAATTTAGAGAGTTGAAATTTGAGAGATCGCTGGAAGTTGTACATTTCCAACGAAAACTACAAACAAATCATAGCAGATTATTCTTGGTTCGACGCTAAGCCAGGAAAAATATTCTTCTATTAAAATGCATTGCGGCGATTTTTAAGTTTTTTTTAATGACTTCCCGATAACATGGAAACTTAAAACCCGGCATGTGAATAAGGATCACAAATACATTTCATATACGCTCTTTTACGTTTCCCTGATGGTCCTTAGTTCGATACCAGAGAGTAATATACATGCAGGATCAGGATTTAAACATCTTTGTTGGGATGATGGATTTACTGGCTTTCCTTCCGCTTAACAGGGTACCTCATGGTATGAATTTCTTACGTAACCATCCCAGTGGAACAGTATACTCGGACATTCTTGACTATTTCGATAGCACTTATGTGAATGGTACCTACAGAAGAGTAGGTAACCAAGAAAAAGGTTTTCGGAGAATCCCGCCCCCTTTTTCCACCGGAGACATGGAGCGTCTGCGAGGCTGTTATTGCAGGGGAGGATAAAACCAACAACAGCACTGAAGGTTAGTTTTCATTGCATTTACAATGTATCGATTTCATGTTTAGACTTATAAATATGTATTTACATCCAATAAAATAATAAATGATTTTTTTTCAGGTTGGAATAACAGATTCAGCTATCTGGTGGGGATGAAACACCCAGCAATCTGGGTTTTAATTAAGAAAATGCAACAAGAATTGGCCGTAGACAATACCAAAGTAGAATAAATCAACGTCGGGCCGGTTCCAAAACCAAGGATTCGTCCAGCATACGCTTCAACGAACATTAAGGAGTATCAGCATTGAATTTTTAAATAATTCTAGAAACTTGGAACAGTTTTTAAGGGCTGTCAGCCACAACATTAGATTGCGCCCGCGATAATTTCATTGTTCACAATGTGTTTATATTTTTAATAAACAGTATAATATAATCGAGCTTTTATTTTAGAATTTAAGAGGGAAAATGATGAAAGAGGGTATTTTAGCAGTAAGATTCGCAGTTTTTATACAAAATTCAAGTGTTTAATTTCCTATTTGCGCAACTGAAAAGTAGTACTAACAGGCACACGATCACTTAATCCTCTTAAGGGTAGCAAAACAGACCCGTTTCCAGAAATATTTCTTCTGCAACCATTTATTTCTTTACATTAATTTACGTTCCTATAAGCTAGAATGTCACTTTGTGCGAAAGATTAATATGCGACCATCTGTCCGACCATCTGTCATATTTTGCCCATTTTCATTCCATCGTGACCGCGAAAAACTTATTATCCACCTTGAAGTGTTTCCCCACACCCTTATCTTTGCATTTTAGAGCATGAAAGCGGCGGAACTTTTTCCGGCGGAACTTTCTCCGGCAACGGCCAAATATTCTGCAGAATCTCTCTTTTGACGGTGAATACACAATGCAAAATTACATGATAAAACGAATATGCCAATTTAAATTAACATATAAATTAATAATATATTACTAATATTTAAGGGCAATATGATCGTTTCCACGAGGATTCGATAATAGTCTTCCGATCGTCGAAAGAAAACAGTTTATGTTGCACTTTATAACGAACGAAAATATTCTTGCATCGAAAATAGATATGGAAACCTGGGTCATTTAATTGAACTTTATTTACGTACTCATAGCCGCAAAAAATGGTAAGAGGGAAGGAAGAGGGAACAATTCTGAACAAAACTTCACATTAGAATATGTAAATGGACACTTTCACTTAAAGTTAATAAAAAGCACTAATTATTTGCTGTCAATTACACAATCAAAAAGAAATTTCTCACAAAATAATTTCTGTTGCACAAAGGTAAGTCTTCACACTGACATACATTTCTATTTTCCACTTTTGCTGAAAATTTCACCATTTATAATGCTCCAAGAATTTCTTGCCCACAATATTCCCAATTAAACATCTTTAAGGAAAACAAGTTCACATACATAAACCTTTACATCAAATCTGAATTTCCTGAATAAGATAAACCAACAAAAACATGTGTAAGAATGACAAATGAAGAATTTCGATACTTGGTGGAACTTCATCGTAAACGAATTTTTATTGCAACACTTGTACAGATCCACATTTCTCTTTCTCTCCCAAGGAACTGTAAATTAGTGTCCTTCGACGTGAATAATCTGTTCACAAATGTGCCAGTGGATGAAGTTTTGGACATCGTGGAGAAGTGTTTAGTGAACAAAGACCTGACTAATAAGGTTAATCGTGATATTCTAAATCTGCCCTGTGTTTGTTTAAACTAAAACTGTTTTCTTTTTAATGATAAATTTTACAGACAGAACAGTGGACTCGCCATGTGATCGCCACTATCCCCATTAATAGCTGACATTTTTATGAATCACCTTGAAAATTCAATAGTGGTTGGCTCTTTTGCCTTATGTTTTCAAATGGTTTCGATATGTGGATGATATCCTTTGTTTATGGACTGGAACGTATCGTCAAGCGGCTCAATTTGTGTCAGTACTCAACTCGATCCACCCTCGTATCACGTTTAGTCACGAACTAGAAAATGAAAATATCCCTAAATTTTCTGGACCTTAACCATAACTTACTCTCGTCTTTCCTTTGCTGTTTTCAGAAAACCCACTTATACTAACCACGTAATCCCGGCCGTGTCTAATCACCCTTCCTCCCAAAAAACCGCAGATTTTAACTCGTTAATTCATAGACTCCTCGATATCCCTATGTCTGAAGAAAAATTTTAACAAAGAATTAAATACAAAGTGATTTCAAATTTTCGCTAACTGCGAGAGTTTCCGGTTTACTTTGCCTGTGGAGTGGAGGTGTATTCAAGGAGTTCCCTGCCGCATTTCCTGTTCGAATTGAAATAATTGAGAGAACTCCCGATTGTAGACGACAGCGAAGGATTGGAGTCAGTCAGACCAGAATTCCTCTAAGGATTAACAATTTTGCAATGAACAATGAACTGCGTCTGTGGAAATAAATGCCGTCAAGGGCTGCGCGGTGTGAAAAGCGGCGTGAAAATTTTTACGAGGAGCTTGTTCAGTTTGAAGGCTAAGAAATGGGAAGGAGAGGCGGCACTTGACACTACTGGGCGAATGGGTACGTCGATTTCATGAATGTTAGGGAGGCCGTATAATCTCGGAGGTTCATGTTAATCAGACGCCATTTAGAACTGATGTCTAACACTGATGATTTGTGCACTGCTTCTTTTACGAGAGCTTGGTGTTTCATAGTGGGATCCCTTGAAACTTCTAAAATGTCATTATTCGAAATAAAATACATACATTTATCCACTAAGTTTTTTTTTTCTGAAATAACGACACAATTCCCTTTATCTGCTTTACTGATAACTAAATATTCACTGAAAGTGGCCTTTTTAATACTTCTAATTGTTTATATCAATATCTAACACTTCCGTGTTTAAGATATTGACTACTTTATGTCAAATCTTTCCTAAAAAAGCGTCCGCCATTTAGTGATGATATACCACACAAATATTGACCAATATCCTTGAAACTGATGGATAGTATAGATAAAGTACCATTTTGATAGAATATAATGTTTTTTATTCCACTAAATTTCTTCCACAGGTCCACTATTAGCTTAACTTTTAAGATTTTCGAAGAAAACTAAAATCGGGAGAGTTTTTGGAAATTTAGTCATGTTCGACCCTCCGTATCTAAGTAACGCATAAGATTTATGGCAAATGACTTACCGTTCCATGATTGGCAATCATTTGGCTGTATATATGCAGAGTTTCAAGTTTTTATCTAAAAATAAAACAATTTTGGGCTTTTGTCCGGATTTTTCCGATTTCGGACCACTGCACAGTGGGCTAGAATCGAAAAAACCTGGACAAGGGGTGAAAAATGTTTTTTTTTTAGAAAGGATATTGAAACTTGGCATAGTTATTGCAAAATGATTGAATTTTAAGTTCCCGCTCATCGTTTTCTTAAATTTTTAGGTGTCAAAAATATACAGGGCGTCAAACTTGAGAAATTTTCACAAAAACGGGAAGTTTCGGATTTTTCGGAAAACGTTCCAGTTCGCTGATATACAGTTGCTTTTGAAAGAAATTGTTGGAAATAACAACAATGTAGTAATCTAACATAACTCTTTTTCTTTCAATTCGCTGAATGTTTTATGTTCTAAGATGAATATTTGTTCAAGTAAAGCAACAAAATGGCGGACACCTTTTTAGGACAGATTTCGAGATAAAGTAAGGAAATCAACTAGGTAAACAGAGATGGACTTCCAAGTCTCTTATACCACGTCAGTCTACAATGCTTCTAGATATGGAATCTGAAAAGACTGTTTCATTTCACCTGCTACGCTGTGATTGCGGTGGATTTTTCGTAAGCGCTGCGCGGTCCGGTTGGGCGCCGTAGAATCCCCAAATCCAGTTTCGGTGTCATTTTGGTTATGTTGAGTCGAAAATTTGGCTTCTTTTACGTTACATTCTGGCAAATGACATAAAAAGCTTATTTATAAACACTTTAAGATATGAATTTAAGACCTTTACTTCAGACTACGACTAAAATAAGAATATTTATTTTATTTCCCTTCTTTTGATGATAGTTTCGACTTCCTACGACTATTATTTTCTAATTTTAATTTTCAAATTAAGTAAAGCCTGCAAAGACAAAAATAGAGTTTACATGTATTTCTTAAGCTATGTCCACACTTGTGCAACTTTCTATTCAACACAGATATGCGTCATAGCGCACGGTATGATGAAGGAGAGGCATGCAATAGCGCATGCCTCTTGCAAGTAGACCGGACCTCTTTTTCATGACGCATGCCTCAGCGCACGTAAATCCAACCAGTTGGATTTTCTTTCAACATTCAGTGCGTCTTTCCAGAGATTTCGATATCAGTTTATTTAGTTTTTAAATAAAATCGACTGAGGCCGTATTGATATTGAGTAAATTCATTACGAGTGAAATAAAATGGTATTCTCTTCTCCACAAGTTTCATTCGAATAAAACTACGATCATTTTCAGGTCCACAAAAACAAACACATATGTTATAAAATAAATAAAACAAATACATAATATTAAATATCAATAAATTACATTTCCGCCATAAAGTGTGACCCCACCAAAGCAGATCATTGCTGTGTTAAATTCATTTTAAATCGAATACCTTAAGAGCGATAAACTTGCATCGCGTAAAAAAGTATTTAGTGCCCTATGGTTATATATACATGTAAATAAATTTAACAGTGGGTACAATTATATACTCATGCAAAAGCCGAGTTTTTCTGCACACTTTTTTATGCTGAGCACAAGGCCCCTCTTCTTAAACTCGAGGGAGGGCTCCCCTTCTCAGTTCTCCCGTGGCAAAGAAGCGTCTTTGTCGTAAATTGGCTGGAAAATTCCTCACTTGCTCATTCAACAATTCCATGTCAATTCTCTCTTACTAAACTACCGATGCCTCAATTACTGTAATTTAATAGCTACTTCTTTTCATTGTGTACCAGTAGCTGCTGCATTTCCCACCCTAGGCTTTTATTCGACTAGGTTACTTTTCCCAGTTTTTTGGAATAAAATTAGGTACCTCGGCTTATAATGAGGTCGGCTTATATTCGAGTATAAAAAGTATACTCTTTCTCAAATACTGCTAGTAAGACTATTGAAATATCGGCTATTCTGTTCCACATTTAAGTGGAAATATTATATCTGGAGGGGAAAACTCTACATATCGATTTGTGTTTCGGTTGCCTCAGTGAGGATCTCCGTTCGAGCCCCAGCCAAGGCACTATTTTTCACTTCTTGTACAACCTCAATATTATATCTTCATATTCATCTCTGTGTAGAATTGATTGAAAGAAATGTATTTTCACTTGAACAGTTTTTATTGCAAAAGGAAGCATCAATCTTAATTTTCAATATTTTTAAGTGAGTGTGTATGTCCGTTTTTCTTCTCCCAGAAAATAAAAATTTTGGTTATGATCTTTCTAAACTCATAGAGCAAAAGTATAATTTAATTTTCGTGCAAGTGAATTATAGTGCAACTTCTGTGGCTCAAATATTATATTTATTCCATCATAACTCAGGATAATCCTCTCTCTGCTGAGATAGAAAATATTACATGCGTAACTTCCCGTTGCTACATAAAACGCAAAGGCATAATTTCACTCTAAAGACGGTGTAAACCGCATCACGCATCAGTGTAATTTAATTAGTGAAACCGAAAGACTTCTGCAACGATTAATATCTCTAAGAATTTGAAGCGCAATCGATATAAAGATTTTACTATCTTAATTATACATTATTGAATAGTTTTGTCTCGAAAAGGGATGAGTCGTTTGAGCTCTCATTTCCCTTCATTAGTTTGAGGGACCTCACCACAGATAAGAATATTCCATTGCGCAATTAGACCGAATCTTTCAGCCTGCTTTTCTGGTGGCTATTCTATCCCTATGGGTAGTAGATAAGGGGTGACTTGGAAGGTGGATTTCACAAACAAGAAATATAGAAATGCTTTGCGTGTAGTCATGTTTTTGGCCTTCATTTTCAGTTCTTCCCGTGCAATCGAGTTGTTCACATCGAAAACCTATCTCTCAGAGGACTTACCTATATTGGCAAAGTGCAAGTGTGTTTCGAGCTCTATCACCAAGAAATTGTACTTCCAGTTTTTCTTGCCGAACATACAAGGATTTTAGTCGGTTTACGAAGTGCCGCGGGAAATAATTCGAGTGTTGCGCAATTGCCCTAAGAAATATTGTGGAATTGTGACTGCAGTGCTTATTTATAAAATATCATTAATTTTCTGTCTTTAATTTTCAAAGTACACTTAATCCACTCAGTTAACGGAGAATGTTAGGCGAAAGAATATACGTGTGAAGAGGTGTTGCTTTTGTGAGGGAAAATGGATACAGGGGGGTTGAGCAATTATTTGGCGAATTGTTTTTTTTCGTCACCAGTGGTCATCAGATATGTTGTAATGTTTTCGCTCGAAATAGAGTTTTCTAAGGAGAGCTGTGATTTGTTATTTAAAAGCGTTATTTGAGGAAATCTAAAGAGGTAAGAAAATACTATCAATTGCTTCTATGCGAGGTACTTCATGCCGTATTTTTTAAACGAATCGCTATTTTTTTACTGTAAATATATCAAGTGACTGATCATATTTCTCACCGCAAAATACGGATGTTCTCACGTTCCAGTAATTCGCTTTTTATTGAATCACAATGTTATTAAAACAAAAGACCTTAAATGAAGTAATGCATTAACTGATATAATTACGATATGCAGATTTTATCTAATCACAAGACGGCTCCTGTAAAAAAGTAATTCTTTAGAATCGAGGAGTATTTTCTGCTGAAACATCCGAACTTAAATTACTCTTATCTGTTGTATAGTTTTATCTAGAGAAACGACTGTAAGCTATTAATTTTAATTTCAGCATAGTAGTTGTTTAAATAAATGTGGCTTCGATGAAGTCAAACTGCTACTCTTTTGATTATATATATATACACTATGTAACTAAAAAATTGCGTCTAGAAAGCATTATTATTAAAAATAAGATTTTTAAATACATCCCTTTGTACATACAATACATCCGTTTGTTTTTTTAATTAAAGTTGATTATAATGAAAGTAGACTTTAATTTGACAGCACTACGGAAGTCGTTTTCGGCCTTTTTCTTGATATTTAATTAGGAAGCTTTGATTTTAAACCATTAACTCTGGTGAGCGATATAATTTAAAACAAGATTTTCAAATATATCTTTTTGTTCTTTTAAATGAAATATTGTTGTAATAAAATAGGTTTTATTTTGATTACTATCACGACTACTCAAATCGTTTTCTTGCTATTTTCTTGATTGTAAAAAAATTTGAAATAAACTTTTGATTTTAGAAAATTTGATGTAAGCTATTATTTCCGATAAGCAGTATTATTTAAAAAAACGATTTTAAAATACATTTAATTTTCATTGATATGAAAGTGGACTATAATGTAAGTAGATTTTATTTTGACATGAAACACTAAATTCAAAGTGCTTTTTTTGGTATAATATATTATTTAATTATCATTACACTGAATACAATGTATAGTTATTGTACAAAGAATCTTAAATAAAACGTGAATTGGTAAAAAAAAGAGTTATTGGCAAATAAAGTAATATAAAAAATAAAGAATAAATTCATATTTACAAGAAAAGTCAGGGAAAACAGGATAAGGTCCACGTGAGCCATTCTTGGCTCATCTGTTAGTTCCTGGTTTTCAATTGTTGTATGGTATACTTATGTTAATATTATACAGACTGATTTAAACTATATATAGATACAAAATATTACACAAGGCATAGAAAGTGTGATAACATTTAATATTTTTTGTTCCAAACTTATAAGAAGTCACTTAAAAATTGTCCTTAAGTCTCAATTTATAGACAAACTCTCTCTTTGGAACTACAACCCTATGTGAGCTTCCACCCTGATCAGCCTCCACTTCTCTGTCTTCTCACTTTCATCTTCTTCATGTCCTTTATGAATTAGCCATCTCAATCTGGACCTTCCTCTCCGTCTAGCGGCATCAGTCTCCCTTCTATCACATTATTCAGGATTGCTGTTTCAAGCATCCTTTCCACATGTTCCAAACATTATATTCTCAAAAATTTTGTGAACTTAACTACATCTTTTCCAATTCATTATTGTCTTTAACTTCTCTTTGGTTCTCCTTTGCCATAATCCATTCTCAATAACAGGTCGGTATATTCTCTGCAATTGCTTTCAAATATTACCAGGGCCATACTCTTGTGTGATTGTTAGTGTCCATTTTTATGCTCCATAGGTTACCACTGGTCTGGTAATTGGTTTATATATTTGTATTTAAGTGTTTCTGTTTATTAACTTTCTCTTGAGTATCTTCATATTTGCAAAGTAAGTTTTATTCCTTGCTTGTATTCTTTCATTTATTCATATTATGCTTTTTTTGTAAGTTATATATTCTAAATATTTAAACTCTTCCACACTATCCAATTTTATCTGTTCTATCTCCAAATCCTGGGTGACTCTAGGTTTGCCAGAAGCATATATTTAGGTTTACTGGTATTAACTATCAATCCCATTTTGCTTGCTTCTTTCTATTTATTTGTTAAATATTGTTCCTCTTTGATCTATTTTTTCTTCAGATTTGTGTAATCCTATAATATCCTTGTTTTATTCCAGTGCTGAATTCAAATTCAGTTTATTATGTATGTTTACTTTAGCCATGCTCTTCTTCAATGCCTTTTGAATCAATAGAATTATTTTGGATGGAGTTTCCATGTCCTCCATTGCTTCTCAGTGTTTGATCCTGTTTATACAATCAAATGCTTGTCTAAAATCTACAGTAGCATATGCAGTTAAACATTATGATCATAGCATTTATCTAAAATTTGTCTGATTACAAACAGTTGGTCTATTGTACTTCTATTGGATCTACTCCCACACAGAGAATCTCCAATTATCCTCCCAGTTACTACTTTCAGCCTTTCTTTTATGATGATATCATATACTTTATTTAACAGTATTTTCCATCTATATTTCTCGAGAACCAGTTTATTTCCCTTTCTATATATTGGGCTTAGGATTCCCATGCTCTATCCTTCTGGCATTGTTCTGCTTCCTATATTATACAACTAAGTTTATGTATAGCATCACTCATTATATCTCCTCCATATTTTACTGGCTCTGCTGCAATATTTTCTTCCCTGGGTCTCTATTATTTTTTAACCTTTGTATGCATTGTGCAATTTCCAGCCTAGTGGGTTTAATTCTGAGCAAGTTTGATATATTTGATTTGATTGATTCTATATTTGATTCTTTCCTTAGCCTGTCATTTTCCTCAGTTGTTACTCTCTCCTTATCTTCTGTACAGAGAAGTTCTTTGAAATGTTCTACCAATCTTTCCAGAACTTTATTCTCTTCTTGGACTACATTTCCCTCTGTATTTTTAAAACCTTCCATTCTTGGTTGGTATCCTCTTTTCACATTTACTAAAACTTAGTAGAACTATCTCCCTTCATTCTGTTTGCTGTATTCTTCTATATTCTCTAGCTCTTCTTCATTTTCTCCTTTTTTCTTGCATATCCTATTTGCTTCCTTCCTCATTTCTTGGTATCTTTCATTGTTCATTCTGGTTTCTTTCCTTATCATGCTTTCTCTAGCTTTATTCTTCTCCTGTATAATTTGGGCACACTCGTTGTTAAACCAATCAGCAAGTATTATTCCCTTGTTTCTTCCAATAGTTTCTTCCACAGCTTCTTTGATTGCTTTCCCTATTTTTCCCATTCTTTTTCTATGGTAATTTTATAAGTTTTTTCATTGGCTGTTGGTTTGCATTTTACTAGCTAATCCTTTTCGGTTTTGCTTTGTGACTTCCTTGTCTTCATTTAACTAATCTGTGTCCCATATTCTCTTAACCATCTCTGGACCTTTTTCTGTTTTGATTATTCTCTCCCTTACTCTTGCTTAAAATAGTTAATGATCCGAGTCTTAGTTTGGCCCTATACAGCTTCTTATGTCTATATCTGATTATTATCCATTATTCCTCATCTTTCACAGCTTTTCTTCTGGTGAGATTTCGCTTGAAATTGCGTCACTCCCTGCAACATCTAACTAATTATTCTTCCATCACTTTTTCTATTAATAAAATTTTGAAAAATAATTGTATGATATTTTTACCATTTATAGCTCTTCGATAGTTGAATAAAGTAGACCGAATGGTATGAAAGAAATTCCTTGGTTCCATTTTCGTACATTAAGATATTTCCAATTTTTTCTTGTGCAATAGTATCAAAAATATCTACTTCAACATTAAAGAAGCTCTGTTCAAATCGATGATTATTGAAGACTGAGAAACTTCATCTCTCTGAATCCAACCCTTTACCCCCGCGCCTTTATGGACTTCCAAAAATACATAAGGAAGACATCCTTATTCTCCCAGTGGTTTCAAACATTTCTTCCCCGTTTCATAAGCTGGCCACTGAATTTAATCATTTAATTGCTAATTTATCAGACTTAATGCCATTGTGTGAAAAACTCAGTGGAATTTGCAGGTAAAAGTGAAAGACTTGAAATTTTCTAACAATGCAAAACTCTTTCAATGTTTATAACTCATTTACCAGAGTTCCCTGTGTAGAGTCTGTTTTTGTGTTGGAAGAGTTACTAAAAAGGAACAATGCAGATGAAGTAGTAACTAGTAACCTGTTGTCGTTGGCGAATGCGTGTTTAAAGAAATCTTTTTTTCAGTTCCATAGTGGTTTTTATGAACAAAAAGATGGTCTTGCCCTGCTTTAGCTAACATTTTCATGGAATCCCTAAAAGAGAAATTGTTTAATTCAAATTCCCATTTGATAAAATTTATTTTATGCTGGTTTCGGTACGTTGATCATATCTTTTGTTTTTGGGGTGGGAAAAACCGACAACTCTCTTCCTCCATCTCTATCCTAGATTCCTTCCATCCTTGTATTTCATTTTAGTAAGTAACTTTTTGTGAATATTATGAAAAAATAGTCATTGATTATCAAATGTTGATTGTCAATTGAAAGCTTTCCTGAGCATAAACGTAATGTGTTACATTTTAATAACTCGGAAAGCTTTGACAGCGAATATCCCTCTCCGCGCGTTAGTGCCATCATGGGGAATTGAACAAGAGACCCTTTTTGACTGATAATGGAATGGCCAGAGAATAGCAGGTATGCGGAAGGGGTTCTCTGAATTCCGCGTACGCTGAGATATATGAATAGCGAGGGTAATTTTCCACACTATTCATTTCCTCTATTACAATAGAGGAAATCTGGGGTTCGCTGTGTTTTTCTTCAGACGAGAGGTGCATTGTAATCCCACTTTTCACTTGGAGGAAGACACGAGAGTACGGAGAAGCTGTACTCGAGTTATTTTCGATTCAAGTAATGCATGGAGTATTCTACAGTTCGTAACTTCTGACGTTTTGACTTTTTGATTGACGTTAAAAATATATTCACATCCATTCCCACTGATGAAGCATTAGAAGCTCTCCAGAACATGTATCAAAAATCTGGAATTGATCCCCTCATCCGAGAGGAAATCATTGATTTAACTTCCGTTTGTTCGGCGCAAAATTACTTCCAATTCGAAGAAAACTTTTATTGTCTGAGTAAAGGGATAGCAATGGGATTTCCCCTAATGCCTATTTTAGCGGAGTTATTCATGGATAATTTCGAGAATAACTTATTTAATAACGATTTTGAACTTAACTAATTGTGTCCTTTTTTGGCGCCGTTATGTATATGATGTCATTTGTATCTGGGGGGAGGGGTAGCAACGAAAAATTAAATATAAATACTGCTATTTGCTTCCGATCCCTAATTAAACACCTCGAAAATGAGGAGAGAGCAAAACGGTGGGCTTGGAATTAACTTTGAGCAGAGAAATTCCTCATCCAATTTCATTTAGACGGTCCTCTTTCCAAACAGAGAGTACATTACGGAGAAGCGTGAGGCAGGTTGGAAGACAAAAAGAATTAATTTTTCACCAACGCCGGAGAAGCAGCCGAGCTGGTCTCCGGCCAGCCTGGTTCAGCATCCCTATATAGCTCGGAAGTAGTCCCTAGTTCTTTTCTGACCATTTTATGACGAGCAAAACCGTTGTTTGTGTAACTGGCCTTTGCCTGGAAAGGGCAGTCCTCTCCCGTCCCAAACTACCCACTCCACTTTCCCCTCAAATTCTAAACAGCGGGTAAACGCTGAACTAAAATAGCAAAAGGTCGAGTAAGAAATTTTAGAGAGGTATGCAATCCCCTTTAATGTTCACATAACTCATACATACAAGTAAAACTTCAAAATCTTGAAGGAACTGCTTAAAAGCTAAGAATTTCGAAATTAATTCTGTGCTAGCTATCATTGTTAAGATCTTTATTCTGCTATTCCTCATTAAAGTATTTTCATATTTCAAGGCAAAGTTTAAATTCTGCTTTTGCCATTTTTCACTTAATAAAAGTTTTTCAAAGCTGTAAATATTGAAACTTTAATATAATGGCAAGGGCAATAAGTTTTCCATTCATTTTTTAAATAAAAGGTTCTAACTAAATAAGAAGTATCTTCTGTAAGACAAAGAAACTGATATCAGGGAAGAATACCTCTTTAACGCTTTGCGCCTTCTACTTTGCACAGATTTAAATACCTCACGCAAGTTACTTTAAGGTTTCTTTCAACAAATTTTTGAATCTGCAGATTAAAAATTCTAATTTTGCTTTGAGCAATAGTATATCTTTTAATGATGTTGCAGATATTTGAAATTGAAAATGATCGTATGGTAACTATAGAAAATTAATCTATGATATGAGTTTTCCTTTCAAAAATATGCTAAAAACTGCATCATTTTCAAAATGCATTTAAAATTGGAGATGTTCCATGTCATTTCAAAATATATTTAAGAATTTTAATTCAGATATTTATGTGCAAGCTGCTAAAATAAGTGGAGTAAAAATACCTAAATCAAAAATTCAAATGCATGAAGTCTAATTATTAAAAATATTTAAAAGTTCAAATAGTTTAGAAAATTAGCTATACTGGTAAGGATGTAATAAGACTGATTTCCTAAAACATGAACCCTTCATCATCAATAAGCCATATATATGAGGGGAAATGGAGAGAAAGATCTTCTTTCATTTCAGCCGGGAAAACCTTTCAATTCAGAGACCTATATTCAATCATTTCTTGTGATGTTGGAAAGTTACCTTCCTCTTCTCCTCAGCTGTCAATGATGTATTTGTTGATAATTTAACATCAACAATTATGCATACTTGAGCATGCAGCTTAACATTTTAATTATAAAATATGCACAGCCTTGTTATCTTAAAATATCTCCTTAAGAGCTTTGGCATCAGTTGGCAGACCAAATACATTTAAATCCTTCAAATGTCGAGTAATATACTCACATAAATCTGTTGAACAATAAATTATGTTTGGCATTGCAATTCATCTTTCAATGAATATTCATCCCTCAGCCTTTAAATCGGAGTTTAAAACGAAGCACTAGATATGCTATTAACCTTAACAAAATGAAGAAAGCACCAAGGGCCACTACATCCAGCCAATATTCTGCATTGGCCATGTCCAGCTCTTCCAAGAATCTAGTTGGAGACTTAAAATGACAGTACACTTCAGAACATTTCAACGTGGCTCTATCATAGCCATAAATGGCCAACATGGAACCCTCGAAACCATAATGTATGTATGAGAGATATGAAAGCCACTGTAAATAGCTTGGTATTGTGTTGAAGTTGACAAAATATCCAGAAAACAACAGGATTGGCACTGACGTTACTGGTCCAAGAAACACTCCATTCTAGAAGGATATAAAAAGTAAGTCTAATGAGTATTTATGTCCATATTAAAGTTTAACTTAATATAAAATATTATTTATGACATACATGAATTTCATCAGTTTCATTTCAATACTTCATCATCTTAAATTCACGGAGATATTTCAAGAATTGAAAATTTTTATTTTAAATGCTAATTACTAAAATGTAAACTTTAAGAAGAGAACATATAACTACAATTCAGCAGCAAATGTATAAAATAAAATAATTTTTCCATGAGATATTAAAATATAGTTTTCAGAGAATTGACTATGAGGGAATGGTTCACAATAAATGCTTTTATGAAACAAAGCTAAAATTTATGTATAATCATTTGAAAAATTCACTACTATAACATTCAATTTATTACCAAAAACATGCAATAGCACAGTAAAAATCATTACTATTTTAGTTATGTTAGCATTTATGCAACAGAGAGTAATAAAATTACCTTGGCATGTAATATGCTTAACTTTTTATTGAAAACTGACTCATAATCCATAGGATCTCAACAAGCAAGCAAGCTAGGCTAACACTGGCAGTAAATTTGAAAAAATTGGCCTAATAATAATAGAGTATCATCTCATAATATTTAATCACAAAAAAAGCTATCCAGAAATAAGCACCTGTTCTTTTTACTATCAAAATAACCACATCTAAAGGAAAGAAAACTTTGCTTAACTAGTCTAATCATACTGGCCAAATTATCATGGAAAAATATGACATTTACTTGAAGAAATGAATACTATTTTATCTCTAACAGCCTTAATTAATGCTACAGGCAGACAGCATAAACTGCCATTGTTAGCACAAGCCAAAAAAATATTCCCAAGAGATAATTCTTGATAAGAACCATGATAGAGACGTATTTTCATAGACATACAAAACACAGATTAGTGAAATTTTCAGAGAAGATTTAAACATCATATATTTGCAACAATCCTCATCCAAATCATATTACATTGTGATTATGCATGATTTGGTCTCCTTACCATGCAGTCAATAGCTCAAGCAAACAAATTAATATTTACTACATAGCACTGAACAGATTTAAAGGATGTTTCATAAAATACAGGAAAACCTTATATCATCACTGAGATTTTAAAAACCACATTCTTTCATCAGAGGACTTTCTTACCTCAGCAGTTAGAGCAGCTCCAATAAGAAGCACTAAACTTTGTGCTACTAATGATGTCATTATAAACATCACCAAAAACATAAGAAATCTTGTAGTCTCTAAAGGTTGTGACGTCATGAAATATACAATAATGACGTAAATAATTGAAAAGGTGATCTGAAATAGAAACACAGCGTTAAATTAATGCAGTTCACATGGCATGAATAACTTTGCTTACTAACAGTTAAACTAACTATTTCAGTACATCCAGAATCATTCAAATTGTTTCATTACCTAGAATGGTAGGTCTGCAACAGTCTTAGCAAAGTAAAAGGACTTTAAAGAATACCAGTAATTTAAATACTCTCTAACAAAGACGGCCATCTCAAGTGGAACTGCAAAAATTTTAAATAGGAACACATTAAAAGTTATAATTTTCTCTTTCTAATGTATTCACTTATTAACTAAAATGCCACAACATTGTTACTTACATGTTAAAATTGTAGGCATCATAGCAGTAAACATAAGGAATAAGACACAGAAAAATATGCATCCTGAATTACTGAACACTTTAGATGCTTCATATCCTATACCATAATAGATTAGACCAATGAGAGTTCCAACTATTAGATGTGACATCAATCGGAGGCGTGTCAGAGTCTGAAAATATGCCTTTATTAGTATCATACAAACAAATTCTAAACATTGAGCTGAATATTTAAAAATTGCAAATACTTACTTGATCTCTCATTATTGAAAGGAATGTTCTCTAAAGTAATATATAAAACTGACGAAATCCTGATGTAGGGAATCCATCCCTATGAGGAATGTTTATGCTATCATCTGAATCTAACAAAGATGTACAGTTTACTGGTAACACCGTCGTTGGTTTGCCATCCACACCATTTTGAGCTTTGGGGGCTAAATTAAAGTAAATCTTGGTCAAAAATATATTCATAACATTAATATGTTTATACTAATATATAGGATTTTCATTAGTAAAGTATTATTTCAGGGTTCAAGCTTTATGAGTTGGGAAAAATAAAACACAGATGCTCACTTGCCCTTTCTGCATCTTTCATAATATCATTAGATATGCAGGCCTTGGCTTTTGCAATAAGACTTGGATTCCAGTTGTAACATTTGCCATTATTCACAGCCATAACTAGCTTATGCACATACTCCCCATGTTCACCACAAGCAACCTCCATCACTGGAAAGTAATATGTATTTGTAACCCTGTGATTAACCAGCCTTAAATTGCAAATTACTAAGAAAAAATCCAGGAAGTTGACAGATAGGATGAGAAACAAGGCAATACAATGCAACCAAAAGAGCTAAGAAAGAATAAAAGGCCATATAAGGGCCTCAAAAGAAGAGCAAATTAGTGGAAGCAATAAAGAGTTGATCTGAAAGAAGAAACTAAAATATCTGTAAAGGCTGAATACTGATGAAGAAAAGTATTTCATGCAAACTTTCTGTTAAAGTATTATTACTCAAAGAATTCAGTTGAAAGACTGCCTTCTATTCCAATTTTCAAATAGAGTTTACCATTTTATAAATATCTAGCACACTGTTACTAGCTTTTACAGTTGTTATTAGTTTCCTTATACATATCAATAACATGAATGGATTCAAAGAATCTTTTACAGCTGGATCATAATTAGCTTAAAATGAACTATCTCAGCATCAGATGTGTGATTCAACCACTTCCTACCATCTTGAGTTACCATTATGATAGCATGCGTCTATGACTTTCTCTCAACTAATCCTTATTATAATTTCTGAGAGTAACAAAATAACTGGAGCTACAAATAAATCTTACATAGAGGACTCATCATAAGATATCAGCAAGAGTGAGCCTTAGTTCAATCTACACAGCAGTTTCAATAAATGGAGGTCTATCTTGGAAGAGTACTTAAAATATGTTTACAGTGGAACCTCGATCTATCGTTTTTCAAGGGGATGGATGAAAAAAACGATGAATGCGAGAAAACGAATTATCCGGGAAACTACTACTAGGGTGTCCTATGAGCGGAAATTTACAGGTAATGTTAGTTCTCTTGGGTATTATATGGGGAAATTCTTCTAAAATTGGAAATTTTTAGCTTTATGTCCATAAATTGTGCATATCTATTATATATAGATGCTTCTCCGGATTCATTCATATATATATATAGATAGGATACTAATTCACAGGCTAAACCACAAGCGTGATTGAGTTGAAATTTTTACATTGAACTGGCCATAAAGTGTAACCAACCGAAAAATTGCGGTTGCGGAACCTCAGTGTCATGGGTTCGATTCCAGAGGGCCTCAAAGACCCGATTTTTCCCATTTGAATGCATTGCTTTGAATTTTGGGAATTTTAAAAAAATACTTCCAGGATAGGTAGAGAATTAAAACTCTAGGAGCCTTTATATATATTGATTATGATTTGAAAACATAAATGACTTTTACAGAAAATATCCTGGGTTCGATGCTAGGACGATGCAAATATCTGCCCTTTAAAATACATGGGAGAGGTTTTTCATTATTTTTTTTTATGCACTTATTGAAATGATAGGAAGTTGGTGCTTGGCTGGAAGATGAACAGTAAGAATTGGTTTAAGAAAATAATTTTCATAAGATCGTACTATTCTTGGGTTCGATGCCAGAGCACATCAACATTTTTCTCATAAGGAATATAAGGGAAAAGTAAGAAGCCGTTTGAGGTAGTTGCAGCCAATATTTCTGCTTGAATTTTCACGCATAGTTAGAAATGGTGATCTTTTATTATGGTGCATAGTAAGTATCGCCAGAAAGACCCGGGTTCGAAGCCAGGCGGTATATATATCCCCCATTTAAAACACATGAAGGTAGCTTTCATTATTTATTGTGATGCACTTATTGAAATGATAGGAAGTTCTTGGTTAGATAGAAGATGTATATTAAGACTCGGTTTAAGAAAAAAATTAGATAAGACCATGCTGTTCCTGGGTTCGATGCCAGACTACATTAAAGATTCTCACATAAGGATTATAAGGGACGTCGTTTGAGGCAGTTGCAGCTAATATTTCAGCTTAAAGTTTTACACATATTTAGCGATGGTTATCTTCTATGTGTGCATATTGATCACCAGGAAGACCCGGGTTCGATGCTAGACGATTAATTTGCAAAATATTTTAAGAATAATTTCAATCCTTTTTTTTTCTTTTGAGGACCGTCCCGATATGATACCAATATGAAATTAGTGTTGTCGATCTGCTTGCAGTATGCAAGCTACATTTTACTCGTACTAAACTTTACGGGTAATTCTCATCTAAGTTAATGATACCTGATTCATAAACTAAATAATTAATTAATAGAAGACAAATATTACTGCAATGGATGAGTAATTATTTTTTGATGGAGTACTTAGATTTTTCAGATCCAGGAACAATGTCAGCGTAATGAAAGCAGATGGCATTAGTTCAATGTGTTTTCCCTTTCATTCCCTCTGCTTTAGCTCTAATATTACCTTTCATTTTTTCCTATTTACTTATATTAGAATACTTTCATTTTCTCCTTTTTGTTGGCAGTGTTCAAGTACATTAAATTTAAGATTCGCCCCAAGGTTGATTCTTCCTCAAATTTCAATTACTGCTATTCTTAAGATTCTTTCTACAGTTCAACCACTGGTTTGTACCATTTTCACCTTGGAGTCTTTTCCCATGTTCAAGGTCTTGTTTTCCTAAATATTATCCAACATTGTAAACACCTTTGCTTTAGTTTGTTTGCTTTACTCTTTCATGAGTCTTAAGTGAAACTAGAGTGTGTTATTGGTCTTTAATACCACTCTTCGAAACAAACGCAGCTGAATTTTTTAGCTTATTGGATATAGATGAATGCAGATAAATATACAAGGATGATACTTATGCTTGTTTATTAACAATATTCCTACCAACTGTTCACGTGCAGCTATAACCAATTTCTAAGTTAACCATGTTAATGAACAGAAACAATTAAGGAGATTTAGGTCGTTAATATGCCTTTAATGGGGTTATAATGGCTGCAAGGTAAGACATTGGCGATAATGATAATTAGGTATCTGTAGATATAGGTGTTCATCAGATTTCTTCTGCAATATCAATTGCTCATTTCTATGATCAATTTTATTTGTCTTTGAAAGCACAATAAAAGAATTAATCAATTTATAAACCGCGGACTACCCAACAAACAAAATTAAACCAAGGTTCCTCAACTTTCTTTTCGCAAAGTATTGGAAAAAATTAATTATGAAGGATTCACAAGTTATGGAAATCTTGGTTGCTTATATATTCATGTATTTTTAAATCATCATCTTTCACTGGATATACCTGTTGCTCTAATTTTTTTCCTGAAACATGCTAGTTATTTATTTAATTAGATTTTAGATAATGATCTTCCTAAATTTTGTTCATTACATGTACCATAATTGAGAGTATTTATAGTAATGATGGATTCTTTAAAACACACCATGATTATAGTTTATGGGTATATAAATGATATTGCGATATAACATACTGTTGTACTTTGTGGGGAACTTTGCTTATGAGATAAAAGATTTAAGTACTGGAATTAACATGAATGTTTGTCATTGACTAAGTTTTGTTTTTGGTTAATAATACACATATTATTTTTCTCCAAGGACGGCGTCGGCAGACTGCATTGAGTGACTATGTTGGGGGATGGCATCAGGATGAATTTTATCTTTGAAAGAATAAAATAAACACTTGCTCGTGAAATAAAATCCGTGACTTATGAAGTGAAGTTAATCAGCGAAGTGATCATCCTAATTTTATTATAAACAATTTAGTGAACAATATATTAAACAATTCAGTGAACCTTTATCTATTTCACTTTTTGAACAGTTTTTAAATTGTTATCTTACATGCGGCTCATGGTGATGCATATTCATCAAGTATTGTTTGAAATGTTACGTTTTTATCTATCTATTATATTCAGTTCTATCTAATCAGTGTTTATTCAATCTTTGTAGAAAATATTTGCATAATAATCGATGCATATTTTTATGAAGTATTTTATTTTTATATCATTCTATTTTTCTGATTTTTTTTTAACAATTTTAAAACATGCTGGTTTATGTTTTATGTCACTGTTTTGTATGTAATTATTTCAGCATATATTTTGTACTTACACTTGTAAAATATCTGTGAACAAAAAATGGATCTCTGTAACAAGGAAGAGGGGGGCCAGCTCACCTTACCTATCCCTGACATAAATAAATAAAAGTCAGTTCGTGGGACTTTGTAAGGAGGGATTGTTCGGGGAAACGTAGAGGGGAGAGCGTCTAGGGAGATAGCATCAGGGGGAGGGCGTGGGGACGGGGTCCTCGGGTCGTCCGCACCGAGAGAAACGAGGGGTGGTTGTCCACGTAAACGTAGAGAGGAAGAGGGCGTCTGGTGAGGGAGTTCACGGTAAGAAGTGCCTAGTAGTGGTGCATCTTGGTATGGAAATAGGGTTGTGGGCATCTCGGTATGGGTTGTCGTGTTCAGAGATGTCCTGGTAGGTGGCTTCGCAGTATGGGATGTCGTGGTAGGGTCTTTGGGGAAGAGGGCCTAGTTGTAGTTGGTGTCCTGGTTTGGGCGACACGGAAGGAGGTGTCTTGGGATAGGGCATCAGAGGATGCAGCGTTGTGATAGAGGAATCTGGTGAGGGAGGTAAGGGGTGAAAGGGGAGGAGATGTCACGGTAGGTTGAATCGGGTAGGGGGCGTTTTGGTAGGGGAAGTGCTGGGAGGGAGGTTTGCGGTAGGGTCCTCGCTCTAAGAGGTCATTGCTCTAGGTGGTGTCTCGATATTGGGTGGCACAGTAAAGAGCGTGCAGGGATAGGCTGTCTGTGTATGGGGCGTCATGGTAGAGGGCATCTGGTGAGGGGGGTCTCGGTAAGGGGTGCCTCGGGTGGGTTATGCGTCGCAGTAAACTGAGTAGGATTTTAGAGGAGAGTGCATTGAGCTAGAGGGGGTCTGATGTGGGTGATCGCCGTAAGGGGTGCTTGGTGAGGGGGCGTCGCGTAGGGGGCATCACGGTAGGATCTTGCGCAAAGAGGGCGTCTCGATATTGAAGGAACTGTTGGGGGCGTCCGGGCATAAGGCATCGGTGGATGGGGCGTCGCGGTAGAAGGTGTTGGGGTAGGGCAAGTCGTGGTGTGGGGCTTAGGGGGATAGGCCGTCCATAGAGAGCGCCTCTGGTGAAGGGGCATTGCTGTAGGGGACATCATCGTAGGGAGTGTCGTGGTATGCGACGTCGTAGTAGATGGCATTGCGGTAGGTGGTGTCACGATATGAGGCACCGCAGTAGGGGTTGTTGAGGGTTAGGACTTCGCAGGAGAGGGCATCGGGGGAGAGGGTGTTGTAAGAGAGGTGAGAGGGGGGATGGGAAATTTGGGGAGATGGTGTTGAGGGAGGGAGAGTAACAATCTTTAATCAACGTCTACACATCATTCCCCGTGTATAGATACTTAACAGTTGCCGTATATCTTGTAGATACTATATGAGTCTTTGCAGATACATTTCATATTGTATACCTGGAATAGCTAATATTAATTCGTGCATAGCTCTTGTAAATATTATTGCTATCTATTATATATAGATGCTTCTCCAGATTCATTCATGTATCCATATATATATACGAGTAAAATGTAGCTTGCATACTGCAAGCAGATAAACAATACTAATTTCATGTCGGCATCATATCGGGACGGCCCTCAAAAGAAAAAAAAAGGGTTTGAAAATATTCTTAAAATTCGCTGCAATTTAATCGTCTGGCCTCGAACCTAGGTCTTCCTGGTGAACCTACTATGCAGCACCACAGAAAATCACCATCTCTTACTATGTGTGAAAATTCAAGCAGAAATATTGGCTCCAACTGCCTCAAGCGACGTCCTAATTTTCAATAATGTAAATGGCTCTCTGGATTCGAACCAAGAACGATCTAGGAAATCTAAAACATGATTTTAAAATGTATCTATGATTTCTATCTACATGCCGAATTTCAAGTTTCTGTATTTTTGGGAAAGGGTTCAAAATAATTATTGAAAATCGGATCAGTTACTGATTGTAGAGATGCCTGGTGTCGAACCCAGGAAACATTGGTAGCTGTGAATGCACAGTTTGATTTTTAAGGACTTGATCTTATCTTATCTTATCTTGCCTCGACCTAGCTTCGAACCCAGGATATTTTCCGTAAAACTCATTTAAGTTTTTGATAGATCATGACCATATATATAGGCTCCTTGAGTTTTGATTCTCTACCTATCCGGAAAGTATTTTTTTTTTAATTCCCGAAAATCAAAGCAATGCATTTAAACGGGAAAAATCGGGAATTTGGGGCCCTCTGGAATCGAACCCATGACACTGAGGTTCAAAATCGCAATTTTTCTGGAGCTTACACGTTAGGAACAATATGTTGCGCGCGCATTGATTGCGCGCGTATCAACAAATCCCAGTTAACCCGAAAGACGTACCCAAAACGGCTATCACCACGCCGTTTGGGCTCTACGAATTCCCCTTTATGTGCTTTGGGTTGCGGAACGCCGCACAAAAGTTTCAACGTTTCATGAATGAAGTGCTCTGTGGACTTGAATTTTGTTTTGTGTATATAGACGATGTGTTAGTGGCTTCCTCTTCGGAGGAAGAACACGAAGCTCATTTAAAACTATTGTTTGAAAGATTTCGCGATTATGGTGTGCTTGTGAACACTTCGAAGTGTGTTTTCGGTCGCCCTGACGTGACGCTTTTAGGTTATAAAGTGTGTGCTAGCGGAATTTCGCCCACGTGTGAAAAAATAGACGCAATTCCATATTTTACTAAACCTAAAACGGTGAAAGCCCTCAGGCGATTTTTAGGTATGGTCAATTTTTACAGAAGATTTATACCCGAGGCAGCTTCACTGCAGGCACCCTTGCATAACCTTTTGAAAGGGGTGAAAGGGAACGCTCCCGTTAATTGGACCCCTGAAACGGAGAGTGCTTTCTCCGAGTGTAAATTGGCTAACGCTACTTCATTATCCCATCCGGATCACTCTTTGCCGCTCGCTATTTTCGCGGATGCGTCTGATTTAACGATAGGAGCGGCATTGCAGCAGCATGTGAAAAGTGGTTGGCAACCTCTCGGTTTTTTTTACTAAGAAGTTCTCCCCCGCGGAAACAAATTACAGTCCGTACGACCGCGAACTTTTGGCTCTTTATCGAGCGGTGAAACATTTTCGGCATATGGCAGAAGGGAGGTCATTCACGTTGTTCACCAACCATAAACTCCTTATTTACTCCTTTCATCAAAAGGTGAATAAGTCACCAGAAATCAGTCAAAGGCCATAGAAATTGAGAAGACACTTGCTTATCATATTTTGCAGCAATATTTAGATAGACCTCAGTTACTAAAAGATGTTATGATAATGATGATTAATGTTGTAGTGGCAAATTTTCCAGTGTGGGAACGCTAAATATAATTGTTAAATTATAAGGAATTTATATGATTTCCTACAATAGCCAAAAGCTTAGAATTAGAATGTATCTGAGCTCGCTGAAAAACGCTGAGTCTTTTATACCAAATCAATATTTAGCAATAAATTGGCTATTTTTACTGTGGAAATACCAGTGTGGGAACGCCGTTCCCGCACCACTATATCACTGATGATGATGTCTCTGAAGTCTTAGTTCAATTATCCCGCCAATTAGTTGGGCCATGTTGGATTCCTTGGATTCGCATCACGCAGGCAATTGTTAATCGGACATGGGCAGTGGAAAGAGTGGAAATCAGTCGCTTCATTGTACGTTTCTTATAGTCATTCCGTGGATTTAGAGACTTATTTATTTAATTGTTGGAACTTAACGCTATGTTTTCCCCAATTTCGTCGAAGTATTTAACCATTATTGAGTAAACATGGTTCGTATAGTTGATTAATACGCCTATAGATTTATTCTTTTCCATTTACAGTTACGGAGATCTGTCAGAAAAAATTCCCGTTTTTGAGTCCATGTATGAAAAATTCAATAAACTGGAATGGTGAATGTTATGAAAGGATTGCTGGTCGAGTGGTAAGATTTTGGAATGTTATGTTTATTACTTCTTGAGTGTCGTTACTGAATCTGTTTGTCGTTTGTGAAGAATGATTTTCATTTCATTGCGTTCTATTGACTCCTGTGCATTTTTTGTTTGAAGAGACCCGATGTCCTTCTTTCAGCGACCATGCAATGAAACAGTTCCTTCTTCACCTTGACGACACTGGCATTGGGCAGAAAATTCATAATTCAAGATCTGGATGAAACTCATCTGTTTATTTCTATAGATATAATTAGGGGTACTTCGTGCACGAATAGACGATCTTATGTATCAAATCAGTTTTCCGCTTGCTGACAAAGGATACTAAACTAAGTTCATAATATATAAATACATATAAACTTCAAATCCATAAATATGGCAGCCACAAGAGAGTCAGGAAGACTGAAGGATAGTGGTCAGAGAAGAATGTTGGATGAAGCAGCTCGAATGAGGAGAGCTAGGAAGGCTTTAGAATCCTTTGAGCATGATAACTTTCATGAAGATCCCCATGCTGATCTTGGTATGTTCGGATTGACAGATTTTGCTATGTTATTAAGATTGGAATATGATTTCTCCAAGTAAAGGCTTAAGAAACTTAAATTTAGTAATTACTTTTCAACTTATTAATTACTCGGACACGGTTGATGTTATAATATTGTGGTTATTGAAATTTTTATTTTACAGTCGTGAGCAAAAAGGTACCAAAGTTTCAAAAAACTCTTGATACCAGAAGTGGACGGAAAAAGAAAACTAGAAGCGTCGAATATTATAAACAAAGGTAGGTTTGGAATTTTCCCTTTTCTTGTTTTATTCAAGTTCTTTATGATGATTCTTATTATTCTCTGTTGTAAGAAAATGTATGAATCCAATCAACGTTTTATATTAAAACCATTAATTTTTAATTATTAATTAATTAATTAATTAATGATTATTTTTTGTCATAATTTCAAGAAACGTCATCCCCTGTAAATGGCATTGTAAAATTATCATTGAATTTAAAAAATTTATCTTTTTAATTTATGGGAGCCATTTGCAAATATTTAGGTCCTACCATCTCTTGGCACTAAATCAATAATTATTTCTAAACTGGTGTGTCACTTCATGGCAGTTTTTCTATTCATTGAATGTGTTTAACTATTCTCAGCATAGAATATAGTTTTATGAGGTCACTAAAGTTTTTCCAGGGAACTGAATGTGTATATTTTGCTGAATTCATTCAACAGAAGTTTCTTAATTCATAATACTTTGTTAATTTATCTGCAATTTCCTATTTCAATTATCATTCTTGTTCACATTTATTGAAGTTGATTGTATTTAATTATGAATGGAAGTAATTACTTTGCCAAAGTTCTTCAACTAGATGTACTATGAGCTGAGTTGAATGTTGAGAGGATGGTTCCCACCTCATAATTCTTATTAACCTAGAGATTTTAAAATAAGTTTTTAGACTGTATTTCAAGCCCTTCCATATTCAATATTGGATAGCAATTTTCTATTTTATATCAGTAATTATGACTTAATTTGTCAACCTTGCTATCATATTTTAATTTCCTAATGAAATAAATACATATTTTGAGCCAGAGATCTTTCTTTGTCACTCAGAGGAGCTTCCTCAATCCCAAAGACTTTGGGTCAACCACAAGAGGTGGAAACTCCCAGTAAGAGGTGGTAGCATAAAGAAGTATTTGTATACTTCTTTATGCTACCACCCAGACCCAGAACTCACCACGTCCCCGTGGTGGGTCGTTTTGTAAACAAAATGAGCGAAGATCTGCACCAACAATTGTATTGAAACAAAAAATTACCAAACATTTACTATTAGAAAATTACTAAATTATCTGAAAGGATACCGCCTCGCCTCTCTGTCCAGGTAGGCTACTCTGCTGTTTTTGACGAAGCTGTGAAACCGAATTCCACTTGAATATCAAAGTTAATCGTATATGCTTGGATTTTAAATATATTATATTTACTTTTTATTATCTAATTATCATTGTAATAGAATTAAAGTATAGCATCTCTTAAAGTCGTATGATTAAAATATACTAAACAGTCAAACTTTGAAATTTTGCAAAAACTACTAATTTTACTCATTTTGTACTAGTGTACATAGTTATGTTGCGCGACCGGAAGATATGAAATAAATGTACAATAAGTGCATTTATATTGATTTCACATACTTTTAGTAGTTAATTCATGGTATAGGAACGCAATTAAAACCATCTGGCGTGTTTAAAAAAATTATGAAAAATTAAGGTTTTTCCTAATTTTTTGCTAACTTCGATGGCATTGCGCGACCGGAAGACAAATTTATAAAAAAATAATAATCAGTGCTTTTTTCATGTCTATACCAATCGCAACTTTTCCGCACTATAGCGATCTGAAATGAAAAAAAAAGTTTTTTTCGAACCACCCTAGTCTACATGTATATATTACATTGGATTGCTATATATTTACATATCTTCAGGTGATGTATTTTGTTGTTTTCGTTAGATTACCTAGTTGACTTGTTTAATTTCTCCAAAAACGTTTTGTTGTAATGTGTGAAAGATATATTATGGCATTTTTTATGATGTAATAATTCTTAATTATTTTAACTTCAGTAATTTCAACAGTTAATATAGATATCTCTAATTTGATAATTGATCTCTGGAAGAGTGATTTTTAATGAGCATTACTAACTAATTAAGCAGCTTGATTCACAAAAACAAAGAGGGGATAAATTACATTGAGAAATTAGATAGCTATTGCTTGGAAATCATATTACTCATTCCGTTCCTTCTCTTTTTATCATTATATTTTGTTGAATTTAATTCTTCTTTCTAAATACTTATGGAGTTCAATGTTTTAAAATTATTCAGAGAAATACCATGCGAGAGAGTTGCTGGTTTTGGTGTACAGCTCTTGTGTTTGACTTTCACTTTTCATGTCTGCGAATTGGACTTCTAAATACCAGGTGTAGAAATATGAAACCGGAATTGTTTTGTAAAAATTACACGTCTTTTATTTGAAAATTATGAAAAATATTTTTTTCAACATAACCTCCATTGTAATTGATACATTTTTCCCCACCTCTCCGGCAGGTTATGAATGCCACGCCAAAAAAACAATTCTTCCTTTGAAGCGAACCAGTTGTCGAGCCATTCTCGTACGGTTTCATACGAATCGAAGTGTTGTTCGGCGAGTGCGTGTCCCAATGATGCAAACAGATGGTAATCGGACGGAGCCGAGTCTGGAAAATAAGCCGCATGCGCTAGTATTTCCCAATTGAACGCCTTGATCGTATTCCTGACCCGTTTTGCTGTGTGTGAGGGGGCATTATCATGAAGCAAAGTGACTTTATGTTGCCTTTTTGCATATTCCCGTCGTTTTTCACATATTGCTCGATTCAAATCGAATATTTGTTGTTGGTAGCGATCAGTGTAAACGGTTTTACCAGGTTTTAGTTGTTCATAATATTTTTGGATGTCATTTTTTTGGATTGGTTTTTCCAATCCAATTCCAATTGGATGTCGATGTATCCCCTGGATTCACCCATGATTTACGACGCTTAGGATACTTAAAATTAGGGGTGAGCCGATAATTAATTCCGATATAAATACTGGCCGATATTCGGTTATCGGCATATCGGTATCGGAGCATGAAAATCCGATAATTTTTTCACTTGTATAACTTCTTCAACAAATTGCTGTTTATTTCCCATTTGAATATTTTGCTTTTCCCGCTTCACCGCACTTACTAATGTGCATTGTTTGCAGCCTTCTTAAATAATCCACTAGTTGGCGCTGTATTTTGAAAACGCAACAAAGGCGCAAAAATTCACCCGAGGTCACATGTATCGCACGTGGTAATCAAAATGTCGGACGTGTGGAAGTATTTCGTAGTATAACATGATGACCCCAATAAGGCATCTTGTGAACTTTGCAATGTACATGCGTAATTTCATACAACCAAGCATGCGACTTTGTCAAACACGAGTTGGAGGAGGCTGAAATAGTCGCCTGCACCACGGACTTCTGGTCATCGAATTCTGGTGATGATTATTTATCATTGACGGTGCATTTCATATCGAAAGAATTTGTTAAGAAAAACTTGTTTTTGGAAGTTGTTCCATTTAGTCCTGTTTATCATACGAGTGAAAATACATCAGAGGTTTTAGTTGAAACACTAGATTCATGGAAAATTAAGAGGGAAAACATTAATTTATTTCTTAGAGATAATGCGTTCAACATGGCTGGGGCATTCACACTATGTGGAATCCCTAGTGAAGGTTGTGCTGCTCACACTCTTCAGTTAGTTGTACGGGAGGCTTTGCTCAATCAGACTTCTATTTCCAATGTTTGTACCAAAGTGAGGAAAGTTGTGGCGCATTTCAGGCATTCCTTGAGTGCAAACAAATTGCGTATAACTTACCAAGTAAACAATCATTTGCCAGTGCATAAACTCATTCAGGACCAAAACACAAGGTGGGATAGTACCTTTCTGATGCTGGAGAGGTTTGTCGAACAAAAGAAAATGATCAAAGGACTTGCCCCTACATTTAATATCAGTAATATACCATTAAATGAAGAATGGCAACTCATAGAAGATGTTGTTCCTTGCTTGCAATTATTTAGATGTGTAACTCTTGAAATGAGTGAGGAAGGGCCAAGATCATCCATTGCAAATGTCATTTCACTAATGGGAGGTCTGATTTCAAAATTAAATGCTATGTTTGACAAAGATACAAATCATCCCAAGTCATTTGGTCAATCTTTAATAGCAAACTTGAGAAAGAGATTCAAAAACATAGAGAAAACACATTTTTATGCCGTTGCTACCCTGATGGACCCAAGGTTTAAAGGCTTTGTCTTTTCTTCCCCAGAGTCAGTCGAAAAAGATAAAAACGAAATTATTAATGTTATGAAAGACTCGTTCAAAAGATAAGATACCAGTTTGGAAATTTTAAATTCAATAGAAAGTACAGTGGATTGCCCTTCATTGAGTTTATACAATATCATTCTTCCTCAGATTAAAGTATCACTAGACAATCCAGAGGATGAATTAGAGGATTATCTTCAGGAATCCTTATTGCCTATTGAGTGTGATCCCCTTTTTTATTGGAAGAATCGCAAAAAATATGTGCACCTTTCAGTATTAGCCAAAATATATTTAGCTGCACCATGTGGATCTGTAGCATCAGAAAGGTTTATCAGCGCAGCAAATTTAGTGTCTTCTAAGACAAGGGGAGCATTGAACCCTAATAAGGTTAAGCAGCTTGTATTTTTGGCTAAAAATAAATACTGAAACGTAATAATTCTAAAGAAATTTTTAATTTTTACATTGTGTACATTGATCTTTTAAATAAATGTTTTAAACTTTTGCACATATTTTTTTACAGCGCTAAATAGCACTGTTTGCTACCTTATTAGGTATCTATTAGATATATAAAAAAGAAATAGAGATATCGATCATAGGGGCCATGGGTTCGATCCCAGAAGGCCCCAAAATCCCGATTTTTCACTTAAGATTGCATTGATTTGATATTCGGGATTTTTTTTGAGACACTTCCCGGCATCGGAGCGAGTTGAAATTTGAGGTATCATTAAAAGACGTGAGTACCCAACGAAAACTATCAAGACGTCTTCGGATATCATCCTTGATTCGACGCTAGGTCGGGGCAATTTTTTCTACATGAGAAATGTTCGTAAATTTATACCGTTATATACCGTTTGCAGGCTTCATTTCATTTGCAAAATTAAATAAGAGATAATGGTCCTACAAAATCGCAACGAGTACCAAAAGACGAGAAATTAATTGAAGATTCTTATTGTGGTCGTGAAATATCGTTTTTGATTCTAAATTACGAGAATTAGAAGAAATAAGGCAAAAATATGAATTATTTTGCGGTTATTACAATGTATATATATCTATATATATCAGATTAAAATATCGGTTATCGGAACAAAATATCGGCTATCGGAAAAAAAGATATCGGCTCACCCCTACTTAAAATATATCCACTTTTCATTACCTGTCATTATTCGATGGAGAAATGATTTTCTTTCATGTCTGACGAGCAGCATTTGACAAGTGGTTTTTTAATTTTCTTGCTGTCTTTCATTCAGTTCATGTGGGACCCATTTTCCCAATTTATGAATGTTTCCCATAGCTTTCAGACGAAGAGATACTGCTTTCTGTGTCACATTTAATTGTTCTCGAGTTCTTGTTGAGTCTGAATATCGTCTTCATCCAATAAGGCTTGCAAGTCCTTGTCTTCAAACTTTTTCGGTGGTTTCCCCCGGTCCTCGTTTCTCACATCAAAATCACCACTTTTAAATTTTTTAAACCACTCGAAGCACTGAGTTTTGCGAAGAGCATGTTCACCATATGCTTCGACAAGCATTCTATGCGATTTTGCAGTAGTTATCTTCAAATGATAGCAGAAAACCAATGCTGTCCGCAAATCATAGTTCGTAGGCACAAAACTCGAAATGTTTGAGGCTATAGAAAAATATACCTGTGTATGAAACTTAGGTTATTGCGTTTTGACAAACTTTGTCAGCTGTTAGAGGAAGAAGATGGTCTTCCGAAGCGGTCTTACGGTCTTTAAACTGATAGCGAGCACCATGTATAGGGAAATTCCAATTTCATACTTTTACACCTGGTATTTTGTCTTTTGAGAGCTGTCTTATTTGGTTTGCTTAGTGTCTCTTCTTCAGTGCTTCAATATAATTTCCTCTTTATTTGATTGGATTTTATTTGGTTTTCTTGCATTTCCCATTATATGGCTTCACAATTTAAGTTCATTAGGTACTTTTTATTCTTGATTGTTTTTCAGATTCTTATATTGTTACTCAGATTGTTCTTTGAGAGTCAAGTTGTCTTTTAGCTTTATTAGTATCATGGAATTCATCTCACTTCAAACAATATCTTCATTGCATGTAATAAACTGCAGAATATCTTTATATAATTGTTCAAAATCTTCTGTTGTTGCTTTATATCTGAATATTCTCAAATTTAATTTTAATTTTCTTCATTCCTCAACATTTTCATTACATTCCATTGTAATTTTTTTTTGATTTTGGGAAAGTATTTCAACAAACAATAGGTACATCGTGGTCCAAAAGAAACAAAACTTTTTATTTACATCGCAAAATTTCGTTTTGGTATCTGTCTAATAGCTACTACTTGCTTCTTATTGTACAATTCAAGACCCTATTTATTAATGGCAGTATTTTGCAATGTTAGGTGTTAATTCATTTAAAGTTCACTTAATTGGGTGTACAACAGTATTTAACAGAATTTATTTATAAACTAGTTTGACTACCTTTTACATAGACCAACTGTTTGGGAGAAAAGGTTTTTCAAGATTTTAATTATTTATCGCATATCGAATGACTTTTGCATGAATTTACATTCATAAATGCAAATTAATACTATGTTTAATTATTGAGCATTTTGGGAAATATTTAATAGGGTGCAGGTGTTTCATTAAGTGCTTAACTTCTGAGAATTATTACTCCAAAGATGCAAATGACCTTTACAACATTGAATTTTTTTTGCTTTTAGATTATGATGCATACCCCATGTTTTCTTCTGTTCTAGTTATTTAGAAAATTTTGATTTTTAATTGAAGAGTGCTTATTTTTAGATTTCTAAACATCAGCAATGTTTAAGGATAAATAGATTTTCATTGACGTTTTCATAAGTGGGTTGAAATTACTCTTCATTGCACTCAATGGTAGAATAGAGTATATTGAATACTTGTCGATATCATTGCTATTTGCAATGGTGGCCCGAGTAGAATATTATGAGGGTTACCTTTCACGTTCATTAACTTAAAGCTTTATTTATTGAATATTTAAGCATAGCAGTTAACTTAATAATATGGGTAGCTTGTATTTAATGAAAATAAAGTAGAATTTGACATTTCCTCGTAAAATAAGTCAATTTATAAAGATTTTGATCTTAATTTACAATATTGTTGAATTATGAAGATTTATAAATTTATTGATTAATATTTGGTTTTAATATATATTCCTTTGATAGTTGCTGAATTGTACTGGTTGTTTAGGGCTTATTGGGGTTTCAAGTTAGTAGAATGTAACTGAAATTATTAAATAGATTTTAAAGCATTCACAGATTAAATTTTGGAGCCTTTACTTAATAATAAATAAATATTAGGGGGTTGATGCTACTTTGAATTCGAATCATCGAGAGTATTTTTATTAAAGATTTTAAGCAGTTTTCACCATTTTCAGAAAGAAATAGATTTTGCTGAGAAATTTTCATAAGTGAGTCTTAATTGCATGACATAATGAAAAATAAATAGTAGATCATTCCCATTATTTTGTGCTATATCTTGAGAAATTAACAGTTTTAATTGGTCAGGCTATATATTACAATGTCCTGAGGATGGTAAGGGCTTTTCTTAAGCTTGTATCGATGCAAAATGATTTTTGCTAGTGACTTGTTATTTATATACTTTGAATCCATAGAGTAAGGATTGAGAAAACAACATCTCTCTTATGATGTTGCCATTACCAGAAAAAGAAATTTATTTTTTAAGTACACAAATATTGTATGTAATCATCAGCTTTGAAAGTAATAATATGTTGGAGTCATAATAGTTTTGATGCCAAACATGGTCACTTTCATTTATTTTGAGGAAACTTGCAGATTAACACTAGAAGGACGGCGGCGGTCATTTTGACTGTTTTCAGAGTTTAATTTCAAAATTTTCTAACTAAATATTTTTTGAATTTTTTGAAACTCTCTGACTTTGTTCAATTTCATCCCAAATTTAATGCGATATAATGAAAATTTTGTTAATACTTATGTGTTAGATTTTACACAAAGTTATACCTAGAAGGACGGCAGCGGTCATTTTGACCGCCTACTTTTAAAATTCGTAATTAAATACTTTTATGAGTTGCAAAGACGTATAATTTGCTGAACTTTATAATATGACTTTTGTGCAAGTGCTGATAAGATGCTTTACCTCATAATTTGTTTAAATTTTAATTAATTAAACAATACTTGGGCCTATGTCCTAAATCTGCAGAATTTTATACTCTGCAATATTTTTCTTACTCCAACTAGACCAATGAAACTCATATTTTCGGATTAAGTGGTAGAAGGTTCGAATTGTTGATAAAAGTCCGTCACGTTACGTCAAAATTGCTTTGCCATCTGACGGAAAGCATTTAAAACCACTCATTCGCGCCTCGGGAAAAACCTCCAGCGAATACGATAGCGGAAGAATTTTTCGAATTATGTCGTGAAAATTTCCAACCTGGGGTTTTCGTCCATGCAAAATCGTTTTATATCATTTATAAATACATAAAACCACTTTCAGCAGGGTAACCAACTTATAAGTTTTTATCATTATAAAATGTTCTTCCAATTATTTTCTCAGATAAATATCAAACTTATATCTCAAATTTAAATTCAGTTACCTTTCTTGAACAATTAGAATACATTTCAGGAAGCACTTTGTGGTTTTATATGCTTTCCGTCAGATGGCATAGCAATTTTGACGTAACATGACGGACTTTTATCAACAATTTGAACCTTCTACCACTTAATCCGAAAATATGAGTTTCATTGGTCTAGTTGGAGTAAGAAAAATATTGCATAGTATAAAACTCTGCAGATTTAGGACATCGGTCCGAGTTTTGTTTAATTAATTAAAATTTAAAAAAATTATGAGGTAAAGCATCTTATCAGCACTTGCACAAAAGTCATATTATAAAGTTCTGCAAATTATACATTTTTGCGACTCATAAAAGTATTTAATTATGAATTTTAAGAGTGGGCAGTCAAAATGACCGCCACCGTCCTTCTAGGTAGGCCGAAACTCCTGTCCTCCTAGTGTTAACATTATTCTCATTTACTTGGATAATTCTGCACAAAATTAATTCTAAGATTGTTTGCTTCAGCTTTTAAGTTTTCAGTTCTTTCATTAGTTTCATCACAGTTAAGAAGTAAACATGCACCTTGAACGTTGTTATATTTAATCTCACATGTTGTATTTTCTTATGCATAAGAGTGATGAATATCATGTGCTATATCAGCAAACAAATGTTTCAAGTCTCTTATGTAAATTTTGTTCCAATCTAGTATAATTGAGTATGATAGTCATTTCTTTCAGTAATTTTTTTTAATACATTTTGTTAAAAGTAAATCTTTTCATTTGCCGTTGTAAAATTTTAATCTAACATGAAAGTTTTAAATTAAATTTTAAAATTAAATTAAAATATTAGTTTAATTTCAAAGGAATGAAGTTTTAAACTTTAAGTTCTGAAATAAAGTTAAAAAAATTAAATTAAAATAGTTTGTTTTCGTGAAATATTTTTATTTGATAGGAAAACAAAGTCATAGTGGGCCCGAGATACGGGCCTTTGAAAATTGGGGTGTTTTTTCACCCCGCTATACGGGAATAGGTAAAAAAGAATAGTGATACGCTTCTAGGGTTAAACAGGGAACTTTTAACCTACTACTCTTCTAAGGCCGGTCTTCCTTTGGAAGCGACTACGAGCGACCGAGCGACCAGCATATTCGGGCGACGTCAGTTTGGGCGACCTACAGGCGATGGGGGTCTTCCACTGTAAGCAACTACCCGCTTCTCGGTCGCTGTAATGGTATTCTAGCTCCAGTGCTTGATTTCGGGACGCTTTCCGCAACGATAAATATTAATTCGTATAAAAAAAATCGCTGAGTTGTAGATATCGTTGATGATACCATTTGAAAACTATTTGCAAGAGCTTTATAACAACACCAATTTTACACTTTTACGTCCACCCATTACTGAAAAAAAGTTTTTTTATAATATCGATAACAACTTTTTATCTAACGATAAGAAGGCACTGAAAATTTTTATTTTAGTTTATAATATGTTTCTTAATATCATCTAAAGTTTTTATTTTGATTGAAGTAATACTTTATGAGAAACAAAAGCTCAAAGTGAGCAATTAGTGAAAGAGCGCGAAAAAACAGGCACATTTTTCGTTCGTCCTTCAATTAGTACCAAAAGTAATAGTAATAAAAATTTTTGGACCCTGTAGAACTCCGCAAAATAAAACACGCAAAATTTTGGTGTAATTAGTTTTCCTGTGGGATCTCTACTTTAGTTTTTATTCAGCTCCTAACTCGGGTATCCATAATAGAAAATCCGAGTATTGTATAGCGAACTAGCAGATGCGCCCGATGATTCTCAACAAGGTGAAACTAGAGAATGAATAAAAACAGTGTAATTTTGTAAAGTAACGCCTGATCATCTAGATTTCATACGTGAAACTAGAGGTTTAAACGCAATAATTTCTTAGCCAAAATCCGATATCCGCAGGATATCCATATGTCCCAAAATCCGATATCCGCAAGATATCCATACGTCCCAAAATCCGATATCCGCAGGATATCCATAAAATGACCGTATGAGATTTTAATAATATTTCATGCATTTTGTTGCAAGAATATACACCAAAAAGATTCCTTCACATGAAATACAAACTTTACAAGTTGGAAGGATTCTTCATTAAAACTTTCGCGGGTACTCATCATGGTGATTAAAAATGAAAATTTTTAATCACCATGGTAGAAGGACTTAAGAGTTCCGATGGCACCTATAGATGAGTTGATGGGAGTAGTAACCATTGACGAATGAATGCATTAACGAGCGACTGCTGATTATAAAAAAAAACAAATTTACATTTCAAAAAAATTTATTTTCCCTCTATTACAAAGTAGTACGATATTTTTACAAAGTTGTTTGCCTTACAGCCAAGCTTACTCACTGCAACTGGTTATATTCCTGGCCCCTACAATATAGAACTAAAAGGAAATATTATAAAAAAGCAGTCACAGAGTTATTTGACCCTTATGCAATTCCTTTTGAGGTAGACACAGTAAAAAGAGCTAAATAACTGGCATTAGATTAATATGGCAAAATGTTAAATACCTTCCTTACTGGTTTATTATCCATTGTTGTTATGTAGAAAACCTTTGGAATGAATCATTTGTGTATTTTGCATTTTTCAATATTGGTTCTTCGGCATTCAATTTTGTAACTTGCTAAATATAATTTAAACATTTTCATAAAGACCAGAAAAGGGCTATTTAGAATTATATAAATGAATGAAAACAAAAATATAGATACAAAACTCAAGAAATTTTTTCATTTCCTTTTTGAAATGAACTAGGTATATTTTGAATTTATTTGCATGATTGAAGACGTTTATTCCTTTTTCCTTGGATTTCCATGCCAAAAGTTTTTTGTTCCATAATATTTTATGAGAAGGTCAGATACTGAGTGAATTATGTCATGAATAATGGAAATAGTGCTACACATAAAAGTCATTGCAACAGGTTAACTCTCTTAGTGCCACGGTAATTATAATATGTATTTCATCAGCATGCCTCAATGGCATTAGGCCACAACTTGAAGAAACAAGGCCTTCAAAGTTTCAGCCTTCTGCTTTTCACAGTGTGTAATTATTAATTGACATTTTTAATTGTTTGCTTTTTGGTATCCTTTATCCCAAATATTTTACTTATACAACATTTAAATAATATTTCATACATGCTGTTGCATTCTTTCCTTCATACACTCCACATACTACCTCATTTTGCTCATACTTTTTGCTCATGTTTGTTTAAAAAAGTTGTCCAGTAATGCACTAGTAACCAATCCTTCTCATAATTTCCCAAGTATTTTGAAGAGAAGAGAATTCCCACTTGGAATGCGGAACAGCATCTATAAGAAGAGAACATATCCCATTACATGCTATTGACAGCATGTACGTACAAATTACCATTTAATTAGTCTTTATGTTAGGAATAAAACAAGCTAAAATGAAGTAATTTAAATAATATCGATGGTATAACTCATTGTGAAGAACAAATGAAGTGCTGTGACAATGGGGCACAGAATGCCAATTCTTCTATGAACAATAACTATAGTTTGATACATTAAATAAAGATCACCCTGAAAATAACTGCAATAGTTTTCATAAATTAGTGATTTCTGAAATTTCATTAATATGTGGAGTATTTCATCTATACATTACATACAATCTAACTTAATTCTAATAAATTTCTGCATGTTTTCTTAGTCATATGAAAATGTACACATTTTCACACACACCATGGATGCCTAAATTGTTTCGCAAATCCCTACATTTGTAAACCCTTCAAAATTTTAGACAGTTACTAGACAAACAGATCTCAAATTTTAAGTTTTTTTTTAATTCCCCGCTAGGAATACAATTAATTTTAAAGCAATGCATACCAAAAACTGCAGTCTTCAAGCTGAGTTCAGAGAATACTTTCTTCTTTTTAGGCCCAATCCAACTACAACTGGCAGACAGGTTGTCTGTCATGACATGCTGGAGAATACATACAATCATGTCCTTTGCAGTGTTCCCTCCAATGAAGGACAGCTCAGACACCTGCAATTAAATTGATAAAGTACACATTAATCAGACTTTTCCAGTTGATTAATATTTTATCTAACTTTATTTTATGAACATTCATCTTACCAACATCTTTCTAAATCCCACATCTTTCATTTTTTCTTCTGCTGTATCCAACTCCTCTTGGGTTCCCAGGGGAAATTCCAATCCACTAAATTTTTCTTCCTCCTCATAGTTCTGGGTTACCTTTTGCTATTGTAGCTTTCTAATCTATTGAATCTAGCCTCTGTTCTATGTCTACAACAGCTCTCTTCACAAAGAGAATTGTCCTTAATATTTCCTGCAGTTCTGAAAGAGATAAATCAAACCTCACATAATTGTCAATCAATAGCTCCCTTGTTTTAGTAGCAGCAAACTAGTGATATACACTCACTCAACTCGGTCCCGTCCTCCTCTGTTCTTACATTGCTCCTTAGATTTCGACAGCATTTCTTCTTTGCATGTTTTGAATTTTCAGTAATGCCATTTACTTCAACTTCACTCTCTGAAGACAGGAAGAATTATTCTCTTTCTTGATTTTGATCTACCCCCACTGTCTTGAATGGAGTGCCCCTCGTTTTCCAACACACAATTTTCGGACCCACTAGCATTGGGAAACATAGGGTACCCTAACGACTCAACATCAGTCTCCAAGCACTGCTGTAAATCAGCTTTTAATAATTTATTTCGACCGCTTCTAGTCAATTCACTGAATAGCTTCCTCTTATTATTTATTCTGAGTGAATTTCATCCACAAATGTATGATGATGAAGATAAATGGCTCTAAGCAAACCTGAAGAAACGAGCGAAATATAATATTGGACAATTTGCTAACATTGGATGTTTTTTGTAAATATCTACAATCAGTACGTTTACAAGTTTTACTCACCAAATTTGCGTTCTCAGCAGCACGATTACAACTCGTATGCCGAAGAATGGAGAAGTCCAGCCACATTAAAATACTCGTATCTACAACGACCCAGACCAATCCACACCATGCGCATTTTGAATCCGTTAAACCTAGTTGTATATTCGATCATGAAAATTGCTGCGACCCCCCCCCCCCCCCCATGGTGTGTCTCCCCGCGAAATTTGAATTCGAATTTTGAGCAGTGTAGAGAATCTCGGTTTGAAATAGAAAGCCCGGAAAGCATTCCGATGGGATATCCGCCTCCGTTACACGATGTCAATATGAATTTGCAAATATATATAAACAATTTTACCATTTATTTTTAGAATTTAAAATTCTAAATCAAATTTCGCATGGAGACTTCTTTCGCCGGATGGAGTTTAGTTAACATATTCAATATTCATTCCAGAAGACATAGATAATTTGACTAATATTATTATCATATTTGAAATAATATGGCTTAATATAATGGATATCCTGAAGTTTCCGCTAATAGCTATGAATGGGGAAAGAGTCACAAAATATAAATATGGTGTTTGGAGTATTTTGTGACTCTTTCCTTAATATAATGGAATCGGATCCTTTATAATTAGCAGCATTTCTATCTTATAAGGGAACAAACCGAATAATTGGAATGTTAGACGATCTCGAAATGTGCTTAGAAACACATTTCCTTTGGTATTTTCTAACTCGCCACTCCGGAATCAATCATTGAAATATTAAGTGTCTGGGGTGGGGGTGTCTGAATGGGCTTAGTGTCTAAATAACACTTTCTGTAGAAAGGTGTTCAATCGCTTCAGAAGACCATGAACCGCATCTAGAAAGAATATTTTCCTATGGTTTTTTCACACTTCTACATTGCAACTTTCTATGGTTACTGGGTTAATATCCCTGTAATATCTATACAGCATTAGATGTGGACTTTTTGGATATTGGTAAACCTTTATGGATATTGTATAGATATTACTTGCTACTAGGGCAATCAGTACCCCCTGTTGGGAATGATGTATCGTCTTGTCTCGTCTATTCGCTATAATATAATTTTAACTAACCTATTTAAATAACTTTTTGCAGTCAGAATTTGTATTTACATTCAGTTGCGGCTTCTATTAATGGAAGGCATAACTGCATTGTTATTGTGCAAATGTGAGTGCAATATTATTACATTAATACATTAATTAATGTTATGTACATAGTTCTGTAACAGATTATCCTATTGACAACCCATTGGGAAGTTTTTGGGATCATCTGGCATTGGATATCCGTGGGAGATCTGATGAATATCCTGAATGCCAGCGGACCAGGATAGGATATGGCGGACATGAAACGGATATCCGTAGGATATCCGGTGTTGTCTGGGGTGATAATAAGATATAAATAACACAGTAATAATGAAAGTAAATGTAAAGGTATTGCAACAGAAGAGCATCTTCAGCTAAAATGTAGAAGAAAATTTGATACATCTTATACCTTATGTTCCAACATTAGTACAGATACTATGAAACTGCCCTCTCTTGCTAATCAATTAGGATAGTTCCTACCTCTGAAGTATTTTCACAAAACTTGCTCACATTACTACTAAACTAAGGGTATCCAATGAATATGTAATGAAGTGGGTTTATACTTCCTTCTTTATCCTACGTAGAATATGATTCATTATACTGCGAAGCACTAAGTTTCAGCTTAACTTAGCCATCTTACATTACGCTCCCCCTTCTCTACCTCAAGAAGGTGAATAATCAGGATTTTCCTATGTCTATGTCTATGTCTATGTAAGAACCCTGCAAGCCGCCTTTCGGCGTGTGACAGGGGGTGCAAGCACCTTGACTCTATTTTCCTAAACGGTTGCTTTCGCGTATACTTCGCGGAAAAAATGAATTTTTGAAACGATTTGTTTTAGCATCTATTTCCCTAATCTTTCGGGCAGTATCAGCACGGCCCATATAACAGGGGGGTCGCATTATATTGGTTACATCATCTGAAAACGTAATTTCTCTGAACTTATTTAATAAATTTATCCTTTGAATTTTTCTTCTATCTTCTAATGGTTCCCATCCCGCCTCCTGTAACATCTGAGTGACACTCGCTGTTTTATCGTAGCAATTCTTTACAAATCGTATCGCCTTCCGTTGTACTTTTTCTAAATCCCGAATATGACATTTCTCGGCGGGGTCCCATACACTACATGCATACTCAAGGTGAGGCCTAACTAACGCTAAGTAACATCGCTCGCGAACCTTTTCTTCGCTCCTACCGACTATTCTTCTAACGAAGCCGAGTTTCTTAAGTGCTTTTCCACATATATTTCGGATGTGGGCACTCTATGATAGATTATTCGTGAGAGTTACTCCAAGATACTTTACCGATTCTACTGACATTAGGTTTACCCCTCGGAGACTATAAGAATAATCATTTATTATAGATTTACTTTCGAAGAAGTTAACTACCGAACACTTTTCTACATTAAGCTCTAATTGCCAATCATCGCACCAATTCATAATTCTATCTAAGTCGTTCGAAAGGGTAAATCTATCCTCTGTACTAACTATTTCCCTGTAAATGACTGTGTCGTCTGCGAATATCCTAACATTGCTTTCAATGTGATTGCTGAGGTCGTTGATGTATACTAAAAATAACAACGGTCCAATTACACTGCCCTGAGGGACGCCCGAGGTCACCTTAACCAAGTTGGAACTAATACCATCGAGTACTACTCGTTGCTCTCTATCGGTGAGAAAGTCTTTTATCCAGTTAATAACTTGTGCATTGATACCCGCAACTTCTAATTTGTACAGCAATTTATGATGAGGTACCTTATCGAAAGCCTTCCGAAAATCTAAAAATATCGCATCGACTTGCTTATGTTTTTCAGCAGAGTTTAGAACATCGTGTACTAATAAAGCCAGCTGAGACTCGCAAGAACGAATCTTACGAAAACCGTGTTGATTCCTAATTATGAAATTAGACGTTTCAAGAAAACCCATTAAAGAGCTAGCTATTATATGTTCCATAATTTTACCGCTCAGTGATGTTATAGATATAGGCCTGTAATTAGCTGGATCGTCCTTAGAGCCACTTTTAAATATTGGCGTGACATTCGCAATTTTCCAATCTTTCGGGACCTTTCCTTCGCTCATACTCTTGTCAAATATAACTTTAAGAAAAGGTGCTACGCTCTCCGCAACTTCCTTGAACACTCGAGCCGGTATGTCTTCAGGACCCGGAGCTTTATTCGGTTTAATCTATTGCAATAGTTTAATGATGCCATCTTCTCTGAAGGTGATTTTCGACATTGATTCAGGTTTATCAACATTCGGGAGAGTATTTGATGTATCGTCAGACGTGAAAACGCTTCGAAAAAAATCATTCAAGATATTAGCTTTGCCTTTAGCATCGTTTACTATATTACCGCAAGTATCCTTTAATGAACCAACAGTTTGCTCTTTACCTTGGACCTCACGAACGTACGACCAAAACGCTTTTGGGTCCTCTTCCAAGTGTTCGCATAAAATCTTCTTTTTATATTGACGGAGGGCATCTCGCATAATTCGTTTAGTTTCCGACTTTGCTTCCTTATGTTCGCTCTCTACTCGATCTATGTTGATACTATTCGGTTGCCTCGCAGCGGCTTTTAATTTGGAATGCAAACGCCTCTGTTTCTTTAGTGCTCTCCTAGTCTCCTTATTATACCATCTAGGTTCATTAATTTGATTTGAAAGTTTTGAGGGCACAAATTTATCCATTAGGTCACGCATTGTTCTTACAAAGAGGTTCCACGTGTCCTCGGTATTTAAACATATTGCGCGTGTTTTATACTCCAGAAATTCGTACATGAGTTTACTACGATATCCTTCGAAATCGGCTCGCGGGTAAAGATAAACTCTGCGCTTAGGTTTTCTGTGCTTTACCAAGTTAAGGTCGAAATCTATAATTATGGCTTTGTGATCGGATATTCCATCGCAAACAGATGTGTTAGATACTCGTTCGGGGGTGTTCGTAAGAAAAAGATCTAAAATGGTTAATTCCCTGGTAGGCTTTTTGACTAGCTGGTGTAATGAATTTTTTTGTATTAAATTTAACAAGGTCCTACAAGAGTCATTGTCCCGAGCTCTTTTCTTGACTACGTGCTTTTGCCAATCGATGTCAGGAAGATTAAAATCTCCTCCAATTATCATTATGCTATTGTTGTTTTTACGCGAGTAAAAATTTATTTCATCGTTTAGGTTACGCAAAACATGACACGAAGAGTTGGGCGGCCGGTAAAAAGCACATACATGTAGATTGGGTTTATTTGGCTGACTAATGGTACACCATACGCTCTCGATGCAACTGTTAGGATAGGTATGTGAACTACTCCGCAAAGAACTTTTAACCGCTATAAATACTCCTCCACCCACTTTATCCTGACGGTCCTTACGATAAATCTTAAAATCTTTAGGAAATACTTCGTAGTCATTAATATCGTCTGTTAGCCAGCTTTCGGTGCCTATAATTATGTCGGAGTCGTTACTTCGGATAAGATGTTCAAGATCGGCTACTTTGTTTTTGATGCTTCTACAATTAATAATGGCAATCGATAGTTCATTTACAATGGGTGAAGCCCGGGAAACGCGTTGTTGCTCATCTTCAACTTGCTCAGTAATTTTTAAGGTATTCGATTGTTTATTAACTTTATTTCCTATATCGGAGCCGCTTAAATTAGGAGCATTCCCACAAATTCCCTTTAGCCTAAAAAAAACCTACAATGCTCATAAATCCTATTAGCCACCCCGCTCGCAGCTTCAGCAGTATAGAGAACACCAGAGCCGTTCAAGGCGAGGGGGTACGACAAGAGGGTCGGCCGAAGGTCCACAAAGTCAACTCCCATGCCCCGACAGAACTCCCACATCCGCGCATTCAGACCATCTATTTTAGTCTGAACGCTTCGGCTGCAGTCACTCCGCGGGACAATGCTGCAGATGGACAGCCGCACATCGATGCCAAGCGACTCCTGCACGCGCTCAACCTCGGAATTGAGGTCCTCAAAAGAACGCAAAATATCCTCGGGAGCGCGGTGACAGGCATCGTTGACTCCAACATGGGCCACCATCCGCAGCCGAGAGCAACCCGTGCCCCTGGCCGCCGCACCTACCGCACCCGTGACTTGGGCCACATGCCCAGAGGGAATACACCAAGATGTAACCCTAATGTCACCTCCCTCCCTCTCCGCCCTTCGCCGCAAAGGGGCCACAATACGCTTAACATTAGAGCTCCCTATCAATACAATCCCCCCACCCCGACTTCCTTTAGGTGCAGCTACTTAGGAGGGAAGAGGGGCAGGCATGGCCTTCCGAACAGGCTCATCGACACTTTCCAGCACCGAGAACTTATTGCGGATAGGGATAGGGTTCGTCGTCACCTCCCCATTGCCCTTGCCAGCCCGCGCTGCTCCTCCACTCCTCGTAGCCACCATCCACTCGGGCTTCAGGGGGAGAACAGAGCCCGAGAGGTTAGGAGTAGGCATCACCGCCTCCGCGACAGACCAACCAGCGTTTACTCTAGGGCGAGCCCCAGTGGTCGACGTGGAGGGAACTGACGCAGTTTTGGGAGCCACCTTCCCCCTCATCGAGGTATTCCCACCTCCTAAAACCAACGAGCGAAGCTCTCCAACAACCCTCTCAAGGCGGCAGATCCGTGCCCACAGGGGGTCGGTGTCCACCTTCCTTTCGCGAGCCAGGACAGACCTGTAGGAAGCCATCCTATTGCTATAGAAATCTATCCTCAAGACTACCAAGCAAACAATTTCCTGTTACCAAAATTTGGCAGCAAAGTTATCATACTGTGTCACCATGACTTTGTCAAATTAGAATAACCGTTATGTTCCACAAAGTTACAGAACATCATTGTTTCCATGGGCTCATAACTTCTGTGCAACATTTCTTTAACAGTACATTAATATTGCCACATACCATAAATTTTTCATCACACTCATATTCTCATCCTTGTTCAATAAAACATTTTATCAACACTTAACTTCCCAAAAAAAATCAAACCAAGATAAAAAGCTGCCTGCAGTAGTTATGCAAGAAATAACTTCTGGAGGAAAATCTACTAATTATTTTCTTCATTCATTAAAAAGTACAAGTTTCACAGTTGGGGTCTTCTTCTGTATCATCCTGCATCTGGCTCTCCCTCACCAGCAGAAGTGACATCTACTTATACAAGAACATAACATACTGTTTAGTGAATGGCAAAAATTGTTGTAAAGTTAGTAAATAAACAGTCTAGCATGATTTGCCAAGATGGTTATATGACTCTGCTCTTGATCTCTTCTTTCACAACCACCAAACATGGTGGCAGCCGGTTTTTAAAGTATTTTGAAAGTATTTAAGTCTTACATCAAAATTCTGAAACTACCCAAACGCCTAACATGGAAGTACATGAGCAGGAGAATGCGATGTCTGCCTCTGCTAAGCCTATTCAATTAAAGGCTTCTGAATCTCTAGAATTCAACAATGAACGGCCTACAAGTTGGAAATTGTTCAAGCAGAAATGGAACAATTACGTTATTCTTACAAATCTTGAGAAGCAGACTCGGAAATACCAAGTTACACTCCTTTTGCATATGCTGAGCAATGCAGCGCTTCAGAGGTATAACGGCTTTTCGTTTTCAACTCCTGATGAGCAGAGATCAACTAAAGAAATTATTGAAAACTTCGACGAGTATGTAGTCGGAACTGTAAATGAAACCTATGAAAGATGCATCTTCAACAACAGAAAACAAGCTGAGGGCAAAAATTTCGACAATTTTTTATCTGAAATTAGTCTTGGTGAAAACGTGTAATTATTGTAAAGATTGCATAGATTCTTTTCTATGAGACAGAATATTCCTGGGTTTAAAAGACATCCAATTGCAAGAGACGCTTCTCAGAGAAAGAAACTGAACTTTGGAACATTGCATTGATCTTAGTAGAGCTGCAGAACATGCTCAAATCAAAAGAAAAGAATTTTGTCCAGAAGCAAGAAACATCAAGAGGGAAAGCCTGGTAGAGGAAGAAGGTTTGATCAACCAACTGTTTCTAATACTTCCCAAACTCAAGAGAAAACCTGTAAATTCTGTGGAAAGAAACACAAATTCGCAAAATAACTCAGTCCAGCCTATGGAAAAACTTGTTCAAAATGCCAGAAAAAGAATCACTTTGCTAAACAATGTATCAATAAACCTAATAGAGTCCATGAGGTAGGTGAAATTGAATTTATAAATAAAGTGAATTTGGATTTAAAGACTGATGTTAAGTGCATGATGATAGTTAATGGAAAAGAAGTACCCTTTCAAATTGACACTGGAGCATAAGTAAATTTGCTATCAAGAAAATTTGCTGGTGGAATTGAACCTACTGCTAAAGTGCTAACTATGTGGAATGGATCTACATGCAGTCCATTAGGTACACATCAAGAAATTTTGTTGAATCCAAAAAATCTAAGAAGGCATAATGTTGAATTCACAATTGTAGAAGATGGAAATGCAGTACCTTTACTTGGTTTTAAGGTAGTTACTGCAATGAGGTTAGTGTCTATTGAAGATACTCAATTCCATGCCGTGAATTCAGTTGTCTTGAAAGATTTCAATGTGCTTTTTTCTGAAAAAGTAAGTACACTCCCTGGAGTTGTCCATCTTCAAACTGATCCAGATGTACAGCCTTCTGAGATGCCAGTTCAAAGGGTTCCTCAAGCCTTGAGGAGCAAGCTGAAGGATGTATTGGATGACTTAGAAGCAAAATGAATCATAAAGAAGGTTACAGAGCCGACTCCCTGGACAAGTAACATTTTTTGTGTTGAAAAAACCCAATGGAAAGCTAAGACTATGTTTAAATCCTCTCAAACTGAATAAAGCTTTGAAAAGACCAAGATTTATCATGCCAAGTCTAGAAAAAGTCCTTCATGAATTGAATGGTGGAACTGTCTTCAGCAAATTTGATTTGCAGAACGAATACTGGCATTGTGCTCTTGACACAGAAACTAGTCTGTTGACAACTTTTCAGACAAGTTTTGGCCGCTACTGTTTTTTAAGATTACCGTTTGGTCTGAATGTATCCAGTGAAATTTTTCAAATGAAGATGACAGAATCATTTGAAACGTTACCAGGTCTCATCAACATAGCTGATGATGTGGTGATTTTTGGAAAGGATGTAAAAGAGCACGACGAAAATGTAAAGCTTTTCTTAGAACAATGCAAAAGTCTGAATATCGAACTGAACAAGGCCAAGGTAGAACTTCAATGCCAAGAAATAACCTTTATCGGTCACAACATTTCAAAAGGTGTAAAACCAGATATCAAGAAAATTCAAGCCATTGCTGAAATGAAAGATCCAATCAATAAAGATGAACTGAAAAGATTCCTAGGAATGTGTAATTATCAGATGAAATTTTTGAAAGACTATGCTACTATAAGTGAACCCTTATACTCACTGCTAAAGAATGATGTGCCATGGAATTGGACATCAAGGCAAGATGAAGCCATGAAAAAGCTAAAGAATCTGCTGACTGAAGCACCAACATTGAAAAGTTTGACTCATCAAAACCTTTGCAAATAGAATGTGACACAAGCCAATATGGTCTTGGAGCAGTCCTGATGCAAGACTCTGATGCAATTGCCTATGCAAGTAGAACATTGAATGCTGCAGAACGTAACTATGCTCAGATAGAAAAAGAAATGCTAGCAGTCGTATGGAGTCTGGAGAAATTTCATCTCTATGTATATGGTCGCAAAATTACAGCATTTAATTATCACAAACCATTAGAAGCAATCAGAAAGAAACCATTACATAAAGCACCAAAAAGATTGCAAAGTATGCTACTGAGAGCTCAGTGGTACAATTTTGAACTGATCTAAAAGCACAAACTCCTGTTTCTGACACTTTATCCAGAACACCGTTGGAGACAACTGAACCTGATGTCAAGAAAATGGAAATTGTCTGTAGTATACACTCTCTGCCTATTAAAGGTACTTGCCTGGAAAACATACAAATGGAATCAAATAAAGATGAAGAGAATCCTTACCTTGAAGCAAACGATCTTACAAGGATGGCCTGAAAATAGAAATGAGGTCTCACCAATTATAAGAAGCTATTTTAATTACAGAGATGAATTGGGAATACAAGAAGGAATCGTGGTCAGAGGTGAAAGAACTGTAATTCCTAAAGCCATGAGAAAAGAAATGAAAGATAAATTTCATCTGGGACGTCAAGGAATCAACTCATGTTTAAGAAGAGCAAGAGAAATCATCTTTTGGCCTGGAAATTAGACAATTTGTATGTGGATGTCATACATGCCTATCATACAGTGATCGAAAGCCACAAGAAGCAATTAAATGGCAAGAAGTAGCTGAGAGACCATGGCAGAAAGTTGGGGTCGACCTGTGTGAATACAAAGACAGGAATTACTTGGTCACTGTGGACTATTTTAGTCAGTTTATAGAATTAGATTATCTGCCAGATACTAAGTCTGCAACTGTAATAGGGAAGATCAAGCACCATTTTGCTAGATATGGTATTCCAGAGACAGTTGTAACTGCATATGATACTCAGCTAAAATCTCAAGAGTTTGAAAATTTCTGTGAAAAGTGGGATATCAAGCACACAAAAACCAGTCCATACAACAAGAGATCAAATGGTCGGGTAGAAACTGCTGTGAAAATTGCTAAGCGAATTTTGAAAAAGAGCCTTTTCGCAAAGGAAGATCTAGGACATATAAACTACAGAAATATTCCCTTAGAAAATATTGGAAATAGTCCAGCTCAACTGCTTCTTGGAAAGAGAAAAAGAACTATTGCACCAACAATGACCACTTTGTTCAAACCATCTACGATAAGTTATCCGGATATAACAACGCAGAAGCAAAATCTCAGGCAAAAGAAAGATGATGGTCAGCAACCAGTTCCACAAATTTTCCATCAAGGAGTAACTGTATACATACAATCACAGAAACAAAATGAAACTTGGAGAAGAGCAGTTGTGACGCAAGCAATAACTCCCAGAAGATATGAAGTGAAGGCTGATAGTGGCCAAACATATGTGAGAAATAGAATGTTTCTGCGAGGAACTCCATGTGTAAAGAAGAATTACACGGATGTGCCTGGTCCTTCGAAGGAACACCAAAGTCAATCACCAACCATTAAAGTGTCGTCACCAAAGCCAGATGCTAATTTTCAACAACCTAGTGTGAAACCTGTTAAAGCGACAAAAACTCCTTCTAAAATGACTAGATCTGTTAGAGTGATAAAAACTCCTCAATGATACAAGGACTAAAAACTCTTGAACTGAAAGTGTTATTTGATTTATTGTGTATTCTTAAATTCTACCTTATTTGGTATCTTTAATTCATTCAGTTAATTTAAATTGTTTGTTAACATGTATTAATTGAAAATATTTTTGCTGATCTTTAACTTTTAATGGGGGAAATAACTGCTTTATCTTTAAAAGGGGAAAGATGTTTAGTGAGTGGCAACAATTGTTGTAAAGTTAGTAAATAAACAGTCTAGCATGATTTGCCAAGATGACTCTCTTCTTGATCTCTTTTTTCACAACCACCAAACACATACAATTGCAAAATATCATATCAAAACATAATATTTACTCTAATGATATAGATACACACTGGTAATAACACCTCATGTACTCACTTTTCATATGCCTTTGCATCAGCTAAGCATTGGGGTTCATTTTCTGAGAATCAGAATGGTATCTCCTAGTCCAAAAAAATACTTTTGCATTGAAGTTCACAAACACATGAGAGAATTGTTTTCAACTCAATATTTTATAAACAAAATATTAGGTCTTCCCCAAACAAACACTGGAAGCAAGCTTCCTGTCCAGGACTGGATTTTTGCAGAAGGACACCCAATCCTTACACCTAAATGAAGAGAAATAAGAATTGCATTTCAATGTAAATGATTGCATTGAAGAAGAATATGATCTACAGCTCGGTTCTAGAAGACATAGAAAGGGCTTTCTTAATAAAAAAAACAGACCAGATACTACCATTTATATTTAATTGATGCAGAGGAGCAATAAAAATTATGTAACATGGACATTGTATGACATTAAGATATGAAACTGTAAATATGGTTCCCAAGCACAATAATTTCACAACGTTTTATCTTAAATGACATACACTCTCTGCTCTATTGAATTGAGCTGTCTATTTTGAAGCTCATTTGTCAAGTTAAAAACTTTAAAATTAAATTATCTTATTCCTATAGCTCATATTTAATATTAGAATAATTATATGCAGTCTATTAATGTTATGCATATTCCTTCAATAAAATATTATTAAAAACAAATTCCTTTCAAAATCAATTTTCATGTATGATCAGTAATTATACGAAATCGAAAGTAACACATAACTATTGGAAAATAAATTCAAAAAATCAAAGTAGCAGCACTACATATTGTAAGAAATTCAAAGAAAGTGCGAGAAAAAAAGAATATGTAACAAATATGAAAGATATACAGCATATAATACTTTAAAAAAATATATTTCACTGTCAAAATCATACTCAACGCATTTTCTGGAATTTATCTAAACATGGATAAAGGGGATATTAAATAATACACCAGGGAATTAGGGACACTGAGCACAATGATAACTTGCGTCCTTTCTTATTTGTTCATTCGAGAATTTCTCCCCCAACTAAAGGGTTAATGAATTTCTCTATTGTGGAATATAATTTGAATTGTAGGATCAGGAGATTTTAAATTTCAAGGAATATCAAATAGCAAGGTAACTGGACGCTTTCCCCGTAGCAAAACCGTCAATTGAACTTACTTGTGAATATCATAAGTACTGAAGTTTAATAAACTTCACCGTAATCATCCAAGTAGACTGTGTCTTAATATTAATTCCTACTTAGATCACTGAAAAGACCAACATAGTAGGAAAACATTATAGATCATACACTTTTCAGGGCACATCTACGTTAAATGTAAATTTGTATAAAATAAATCAGTCAATTGTACTTAACGAAAGGTATAATACTACTAAATATCTTGGTAAAATTTCACTTTATTTTACATAAAGAGACTAATAAGTTCGCGTTTTCACATCAATCCATTACTGTGAAAAAGTTGCTTTACGAAATCGATAACGGAAGAATCGCAAATAATAGAAACGTATTCAGTCAAAAATGAGTATATATTCAACGTATGAAAATGGGTAAAATTTCAAAATAAAACCCAAACAGCACGAAAGTGAAATTTTACCAGATAGTGAAATTGTAATAAACTTTGTCATCTTGAAGTTATGCTATTATTGCTAAACGAAAATTGACGATAAATATGCCATAATAGTGATATACGCGCTGTTTTATCTTTGTGAATAAAATAATGCCGTTAAAGTGAATTTTAAATTACCTATCTGAAGTTAGATTCTTGCTAGTTTAATTTTTATGTTAAAATGTTATCTTACAGGCACACAATATCGTAGCAGAAGATAAAGATGCAGGCTTCTTGTGTTATAAATGCAGAGGAGCTCTAAACTTCCGGAATTGTATAGAATATTTTAGTTAAAAAGGTAAAAATGCATATTTTTTATGTTAAGTTTGTCTTTAAGTAGTGTAAATCTCAAAGATAATGATGATATATCGATTCCAGCTGTCATATTAAATAACTAAAACGTAAGATAATTTATTTATATGTTATCTTACAGGAATTCAATATCATAGCACAAGATAAAGATGTAGGATTCTTGTGTTAGGAATGCAGAGGGGTTCTACGTTGCAAACTTCCGGAATTGTGTAGGATATTTCTCTTAAAAAGGTAAAAATTCATATTTGTGATGTTAAGTTAGTCTTTACGTAGTGTACATCTCAAAGATAATGATGATATATCGATCCCAGCTGTTACAACAAAGGACTAAAACATAAGATTAGTGAAACAATGAAGTGTAATAGCATCCTAAGAGACAGGTTATCCAAACTCAACAGCTGAGTTCTTTAACGTCCAAGGGAGGCAGTAAAGCATTCTTTAGTGATTCAAGATGCAAAAAAGAATAATTCGGATTTTTAGTTGCAGTAAGAGCTTGTTTTTACTGGTTTTATGTGTAGTTCTATCACATTCTGCTGCTTAGTTTAAAACATCAAGCTTACTTTGTGCTATGATACTATGGGGAGGTGGATGGATAGGTGGGAGTGGTTGATTTGGAGGTAGGTAGGGATGAGAGTGGGTGGGATGGAGGGATGGGATAGGGTGGGGTTGAGGGATGTATGGGAATGGGTGGGTAGATGGAGGTTGGGGTGGGAGTGGGTGGGTAGAGGGAGGTAGAGGTGGGAGTGGGTGGGTAGAGGGAGGTCGGGGTGGGAGTGGGTGGGTAGAGGGAGGTAGAGGTGGGAGTGGGTGGGTAGAGGGAAGCAGGGGTGGGAGTGGGTGGGTAGAGGGAGGTAGAGGTGGGAGTGGGTGGGTAGAGGGAGGCAGGGGTGGTAGTGGGTGCGTAGAGGGAGGCAGGGGTGGGAGTGGGTGGGTAGAGGGAGGTAGGGGTGGGAGTGGGTGGGTAGAGGGAGGCAGGGATGGGAGTGGGTGGGTAGAGGGAGGCAGGGGTGGGAGTGGGTGGGATGGAGTGAGGGCTGGTGGCAGGTAGGGATGGGAGAAGGTGGGAGGGAGGGAGGGTGGGATCAGTTGAGGTGGTGTAGATGGAGGTATAGGAGTGGGTGTAATAGGGGTGGGATGGGAATGGTTGCGATAGAGGTGGGATGGTAGTACTTGAGATTGTGGGAAGGATGTGAATGGGTTGGGGAGAGGGTGGATAAGTCCCGTGTGGTAGTGGGATAGAGTGAGGGAGGGATAGGAGGATAAACATATTATTCGAAAACATTTTCATTTTCGAATTCATCAAAACCAAATTCCTTGAATGACAAACTCTACGAAAATAATTCCCCATTTACACAGTGACGCTCAGCTGGTCGCTTGTAGGTGCTTATGATGGCCAGTTCAAGCAACGAATAGCTCGTTATTCATATTTGAGATCAATTTCTGATGCCATGATGCGACGCGGTGTACACTCGGGAGCGTTTGCCACTTTTTACTGATCGAAATGTAATACCCGGCAAAAGTGTCCCACCCACATGGACATTGCAGATATAATTTTGTTTCTAAATCAGAAATTATCTTGTCAGATTTTTGCCTCGAAGTTATGAAATTTTAACAAAAACATCAAAATAATCATATTTTTCGGGTAACACGACCATTTCCTTGCGTAAAAAGATGTTACTTACAAATAAAACTGATGATCATGCCTCAATATGCCATTAATTTGCCTCTGGAGGTGGCTGAGATGCCTCCTATGGAACCAGAAAAGGAGGCAAATTCAGTAAAATTAAGCTGTTTTATAGCACCTTCCGTCCTCGTCAATTTCTCCACACAGTGACTCGTAGTGGTCGCTAAGCATTCCTTTTTTGCACCTATTTATAACGTCTAATATCTTATTTTTTGTATAACCATAGTTAATCAAATGATATAATCAAAGATATCACCACTCCTGCAACATTAAAAATACCATGCCACTATAGCCAGGACCCGAACCCAGCTGCGGTAAACTTTTCTTCTATATTTTTTCTTTAATTGTGTAGCATGTAGGCTATGAGTTTCTACATCGGTTATTTAAATTCAGAAAAATTATTTAAAAGCTGCACCGTGTAATTCACGTCCATTACTACTTTGTTCTTTCCCTTTTCGAAAACGTTTGGGCAAGGATGGTCTGTTTCAATTTGCGGTTCATGAGAACCTATTTCATTCTCATCACCACTGGCGTAAATAAAGCTCACAATGAATGAGATCATTCAGAAAAGAGTAGCCCCCCGAAAGGGAAGTGAAGGACGCTCTGTTAATTTAAGCTAAATATTGGGAAGTGGTATTATACTTCGGTCTTTTCCGTCTTGCTTTCGAGCTCCTGAGGTGTTTTTCATAGTAAAAACAAAATCTCCCGATCCACAATGAAATTCTACATTCTATCCTGCGACAAATGTTCAAAAGTATAACTCATTTAGAAACAAAACAGCGCCCTCTTTGACTGCTCGCGTAGAATACTTTGGTCATAAACATTTAAGCTACATTATACCATTTTAATGCAAAATTGTTAGGAAAGTTAATATTATTAATAGAAAGTTTGGCATCACAAAAAATTAGCGTATATTGTACGTTACTCATTACAACTTTTCTCAATATCATTGTGTTTTCCGACGTAGGTTTATTCACAACCGCCGTTTTGTCACCGCGAATTCTGTTTTCGAAAATAAAAAGCAATTATTGAAGTTTCTTTTAAGATATTGACCCGAAACCAACTATGAGTGAAATGTTCAACATTTATCTCAATTTCATTAGCGACAAGTTCTTCGTCACGCGAGAAATAAAAGGTTTAAGGCGACACGTAAATTGAACTGTTCAACGAAATTTTTCTAAGGCTACGCTATACTTAAAATATTTTTTTGCAAAGTTTTGGTTTCTTTTGCTGAATAGCACGCAAATTATTCAAATGATACAAAGAGCAACTGAGGAAAAATATCATACATTCGTATGATCAACAGTGATAAATTCAGGATAAATGTCCTTAAGCATTCAGTTGATATAATAAATGATATACATAACAAGAAATACAACACACGCATATATACGCCAAGAACAACTCTTCCAGTAACAATTTATAGATATCAGCGTAACAGGGATGATAGGTAACTACGTTTCCAATCTGTAAGTTAAACGTAAATTTGCGTACAGACAGAGCGGCAAATAACTACGTAAACTATACATATATGATACAAGCTGAGATGCCCGTTGAATCTTAACGGAGAAATTAAAATTTATATATGAGCGTAACGGCGTTGATCGGAAATCACGTTTCCAATTTTCCGGTATGAAGTAAATAGCATAGCTATTCTTCTTTCCAAACCAATAAGCCAAAACATAAGATAATATCTCTGAAAATTCAACTAAAAGTACTAATTAAATGAAAAAGACACAATATGACTATATCTACAGAATAGATATTTATTAAAGATACGACCGGTTTCGAGTAAGCTTCCTCATCTTCAGGATAAGTTTGGGGCTGTTAGATTTCTTGAAACTTTTTCCAAATCTATATTTACTCTTTCGAGCCAAAAACGCGAAAATAAAGAAATGTTTTGAGCGAAGGCTCTTTCTGGCCACATGAACCATCTTAAAAGGGTCGCAGATGCAATGCAAACAGAAAATCGCAAGAAGGAGAGCATTCTTTTGTGAGGGATTTTCTATAGTCACGCTTAAGAGGCCTTCTGTTTACACAGAAGCGAAAAAGAGTAACCGTAAGCCACTTGTATGGGCTTAGCGTAAGACGCCTCCTTTACGCAACAGCAGCTAATAAAGACAATTTACAAAATGTCATTTTACTATTGTGGAATAATTATTCATAGTTTTAAGACACTGACACTCCGGAAATTGGCAGGCTTAGATGGAAACACGCATACGGTACATATGACATACACGTACAGCTTGTGTTCGTCGTTAAAGCGCAATGAAAATGGTTACTAGCGAATCAAGACATTTACATTCTAATAATATTCTATTTCTTAAAGATCCTTTCATGCACATGCACTTAGCCTTTAGCTTATTTCGAATTCTCATTTTGTCGGATGCCCAAATACCCAATTGAGACACCTCCGATTCATACGGATAAAGAGAGAGGAATTCATTAATAGGATCGCAGAATTTCGGAGACGTTACGTGATTCTATAGTTGTTTATTTTCGTTAGAAACTGAAAGAATTCGAGAAATAGGAATCATTATAAGTTGTATATTAATTTGAACCTAAAATGTTGAATATTTAAATGGGAAGTCTTGTTTATATTCCAATATCGTTAGCTGATTGCACGGAAACTTCTTTAGGTAGATGAGAGGGAGAGAAGAGAGCAAAGGTAGAATAAAAGTGATTACACCTACATGTCGGAAATTCCGTTACCAATTTCATAAGAATAGGAATTCAGCAAACCTTAGTATCCCTTCTATAGTTTAGTTCATTACATATTAATTAATCATTTGATCTCTGGATCGAAAAAAAGCTATACCTAACTCACGAAAACGTTTCATTATCATCGCTAAGTTTTGCTTTTTCTTCAATTATTTTTAGTATCGGGCTCACATTTCTTGTATACTGATTCTTTTACGAGAATGTGATGCTGAAAGTCGTTCACGACATTTCGGCGTGTATTTTCAAATCGATGGAAAAGAAGGTTACGGAGATATGCGGTAAATATCAGGAAAACGATTTAAATCAATGATAAGTTTGAAGTAAGTTTTAAGTCATTCTACCTCGTAACATATTCTTATCGATGAAAGAAATATTACAAGAAATAAGTTACTTTATGGACTTCAATCCCGAGTCTCCATTTAGAGAGGCCGAGTATCATATAATTCTTGAAGGAACGGTATGTGCAATGAAATAAAATGTCTTATATTCACTACTGCTGTATTTCACATTATCTTAGTTTTTCCCATCCACGATGAATAAATGAGAAAAATATGTGAAATAAACTGAGGAACGCAGTTGCACAGTGAGCTAAGTAGAAATAGACTTGCCGAAAACATTTTTTAGCGTGCGGACTTGATCAGCGTAAGCGACTTTCAGATTCGTATGCAAAAACTATTCACGAATGGCCATGTTTCTACGTCTGCAATCAGCCTATTCTCGTATATATTGGCGAGCCCATGTCGACTCAAACCTGCACTGCGATGTCTCATTTTCCGTCGGTTCAAATTTCAAGAATTTTTGCAGCCTAGCGTACGGAGGAAGGCATCTGGCTAATATGCGAAAAGAAGTACTGGAACACGGCTGCCACGACATTGGCTGGCATAAAAAATCTATTTGTTGTAGAAGTAACTTATGATATGAATTACGAAGAATGAGAGATAACGAATATGCCCGGCTTGAAGAAAGAGCCTCAGAGCAGAGCTTTCGCATTTAAATATTCGCAGTAGATGCATTCCAAATATTTGAGGTCAACAACACCAACTTCGAATATTTGTGCAAAACGTAGCGCATGCTACTTTAAATGTCTCAATTCGAGAAAGTAAAACTCAATTGCTAATCGTAATAATTGGACATTGGGAGGATTTCATATTTAGGTACGGAAGACAGGTGGTCAAAGAGGTCTGCTGATCTGCGACAGATTGTTTTGAATGAGTAATCCTTCCAGTAGAAACTTGGTCATGAAACAACCATTGAATTCACTTACGAGATAGAATTGCGAAAACAGGTGCGCATCGCGCACTGTAATGGAAATTTTCTATTCCCATTTCCACTGTAGGACAGGTAAGAACACCATGCGGCCATGTATTGAGAGTAAGAGCAAAGGATAGTAAGAATAGAAAACGGGTATCTTGTGCTCCTAATTTCAACCTATTCATACCCTTCGAGGGGATTGTGAGCGTCACACTCCTTCCATTCAACTGCATTCGAATGACAAATTCTGTAACTTACCTTCTCGACGAAATGTGGTCAAGGTCATCCTCCCAGTCTGGGTCCGCCCTCGGAGGTACCCCATTCAGCCCAAAGCAGCGGTGACCTGAAGGAACTAAGGGGAGATGTAGCGAATCTAGCGGACCGTTCTTTAGAATTTTTAGTTTGAACTGCGAAATCCTTAACGCATCACCCGGTGCTACGAGGGGAGGGAGGGGGAACTGCGAAGAACCCTTACCTCCCCAATCGTCCCAGAACCACGTTGCCACTTCACTACTTTAATTTTCGAATAAAAGAAGCACTACGGCTTGTCTCTCAGTCTTGTCAGTCTAAACCCCCCTATATTTTCCTATTGACATGACTTCGCCTTTCTTAATTTTTTTCTTTATAACGAACGGTATTCTTTTTCCTCACGGTTGCATATGCATGTCTGAAGATTGGAAAATAAGTAATTGATGCAGTTCAGAGTAGGTAAAAAATTACCCATTTATTTAAGTGAAACTAAATTGTACGAAAGATATATGTTGAGGAAAGAAACAGTGCTTTCCCTCTTAGAAAATATTCGCCATCATCTTGAATATCCAAGCCAGAGAAACAATCCTCTTTCGCCGATAGATAAACTTTTGACTGCGTTGAGATTTTACGCCACAGGTGCGTTTCACTTGCTGATAGGAGATTATTACGGAAAACAACGAACCACTAAACTACTGCTTTACGAGCAATCGACGAGGTATCGGTGGTACTTGCAAGACTTCAGTTCGTGCGCTTCCCTAATTCTCCGCGAGAACGAAGAGCTGTGATGGATGGCTTTTACGAAATCGCTAATTTCCCTGGTGTTTTGGGTGCCATAGACTGTACGCACATACGAATAAATTCACAGAACGCAGTCAGCATAGCATTCAGATAACGCAGAAACCTTTCGTAATAGGATAGGTTATTTTTCAATAAATGTATAAACCATAGGCGATCATAATTTATTGATAAGGGCACCATATATTAGTCGTTCGGTGGCTAGGATCCGTGCAGATAATTCGTTATCCTATACTAACCTTTTAATTTAAGAGGTAATGAGGTAAGAAGATGAAGTCAAAAGTCTTAGTAAGCAGAGTATGGAATTTGAATGAACGAATTGACTTTATGGCATGATGCAGGGCCAGGTTATTCAGGCTACCTAGATATATATGATATATTATAGGATAATCCTTTTTACTAGTTTTAACATTTAATGCACCTGAAAATGAAATGCATATCTTGGAATTAAAATATAAATGAAAATTGGGAGGAAAACAATGAAATAAGAAATGAAAAAAAAAACAAAGTCGAGGCTTGTAGAGTTCGAGAACTTCTTCAATATATTTAGTCAGTTATGTGGATTTATTCCTCTTCATGCCAGGAATGAAAACTACACCAATCAATTAAGGTACATATCCCATTTCTCAGAGAGCGATCATTAGAATGTTTTCCTAAGCACCTAATCGCCCTTAACGACAGCTTTATTTAAGATCTTACCGTTTATCACTCTTCGAAAACATCGCCCTTGTGATACTACCGTTGCTTTTGGGTGGATACAGGTACAGACAAGTAATTGATCGAAGAAAAGTCGAAGTGATCGTAGAAATACTTGTGGCTATATTCAACGGTCGATTACTTTCAACTTACCAGTAATGTTATACAATGTAAATTAATTCATTTACATTTTAACGGGCAAATTGATTTCGTAAATCACCGAATGTTACTCGGTGACGCTAATAGCTGAAATCGACCGTATTAAGGTCCACGCTTTTGGTTCACTGTAAGGACTGTAAGACCAATAATTGGCAGGGAATCGTTCGATAAAGTAAGATCACCATTTCGGTTAGTTCTCGAAATTTCGTCAGGAGGGAAGTGGAGGAAACCGGCTTTTCTTTGCTTATGACCTCCTGCTGTTGAGGATATAGACCTCTGTTATGTTCATAATAATAATGGAGTTCAGCTCGGTTAGTGCTAAAAATACGAGACTTAAATGCAACAGAGGATATTAAAGTTATTTATCATTGTGGAATCGTGAAGGAAAGCAACAGTTCTAGTTTACAGCATCCCTAGGAGCATAGTACTAGTATACTCTGTCTGTAAAGTAGACACTCACCTCGAAGGCTGATTACAATATCCCTCCTTCTTAGCTAGCTGTAAGAAATGAGGCTTACCAGATGAGTAGTAAAGTAGTTTGCCCTTATTTTTCTCACCAAGCAAGAATGCTATTAGCGGAACTTGTCAACGTAAGTGAAGCACAATGAATCTATATGTTACTCTTTTTCTTAGCATGCCTTGAGGAGAAACCTTAATTAGTGCCACTATTCTGTTTGCTAATACATCAGAAGCTTTCGTGTCATTAGGTAAGACTGTGCTGTTCCTGGGTTCGATGCCAGAGCACATTAGTATTTCTCACATAAAGAATATATGTGAAAAGTAGGTTGATTGAGGCAGTTGCAGCCAATATTTCTGCTTGAATTTTCACATTTAGTTACAGATGTTGATCTTCTATTGTGCAGCATAGGAAGTATTACCAGAAAGACCAGGGTTTGATGCCAGGCGGTAAATATATCTCCCATATAAAACACATTGGGGTAGTTTTTTTAAACCGGAGAAACTTCTATATATAATAGATATGTATATATGTGAGTATGATTTTGAAGTGGCCATCAATGATTTGCATGATATAGTTAATTCAATCAAGTGATTTCTGAACTAAATCATAATTAATTATGATAAGACACATTATTTGTGCGTTAAACAAAAAATATATTAAAGAAAAATCCTTACCTGTTTTGAGGATTTTGCCTCTTTTTCAGTGCCATTATCTCATTCATAATTCTTTCAAATAAGACAATATGACTACGTACAAAAAAATATATATTAACAAAAAAACGATTCCAGTTTTGAAGGTTCTTCCCTATTTCCAGGCCCTTTACTTGATATCTTTTTCTCTGTTACAAAGCTAAACACAGAAAGGAATAGCCAAGCATAAATTAATTTCTAGCATTCAGCCAACCCAATCTGAAGATTTGAATTTGAATCCAATCTGAATTAGGCGCTGCACTAACCTAAGGGGGCTAACACAGATTTGCATGATATGCCACTCTGCGTTACTCTTATTTGATAATATTTATATTTTAAATCAATTTCACTGGGTTTTAATTAGCTATTAAACATTACAAATTTAAAATTTAATTGTTTGTTGACATTTTAAACATTGTAGCTTTTATTTTAATTTTCATGCATTCTCTGGATTTGGTTTTACAGAATATATTTTTTATAAATATCAGTTGGGGTGGTGGTATGGATTTAATAGAAACATTTTGTGTATAAAGTCCACCAGTGTCAGGAGCCACAGTTTAGTATTCCCCAGGAAGGATCACTGAACTGAACCGATACAATCACTTGTGACCTTTCAAAGCCAGCAGCATCACTGGTGAAGTGTTGTGTCTTTTAATCTGACAACAATGTGTCAATCTAGAATTCATTACATCAAGTGTACCACTATCATAATATCAGTTGCAGTAAACGTTTAATGTTGTAGTACATCATCGCAAGGAACTGAAAAATAAATATTCTGAAAGTATGTACACAATCTCACAATAGATACTTTTAGAACAACAGGATATCAATTTACATCAAGTTAAAAAACAGTAAATGATTTCTTTCTTGGCTAAAACTTTGAGTTGATATAGTTATGTAGTAATTGCCGAAGTTCTGCATTTTGATTTCTTAGTTTTGAGGTATCCTCAAGAAGTTGGTGGCGATCTATAAAAAGACAAATATCCATAAATACAGTTATACTCCATTACCATGAAACGTCCAGGTGTTGAAAATTATTTTATGTTAACTCTTAACCAAGTGTGGCATGAGTAAAATTTAATTTGGAGTGCATATTACCTTGTAATGTAAGATGATATTTCTTCAGCCCGCTGAGCAGTCCATCCCAAAGCTTTTCTTTTCTTTTGGGAAAGATTTGTAGAAATGAATCCCAGTAGCCCTTAGCTTCATCCTTGTTTATTTTTCTTGATATTAATATTTCTATCTCATTACATTCAGGAAGTTCTTTTTGTGTCCTATCATGCAGGGAAAAGAAAACCCAAGTGAGTGCACTGATTCTCTAATTCCTTTGGTTTAACCTTTAACCAGTGACATGCGGTCTGAGAGACTACAGCAAATTTTAAATTGCAAATTATAAAGTACTTTGAAAATTAAAAAATCTGTAATTCATGGGACCTTCTTAGAATAAAGCTTCTTTCACATTTCCTCACTTGTAATTCTATTGGAATTAAATTTCATGAGCAGGTTTTGAGACCTCAGGTCACTAATTTGTGAATCCTCAATTCTTATAATTAGTTCTGGATCTGGCTATAGTCCTGCGGGAAAATTAGAGTCGGGATGATTATTTTCAGGAATGTTTAGCAGATACCCTAGTAAGTATCTTGGGCTTGAGTGGACAGCTGCCCTGAACGCTTTCCAGCTATGACGTCATAAAAAATGGCAGCCGCAAAAAATTCAGGTGCAAATGGGAAATAAACACGAATGAAGACTGATTTATTGTAAATATTGACATTTTATCATGTATCAGCAATAGTTTTCGGAAATTTTAAATTTATTGAATGAATCTACGACATCTGAAAAGGTTCAACAAATTTTGGGCATAGGCAACCCACAACGCAACCAAAAATTCTTGATAGATAGAATATCACATTTTGCCTTTTGGAAGCGTATTTTTTTATAATTACTCTATGCTTGTATGGAAGAAAATTATCTACTGTTCTTGAATAACATTGTCTTTCCGGTGTAATATTAATATAATCGCCCTGTGATCATCAGTATTATTCCTCAGGTAAATTTCTTCCTGTGGTGAATGAAAACATTTTCCTGAATAAATAGTGTATAATTAATTATGATATTATCCCAATTTTAAGATCGACATAAGTACAGACACTCACCGACTTACAAACACAAACACAGTACAGTCGGCACTTCTGGTCATAAGTCGAATTGGTCGTAAGCTGGGTTTATGATATGAGGTATAGCATAACTCACCCACCATGAAGTTAGATTTCTGGAGTTACGCCAAAGAAGAACTGACCTTTGATTTTATTATATTTTAAGTTTGTATTGTAACACCTCATATTGGTATATTTTGATGATTTTATCAATATATCTTTCCTTAAAAATGTATAGCTGAGAACAAGACCTTTAGACAAATAGTACGGATAGGAGTGATTTAGTTTTGGAAATATTTTTTAGAGAAGTTAGGAAATAAAAGGATTGATTACGATTGCAGAAATAAATACTGATTTATTCTCATTCCTACTTTCTATCAATGAAAACTTGGCTCTAAATCCTAATGAGTTTTAAAATCCTTGAATGTTGATTGCTATGTTTGCGTATCAATTTTTATTTGTTATTTATATTTAAAAAATTTCCCATTGAAAACAAACTAAAACCTGTTGTAGTGAATGAATATGAAGTAAATAAGACCCTGAAAAATATGAACATAGGTCACAAATTTATATGGTCCATTTACAACACGAACAGCATGCCATACAGGCTTACTCAGACTAGCTTCTCCGACGCACAGACTGAATGTTTTGGCCACATACCTAAGGCTAATCTAATCTACTTGATTAATTCAAATAAAGTCGAAAATATCTTGAAGAGTTTTGTTTATTCAGCTGAGCAGATTTTAAAATACTTTAACATCTACCGCGTTGGAAGAATCTGCCGAGGGTACCCATTACATAGTTTGACGAAGGGAAGATATTGCCATTAGAAAAATGAATTATTGCAATTACAAAAATATATAAATTTTAAGAATATGTAATCATTTAAATTATTTAAAAAAATACGATATGCAAATAAATTTATTATCTAAAATGGTTATGACAGGGTTTCCCAAACTTTCGCCGCCATGCCCTTGGGCATACTCTACGACACCCTGGAGTTCAGTGAGGCACCAGGTAGAATACAATTATTGTGACAGGGCGACGTGAAATCCTGTGCAGCTTGAATAGAAAAAGTTTTTTATGGAACAGTTATAAATATATGTCTACTTACTCTTTTTTAAATATCAGAATTCTAGAAGTGAAACAATGACCAAATGGAAACTGAACAAAATAGCTCGGACTAGAGGATAAGAAACTAAACATAAGACGCACACATATATAAAATTACCTCATCCCATCATGAATAATTCTATAGTTGCAAAATACTTTGTAACAATTTTGCAATAATAAGAGCTATCCCAAATGAAACTTTTGTTTCATTTTTATCGTAGTGTATATATGTATATTTTGGTCGTAACTTTGGACGGTCGTAAGTCAGACGTTCGTAAGTCAGGGAGCGTCTGTACCTATCAGAGAGAAAAAGCATGAGAGATCAACCCAGGCCCTCTCAGATACTATGACTGGACACACCTGATTTTGAGGAGCAAGTTATAGAATACTTGAGGGAAGATTATGGTGAGATTGAAGCCGATAATGATATTGAAAGTGATGATAAAACAGACTCCGACGAGAATAAAAAGGATGATTTTGACGAGAAAGAAATTGTTTCAGTGAAAATGTTTCACAAGAAAAATAGAGAATACTTTGGGGAAAATCAATTTAAGAGGAGCTCTAGAGAGCCAAACTGAAAATGTTGACTGATGCATGAAACCGCTATATGTATACTGCCTAATTTTATGCTGGAAAAGACAGTTATGGAATAGGTCTGTCTGAGGAAGATAGAAAGACATCAAAACCTTCGCAACCCTGACTCTCTCCAAGTAAATGGGCGACTTGTTATGGGGGAATTTCACAAGAAATTTGTCACACAATTTATTTAGAATGCTCAAAATATTTGCAAGGACTGTGCTACTAAGGAGGGGTAGGATATTTTTCATGTACATTGCACATCTGCAGATTCCATGAAAAATGAAATAAATTAAATACATTTCAAGAATCTTTTATCATTCATTATACCAACTAATATTTAAAAGGCATTACCCCTAACTAAGCCGCCAAACTCCAAGCTGCCTGATTCCTGATGTGACGCTATTTTAAAAAATAAGTTTTTTTTATTCAAATTCTTGACTATCTTCATACAATTATATTCATTTGAAAATTTGCTGTTATAAATGGTATAATAATTTTAACTCAAATTATTGAATAACTGATAAGATGTTTAAAACTATTAAATTTCGTCAAAAGAATCATTTGGTAACTTTCAGAATATTTAAAATATTGTGGTCTCACAGACGGCACCTCACTGGTAGTGTAACGAAAATTGCACATCACTATACCCTTTTTCCGAACTGAAGGCGGCTGGGCTTGAGAGAGAGAGTAGCCAATGAGAGGCATTTCCCCTGCCACCTCCACTTTCGGCTTCGTCCTACTCACTCCTTCCCCCCATGCGGTCGACCAGTGTTGCCAGAACTTGGAAATAGAAGCACGTTTGGTGCGAGACGACGACTTTCCGCTACTACTAAGTTAGGAAATTTGGCAACGCTGAATGTTGAAGAGCGACGTGCACTGTTCGGAGGTCTGAGAGAGACTGTGACCTCCCCCACACCCTCACGTTCCCCTCTTCTGTGATTGGCTAGAAAAGGGAAAGGCCCACAAGGGAATCTTGGCTCAGCTGCCTTCAGTTCGGAAAAAGGGTATAGTTAAGGGTTAAAAATAATATTTTTCCAGGCACTTTCACACCAGAAGTTCTACCCTCAGCAAAGTGAACAAAAATAGATGAGGACTACCTATTACTTTCTATTAATTTGCCAGAAGCTCAAGATGGGTGAAACACTATCTTTGACCCATGTTACTCATGTCAATTCATTATTGAAACAAATATTCATTTAATGGCGTATTTTTATTTCTGTATACTCCACTGCATCAGCAGAGCATTTCCCACACTGCATTGCTATACAATACAGAGAGCACCCCTTCTTCTGAAACGTTGAACTCAGGCACCCTGCATTTGGCTATAACAAATTACAATGGTTTATATTCTGAAATAAAATTCACCAAGAAGTCTGATGAACAATATGCAGAACATAAATACGATGCACATAAGACCTTGCTGATTGGAACATATGATGAGTAGTAGATTGAATCTCAAATCATAATTAAATTCGTAGAAAAAGCATAAGTTTTCAGGAAAATAGTAAATACTTAAGAATTTTTTCTTTAAAATGTTTAAGAACTTGAAAAAATAGTAATATATGAATGGCTCCATTGATGCATTTTAAAATAAAGATGATGACAAAGTCTATTTAGATTACTTGAACGAAAGATAAAGACATGTTTACCTGTACCAAAGATTGTGAACATTGGAGGCAAACTCTCGAATAGCCTTGAGGATATGGATTGTATTCATCTGCATCGGATGACCATTGTAGCAGTTGACTTCATACTTGATTTTCGAATCTGCAAATAATAAAGTTGTCATTAAGACAACATTTTACTGCATACTTTCTTGCTTTTGAAATACTGTAGATCAGCATTTACAAGTATTTCTCCTTTCTGAAGAACTCCTGAAATAATATCCTGAACCTTAGGCTGCATTTCTCAACTACAGAGCAAACCAACAGGGGCTTAAGGCAATGTATAGCAGATTTTCATTGAAGCAAAGAAGGATTCAAAAATCTCTCTCGCCAAACAGTGAAAGTGGCGTTCAACAACTGGTGATAGGACAGTCTAGAAAATGATTCTTCTTTATACCTCAAATGTCGTTACAATTTTCATGATGAGCTTCTGCAATCCTAAAGTGAAAGCTCTACCCATTTTATACCTGGCATCAAAGAAGTTATTAAGAAAGAACTACAACCCCATATTTCTATCTTACAACTGCTTGAAAAACAAATAGCAACTACTGAAGCAACTGGATGAGTTGAAAAAAAAGGGATTCAGCAAAGTCAGAAGAAAATCAGGAGACCTCCTGTCACTGAATGAGGGCCATTTATTCTATTTCATTAGCGTAAGTGCTGAGAGACTTGGAGGTGATGGGTTCTTTATCAACAAGAAATAGAAAAAAATTCTCGATGTGGGCAGAACATTTGGCTTGGTTGAAAGAGGTCCTTGGTTTAACCCTTTCTAGATGGCGATATTCTCTTAAAATCGCACTGATGATACAAAGGCTTTCAGAAGGAAAACTTCTCTTAGACACGGAACAACTTTGCTACTCTTAACGTGCCAGGTATACAATTGTACCCTTTTGAGTCCTTCATAACAGGTCTCTGTACCCTTTCCTTGGCCAAATTAAATTTTATTGCAGTCGTTTTGCAAATGAGGTATTTGTAACAGTAATTGTCAATAATACCTCGGAAATGGAAATATTGTGTTTCCCTGATAATGAACAACTTTTAAGCTAAATCCTTCTGTTAATATTAAGGTACTTAGTGTAATACGATACTGGTAATCGCTATTCAGGAGATGTACTGTACGCAGCAAGCATGGGAAAATAAATGAATCATGCATGTGTAAAGAATGTGATGCCCATGTATGCATAGCTCGTTGTTATAAGGAGTATCACATGAAAAAAAATTAATTATTTGATATCTGAGTCTTTATTGAAAGAAAAACTTCTTTAAATTATAAAAAAGGTCAAACAAAAAAAATGTAAAAATATTTTAACTTTGCTGATGATGGTTCCCAGCCCAGATGGAAAATAAGGGTGAGAAGTAGCCTTGGTGGTCATTAAAGAGAATCAATGATTATTCATTAGCTTCACATGATAATACCTTAATATTAACCGTAGAATTTTGTGAAAAAGTTGTACATGGTCAGCAAAATACAATATGTTCATTTCCAGGATTATATTAATAATTAGTGCTACAAATAATTCTTTCACAAAACGATTACAATAAAATTTATTTAGCCATGGCCCCATGCTGAGAAAAGGGCAATTAATATCCCAAAGACCGAGTTTCCTCTGTGTGGTGCAGAAGGAAAGGTCAGAAATCCCTTAGAAAAGGGTCAAAATGGTTAGATTACAGAATCCCAATCCACTGCATCTGCATCCACCCGAGATTTATACCTGCGTCGTCTATAGACGCCAGTCGCTCATTAGGAAAGTCTGTTGTGTATAAACGACAACAGTTGTTAAGAGTAGGAAAATCTCTGTCATCTATAGATGACAGAGATTAATTGAATGAATTCCTGATAATGCCTTTATTGCGTGTATTAAGCCTTTCACCCTTTTCATTTATAAATTCACACAATTTTCTTCTATTAATCTTTTCACTCTTGCAACCCAACATTAACTTACCTTTGCATGTTGGAGACATTTTATCTCCTCTTTTTTCTTCTGCCAATTGGATGCTGAGATCTGCTGATTTCTTTCCTTCGAGCTCCGCTTGTCCCATGATGGCTGTACTTCCTTTGGTTGAATATAGAATAGAGCCATTTTCAAATCTTGCGTTTGTTTGGCTGAATTGTATGTTTTTGCTGTCAGTTTCCTTCTGGGAGTCAAAATCTGGCTTTTTACCATTTACATGTTGTGAGTCATGGCTGAGGAATAAAAGATAAAGAACAAAATCAATGGTAGCAGCCGTCACTTTGTGGAATTCCATTACTGGAAAAATAAACACAATGCATGGAATTGAATACATTGTGTTTATTTTTTTCCAGATAAAGAACAATTGTCCCTGATATTCTGCCTTTTAAATTTTTTTTTGGAACAGTTCAACAGCAGAGTAATTTAAGTCATTTTAAGTGTTCTTAGGTCTGTGCTGAGGTATATCTATGGATTCAGGGTGATAAGCATTATACTACAATTGAGTATCAGAACAAACAGTAAACTTACGAATCCTGCTTTTGGCAAAGAGGAGTGAGTAAAAATATTCAACATGAATACACTATCAAGTTTTGCTGTTGTGTAGACAGTGGCTTTAATTCACAAAATGTAAATGCTAAAGCGCTGAAAAATAATGTATTAGGGCCTCAAATTACTAGGAATTGTTTAAATGCCCCTCTTTTTGAGTAATATATATCAACTCAATGATTCTTACTATTTTTCTGGAAAGGACTCTTGTTCTTTCTTTTGATCTCCCATTCTTTTGGATCCCTTGAGTTCATCTCATGCACCCACTCAATGCAAATGGCATAACGGGATACCATAACTCAAAATACCCTTCAGGTGCTGATGCCTTGACTTCAAAAATTTATTTTTTCTTCAATTTTATCCAAAAAAGTTACAATATGATTATACCATAGGAAGCTACTGTATGAACTAAATACTATAAGTAAACTATAACTATCACCTCAGGCAATAATTTACTGAATTATTCCCACATTGAGTGAGTTATTGATGATCTTGATTCCAAAAGTGAATTATACTGCATCGAATGGCAGTCTCTACATATTTAAATTTTCATAACAAATGTTTTAAAGTTTTAAATTACCACATTACACGATCTTTTTTAAAAATCATGAAAGTATCTAAACATTTTCTATGAATGTTTCAATGCTGTAGAGGGTAAGGGTAAGACTTGGTAAATCGGAGTGATCTACAAGGCTGAATTAATTAACTTCATTCAAATGCAATCTAAACACTTGGGTATGTGATCATTTTCAAATATTGAGGTAAGAAGACACAAATCTCACTACTTTTCCGTAAGGTTCACAGCTAATGATGATTCACTTCCTTCATATTTGTCATTGCAAACTGGACACTCTAGGTATGGATAAAAATGCTCCAGTAAAATGTCTATGTCCTTTACACTACTCACACCTAGAGCCTGCAACAAAAATATCTAAATGAACAATTAAAATTAAATTTTGACAATTAATATTAATTGGGCTCATTAACACCAATGATAATCAAATCTAATCTTTTTAAATTACATTATTTATTACTTAAGAATCAATCTCATGTATGTACCAAACCCCAAAGAGATACACATTTTGTGGATACGTTAAGACAGTATTTTTTCATTATAATTACATATTCTTATAATTACTCAACGTGGATTAGAATTGATTGCAAACTGTTGACTTTTTTGGAATTCATATTCTTAACAATAATGATTAAAGGATGCAAGTCAAAATTTGTAATTATGTATGAAATCTAGATGATCAGGCGTTACCTTTTGGAAAGCCATTTAGGTAATGAAGAAATAGCACTAAATTTTCCACACTTTTATTTTTGCTACTGGTGTAGCATCTTCTGGTGTAAATGAATTCCACCAGAAGATACTACTCCGGTAGCAAAACCAGTAGTAAGCAAAATAAAAGTGAGGAAAATTTACAGTGTTATTTCTTCATTACCTTGTAATTATTTAATTTTATAAACTGAGTATAATGCATTTACAATACAGTAAAATAAGTCATTATATGTACAAAATCATGGTAATGATCTTGCCAGATTTATTCAGAAATTACGTACATACACTGAAGATGATAAAATAAACATCTGAAATGTAATTGAATACTGTATTTATAGTATGCCAGTTTTTTAAGATGTAATTCATTAGGGTGAACTGCTGAAGTCTATCAAATATGACTACATTTTGGAAAGTGATTTTTAAACCAGGTTAGAATTACCTTTTTTGCAAGCTAAGAAACAAAGCTGTCAATTTATGGATGTACAGGAGAATGATTTTGCTAATTGAAGTTGGTTTCTACTGGGCTGAACAAATAAAATACCTTTTGTTGTATTAGTATATGAACCCTTCATAAATCTTTGTTAACATCATTTCATGAGGTTTTGTTTTATAGTTGCAAAATTTATCAAATGTAATTTTTCTGATGCAAAGTAGAAAGAACCATCACTTACTTGAAATATAGTATCAATGCATATAAGAGTACTCTCCTGCTTAGTAAATGGCCTTAGGAGAGCATAAATATTTTTCTCCAGTAAGAAACCTGATTTGTCAGCCACCTTTTCAAACAGATGATGCAGCAACATTTTCTTTGACTCATGTGACTTCTTTATGGGACTTCCATTATCTTCTTCCAAGACTATCAAACCAATCAATTTCAGAAAGACAAATTAAGTTAGTTTGAGGACTATCAATAGTTCAGACACCATCAATTGTGCGATTATTTATATTTTTTTAATATTTGGAATTATATTTAAAATAATTTATTAACTTGAAATAGCACATACATAGGGCATTGAAACAGTGAGTAAGCTCATGTTTTTTATATTAAAGTAAAGATAGGCCAGATGAATATTTTGGCAGCTTAAAGATAATCCTATAGTATTCTAAAAAAATCTGATGTGGCCAACACATGACTTTCTCCATATTTATTGAAAACAGAAGCCTATGCTGGTAATATATAAATAACTCCTAAACAATCAGTGTTATGAAGAAATGTTTCATACAAAAGTTGTAGTAAAGTACATTTTCTATAACTTTTGTATGTAATTGTATATACGTACATTGCATTCTGAAAGAGATATATGTATGAAAATCTTCCATTTCGGGATAAACAACAACTTCCGGTTAACCATTATTCAAGTATAACTCCTAAACAATCAGTGTTACGAAGAAATATTTCATACAAAAGTTGTAGTAAAGTAAATTATCTATAACTTTTGTACATAATTGTATATACCTATATTGTATTCTGACAGAGATATTAAAAAAATAAAATTTTGTTTCAGTTAAACCGCAACTTCCGGTTCAGCGATATTCACCAAAAACTAATCAACTCTTGGCATTGTTATGGAAATACTAAATATGAAGTTTGGGAATGATCGGATAATTACTTCTTAAGATAGAGCACACACAAACTTTTTTACCACAGACAGACACACAGACAAACAGACACACAGACAAACAGACACACAGACAGACATGTTCGAGAAAATAGCGAAAACGATCTCTATGGGCCACAAAACATCTATTTCTGTCGAAATCTGGTGGTCGAATTTTTTTGCGATTACAATACTTTCTCTATACTACGTATAGGGAGAAAGTATAAATTATCATTTACAGAAAAATTCAAATCTAAAAAATCTGATGTGGGCAACACATGACTTTCTCCATATTTATTGAAAATAGAAGCCTATGCCGGTAATATATAAATAATTCCAAAACAATGAGTGTTACAGGACAATGTTTCATACAAAAGTTGTAGTAAAATACATTATCTATAACTTTTGTACATAATTGTATATACCTATATTGTATTCTGACAGAGATATTTAAGAAACAAACTTTTGTTCTGGATAAACCGGAACTTCCGGTTGAGTGATATTCACCAAAACTTATCAACTGTTGGCATTGTTAGGAAAATACTAAATATAAATTTTGGAAATGATCAGATAATTTCTTTTTAAGATAGAGCGACCACAATATTTTTTACCACAGACACACTGACACACAGACAAACATGTTCGGGTAAATAGCGAAAACGTGCTCTATGGGCCCCAAAACATCTATTTCCATTGAAATCTGGAGGTCAAATTTTTTTGCGAATACAATACTTTCTCTATACTACGTATAGGGAGAACGTAAAAAGGTAAATCTGATGTGGCCAGCACATGAATTTCTCCATATATAAGATGTAAACATTTATCTGAGACAGTATTTTCAAACTCTTTATTCTATCTAAACTTGGAAGATGAGTGATTAATTTATATATTATTATCTTTTACGTCACAAACATTATAAATAATGTTTTTTGGGACATGTTCGAAGAAAAACGATGAAATTGGCCCGAACCCGAATATAAAATATCGCCCAGAGCGCCCACAGAGTACATAATCAGAAACTTCCTGTTTATCAGTATTTCATGAATAACTCCTAAACAGTCAGTTATACAAAAATATGTTTTTTACAAAATTTATAGTAAATATTATTTTCTAAAACTTTTATGAATAATAGTATATACCTTAATATAAGATTAATGGAGATATTTTGCAAAAATGGAAACGAGCTTCGAAAAGTAAAGCTCAACTTCCGGTTAACCGATTTACTCCAAAAACTAATCAACTCTAACGACACCAACCAAAATACTACATATGAAATTTGGTGTTGATACAATGAATAGTTTTCATGTTACAGCGCCCACAAAGTACATAATCAGCTACTTCCGGTTTATCAGTATTTCACGAATAAATCCCAAACAATCAGTGATACAAAAATATGTTTAATACAAAAGTGATAGTAAATAACATTTTCTAAATATTTTATAGTAATAGTATATACCTTAATTTCATATTTATGGAGATATTTTACAAAACCGGAAGTTTGCTTCAAAGAATAAATCTCGACTTCCAGTTGACCGATTTACTCCAAAAACTAATCAGCTGACAGCACTAACCACAGTTAAATATAAGAAGTTTGGCATTGATACGACTTATAGTTTTCACGTTAGAGTGCCCACTATCACACACACACACACATACACACAGACATCATTCCGAAAATGGTCAAAACGTGTTCTAGGGACCCAAAAACATGTACTTCCGTTGAAATCTCGAAGTCTATTTTTTTCATGAAAACAATACTTTCTCTATACTTCGTACATGGAGAAAGTAAAAATAATTTTCATTCAAAAATAATAAATACTTACTCTATCAAAAAGTGTTTTTATGATTCAAATGTTCTGCCAGTAGGTGTTTTTAAACTTCAATGAATATTTAAATGCACTTACTAGGTGAGGTTGATGTTTCCTTTGCTTTCAATGGTGTGTTGTTAATGAAGTGCATATCCGGTGGGGTCCACTCCATGCATAACTGCTGCTCGTTAATAACTCTGTCTGCATCTAAAACCTAACTCATAGTGAAGTTTGTAGAGAAAAATATAATAATAATAATAATACCATCTTATTTTTTTATTTTTCTTATTACTACAAGATTATATTATAGATATTTATAAAGGCGTATGTAACTATACATTGGAATTCTCTCTAATCATAACAAGAAAAGGTAAGGAATATGATCATAGCAGCTTTCTTCAAAATGGGATGAAGTATTTAACGTGGAAAAATACAATTTTCTATGATTTTTTTTGTTTATTGCCAATATTCATTTGTTATTTTATTATGTGTTTAATTTATTGATTTTTCATTATTTTGTTGTTATTTTGTCCTTTGTTATTAATGTTAATCATCAGCAGTAATTGGCTTGGTGCTGTATGTTGATGTTTGTTAATAAATAAATAAACTTTATTTTAAGCTAAAATCAAACATATATGATAATGAAGAAATTTGACTGAGTTTGTTTTTAGTTTTCAGAATTGGCCAATTTTTCTAATAAACATAAGATTTGCTCGGTTAAATTATAAGTTATGGAAAACTTCCTTAATCAGAGATTACATTATATTACTAGAAATATTCATGCTTGTAGAATGCCTATCAAAACATGTGTCATAGATTGTTCTGTCATTAGTAATAAAATTTATTGAGTACTGGTATGTGAGATTACATGAACTAATTTTCCATCCTCATCAAAATCCAACTGACACCAATTATCAATTGTTTACTAATTGATAAATTAAAACAGTTTTAATTCTAAATATGAACTAATTTATTACCTTTTGAATCAAATCCAGAACAGCGCTTTTGTTCATTTCCCATATGTTAATATATCTATAATCATTGCTTTTTGAAAAAAGTATAGATTTTTCTTCAATATCCATTATGTTTTTATGCAATTTCATCACTTCCTCAGCTAATTGCACACTTTCTACCTTTGTGTTTTGCTGTATTTCTTCAATTGAATACTTCAGATTAGAAATTACGTCAAGTAGTCTTAAAAAGAAATAGGAAATTTAAATGAAAAAATAGAAATTACATCAACAAAGAAGTTTGTCTTTCATTTAGGGAGAGGTGTATCAATGCTGCATATTGCACGCATACCAAATTGAGGCAACAACTGAGCACTAGGACCACTGAGCGCTACGACAACTGAACACAATGATGATTAAGCACTAGTGTAACTGACTGCTACAACAACTGTCTCGTTTGCAGACCGTGTTAATTGAACGACCCCAACCCAACCCATCATCATCTATAGCCACTCTCCCATTCAAAATTTAATATGACTTTGTGCATAGTCATTCAATTACTACCGTCTGCATACAAGACTCATTCAGTTAATTTAACAGTCAGTTGTGCAAGCGCTTGATTGTTGTGATGCTCAGTTGTCCTAGTGCTCAGTTGTGACGTGCTCAATCATTACACTCAGTTGTTGGGTCACCCAAATTTAGGACTGATAATAGGTCTACGGATACATACATTAGGCATGAAGCAGAAATAAAGAAGAGATTCAAGGAAGAGAATCATACAGATGATAAATCTATAGAATGAAGTTGGATTTCACAAATTAGAAATATCCAATTATAATGACCAACCTTTGTCATTAATAGTTAATTCTCAATACTTATATTCATCAAATCCCTTAAATAAATTCTATTTACCGAATTATTATAACATACAATTAATTAATAATTAATATAATCTATATAATATTATAATAGATTTCTATTGTCCGTTTTAAGCATTTGATTGTCATGCAGTATAAGAGTAACATACTTTGTTATCTTCCTCTTCTGTTTCGACTTCAGTATTGTGCTTTCTTCATCTTTCTTCTTCAAAACTTGGAAATTATAATCAAGTTTTTCACTGTTTAGCATGCATGTGGCTTTGATCTGCCCAATTTCTTGTTGCAATAACTGAAAATGGTAAAAGAATAATTTTATTTACTAACTTAATATGATTGATAAATAATAATGAAATTATTGGAGAAGAAACATAATCATTTGATCCACTAGATTGATCTTCCCAGATGTCATCTAGTGGCATCCAGATGGCATGTAAACTATATTTACAGCAAAACCAGGTTGTTGAAGCTTTATAGCTAGAATAAATTACCAATTTATAGCCAAACAAAAATTGCCAAAGCCAATGTGAATTTATGATGTAAACTAATATCAAAATACAGCAGGTAATGAAAAATCGACTGTATAAATTCAAACATACTATTCGGGGTCTAAAAATGTGTAAATACTTGGTCAAGAAAATAATATTCCCCTAACTGATCGTAGCAAATTACCATAGCAAACTTACTTGTGAATGTACAATTTTTAATATTTTCAGTAAAAAGAAACATTTAAGTGAGATAATGCCTATTCAATGTACTCAATGCCCCACATTAGCTAATACTTTTGACATAGTAGTTTCAAGTATACGGACAAAGTTTCCATGTGCAAGTAATGGCAAAGTCTTTGATTTCATGTTGTTCTTCAATTAAATGCTGTTTCTCCTCAATTGACAATGTCACTTTTGTCACTTGGAAAATACATTGTTTTATAGTAGTCCAGGAAAAATGTCTAGTAAATATGGAGTTAAATTTATAATAACTAAAAGCATTAGGAAAAGTGTAATGGACTTTGAAGCATTAAGTGAAATAATGTGTAGAATAAGACTAAGAAGAGGAACACCAGGTGTGCAGAACATGGATTCACTATAGACTTTCCAGGTATGTTCCCTGCTCTAAAATAAATGATTCAAACATTAATCTGAGAGCTACAACATAATTGTTTATGCAAATTTTCAGCTGAAAGTTGGAAAGAGCCAAACATGCAATGCACTTTTTTCAGCCTCATAGATTGTGACAACTTCTCAGCTTAATCTACAAGAGTCATTAACTCAGTCTGTTCATGTCATATGGGTTCCAACAGGATCTGCCCAAAAAAAGCGAAATATTTATCATATGACTTTAAGTATGCCTAATCTCACACTCTGTGCGTGCAATACACTCAAAAAGGGATAAAAAGTTTACTCTTAGCGTATTAATGTATGGATATACAGTGGAACCTCCCTTTAACGACCACCTACGGGGAATGAAGAAATGACCGTTATAGGGAGGTGTCCGCTAGTGGGAGGAGCGGTAGTTTTGTCAAAGATATGAGGGAATGTACAATGTTTAATGAAATAATAGAAAAATTGAACAGTACGTTAGTACGTATTTATTTTAAAACAAATTTTATATAATAAAATCATTAATGGTTTTTTGTACAAATTTATGCATTCTATTAGCATTGTGTTTTTCAAAGTTCATCTTCACTTCCTTTAATAGCTTCAGGCTTTCCGTGTCTTCGTCATTTTGTACAAACACCTCTAATTTACTAATGAGTTTGAGGGCACCTACGTATGACTTACGGATTTTGTCTCTTTCTACTTTCATTCCATTTTCTGGCTCAACTTCTTCTTCATCGCTCATGTTTTCATTTAATGCTAAGAGTCCTTTTACATCAGTTTCATGAAAAGATGTAACTGTTTCTCTGTCACAATTTATGAACTCATCTGCACTTATCCGGTCTTCAGGCATAGTATGTTGAATCAGCTGTTCCAGTTCACCAATGCCTGTTTCACCATCCTCGACCTGGTCGTCAATACTACCAAAACCTGACTTAAAAAAACATTCACGACTAGTTTCGGGTGAAATTTCCCTCAGCGAATGTACTACCCACATTACGGCGTCTAGCACAGTAATAGATTTTGTAAGCTCTTTAACAGCAACAGCTGAGTCAATTTTGGATAAAAGGTGTCGTAAAACTTTCTTCCTATACAAACACTTGAATATCTGGATGACACCTTGATCAAGGGGCTGACACACTGAAGTTGTGTTTGGTTGCAAAAAAATTAACTTTGGGTGGCAAGTAGCATTATCAAGAAATAAAATAACCTTACGTCTCAGTCTTTTCATTTTTCGATTGAAAACATTCAGCTACTCCATCATTATTCCTCTCGTCATCCACGATTTACTGTTTGTTCTCCATGTGAAATCTAAATGATCAAAGTGGACACCTTTAAAACATCGTGGATTCTTAGCGTTCCTTATAATAAAAGGGTTCTCAAAATCACCACGCATATTCACGGTTATTACACAGTACACATTACACACGTAACCCAGTTATTCTCTGCTTTGCTGCTTTCCCTACAGTTCCCGGGTCTTTGCAATCACACATTTGTTCGGTAAGGCTTTGTAAAAAAAACCTGTTTCATCGCAATTAAAAATATCCTTTTCTTCATATCAATAGCAAAATTTCTTCAATTTGTCTTGCCATTCCGACACTGTTGCTTTAGAAACATAGGATGACTCTCGGCAAACAGTTTTCCATGTAATGTTATGCCTTTCTTTGAATTTCCATTCATCATACCTACTCCCAACTGACCGCTAAAGGGAGGTACGGGGGGTTAGAAATGAGGAAGCCCACTGTCCGCGACCGCTATAAAGAGTGACCGTTAATGAGAGGTATACATACTAATGTTTCTTATGAGCTCAGTTTGGGGAAAGTGTTTCATGCCCATTATGAGGAGGTGCCCGCTAGTGAGAGTGTCCGTTATTCGAGGTTCCACTGTATATATATATATACATAGGCTCAATCCTAGAAGACTACAAATTTGGGATCTTTTCCGTAAGAATCCACTATGAAGATTTTTGGAAATGTTATGGAGTACTTTCTGGGATGGTAGAGAATTGAGCATCTATATTTCATTAGTAAATGTGCTTTTGTAACAAAAACGAGAAAGATTTCTTACAATGTAGTCTTGGGTTCGATGCCAGGATGATACAAAATTCTCCTATATATAATGCATTGAAGAGAATTTAAGAAATATTTTAAGGCAGTTTCTGAGGTGAAAGATCTCATAGTTTGACAAATCTTTTTATGCACACCTGGTTTTCCCTTTTAGTGAGGAAGTTACAGAAATATTTCAATTATAACAGTCCAGGTAAGAGAAAAGAAAGAGATAAGAGAGAAAGAAGAGTTATATGATAAGTTAGAACAAATAAGAGGGAATATAGAGAAGAATGATATTTCAATGGTCATTGGAGATTTTAATGTTCAGGTTAGATATATCAAAGAGCCATACTCTACAAGAGCTCACAAATGAAAATGGACGTAGTTGATGAAAATGGTTAATGAGCATTGAGGAGAAGAGCTAAAGATTAAGAAGATTGAGGCCTCCAGTGGAGGAGGCCCACCAAGCACCATTTAGAGAAAATGAGAATGATCTGAACAGGAATTCAAGTAACGTATTTCCCGGCCTATAAGACGCACATATTTTACTCCAAAATATGCTCTAAAATCAGTCTGCATCTTATGCGCCGATGGTATACGGGTATAGCTCCGTCCTATAATAAGCAAGCCGATTAGCCGGGATAAATGCATACCATTAAGTATTTTTTACCGTATCAGGCATTGAAAATAGTCCAGTTAATTACAAATTTCGATAATAACACTTTTTTGATTAAGTAGTAAGGAATTCAGTTTTAATATTTCGATGACAGAACTTCCTTTTAAAAATTCCCAGGGAAATTGGAAATGCGTATAATGTAGCACGTTTAGTTTAATCTTGCATGTGGTGCTGCTTCAAAACGTATATACATTCGGCTAACGGAGATGTCATCCCTATGCTAATACATTGTAACTCTCGCGATAAAGAGTTTACCAGCATTCAACCTTTGCAACAAAGTATGAGTTTTTTTTGTAAATTCTTACCTGAAAAATTAAGGTGCGTCTTAAGCGCCGGTGCGTCTTATAGGCCGGGAAATACGGTATCTAATGGGTTTCTAAAGAGTAAGCATCCTCTCCTTGATGTTGTTTTTGTATGGGGTTATTATCTTCAGCCATACCTGAATATGTATCACATTGACAGTGCAAATTTTCAAAAACTTCATTTCCTTCCAATTTGTTTACAAAAAGGTCAAAAGGTAGGACGACAGGACGCAAACCACAACAAAACTAAATAAAAGAAAGCTGAAGTAACTCACCTGTATGTCACTTTCAAGGGCAATCTTAGCCCGGCGATATTTTTCAGAGAAGTCAATATGAGTATCGAAAGTGCTTTCTTGTTGCTTGGAAACTCTATCTACTCTTTCTATCAATTGATTATCAACAACTTCTTCATGTCTTATGTATAAATTGTTCCAATTCTCATTACCCCTTTTGAAAACTTCCTCAAGTTCACTTTGAATTGTAATCTGAAATATTTCACAAAACAATGAAATATATATATATTTAATTATTGCTAAGTAAATCCTATGTAAAAATCTAAAATTCACCCAGATATTCAAAGAAATATAGCCTGGTATGGCTAATCTTGTATACAAGTTTGACCTCCCAATATTTTCCTTAAAATTTTTCTTACGGAGTAACATTAGAGGATTAACATGATTAACAATTTCCAGATTATTTAAAATATGTATTCCCAAGTAGATTCAACTCATTAAATTATGCTATGAATTACTTAAGTTGCAATCTTATATACCAGAATATGAAATACTAAACCACATGTTATGCTGAGAAATAACTATTGTCTGCAAAAAAAAGTCTAGTCGATAGAGTTTGAGAAGCTATATCTTCCAGTAGAATCCACCGATATTAATGAAATAAAAACTAACTGATAGTACGTTCATTTCTACCTATATTAATATCCATTTAGATTTTTTTACTTGCCATAACTCTACTTTTACTGTACTTTGTTTGAAAAAGTACCTGTTTTATGCGCTTGGAAACCAATGGATGGCAAAACAGCATATTAAGCGAAAGGCACGGGCAGACAAGGGGAGTGTGCACCCTGTTGATAAACACTAGTCTGGATTGTTGCACCCTTTCTTTGCAATTGGATTTTAAATATCACTAAATAGCCAAAATTCGCAAAATGAAATTTTGGAAAGAAAACTTTGGAAAGTTAAAGTTACCGTGACAAAATTATTTAAACCAAGATACCAAAATAAGGTCCTATTTGCAAATTTTGGCTTTTTAGAGTTATATAAAATCCAATAAAAACCTTTTAATGAATTACATGTACAAGTCCACATTTTTGTGGACCTGTACACGTATTTCATTAAAACTTTTTTATTAACCATGAAGTTCCACCAGATCTCTTTGGACAATATTCATTATATTATATTATATTGCAACATTCTCCAACAACACGACCATGCTGTCGTTGCTGAACCCAAAAAAGTTCGGTGAATAAGTTGATTTGAAATTTGCGTCAAATCTATGATTGATACAAAAATTGTTTCAAATTGACAAAATCTTTCATTATTAATCCATTTGTGTGGCATTACTTATACCTTTGGGATAGTTAATTATGGATAGCATAGCGCAGTACAAGAAACATGAGGATCTGGTGGATTTGTAGAAATGAAGTTTTGAGCGTGCTAATCAAGACATTGAAAATGTATTAAACACATGGATGCAAGAAGGGTAGTTCAGTAATTGGAGTAATGTGTTGGGTTGGTTTGGATGAGGGCCTTTTTTCGGTATCTTGGTTTAAATAATGATATCACGGTAAATTTAAGTTTCCATTGTTTTCTCTCCAACATTTTATTTTGCGAGTTTCAGCTTTTTAGTGATATTTAAAATCCAATTGCAAAGAAAGGACACAACATTCTCGGCTAGTGTTCATCAATGGGGCGCACACTGGCCTTGCCTGCCTGTGCCCTTCCCATCCGCGTCATATGCTGTTTTGGGAGCATCAAACTCAAATAAGTAAATATTATGTATGTAGGTATTGGCATGTTTAAGCAATATTTATTCACAAATTCTTATTTCTGTTATTCATGCAATCACAACAGTGTAACTAATATTCGAATTGTCCTCACCTAGTAAGTGCATTTAAATATTCATTGAAGTTTAAAAACACCTACTGGCAGAACATTTGAATCATAAAAACACTTTTTGATAGAGTAAGTATTTATTATTTTTGAATGAAAATTATTTTTACTTTCTCCATATACGAAGTATAGAGAAAGTATTGTTTTCATGAAAAAAATAGACTTCGAGATTTCAACGGAAATACATGTTTTTGGGTCCCTAGAACACGTTTTGACCATTTTCGAAATGATGTCTGTGTGTATGTGTGTGTGTATGTGTGTGTGTGATAGTGGGCACTCTAACGTGAAAACTATAAGTCGTATCAATACCAAACTTCTTATATTTAACTGTGGTTAGTGCTGTCAGCTGATTAGTTTTTGGAGTAAATCGGTCAACTGGAAGTCGAGATTTATTCTTTGAAGCAAACTTCCGGTTTTGTAAAATATCTCCATAAATATGAAATTAAGGTATATAATATTATTATAAAATATTTAGAAAATGTTATTTACTATCACTTTTGTATTAAACATATTTTTGTATCACTGATTGTTTGGGATTTATTCGTGAAATACTGATAAACCGGAAGTAGCTGATTATGTACTTTGTGGGCGCTGTAACATGAAAACTATTCATTGTATCAACACCAAATTTCATATGTAGTATTTTGGTTGGTGTCATTAGAGTTGATTAGTTTTTGGAGTAAATCGGTTAACCGGAAGTTGAGCTTTACTTTTCGAAGCTCGTTTCCATTTTTCGAATTAACATTGTCTATTGCTGGTACAACTTAAAATATTTTGATAGTTTTTTTAGACCAAAATGTTGGAACATATATTTAATTGAAATGCTTTAATTTATTCAAGATTGACCTACATAATTATACACAGAAATTAATAGTTATTATTAATGGATATGATCTATTTGCAAGTAACTACTGGTGCTACATAAGGATTATAGTTTATGAAGTTTTGATAATAATTCACATAAGATGAAAGAAAGTTTACATCATAAGATATGATTCTATTTTTGTAGTTATACCTTTTATGCTACAGATAGATTAGTAGAGTTTGTTGATGAGTAGTTAAAGATAGACAAGTTATTACAATATGCTAGTTTTGTTTTTCTGATGTCAAAGGAAGCCAACAGAAATTCGTGTATTTAGTGGATTGTCCCATAATAAAATGAATATAAAGAATAAACAGGAGAAAATAGGTAATAATTGAAAACTTAAAATAACATGCATCATCTTTAGGAAATAATCAGAATAACAATGCTGATTATTAAATTTTCATGTTTATTTAATCAAGTTTGATAATTGTATAAATTACCCCATATATGAAAAGAAAAACTATGCATGTCTCAAGCTTACCTCTAAGAGGCTGAGCTCCAATTTGTAAGCTCTTTTCATTATGGTAACTTGTTTGTCTATTCGCTCAGCACAAAGTGCTATATCTTCAGCTTGTTTGTGTAGATCTTTGACATAAAAGTCATCAGCACGAGATAGCTCCTCTTCAAGAGATTTAATCAGAGAATTTTTATCTCCTACCAAACTCTCACATCTGCCTGAAAATAGATTCATGATTTAAAGAACAATTACCCTATATGAAGGTGTATAAGTCGACCTTTGAAGCCCAAAAAATCACTCAAAAACAAGGGGTCGACTTATACGCCAAACATACAATTTAACCCTCTATCACAAAGGGATAAATAGGTGATACTGCCTGATTTACACTTGCTGTACACTAACTCTCATTACCCACCACAATTATTTCTAACTGAAACTAATTGTTGGCAAGTCTAATTAACGTAGATATCATATAAAACAAATTTTATCACATATACAACTATGGTCAAAAATAAAAATTTAAAGTCCTGCAAACTAACTATCCGCGAGTCTAATATATTTAGAAAATAAATTTGATGCATATTTAATCTTCGAACGTTATATTCATTTCTTCACATGTATTTTTATTTTACAAAAATTTAATATATATTTCATTGTTTTCTTTTTCACAAATGAAGATCAATAACCACATCGTGGTTATTTTTGTTTATATAATTGTTATGATTCGACTTAGCATTTAGAGTTAATGGAACTTGTTTTAGCAGTGTCGTGATTTGATAAAACCACGCTATATTACCATTATTTCTATAATAAATTTTTAATACCATTGTGTTTGTTTCATAACACATTTATATTTGAAAAGCCTGAGTGATACCAATGGAGGAAACTTGTATAATAGTAAAGCAGAGGCATGAAGTTGACATGCTTAACCTGAAATCCGCCTCTAAATTGTAGGGGTTGACTTATAAGCCGGCATATACGGTATCTAAGAACTATTGTGAATGGAATTCATAAAGGAAGATGTTCACAGGATAGAGCATGGAAAATAAGAAGTAGTAGCCTATTAAAAATTAAGGATGTCATGCAACAGTGCCCTTGTCACTAAGATGACCACATAAAAATATCTCATCAACCAACTAAGAATCTGCTCTAATGTTGCAAAGACATTGATTAATCAGTCATCTTAAATTGCATTGATCTATGTACTTGCCAGTGGCGCAGCGAGGGGGGGGTTTTAGGGGTTCAAACCCCCCCCCCAAGAGTCAAGTCCTATGACTAGCTTTGTACTTTTATTTCTGCTGAAGAGTACAAAACCCCCCCCTCACTAAGGGGGGGTTATCATGCAAGTCTTACAGATACACTGCTTGTCATGTGTTTGCTTGATAAATTCAGCGAAAGCTTCGCGTACCCGTAAATATGGCTCCGATTTCAGTTAAGGTGATGTTTTCGGTAGCAGAGTAGGCCTAGATTCGACGTCGATATCAATGGGACGAGTGTTTCGTGCACAATGTTCAACGTGTGCACTTCTTAAGCCTATATTTTAGTTAGATAAGTCACGCCATAAGATAAGATTCCCATGAGAAAAATTCGGAGGTTCTGATTTGTTTACTCCTCGAAAAATTACAAGGGAACATTCGAGAAGTAATTCGAAACTGCACCCTGAAAACAGAGATTAAGATTACGTATGAGAGACAAACAGATTGATAAAACGCTCAGTTAGATCTTTTGCATGTTACTCTTTTAAGGGTGTGAATGCAAAACTAGGCTCGTGAGTGCTTTTGAGAAATTCACAGTGAACAGTTCGAAGCTTTAGTTTAGAAGAGAGAGTTTAGTAAGAAGAGAGTTTAGCTTGGATTTCACAAGGTACATACTGATGGTCATCCGAAAATTGTTTTCACAGTCCTCTAACAGCTCGAGGCCGCTATCGAAAAAAAACATAAGTTAATTTCTATGTGTTTTTTTTGTGAAATAATCATTATTAAATACATAAATTAGGATTGTCTTATTTCAGGGCTGTTATCAGAGGGCACATCTCAAGACAAGTTTAGCGACAATTGCAAAGATATTTGTTCCTTTATTAAGCATTTACTGCACAGTAGACTCTTCATTACTCGGGATGATAGAAAATATACTGATCTTTATTTTATGATTGCCTGTTAATTTGATGCATATTTACAAAAATTTTTCGCTAACCGAATTTCCGTAGAAATTTGAAAAAGTATTGGAGCAATAAAAGATATCAGTAAAAATTTATTTGCTATGATATTATTAATAATATACCATTTGGAAGCAAATCAGTCAGCTGAAAGGTATTGTGCGCGTAAGTTACGCACATATATATTGGAACTGTGACTTGATGACTGAATTAAATTTTATAAATTGTTAAAACTGTGACTTAAATTCTCTAGCTTCCTTTTCGATGCAGCCAATTTTTCTCTGGTAATAGAATCCAACGAATCTCATGACTTATCCTGTCAACCACGTGGTAATGCAATGCCCCTTCAAAATTTCAATTCATGAAAATTTTTTTTCTTTGAACACAGAGCGTAATACTGGGTTTGCATCAGCTCTCTGCTGGTAATGCAACCTAACTATTAATTAGTCTAAATAATTGTAAGTTGACGACTTCATTTTTTCACCTTGGTATGTAACTTTAATTCTGCAAATTCAATTATAATATCAACAATAATCATGAGTATACTGTATTTTTTAATGCAGCCGAATTTTTCATGCTCGGTTTGTGACACATTCAATTGAATACTTAGCTAATACATAAATAATGAAATCAGACTTAATTGTAAGCCTACCAGAAAATTCTGATATAAATGATTTTTTAACAAAGCGAAACCATCTGATAAAAATTATATTTTGTTTCTTAAGGAGTTAATTTTAAAAACAAGGGATGAAGTCACTCCCAAGAAACCTGCTGACCTGCTAACGTCCGAAACCGGTCGCGGTATTAAAAAAACTTTTAAAGTGGAATTTTGCACAGTTTTTTCCACCCATTTATGAGTGGATATTACGTTTTATCTCCATTGCCAAATAATCATATAATCATATAATAAATTAAATCCTCTAGTTTTCAATGCATTTAGTTTTTGAAAGAATTGACATACATATTTGCAGTAAGTAACGGGCATGAATATACTAGCCCCTGTAAGTTAGGCATTTTTCGTTTCCTTGGACTCCCCCCCCCCCTTGGCAAATCCTGGCTGCACCACTGGTACTTGCAAAACAAAATTAATCCCTCACTTTTTCCTCTGTTCATGGCTGAATGAGAAATGGAGGAGATGGACCCATGGAAGAGGAAGGGACCTTCTTCCATGGTGGACCTACTCAACGCTGTTGTTGACTCTAGACACTACTCCCACCTACAGGGGGTGTGATGAATCTGACTGGCAAGCAAAAGAGGCCCAGAACTAGAATTTGAAAGGACTTAGCAGAGGTCAAAGGTCTTCTGGAACCAAACCTCAGTGATCCTGACAAATCCGTCTCATTTGCCCACCAAAAAGACTGAACAGATGATTTCTAAAATGCAAGTCTTTTATTTCGCTCCGTTATTATGGCCTTGTGTTCAACTGTGCAACATACATCACAGCAATTTCACTGAAGGAAGCATCCCTATTACTGAGGGTGACTGCAAGAGTTAAATCAAACAACACAGCCCAGGAGTCATTCTCTCTGAATCACTAAGAGCAACTTAAGGATAAATGAAATGCAAAGAAATATTCTGTCTGTTGGCAGGTCCCATACACCACAACTGTTTCCACTTAATCCTGTCCCAGGCCTCTTCTTTGGTCTCCTTGTATCCTCCTCTCTTCACCTCGTCTATTAACTGTAGCTTTCTTTTTTCTCTTCTCTTTTCTCCCTCTACCATTCCTTCAATAATAATTATATTTGGGAGTGTGATACTACTTTTCACTTCAGTGAGAAAGGATCTCACTGAAGTTACTCAACATTTACTGCCAGCATGGTAACATGATACTGGTTATTGATTGGTCATGATACTGGTAATTAATTTTCAATAGCTTTTTTAGCACAATGCTTGAAACAAATGTTCGAAAAGTAAAATGAATCAGATTGTTGTGGTTTATGAGTTGATAGTATTGACGTAATTTAATGTTGCTAGGAATAAATGAAAATTGACTTTTATACTAAGGTGGAATACATAATTTGTCTTCTAACTATCACCCTGGATTCAAAAAGCCAAACATGGCTGTTTAAGGAATCATAGAATTCATATGCAGTAGATTAGAATTGGGGAGACCAAACCCTCGATTTTGACTTTATTTGAGGAATAATATTTTTTTTTGGGAGTAAGGAATGGGATGCTACTCGAAAACGTCTCCCATTCAAAAGTCAACCTCTCCTACACGCGGTGCTCCTTGCGTTTGCTAACGAGGCTCTGGCGACTGACTATCTCTGGGTATAAGGAGATCCCACTACCAAGTGCTAATGGCCTCCACGGAGGGTGGAAGAGTAGATAGGGAACAGGGCACTCTATTATCCTTGGGGTAAGAAATAATCCCTAAGGCGGATGAACTACAAGTAGTCAATAGCATTAGGATGCAGAAGGAAAGGAGAAATAACTGCAAGAAAACATAAAACTAGAAATGGATAGGCTATAAATAGACATCCTTGGAATAACAGAAATGAGGTGGCCTCAAGCAGGAGATTTCTGGAGTGGAGAGTACCAGATTATTCACACAGGTACTGCTGCAGATAGGCCAGGACAAGCAAGGAAGGGGATTATATTGAACAAAATATGTGGTAACAAAATCAAAGGACACATGCAATATAATAGAAGAATTATTCTAGTCAGAGTTAGTACAAAACCAAATGATACAGTGATAATACAAATATATATGCTGACCATGCAGGAGGAAGATGACAAAATAGAGAAGATTTATGAAGAACTTGACAGTATTATTAGCAGAATAAATGGTGAAGACAATCTTATAATTCTTTGGGACCGGAATGCAACTGTAGGCAAGGGAAAGAGGGAAATATGGTTGGCTGCTTCGGACTTGGTAAAAGGAACAAAAGAGGTGAGAGAATGATAGAGTTCTGCTCTAAACATAAAATAGTAGTAACCAACACCATGTTTCAGCACCATCCCAGAAGAAGGTACTCGTGGAGAGCTCCTGGTGAAAGGAGAGCACAAATAGATTTAATCCTAGTAAGAGAGTGATTTAGAAACCAAGTGAAAGATAGTAAAAGCTACCCAGGAGCAGACATTGACAGTGACCATAGCCTTGTTTTGATGAACTGTGAACTTAAGTTCAAGAATCTAAAAACAAAAGAAAGGAAGTAATGGAAAATACATAAATTGAAGGAACCGACCAAGAAAAATCAATTTGAAGAAGAAACAAACAAGCCAACTAAGCATACAGCAGATGAGATTAATCTAGCCAAAATATGGAGCGCAATTAAACAGAATATCCATGACAGCACGAACCTTGTAGTGCGAAAAGACGAATTGGAACCAAGAAAGGAATGGATAAGCGAGGAAGTAGTGGAACTGATAAAAGAAAGAAGAATGTTCAAGAGCTCAAAGGAAAAATAGGGTAAAATAAAATACAGAAGATTACGAAATAAAATTCATAAACTAGGTCTAAGAGATAAGGGAGTATTCCAACAAAAGATATGTGCAAAGATTGACTCATTTATGAAAACAGACCAAATAGATACGGCATATGGTAAAAATCAAAAAGTTCTTTAGGTATAAAAAACTTAAGGCAGTGAGTATTATGGATGGGAATGGCACACTTATCTACGAAGAAGAAGTAGCAAACAGATGGAAAGACTACCTTGAAAGCCGTGAAGACAAAGACCAAGAGAGTCCAATTGAACCAGAAGATGAAGAAGAAGAAAAAGGAGACACTATAATAATGATAGAAGAGTTCCAAAAGGCATTAGGAAGTTTGAAAGACAAGAAGGGACCTGGAGTAGATGAAATACCAACTCATAATATATTGTGGAGGGAAGATGAAAGTGGAACTAAATGACCTTGTTTGTAAAATATATAAGTCCAGAAGTTTGCTGGAAGATTTTCCGAAGTTCATAATAGTTTCTAATAGATCACCAATACCTAAAAAGAACAATTCACAAAAATGTGAGGATTACAAAACTCTTAGCTTTGTGTGTCATGCATCAAAAATAATTACAAAAATAGTTCATGATAGGATTGAAAAAATTGTACAAGATTGATTAACAAAAGACCAGTACGGCTTCCCAAAAGGAGTAGGAACGAGAGAGGCCATTGAGACAAATAATAGAAAAACAGATGAGAAAAGGCAAAACAACATTTATTTCTTTCATTGATCTAGAAAAGGCCTTCGACAATGTCAATTGGAATACACTATTTGATATTTTAAAGAAATTTGCAATCAATTTCAGAGAAAGAAGACTTATTTATAGTTTCTACAAAAATGAAAAAGGAGTGGTTAGGTTTGGCTCCAAGGAAAAGGGAGCAAAAATTAGTAAGGGTGTTAGACAAGGGTACTCCTCATTGCCATATTTATTCTATTTATATGTACAAGACGCTATAGACAGGTTAAGAGAAGAGATAGAAATTGGAATTAAAGTAAACGGGGAGAGAGTGGACATGCTTAGATTTGCAGATGATATAGTTGTGTTAGCAGAAAGTGAGGAGGATTTTTAAAAAATATTGAATGTAATGAACAGGGTAATGATAAATGACTACAACATGAAAATAAACAAACTTAAGACAAAGATTCTAATCTGCGATAAAAGCAAAAACATAAGAGCAAATGTAAAATTAGAAATGTTACCCTTCAACAAGTGAAAGAATTTAACTATCTGGTAAGTAAAATCACGTGGGATGGAAGAAGTACAAGAGATATAAAATGCAGCATTAACCAAGCAAAACTAGCATTAAATAAAAAGAAAACTCTACTAACATCAAAAAGCATTAGTTTGGAGACAAGGTTTATGAAGAGGTTTGGAAATGTTGCGCTATATGGAAGTGAATCGTGGACTAAAGGGGAGAGTGAAATGAAAAGACATCCTTTGAAGCATGGTGTTACAGAAGAATGCTGAAAGTAAACTGGATGGAAAGGAAATCGAATAAAGAAATCTTTCAAAAAGCTCAGGAAGAAGAAAGAATCATTAAAGAAAGGGGAGTTAAACTTATTGGACATTTACTACAACACGATAGTCAAGTTAAAAGAATAATGGAAGGAAAATTTAAGGGTACGAATTGCAGAGGAAGACCCCGACTAGACTACGTGAGGCAAATCATGAAAGATATGCAATACCTTAGTACAAACTGAAATGGAAAGCTGAGAAAAGAGATGCATGGAGATCTGCTGCCAACCTACTCAAGTATCGAAACAGAAGAATATTATTTTAAGAGTTCAATGTTACATGTACACACAAACATACACATCTATGATATATATATACAAAGATGTTCTTGAGATTTAATTGTCCAATTGTCTGTGATTATCAATTTTTAAATAAGAGGGATATGTATGATGTGAATGGAGTACTTCTCCTGGATGGAACTGACCTCTCTGTTTCTGCATATCCTCATGAAGATTGAGAACGTCATGATTTGAAGTAATTTTGCTCCAGCATTCATTGATTTCTTTGAGTTGTGTCTCAGCACTTTTTGCTTCGGCTTCAAGATGTTCCCTCTGAACCTGACTCAGCTTCAACTCCTGATAGTGCCGTTTCTTCTCCCGTGAATCATTTGCAATTTGCACATTTTTCACCTGAAAATAATTCCCAAACACTACAGCAAGGTATTATCATATTTATCAGCATAATACATACTTTTTTCCCAAGAAGTTAGGCATGAAATTCATCCTTCCAAAAAAATATAATAATTTTTTTATTTAAACATAATTAAATAAAAAGAATCATATTCTTCTTGGACTCAATTTAAAACATGATTCTTAGTTATTGTTTTTTTTTAATGTCTTGTCTCCTGAAAGCAACTTTTTGGGAAACTTGTCAAAATCAGCTGATCAACACTTATAATGGCCGGTTTCTCAACCGCAGGTTAACTTTTATTCAGAGGTTAAACTATCTATCCTGCCAAAATTGGTTTCTCGAAAGGTAGGATAAGTAATCTGCAGGTTAAAAGGCCAAATAAAATATCTTTAGAAGAGGAAGGGGCACTAGAGAAGCTATTGGACTACTGCAAATAGTTGGAGAAAGATACCGGGAAAGAGGAAAAGGAGTAAGCTTATTTCATTGTTTTGGAGAAAGCTTTCAACAGGGTCAAGTGGGATAAGTTAATGGAAATTCTTAAAATTAGGAGAGTAGATTGGAAGGACAGGAGACTGATCAGGGAATTGTATAGAACCCAAAAAGTGGCAGTGAAAGTTAATGGAAAATTGACAGAGTGGATGGAATTGGGTCGAGGGGTAAGGCATGGCTGTTGTCTCTCTCCAACATTATTTAACCTCTATATTGAGGATATGATTACTAACACCCTGGATGAGGAAAAAGGGGTAAGTATCAGAGGATGAGAAATAAAATGCATCAGATTTGCTGATGATATGGCTATCTTGGCCGATGAAAACCAGGCACTCCAAGGAATGATAAGATGTTTGGAAGAAGAGATGGAAAAATATGGGATGAGAATAAATTCCAGTAAAACAAAAGTTATGAGAGTGAATGATGGAGAAGTTATTAATGTTGTAACAAATGAGGGAAGAAGAATAGAGCTGGTTAAAAGGTATATCAGGGGAGCATGCTGACAGATGATTGGAAGAGTAGTTCAGAGATCAAGACAAGAATAGCTATGGCAAAGGAAGTCTTTTATAAGAAGAGAAATGTGCTGTGCAGTAGTATTAATCTAGAACTGAGGAAGAGATTGGTGAAATGTTTTGTATGGAGCGTTATGTTATATTGATGCAAAACATGGGCTTTGGGAAGAAAAGAGAAGGATAGAATTGATACTTTTGAAATGTGGGTATGGAGGAAGATGGAGAGAATAAAATGGGTGGATAGAATAAGAAATGATGAGAAGAGTTAGAGAGGAAAGAACATTACTCCGCACAATACAGAAGAGGAAGGGAAGCTGGATCGGATATATTTTAAGAGGGAAGGGGATTCTAACTACAGCCATTGAAGGAACAGTTGAAAGAGAAAAGAGAAGAGGAAGAAGAAAGCTAAAGTTAATAGATGAGGTGAAGAGAGGAGGATACAAGGAGACCAAAGAAGAGACCCGGAACAGGATTAAGTGGAAACAGTTGTGGTGTATGGGACCTGCCTACAGGCAGAATACGGCAGATTAATAGTTAACCCGAGGTTAAAATGCAAAGATGGCTTCCTGCGCAACGACTGACAACGATAAACTCGTATTTTCCAGACATCGTTATGGTGTTATTTGTCATTGCTACATCATGTTTCCTTTTAATATATCTTTAAATTGCTTGTATCGGTCCATATTGCAACTAAAGCTTCATTTTAGTACGGTCAGACTTGAGTTCTCAACTGTTCTGTTGTGAGTGCCATCGTGAGACGTATCGGTTGAGTTTGTTGATGTTTTTCAAAGAAATCTCTTGCGAATCTTCGTCACCAACGAGTAGAATGACCGAGAGTATCTCGAGATAAATAATGTTATTTACTCTACAATATACTGCTTTATATTATCGTGTATTTACATTTCTTGATAAATTATACTGTGAGTGTTGATTTATTCCGTTGGATTTCAGGCGATATCCGTTTGAAATTGACTCGGAGGAGCAATTTCTGAACGGCCTATCCCGAAAAACATCCTCGGCACTACTAGAAAAAATTAAAAAGAAGTTACGTCCACCATGCAATCGGTCATTGCATATCCGGATAAACATTTTTACAACGACATTGAGAGTTTTGGTAACGTTAGATTGGTTGTCATAGGAGAAGATAGGAAAGTTTTGTTTACTTCGGTTTAGGCTTGCAAGTATATGTATGTAAAATTGAAAGTAACGAATGTTAAAATTTACCAGTTGTTTTCCCTCCTCTGACAGCTTTTTCAATAGCTCTTCACTCTTCTCTTCCTGATTGACTATCGGAAGTTTAAGGATCCTGCATGTTTCGTCTCCTTTTTCAGCAAATTTTGCTCTCGAAAAGATAAAATATAAGTCATAAAATATATTCTAAACTTAAGTTGTTTTAAAGGGATTTACTAAAATTAGCATTTACTGCTCGCTTGCTTCTAATCTTCGTTGAATACGTAATCTTCTAGCTACTTTTCTTTCTTCGGTATCGCGAGCTGTCTGCTGAGAATCATCTTGCGTGGTATTTTCTTTCGTGAGAGTTTCTTTAACCGTATATGTCTCCTGGGAGGCCATATGATGATATATTTGATTGGTATGGTTGAAAGATCACGAAAAATAGTCTGCAGTCTCGACTATAAGAAATAAATCCTCTGAAAATAAAGTATGTTGTATATTTTCCGTTTTAAGTCACGCTTAATATATTGATTATTGAAGAGCAAGTTATACCTCTTACATTGGAATATGCCTTGTAATTAATAATTCTGCACCGTGAGTAATGTAGACGTTTATGCCTGCTTTCGCAAAGTGAAAATTGTCTAATGAAATCTCAATTTCTCTGGAATATTAATTGTTTAATCTCATTTTAGATACTGCAAGCAATGCAAGCTTTTCTATTAAAAATAGGTTGCCATGTATTCGCTATCAATACAGCATTATCTCCATAGCAACCACTAAGCGTTGAAACTTCAGTGAAAATCATGAAGCATGTTATTTACATGGTCAACATTAATAAGAAAATGAAATTATACTTCTAGAATATCAATTTTTACAATTAGTTATTTTTTATGGATCTAAAATTATTTTTATATTATTAACTTACTGTTTTACATAATATTTCCTAGAATATTAAATACTTAATTACACTTGGGTATAACTAACTATATGATGAACGTTAGATCAAATTTATTAGTAAACTACATGCACCACGAAGTAATAAAAGTTATCGTTCCACAAATGCAGTCGCAAAAGCATAGGCTCCTTTCAAGTGCAAGGTACTTTAATTTGGATTTTTCAATTGCTATGATTGCAACATACCTATGTAATTATATTATAAAAATATTATGTAAAACAGTAAGTTACACAATAAATATAATCAATAAATTATGTAAGAATATATAGTTAATATACTTAATTTGTAATCAGAGGTTTAACAGTGATGCATTTTTATAAAACAATGAAATTCTCTCGATTTGAATTTACTGTAATAATAAAACATGAAAAATAAATCATTTACAATAATATGAACTTCTACCCATGCGTCACAATATCTTTGTAATATTTAAAGTTTTAGTTGTAACTCAGAACAAAATTTAATTAATTAAAATTTATTAATAAATTAATTTTATTTACGTTATAAATGGAGCACTTAAACCATTAAAATATCTCAGTCAAAATTCTGAAGAATATTCCACTTTTTGGTTGAAAGCCTTACCTCATTCACTTAATTTAATTCTAGTAACTTTTTATTGTATCCTTACAGCCAGCAACAAACAAATGTTATGAGTAATACAAAATTGTAGCCAGAGTTGAAAACCTTAAGTCCCTTTGCAGAAATATGTTATGGTGATTGGCAGTATGTTACAGTATGCTTATGGTCACAATCAACCTCCTTTAATCTCTTAGATGGTTCAAAAAGAATGCATGCTTTTACAAGAAGACAAGATGGTCTAGGTGCACCACCTTCCTGGCTTTTTCCTGGAGGTTACACGTCATGGCCATAACGTCGTAAAAATTTCAATTCGGTGGCACTTGAGGAACATGGTTAGACTTTTGATCCCCAGTGTCTGTATATATATATATATATATATATGTAAGTATATCCGGAGAAGCATCTATATATAATAGATGAGTCTCTCTTTTATCAAAATTATCGCCTACCCTCAAATAATTCGTTGGGTGGCACTTTCAATGCAATATATGGCTACCAACGCACATAAAGGGAACTCCAGTTATACTAAATTATTATCTACTTCTATCAATGAATTATTGGGATTAATTAATATTTTCATATTAGAGAATCCTGAGAGACATGGTTAAGAATGTCAATAGATTAGGTTTTTGCAAGGTTTTGGAAGATATCAGCTGTATGAATTTCAGCTAGAAACAGCTTAGATAGTTCTGTATCTGATTTCTTTAGTTCATGTATGTAGGTAATTATGCCTTATTACCTAATGACAAGTAGGATAATAACTCTAGAAAGTTTCCCATCAACTAAGGAGATACCTGCATGTATGTACTTGGGGCTTAATGTTGGTTAAATTATATTATACTGATATTATTATATTTTTTATTTATTAATTTATTTATTATTATTATATTGTACTGGTTATTACAATTACTTGTATTTGTTGTTGCTGGTTAAACAACCATGAATTTCTAGTAATTGGAATAATTTTTAAAGTTTTGAAGTAATTACTTAAGAATTAATTAATTCACTATTTCTAATTATAAAATTCTAGATCACTTGATAACAATAGGAATAGCAAAGGCAATTTTATGGGACCAGTATGAAGCTCTAATGTTATTAGTACCAATGAATGCTGATGGATAAACCAAAGCTATGTTTAAAACTGTCCTTCATCAAATTTTTAGTGAGGATTAAAGAAAATGAAAATAAGAGATTTACTAACAAACAGGTTATTCCATACAAATTAAGTTGGTGCTGGTGTGTTTTAGTCAGCAAAACTAAGGCACATTTACATTAAGTATATGTGAATCAATTACATAAAACATTAATGAAGGAGAAATTTTATGAGAATTATTTGGCTGAGATGAAGGTCACTTCTGAAATAAATAAAAATATGAAAAATATCAGTTTTTCCAATAATTAATGATTATGCCATGCAAAGTTTGAAATAATAATTTAATTTCTTGTAGTACCATATATGTTTTTATATTCATTATAATCCTTTTAACAAAATATTCAGAAAATTCTCCATTTGTATACCTTTTATCTTTACATAAAAAGGATAATTACGAACTTTTATTAATAAAAATGTTTAATTTGAATTATCTACTTCTCCTCCTCCTTTGTTAGATTTACTTTTTATATGTATGAATCTATTTACATGTATATCTGTCTTATTGAAGTTTATTGATTTGTTGTATTTCATATTGTATTTGAAAGCATTATACTGATTTTATGTCCTGCCATTTACTTTGTAAACACAATTGTTATAATATGTACTCTCTTCTTGCTACTTGTAATTGGGTCTCCAAACCCATAATAAATTATTATTATTATTAAATGAATGAAAAACATTCACAAAACTAATAGATTTTAAGATTTCAAATGAAAATATGCTATGAAATTATTTGAATTACTTCTTATTGGTAATGAATGTCTAATGCTCATGTAAGAGGCTGGGAAGTAACGATCCTGCCTTTGGGATTTTATGAAATGTACTATGTCTTCGTTATTTATTAATTGATTTATTTCTTCATTATGCAGTCCATGGTCCATTTTCAAAGACTGGTCCATATATTTTTCTAATTATTCTTCTTTCAAATATCTTGAGATAATTTTCATCAGTTGTTGTTAGTGTTGTAACATCAGAAGATGCAATTGGTCGTATTACTGATTTATATAATTTAATTTTTGTAAAATTCAAAATTAACTTTGATTTGAGGATACCTTCATAAATATGATAAGTTTTGCTAGCATTTTCAATTCTATCGTGTAAATATTCTTTTGTTTGGTTCTTATTATATTTACCCAAATCCCTAGGTATTTGAATTCCTTCATTCCTTCAAATATATATTTTGCTAGTGTTAGGTCTCGCAATTGTTCATTTTCTGCATTTCTTGGTACTTCTAAATATTTTGTTTTCTCTTCATTTATGTGTAATCCTATTCTCTTAATTTCTTGATCCAATTTGGCAAATTAATCTTTAAGTTTATCTATATATAACTATGCTGGCAATGTCATCAGCATATGCAATTATCCATATCTATTAGTCTAGCAATGTTCCATTCTTGTATATTTCTTTTGAGGCTCTTTCTAAGCTTAAGTTGAATGAAAGGGTGGAGAGTCCATCTAATTGTTCAATTCATTCATTTATTTTAAAACTATCTATGATCTAATCTGCTACTTTAGCCATGCTTAGTAACTTTCTTATTTTAATGGTGTAAAATGCTTTCTGGAAATATATAAACAGGATAAGTAGGTCGATATTATATTCTAAATACTTTTCTACTATTTGCTTTAGCACGAAGATTTGCTCTGTTGCAGAATGGCCTTGTCTGAACCCCCCTTGATAATCTCGCAGTATCTCTTCAGCATACATATTCAGCCACTTATGTAATATACAAGTGAATATTTTATAACCTACAGTCAGTGATGTAATACTTCTATAATTATTACAATCTGTTTTATCCCCTTTCTTCCAAATGAGGCCAATGACACCTTTGTTCCATTCTTCTGCCAATCTCTCTTCTCTTCGTATTTTCACCATCGATGTAAGTATAGTCTGTATCAGTTTTTCTCTGCTGTATTTAATTAATTCTATCATCATTTCATCCAGGTGCTTTGTTGTTCTCCATTTTTTGTATTACATCTTTTATTTCTTGTAAGGTTGGTTCATGCACCTCTAATACTGCTGTAAGAAACTCTCTTGCTACCTCTATTTCTTCTTTCATTTCAGCTGTTAGCATTTCCTGGATATACTACCACCATATGTACATGATTTGGTTATTGTCTATTAATAACTTTCATATTTGTCTTTACACCCTATACTTCTGGTTTGATATCACTTTACAAATCCTTTAGCTTTGCAAAAGAAACGGTTTTCAATTTTTGCCCAGCTTTTTCTGATTCTAGCCCACTGTACATCATTGTGTGTATTAGAATAAATGCTCACTAAAAGGTAAAAAATGCTAGAATGGTAATGAAGATGAAATTTAATTGCAAAAAGGTAATTATGTGCAAAAAAATGGAAGAACATAATTTCCTAAGTGGAAAATTTCGAGATCTGCAGGGTAATGCATGTGTATTGCGGGGTTGCCTAACTCCGATTTTCTGTTGCTAATTTTTCATAAGGCCTATTGAGTTGAACGGTCGGACATGTTTTGATTATTTTTAAACAGAAAATGTGCCCAGAAAGCCCAGACTTGGATAAAAATCAAATAACAGTGCCGCACAAATACAGACAGCAAACATCCTAGCAGCTAAAGCTGATAGTGTAAGGTTGGATATGCCGCAACTAAATTATGAGCGATAAGAACGCATAATAAAAAGTTTCTAAGAAAAGAGCGAATTGCGCTCGCTTGCGGCGGACGCTAAAACAAACTCTGGATCTCGCAAAAAGGAGACCAAACCATGTTCTGTTCGTTAAAATCACGTAATAAGGAAGAACATTTTCTGACATGAAAGCCCGTGTATTATAATTGGGGAGTTGAAACTTTCCCGGAATCCAACAGCTATCGAATAGCATTTCCAAAGTCCCGAAATGTTGAAACCTTCGGAAATCGGGAAATCGTATTTTCCACGAATTCTTGGGAATTCCCGGAAATAAACATTTAATTGGTCGTCGACGATCATCTGCAATAATGGCTGTGACCGTAAATGTTAAATAAGAGAAAGGCCGTAGTGGTTGCACTTTGGGGGGTCGTGACCCAACCCAGTATTTCCAAGGTTTTGAGGCATTCCTATTGGCAAAATATAGATAAAATACGTAAGTTATTGAAATTTCTAAATGAAATGTCGACCGAAATTTCAAGACTGGAAAGGAATTCTGTTTCTGTTTATTTTCAAACTTACAAAAACATCATATAGGATCTATTTTTTATTTTAAAACAGTATCTAATAGTATTCCTTATTTAAAACTAAACTATAAGAAATAGAGAATTAATTGCCGAATCAGAAAGTCGTTTTCTTTGTTTTGTAACGAATGCATTTAATATAGGTTTAAAATGTAATAACATAGACGTTGATCTAACTATTGAATGGCGAACATGTCAATTTAGGATTGAGAGAATGTGTTACAAGCTAATTTCTCTCCTTAGAAAAGCAAATATTTTGTCAGCTATTTAGCCCTTATTTCTACCCCTTATTATTTTCGCTCCTAAAAATAATTTTTTACTCAAGAAAAATTCGAAAACCTGCAAATTGCAGATTGCCTAAGACAGGTCTTTTAGCGAACCATCGAGGGGAAACGCCATTTAATTTAGAAGTTTTGCTATAATTTTTGTATTATTGTAATAATTAATAATTTGTCTCATTTGAAATAACCCTCACCGCAACAAGTCAAAGGTGCTCTATCTTTCAACATCCTGATATAAATCATAAAACCACTTCTTATAGGCCAAGGCAATTGATATATAAATAGTTACCATATATTTCCATAGATAAGACGATAGTTGAACCATAAAAAGGCCCCCAAAATCCGGGGTCGTCTAATAGGACAGATACAAAAAAATTGGATTGAAAGTTAAATGAATTAAAACCATCATAAAATTAAACAAATCACTCACCAATGTATTTATAACTATTTAGTTATGTAACAATAGTAAAACAATACTAAAATAAATTATAAGTAATGTTTATTGATAGTCCAGTTCATTATCCGAATCAGGACGAATATTTGCAGCAATCACAGTGCTGCTAGATACAAGAAAATATGACTTGTTCATTCAAAAATTAACGAATAGGGCACACTTGCGAACTCGCTGCACAGTATTGTTATCCAGATGATGATCGCTGATCTAAACTAAATTCATAGGCTGTTGAAAGCTTGGGGTCGTCTTACAGGACAGATATTTGCTAAAACTATAAAACTTTGACGAAAATATACACCCCAAGGAAGAATATACTTGAAAAAAGTCCGGCGGGACCGGGAACACCAGTCCTGGTTGCACGCCATCTCAAGCAAAAATACTTTACCTATTTTCTCAAAAATATGTAATTCGTCTTATCTGCGGTAATATACTGTATTTAAAACTTATGATAGGGAAAAAATGCCTTTAATTCTCGTGGCGAAAAAGCGTCCCTTTGACGACATAGTACGCTGAGTACATACACAGTCCCGTCACTGCCAATACCTGCACCAATTTTCACACGTCCGGTTCCAATCGATATCTGGCCCTGAAATGAAATATTGGGACCCCGTAAGCGGCGGCAAAACAAAAAATGTTATGTTTATACATACCACTCGCTAAATAAAGAATCTGAAATACATAATGCTCAAGAGGAGAGTATTCCTGGAATCTAAATATTTCCCCAACTCTCGTCCCGTTAAAAGGTTAAAATTGACGTCTTGGCCCGAAATCACGACGCGTTTATTAACGGCGAGAATGACACGAACAGATTTATGGGTAAGTGGCGGCTTCGAGTCCATATCCTATCTTATTTTAGCAAGAAACTCCGCTATCACTCACGGCACGATGAAAATTACTTTGGGAAGAGAATTTGATTTGTGACCGACAGATATTGAGGTATATTTAAGGAAACAGGTGAAGTCTCTTGTCATTGAAGCCATGGGTTCAGTGCAAGCCTTCGTCGTCCTCGCTATGGTCCTCATCTGCGGAGAAGCCTTTGCCATAGGTAAGAGAACTAATCCAACATTTTTCGTTCATTTTGCGCGCCTCCATCTTAATAGGAATTTCATTCTATTGTTAATCGACCATCGCTTGCTCTCTCACCAAATTTACCATTCTTTCTAACAAGCTTCTCGGACGATTACTAGCCGGAAAATAGCTCGCCGTGTACTAGAAAGTTTTTAACATGTGCATGTAACTCTAGCGTGAATCTGATTATTGGGTCGGACTTAGTTGAGTTTGGCCTTGGAGCAGGAACTTCGTCTTCTGATGATTGTTTAATTTTGTGTCGGAGCAAAATGTTTTTTTTTAATTTTCTCCCGGCACTTTTTTCCAGCTCGTATAACATAAAAAATAGAGAAGGTAAACTTGAAATGGAACACGGTTAAAAAAATATATGCATAAGGTTTTTAATTCTAGGTAAGAAGGAATAATGTTGAATTGATTAAAAGTGCTTCGACATTGTAGGTCATTTCACAAATGGGATCCCACCGGGAATCAAACCTGGGACCGCTTACTCCGAGGCCGAGCGCGTTGCCTACTTGGCTATCCTAGAGCCCCGGAAAGATTTGAATCTAAGGAGAAGTTAGAAAGATACCTCGTGTTTTTCAGGGTGTTATATAGGCAAGGATCCCTCAGCCGTCGGTAAAAGCAGCTTCTCATTCTTACAGATCACAACAATTTAGTCAACGACTCCGGCTCTGTGATAGATTTTAAAATTTTATTTCAGGTATCTACTGATTGAAAGTCTTTTGGTAACTTTTTCAAGGGAATTAGGAAAACATACTGCTATATAAGCTAGCCCATGCTTGCGTAACATCTTTGAGGGTACAAAAACCATTTTCAGTAGAAACTATCCAAATATATCATAGCATCTTCACATGGTGTTTATACAAAAGTTGTGTTTATTGGCAGGTATTCTAGCATCTTTGATACCCGAGCAAATTTTAAAAACAAATTTTTTCTCATATAGTATTAAATTATCTAGTCGATGAACCTAAAAAAATACTTTTTGAAATTGGGGACGATATCTTACTAGGGTCCTGATCTACAGAAATCATGGATTGGTTCATCTGTGAAGCATAATTGGTAGTAAGTTGACTTTATTGTCTTTTCAATATCATCCACGTAATGTACAATATTTCCTTCCGGATACGGCATTGTAGATTTTAGCTGAAACACGAGTGAGGAATAGAAAAATCAAGACTGACTGAATGAAGGAAGAATCCTTCCATACCGATAATCATACTGTGCTTCACTTTTATTGCATCGACTGCATCGTACAATTGGGCATTTCCTACGTGGTGTTTATTATTAATAAGGGAATTAGCTTTCTAAGCCATAAAATCCCTAAAAAATATATGTTCTTCAAGTACCTGCACAGAAAGCCGTGAGAGAGCATACAACCGCTTAAGCTTGAGAGCTGGAAAGATTTACATTTCTTAACATATTTTAGCGCTTATCAAGGGTAGTCTATTAATAATTACTTTCTAAGAAATTTTTTTTGTGTAGTAGTATTATGGTATTATCTCAAGGGACATTTTTGTCCAACCCTGATGATCACCATCATTCATTAACTTATCCATTAGCATTTGGTAATTCTTGAGAGAAATGTGTTGCGGTGAGAAAAAATATTAAATGCACCATCATGTGTGACTGAATTTGGAGGAATCACAATCGGACCCAATGGGTCGCCAAATATTTTCACTGAAAGTATCCAGAGTTCCATTCCAACCAACTTGAAGTAAATTTTTATGAAGGGGACATTCTATTTTATTGTTGGTAGCCATTTTTATTTCTTAAGATTATATTTTGAATCATGAAGATGGAAGAAAGTAGTACTACAGGATATGAAATTCAACAGATTCTTATTCTAATCACGGAATTTTTCCTTTCAGTAAAATTTGGATATTGATAACGTAAACTGTTATTATGCAAATGGTAGTTTTTTCTGCTGAAATTATTCTGAAACTTCTATGTAATTCCAATTGTGATGATCCCCTCGAATTCTTTGCTACAAGGTGAAGATGTTGGCTGGAGGAATGAAGTGCCAGAGAGAAGGGTGACGGATGAGGGCCCTTGGATTGAGGCCTTCAAGCGCAACCCAAGCTGTATGAGCAGATGTGTGACCCAAGGGCAGATCCACCCCATCATGTGCCACTCTCTATGCTGAGGATATCGTCATTAAGTGTAGAAAACCCATAATTATATAAATTACAGATGCATGTATTTTCTGGCTCTGGAAATTAAACGCAACAATGGAATCATTATTAGATTTTCACTTCTTTTAATTACTTTGTTAAAGTGGTTATAATTTAAAATTGCACTCCAAGAAAATTGTTTGTAACTAACAGGGACCACAAGGAGAGTTAACAAACTCTGCATTTCCCTCATCTTTAAGACAATTGCAAAATAACTGCAATAGAAAATCTCAGAATTCATAGCTCAACAGATTCTGAAAAGAATCCTCTGTGATTTAAAAACATTTTTAGCAATTAACTTAATTACAGATCTATCAACTTCTTTCGAATGCAATTTCTTCGAGTCAATTTAAAGAATTCAAAACTTATTTAATTCTAGGAGAATCTAAGAGATAGGAATACCCATCGCCTTGCAACAAATATAAGACTAACTACGCAGCAATAAAAAGTGAAAGAATAATAGTTAAAGAAAATATATTTTTCAATGGCTCCAAAAGGAACAAATACACAAATTTATTCTTCTTGCCTGAAGATCTCTGTTATAGCCAGGACTCCTAAGGATAAAGATAACATACAGTTTAAAATTATATTCACTAATTTAGGTTAAGACCATTTATTTTTTCTGATCAAACTGTCTATATTATTTCATTTTAAACCAAGAAGAAATTTTTGAAATAGAATCAACCTGAACATGCTTTCAGAAATTTAATTCTATGGAATATTGTATTAGGAGATAGTATGTTTACACACTTACTCCGCGTTACATTTTTGAGATCTTCTGATTCCATTTGATATTCACCAATCTTAAAGCAGCCATCTTCTCCAACTGACATTACAAAAATGGAATATTTTAAGTATCTTCAAACAGAGTTAAGACATTCTCGATAGATTTGACATAATCAAGAAGACATATTATCGAAGTACCATAATACTTTAGCAAAACAAATTTACTTACTCCATAACTCATTCATGATAAACAATGCAATTCTCCAGAAAAATCTTAGAAAGTAGAGGAACACCACCATGTTTACCTGTAACAATGCACAGGAGTAAGTAAATAAGCATAGCTTTAAAGAAAAGAATTCTTTACTCCTTTATTGACTGATCATACACAATTCGACCTTTTTGGGTAGTAAGAGACGTGGCTTAGATGCACACATCCCAACTATTTCAGTCATTAATCCTCTAATTATTTGAGTAAGTCTCTAGCGTGACATAAAATTGCTATGGGAAAAAGATTAGATTGTGATCTGCTTTTTAATTATTGCACCTGAAGAAACAATGCCTTTACGAGTAACACTTAAGATGGTGATCACAGAATCAATTATTACTGGCATCATACATCTGATACAAGAAATGGATATAAACTGATCAAAAAGGTACTTGGAATTGAAAAAATAGAAGATTGAACCAAATTCGCCGGAAGGGGGATAAACTAATGCAAGCACACTCCTACAGACATCGCATTACTTCAGTTGGTGCATAAGATTTGAGAACATGTAGAGGAACTAATCATCAAATATATGTTTTAAGAGAGATAATGGAGAAGTTTTATCAATATAACCTAATATTACAGATTTTAAAAGATAACTTGAAATAGCTTTCTCATATTGTTGACTAAACCAGCTGAATATGTGATCCAACCAATAATGATGAGAGTAATAAGAATGGCCATGATTGATAGTGAATGAAGGGAAGAATAGTAAGGGAGAAGAATTTCAATTAAATAGAGGGGTGAAACAGGGAGATGGGCATGTTTTTAAATTCAACGATGTAATAATTTGTCCATCAATCCATTTTTAAATTCATTGATGGACCCGTCATATTGAATTTTTATTCACCAATGGATCTACGATGCTTTCCAATTATGTCCATTTTGCTTAATTACCGATGAAGAGCCAGTGGTTCTGATGACAGTAGCGGGTAATTCAAATTTTTATTTCCACAACCTCATAAAAATCCAGTAATTGGCAACTTACAAGGGGAGATATAACGTATTTATAATGCAACGATCTACAAACATCCATGTGCTATTTATGTTTTACCGAGGTTTAAAGAATTACGGAAATGGAAAAAGTTGTACATGCAAAAGGAGTCATCTTTTTAAACAGCAGATAAACCAGCAGACTGTCCTTAAATTCATCAAGAATCCTTCAAAGTAATCAGACAAATGCAAATCAGATTGATGCAATCCATCACTCATCAGATGAATTTCAAAACATGCCCTATATTCCTTTCATTTGGTATTGAATAGGAAAAATAAGATCAATTAGAACGCCACCACAATGACATTATCCACAAGGATAATGGCATGAGAGTGAGTAGATATTTTAAATCTTAAGATGATATGAATATCATTAAGTAAATTGGCTAGTCACAGTTGTACATTGTTTTTAATTGAAGACTTACTAAAGTTATATTTACATATTTTATTCAGTTATTAGAGTAATTATTAATTCATGATTACATTGGTAGTGGAGAGGTGCACAAGAGAATCCAAATAAACACTTATAAAGAGCAATCTAGTTTTTAAATATATTATACTCTAAACTGTTGTTGCTCCAAATTTGTAATGATATACACAAGAAGGTCAGGGCTAGCAGGAATTGGCTTTTGAATACAGGAAGTTAGAATTCTTGGGAGGCACCAAATTTCTTTCAAAAATGTTTAGGGTGGCAATTTTGGTTTTAGAAGCCGATAACATTGTGCATAGTACAGGTTATAATCAAATTACTTAAAATGACACAAATACATATTTAAAATCATGGAAAAATTAATTACTTCATTTCAAGTTTCGGTGAAAATTACATGCTGAGCAGATAGATCAACGGTTTAAGTCAAAGAAAAGCAATGCTTATATAATTATTGATTAAGCATCACATAATACAAATATCTTCAGAATATACACTGTTGATACCATCTACTCAAAAATTATTATGAAATCATAAATCCTAAGTACTCAATAGAGGTTGATTCGGAGTTTGAAAATTAATGAAATTTAATTTGTGGATACATAGTCTTACATTCAAATGTTTTTGACTGATATACACGAAAAATACATTATGAGAGAATAGGTTAAAGATATGCATTTAGGAATGAAGTAATAGAAAATTTAAAAAAAATACTGATCAAGGCAGATTAAAGAACGCTGATTTAGTAAACAAATGAGGAAGTAAATTGTTTATAGTCTTAAAACATATATCATGTTTGTAAGAGCACAGCTTAACTTTTTAAAAAATTTCAATGACTATACCCGCAGCAAATATAAACAGGAGAGAGTTGCATTCATTTATCTTTCCTAAAATTAGGAAACTTCAATATTGGAAAGGATACAAGGCATGATAAAGGCGACGGAAATCTTGAATCCACTCGATCATTTGCAGGAATGAGGGACAATCGGAACTGCCATCACATATTATTTCCTGGTTTTCAACTACAGTTAAATCACCGACATTTTCCAAAGATCTAAGAGCACGAAGCTCAAACCTTTCCAATTCGGTGTTATTGCTTTTGAACTCTTCCCTGAAATGAAAAACGTTTCCGTTACAAGGACGAATTACAAAGAAATACATCGAAAACAACTCTTATACATTATCTGATATAGCACAGCTATTTCCTTTTCAATACATTGTTTAATTTTGAATAATAGGTTGCCTTTTATCCCCGGTATCTTTCCAATTGGCATGTCATCTATTTCAGCCCTGAAAATAATTTTTCCTTAGGTTCAATAAGTAAATATGAGGAAATTACTTTTTTAGACAAACCTCTTGACGCAATACAGTTGTTCGGAGAAGTTCCGAATTTTTTCAACAGGCCCTAAACTTCTATCCAAAAGACCGCTTACAACATCTCTATGCTTGACTAGTTGCTTGAAAAAATCAAGTAGTGATTTTCTAAGCGGCTCCATCATTCATTTTAAATGAACCGCTTGAAAACGATAATCACAGCCACATAGTGAGATATAATTTTAACAACCTAGAGGAATGTGAGCTTAAATCTTCCTTTACAGCTCACACGAATACATGCGAATACATTAACGCTTGGTGGGCGATACCAAGGTGCTTGCGCTTCACAACGTTCACAACTTTTAAGACGCTGACGCCTTACTCGGGATTCGTTTGAACTAAGGGACATTACCCGCGAGAGTCGACATACTCTTGAGGCGAGCAGACTCTCTGCAGTTAGCTTGAGATCGTGCTCCGAAGTCGAGCACCTGAACCGTTATGTGAAGTGAGGGCATCCGAGGATCAGACGAAGCATGGATGGGAAGCCGATAGCCGAGGACGAGCCGGGTTACGGCGGAGAGCTCACTAATCCTTTTGTTCATCGCTTAGAACTCTCAGGAACTTATGAAAAAATCAAGGTAATTAACAAAAACCATACTTTAAATTTGGCTTAAAGAATTCAAATCAAGTAAAGAGCAATCGCCGCTCGACTTCAATTTCCAAAGCAGAACGTTTCCTGAATCGTAAACACAGGGTCAACATTTCGCGCTCGGCAATTGTTGCTTCATCTGTATTGTTGAGCAGGACTAAACAAATTAATTTTAGGACCTATTCTTTAAAATAAACCAAAGTTTGAAATGTTTCGCATCTTCTTTGACACACTTGCTAGTGATTGGGGACACTTTCCAAAAGTAGCAACCAACTATAACTTCAATCTGCTCATTTTCTTCTCTTTCGAGATACTGATACCCAGAAAATTTTTTTAAGTAATGAGTGGATACTAATTTACAGCCATTCTTATAATGAAGCTTTGTAATTAGGGAGAATGCTGATGAATTTCGAAGCTTATACGGTAATACATGATTTTCTTCCTCATAAGTATTGAATCACGAATCCTCTTTCATTGAAAAAAAAATGAGGAATTCACTATCATTATGCTTTGAAGATCCTAAATTTAAAAACTAAAGATTAAAACATTATTTCTCGAACATCATGATTAAAATTATTTCGTCTAAGATTACTAGTTATCGCTATATAGTAGAAATATTTAACATCGAAGATGTTCTTTCGATTCGTTATTTATTTAATTTATTATTCAAATTGCAAATAAACATCATTTGCACCAAAAATCAGTCACACTGAGATAATTTAAGATGTATCTAGAATTTTGCATTATTCTCTCTGTTGAACATAATTAATTGTATTAAAGAATTGTTATTCCCGCTGAGCTTGAGCTGAGCTATACCAAGTAATAAACGAAATATCTTGGAATTTTGATTTTAAAAGATTTCTACCCGTATTTGCTTAAATATTCTCCGAATTCTAAGTGCGCCGCACACTTAAGCATACCTTCGTTAACTTAAATTCTAGTGCAAATAATTAAAGATAGGACCACCAAGCATAAAATTAAAATTTGAAAACTATTTCGGTTTTATTCGATTTAGTTTCGTTGTCGAATCCGTAGCGGTCGTTTCGTCGCGGCGTATTGCGCTCATGGAATCAAAAACTATAGCTCTATACAAGATATTGTATATAAAAACGGAAAATGAAAACTTCAGAATTTTCTCAAATTCTCTCGTGACTATTCCTTAGTCAATTGAGAAATAAAACGTTTTGGGCGACATAAATTGGGCTGCGAAAACAAATTCTTCCGAAGTTTCTTAAGTATGTTTTTTATTTGTTTTTGGTTTCTTCAAATCAAATCGCACATTATTCAGATCCATGCTAATGATAAAAAGAGAGACTGAGAAAATGAATCAACATTGGATTGGAAATGAGTAATGGAAGCTTTAAAATTATAAAGTCATTCAAATATCATCAAAAATTATGCTGAAATCGAAAAATGCAAACGTCTAATCTTGGTTACACCCTTTCGAAAGGTGATTTGGGATGAGATGACTGGAAATTTAGAGCGCTCTGTAAACTGGAATGATCGGCACAACGACGGCCCACGGATTGGGAAGCACTTTCTTAAACTTATGCTCCAAATTTCGACCATCGCATTTTCTATGACCCTAATTCGTTAGCTATTTATATTTTAACCAAGTCTAAAACCACCAACAATTCAAATTTAAGAAAAAAATAATTATGATTAGAACAGGGATACTTATTTATTCAGAATTAACTACAAAATTGCTTTTCGAGAATCCATAAAGCTTGCCTATGATGGCTGATACCATAGCTAAATAAAATGCTACAGTTATATGTTTCCATAGCAAACTTTTAGTGCAAACGTAATGTATCTGTATTCCTATAGCATTATAGTATTTCTATTTTAATGTTTCAGAAACATAATTCCAGTCACTGAGTTTTTTCTGCCGCTTATTCCGTATTTACACCAATATTTGCCTTCTCTTTAAAAAGACATTATTATTATTATCTAATGAAATCCGATTTAAAATTTTTATTTTTCACTGAATGAATATTACTGCAGTTAAAGTTTGCTTGTGTTAAAAGTAATTTCGTGCATACAATTTACGATATTGCAAAACTGTTTCATAAAAATTAATGGTTACTTTATTGATATTTTAATATCGTAGCGAGAACCAATATTTGGTCAGGAAATGTTATGTTAGGTTGTTTGATATCATTGCTGTCTTATTCCATCGCAAACTATTCAAATTGCTATTTACATGCGCCACTTCTCGTCTTGAATTCCACTAAAACTACGCTGTTAAGCATCTGCTTTGCAAATATTTTGCTAATTCAAATTAACTTATATTCCCAATGTAAAGAAAGGAAAGCTGAGACAGGGCTGTTTAGATGATAGAGGTTTAAAATCTCCAATAGCTGTTATTGTCGGCGTTCCTCTTCTCATTCCCCGGTATTCCGAGAAAACAAGAAAGGACACCGCACTTTTTGAGAGCACTCGAGTACGTTTAATTCGAAAAGTAAATTGAAATCGCTTAATGAAATGCAGTTCTTCATCATTCTTGCTTTTATATGATCTTGCAAGTAAGGAAGATTAATAATAACTAAATTTTCATAAAGATTCTAATAAAATGTTTATTCATCCATGCATATTAAAGTTGATATTAATACCGCTCTGTTTTCTACATTATTTTAAATTGAATCTGTTTTCCCATTCGAGGGTTCAAACTGAAACTTTTTCAGACGTAAAACTGACCGTTTCCCTCGTGGAAATTATAAAGATTGAAGGGATAAACATATCCTACAAACTCTGAAGTAACAGCTCATTTACAAACAATCCTCTTACTTTGCATGGAATAAGCAGTGGGATTGGCCAACGTAAGACATAGAAAAGATCGGCCTATGGTTGTATATTGGACCAAAGAAGAAATCCTTGCGTACCGAAAGTAAGGGAAACTGCATAATAACAATTTGAAAGTATAATTCGAAAATAAGCGTATTGGGATTCTTGCGGACAACAAATAAAACCGAATCAAATTATTGTGCTGCAAAGTTACGAGTACACTAGTTATCCGCAAACCTGCGTTTGCGAATTTGCATATCCTCCGGTTATATATTAAGTCACACATAATGCGCGAGCATAGCCTTTTATTATTAGTAAATAGTTTAGCCAATAAAATACTCTTGAAATTCAGTCAGATGAATTATCTAGAATTGTGAATTTAGAATACTTAATATAAGCTTAATGTTGAAATTTCTCTTTTAGCGTGGTCCATAACACTTTTTAGGACCTGATTTACTGAAGGACCCGTAAGTGCGACTTCCGTATTTTTTTATTTAAGTTCGCGTTGCAAGTTGACCTTCAGGCCAGGTGGCAATGTTTGCGGGGAACATTAAAATGATTTTAAGCCTGGCATTCGCCCAAAGACGGGAGGGAAACCCCTCCAAAAGCCTCCCGTAGGCTGTACAATTAAACTAGTATATATATATTACAAGTACGAAAAATAAAATCATAAATCATGAATAAGAACTATCATACTTACATAAATATATATGAGATCTGTCAATTAACTACAGTAATACAGTACAAGGTAGAATATCCATATAGTCACATACATAAAAATAGATTGATGGAATATAACAATACAATGTATTCGTGAAGTTTCTGAATAATGTATCCCCTGAGGATATCGAGGGAGTATCTTACATTGAAAAATCCTGAGAACTTCATTAGCACGACAAGAAAATGAGTTGCGACAATGAACATCTTCCGAATCACCTTAGGTTTACTTAAATGGGATTACGTTTACATTTCCATTGACAGTTCTTACAAAAAGCTCTTTAATGTTATCTTGCCTCGCGAGTGTTTCCCATGCCAATCTGCCATCTTTCAGATGTTCCGGTATTAATACAAACGCAACTGTCTGACGGACGACTAAAGAATTAATCAGATTTGAATTGATGCCGGTGCCATTATGGGGAAGGAAGGCGTGTTTCAGAGATGTATATTAGGAAGCAAAATGCAGTTGCAAATATCTTTGCGTGTGAGACAGTATTAAAACTAGAAAGTCTTTTGCAAACTAAATACTACTTATTTTAATATTAGTCATCCGTTATTTGGTACGAGTAAGTAGAGATGAGTCACATAACCTGATGTGCTAAATAGAGAGCGAGGAGTAATGTCGCTAAAAGAAGCAAACATTCTGTAGATCTAGCAACAAAATTGCTGAATTGGCAAATGCGATTATCTCTCCTATTATTACCTTTCTCCTCTTACATTCCATTTAAACAGGATCCACTCGAGCTGCACAAGAAGGGAAAAATAGTGACTTGCTGGGACTCGAACCCAGGTCTCCCACTTTCCGATCAGGCATTCCTGCCCGGAAAGTGGTAGAGCTGCCAAAATCAAGCAAAATCTTTCGTCACGGGCTCTTCCATCAGCACATCGCCATGCGTAAAACGATGAATGATATAATTACGCGATCGCTCGAAGAAGAGGTAACGGAAATATAATTAAGAGGAAGTAATCTTCAGTTAGCGAATTTCTCATCCACGCACAGAAGCCTTCAATTAATTTTCCTCGTTATAAATACAGAGCTTTTCACCGTTTTTTCTGAAAATTGGGCAGCTAATGGACCACGATAACACCAAGTGTTTTATTCAGATCTTCATAAAACGAGTTGAACGCAAATTCATATAGACTGATTTTTATTTCTACTCGTTTAAATGCCACGGAATTGAATCTCGTTTTCATCTCAGCTACTTTGGAGATTGTATCAATGTATTAATTCTAATCCACCATTCGTATCATCGACAGTGAACATTCATTATTGTGGATAAATGAAATAATTTCTGTGAAAAATTGAATTATAAAAGAGCTTAACTCTTACGTTAGGCGGCAGTTGGAGGTGTAAAATGGGAAATGATGGGACCACTCCTTTGATGATATCGCAAAATAAGCTATTCATTCGGAGCATGAGGATGAGCCAAAAAATAATGATAGCGAGTTGTTACTACAGCAAATATCCATATGTTTGGATATCACGACAACATGGTATTTAACTAGCCAACAGAAGAGAATTTAGAGGCTTATTTAGGTATAGAATTAAGATACTTATATGAGTTATTACACGAAATCGTCCAAAAATAGCAAGTTCCTAATTCTGAATTGACGTCATCTAAGATCATTCGAAGCATTTCGAACGGAGTAAAGGGATTGGTTATTACATAAGTAATCTATGTTTTCTTCTTGAATACTAATTCAGTTGTAACTTTTTCTGATATCACGTATTTTTAATTGTAAACAAATCCCATAGACATATCCTGATGGACACTTGAATCCGCTGAAGCCGCTCGAAGTTAAATTGATTCCATATGGAACTGTGAGCAAACACTTGAATAAATGTCTTGATATTCGATATATTTTATCAATAATATTTCACATTCCACTCATTTCGTTCTCATGTATTCTAATATATATTTCGCATATAACTAGAAGGGTTCGATTTTATATAAAAATAGATGTCTGACACTACGATAATATGAACGTTTGAACAAAAAAGCTAATCTGTCCACTTTGTTGTGCACGGGCACTTTTATTCAAACAACCAAGATATATTTCCGTGAAGCGTTGTTGGAAATATCTAATGATTATGGACCTCGTAAAATCACTGCACACGACAGTAACAATAGCTTTATGCAAAATATATTTCCAGGAACTTTTTGAAGACGTATTTCAAAGGCCGCACTGGGTCACGGACGAGCGGACGTCTCACTTTGTGGGCCACAGTTTGCGGGGCACATGCCATTACTCATTTTTCTCAGGTGTCTTCGTGATTTTTTCATTGACAAACCACACGTCTGTTTATCCAAAAAGAACTCAATAACAATAGATGTTATTGGATTGTCGTGAAAATAATAATGCAATAAACTAAATAATCCAGAAGTAAGAGTTTTGTTGCATGTACTGTTACGCTTCTGAGAATGCAATGTCTTTCACTCATTAGAACACGAGAAGAGCTGAAACGAGCTAATTTCCATTTCACCCGATTCTTTAGAATACCAACTAATTTTTGCGAATTCCTCTTGGTGATTCTGATTATTCATACGCCTGATTCAGATATTTTCATATACTTTCGAATTGTCACTCACACTCACTTTGTGACCTGACTTAAAAATAAATTATCTATATTTAATCTTGAAATTAAGAGAAAATTATAAGTGTTCTTGACTGACAGAAACCAAATGAAGATCAGCATTTCTTATATCATTATAGTGTGCCCCATGCGTTGTAAGTTAAGAAATATTTATTATTTAATTGCTCCAAATTACGCATATTCATTAATAATCTTGTTAAAATAACATCAAATATTCATCAGCTCTTGAACTGCTGAACTCATATTTAGACGTAGTTATGTTGTCTCCTATGCTCGGAGCACCTTTATAAATGCACGAATAAAAATTTAAAAATTAAAATTATTGAAGTATTTAGTATGAATCAGAACTAGCAGAATCCATTTTGTTTCGGTCGCTTTTACTTTGCGTACACGCACACGTATCCTCCGAAAATTTGGAGGCACAGTCAATCAGTCTTTAAATACATCATGAATTCTTGGGCCATTCACGTATCCCCCCCCACATCTCCTTTCCTCGAGGACCTTGAACTACTTTCTTACCGTAATCCTCTGGCGTGGGTAGTGAGAACCACGGAAATGCGGTCTTCCTTAATACACACACACGAATCAATCACGCTGCCCTCTTTCGGAATTAGCACGTTCATGCCCTCCTTTATTCACAATACACTTCCAAACTTTCTTATTCTGGAACACTTCTTTCGCCGAAGACATTCATTCCTATTTATTCTTTGAGCCCATCTCTTCAGCATTCGTTATCCACTCCAACCATTTCCATCACATGTTTTCCTCTCCTTTTATAAACATTCGAATTTTCTTCATTCACCATATATGCCATTCTACTTCCGCCCACCCTTTCTATTTGTCCAATCTGTTACACCCCATTCATACTGATCACACAGACATTCTTTTGATCCACATTTCCCACTCCTTATCGACTCTTTATTCCACACATAATCCATTCTAACCTCCTTCAGTTTACTCACACGCATCTCCTAACTGTTCAAACTTTCGCTTCAACTACCTACTGAGCGCAAATGCAAAGATTAACTGTTAGAACGTTGAGAGGATGCTCATCGAGAGTCAAAGAAATAGCTTATTTTTCTCCCGCGTCTGGAATACTGCTGTGCGGTTTGGGACCCGCACGATGTAGGTTTAGTCTCAGATTTAGTGATGGTCCAGCGTAGAGCAGCCCGATTCGTTTGCGGGGATTTCAGGTTTGATAGCAGCGTTACGGCAATGATAGAGTCCCTCGGTTGGAATTCACTACAGAAGATCTGAATATCGTCGGAAACTTTTCGAAAAGTTCATTCGTTCAGAATTTATAGACGAAGTAAGTGAAATGTTAGTGCCAGTAAGGAGCGAACGTGATCTCCGAGAGGCATCGACGAAGCATTATAGGGAAGTAATCGCAAGGATGGATATTTATTTTTGGTCGTTTTTTCCCCTGGCTATTAGAGATGCTAATAGCGATGAATGAATAATGGTGGTGTATTACACCCCCTGCCATGCGCCTCTAGTGGCTTGCAGGGTATATATCTAAATCTAAATGCAGCCGTTTTGACTCTCTCGATCATAATCGTCAATTAATCACAGAGCAACGTTCAGATTCATACACAGCTAACCTTCGTCCTTCGTCAATAACCTTCTTAAGCCGAACCATTTTATATCAACTGCAGGTGTGGCGATCGGGCGTCACTTAATTTAGACGGAAGTCCTTCTACCGGAAGCTCTCTCCTTCTTCCTCGTATTTTGCAATGATTTACTTATCCTATTTGTTTTTAGGATCCTTCGTCTTTTCAAAGACTTATTTCGGCACAAAACTCATTCAAAGCAACACAGATTGGAAAAATTAATGCAACAAATTTTAGTAATGCAATTCTCTCAGATTTTCATAGTCAAAGTAGCGAGGGAGGAAGTTACCGGAATTAGAGCTTTGTCCCATCCGGAACGGTTTAAAATTAAAATGGTGCCAAGCGATAAAAATACTTATAGAAACATCTAACAATTAATTAAAGAAACACAATGTAATGACAATATTGTAAAACCCCCGAAACCTAGAACACCTCGTCACACACTCGTCTTCGTGAATTAGAATCCGTTTGTTTACACAAATAACATCAAGTCGTTTCAATTTTCAATCAACGATGATATTCAAAGTAAAATTTTATTTTTCAACAGTTTAAGCACGGTAATATTTCAATAACCGCTTTTTTCGGAATATTGAGTTTTAATATCTTTTCCACCAAAAGAAACTAGCATTACAACGAATTTAAATTCTCATTAACTTTTTCCGAAGTAGGTAGTCTTAAATACACGGCGGATTGACGCTCTTGAGTGAAAGAAGAACGCATTTTGTTTGAAAATTAAGTAAATATTGACGAAAGACAGTATTTTGCTAGCTATATATTGAATCAAATCCATGTTAGTTGTTTCCAACTCACAAATAGTGCAAATCACCAAAGGCAATAGCGTTGTCCCCAATTAGATAACAGATGCGCTGCCATTATTCAGCCCTGAGGCCGTATTCAATCTCATTCCCTCCATCTTCAGCTAACAATGACTTTGGAGGGGAAATGTGGCTTACAAGATGAGGTGTCCTTGTTTTCCTCTCTGAGCCTTAATGCTATGGGTGGAATGCATATGTAGCCCTATAAATAATACTTAACGCAGAATTAAACAAGGATCGGTTGACACTCATCATCTCTTTTATTTCTCTAACTTTCAGTTTAGCATACCCAGAAACAAGACTCATCGTTTACTGATAGAGGGCAATGGAAATTCCTTTTTCTTCATCCATACCAAAAATAAATGAAAAAGAATCCATCATATGGTGAAAAGGAATTAGTACCCTTAACATAAGTAATTATATATTTAGCGCACCATTAGAGAAAGTGTTTACCTCTAAAAGTAGCTTATGTCCGGAGAAAGAAACAGAGGATCTATTTACATAAATAGAGAGGGGAGGGGTGCCTCTGCCTTAATTTTAATTGATAATGCTGATGGAGAAACGCTTATTAAATCTGTCCATTTCCATGGGAGAGCCAAAAGTAACGGCTCGTGCCTGCAATTATTTCGGAAACAGGACAGGAAACAAATGTTCCAAGTAGTTGATGCAGAAATTCGGGAATCAACAGTTAGAACTATTTCAGGCTCAACTATTCTCAAACTGAAGCTTCCGCTTTGCGATATTCTCTTGTCTGACGACGCATTTGAAATCCGATTCGCCGAGTGCTTCTTAAAAATAGAATTTCGTCTCCATTTTCTTACGATTAAATTTACAGTGTGTTCTCCTTCGCTTGGACGTCATAGATATGAGTAGTTACGAGTCGAATATATTTTTCTCTATTTAAACTATGAAATTATTTATAATTAAGCTTTCCAGCATTAACCACATATAGCTTCTGAATAACGTACGTTTCGGAAAAAACTTAGATTTGCATACGCTGAATAATTTTTAGGGTTATCCAACAAAAAATATGAATTAAATCAAGATTAGCTAGTTTATTTCAATGTTTAGGGAATTACACCGTATTCAAGTAGGAAATAATCTAATGAGCTTACATTGTATGTGGATACTCTTTTTCTTCCATCAAATCTCAATGTTAATCGAAATAAAATCGAATGAAGAAGCAACTCAGCCATTTTGCAAGTATCTCATTGTGGAGACGGATGGACAGAGAGGAGAAGGAGCATCTTACAAAACACTTTGAACACCCAACCTTGAAAGTTTAAAATGTATTTCAAACGCTAATATATGATTACCGGAAAACTTTCTTTGTCTTGTATGATAGTATGTTCAGTCTTCTTTACATTTGCATCACCTTTGTCAAAAAATAAATTACAAAGAGTGTTCAATGTGTTCCTGGAAGATGCTCCTTGCCCTATTCTCACGTCTCACTATCAGTTCGTCAACACTTTTCATAATAAAATACTTGCGAAAATGCTGAGCGGCAAATTCGCTCACTTTCATTTCAGTTTTTAATTAATCCTGTGACGCTTGATTAACATTTTGAGCCGATCCTTGAGTAGTCTCCGATTCAGATACTAATTATTGTGAATACGTCAAACGTAATATGGCATTTGCTGCTACTGTTATGCGGAAGTTGATGTCCGTGAGTGTACTACGCCATGCTGTGTAACATAGTGACGGTGAGGTGTGCACCCAAGTCCGATTCCCTGATTCAGAATCGTATTCTGTCTGTCGTCAGACATGTGTGATGATACAAATTCTGAAAGGAGTGCACTTCCTGCTCTGGGTTCAACGAGTGTCCATCGCTTAAACTCCGAAATCGTACTTCAACAATGTCGATATGCTTTTCATCGTTTCCTTATTGCTGATCGTTTCGCCGTTTCGTTCGAGAAGTGGGGGAAAAGGGGCCACAGAGGGACTGTTGCCGAAAATTCAGACTCGTGAATTGGGCTGCGGTGACCGGAACGCTTTCCTCTTGGGGATGACGCTCTCGGGAATTTGGGCCTTTGAAGCCATCGACGGGGAAAACGGGTCAACCGTTAGTTTCGGCTTTTCATGGTCGACGAATCCCTCCATCGCACCTCGTAATTTTGCCTGCATGTGAGGGTGCGTATATATATATATGTATATATATAAATTCAAACATAAAATGACAACTGAGTTTAAGAAATCTTGAGTTGATCAATACGTGAGAGAGACGTGCTTTACAGCTCATTGAGATGAAATGTTTTTCCCTTATCCTCCGGCGATGTCCGGCCTACTTCCTAAAATTAAGGTCTAGCAAAGACACTGTCCTCGTTTTGTATATATCTTGTACTGTTTGAAAGAAATATAACAAAGAATACAGTGTTGTATGAAAAAACTTTAAATTATATCTCTTTCGTTCCTTAGTACATACTACTTCACGCATTTGGAGAAACTAAATAATTCTAAACAGTGTAGTTCCACTGAAATTATGTTGATGTTGTTTAATAATAGCGGAAACATTCGACAGACTTATTTATTAAATATATAAACAAACCGTAACTTAAGTAATGGGCTCCGTCATATATATTCTACAATTAAATATCTAGGTCATTATTATATTAGTATATATTATTATAGGAATATATTTACCTTGCCTTTATCCATCAACCAATTGAATTTATGAGTGTGGTATGCGTAAAATCACCAAGTACTTTTGAAAATCTCGATTTATATTTTTCTTAGAGCTGAATTTAATTAATCATTACGTATTTCTCTCCTATATTCGTGCACAATACCGAATTTCAGGATATATTTTTGAGTTTGTGAGTCATTAAAATGCCTAGTGTTTAGCTAGATAGTTTATCCTTCAAAGTCACCTTCTAAACACAATAGGCAGGTCGAAACAAAATATAAATATTAACAAGTTGAACTTTGAAGGGAAGGACATCGAGAGTCAATGAAATAACTTGTTTTGGTTTAATTTGACCTTTTCTCGATCAAAGCAGCACTTTTCCTTAGCGTAGATTTCAGGTTGGTCAGCGTTGATGCAGCCATTGAAGTCTCTCGGTTAGGATTCTCTCCCGGAGATGGTAATAAAACGTCTTCATTTGGGCGAGACTAAAAGTCTCCTTTTCTATCTAACTCACAAAGAGGAGATCAGATTACTGACGGAAAATTTTATAAAGTTCTTTCGAGACTTAGAAAGGGATTTGGTGATCACTCTCTCCGAGCTGCACGAGCTAAGTCAGTTTCAAATCACGGCTAATTCTTCTTTTCTCCACAAATACATTTGCTCAATGAAAATGCTTCGCAATTCTGATTTAAAGGTCATGAAGTTCAACGAAGAGCATAATTTCGAAAGAACTGAGTAACATACCACACTGTTGGCCTTAACTAAATCATACCTATCTAAAGATATGGAAAATTAATTATAATCTTAATCGATGGTTCTAATATTACATCAATTGACGTTCTAATAACAAGTAATTCAAATGGTTTCTTATGATATTGTTCTAAAATAAGCGATATTGAGACGTTTTTATTATGTTCTTCACTAGATTTGATGAGTGAAGACCGCGATTTAAATACTCGAATTCCGATCTGGAAAAAGATTTTTATCATTCTGTCGTCCCAAAAATTCGGAAGAAGGTTCCCGAATACGAAATTTTCTGTCACATGATTGCTTTGAAGGTAGCTCATGGAATTTGAATGTCTTAATAGCAGGTCCATGTGGTTCGGTGAAACGTCATTTAATTCGTTGGAATGGAGTAAGGATGGACTGCAGTCAATAGGTGTAATATTGACATGTGTTTTGCAGATGAAATGATTTTATTCGCAAAGGATTCAGAGGCATGAAAGAGGTGCGAACGGAATAGCAGGTCTCGTAAAGGTTCAGTTTAATTCGTTTACCGACTCAGAGAAGATACTAACAAGCTTATCAAAATGAGAATAAGTTTACGGATGCGAAGGAAGAACAAAATTATAATGGAACGCACTTGCAGTAGTAATACGAACATCTAAATGCGTGGAATCGTAAGAACATGATTCTTAAAATGTGAGATACGGAAGTGTTTCCCCATATCGAAATCGCTTACGTATCGGATTCCCAGCCCAAACGAAACGGCGGTATCAGCGAATTCAATCGCAATTATATCACTGTACGTAGATTTTCCTGATTCGTAATTCTAGTGATATAAACAAATTACTTTCCTATAAATTTGAGTTGATCTTATTACTCTAGTTATACCGACCGCCGCCCGATGCCTAAGTGTAAAATAACATGTTTTGCTTTTACGCCAAATTATATAAGTACACATGAACAGAAGTCGGTTTATTCCAATAAAGATGAAGAGTTATTTTTTCGGAAAAAAATGAAATATCGGTCGAGAAAAAATATTGGAAACATAAAAATGTCTTCGGGGACTCTGTGACAAAATACTAGTTAACTGTTGTGCCATCTTTGTTTCTTCGCGGAACTAATTTCCAAAGTAATCTATTGAAACGAACGAGGAATTAAGGCTTGACTTCAACAAATTGGACAAGACAACGACCAAAATGTGAAAATTTTACAAAATGTATGAACAAAATTGACGTGAGTTCAAGACACCTTTTCAAATGATACCTTAGAAAACTCCCGAAAAAATCTATCGAATAAAGCTCGATGCGGTGGTCTTCCGGGGAAAATTTTACATTCAATTAATAATTGTATTTTACATAAAACTGATTTTAAGTATTAGTTATGAATAATTAACAGAATACTAATTACGTATAATTAATGAAAAGGCCTCCATGTTGGATCGTGTTGAACAAGGAATGGGTTATAAAATAGAATAGGCTTATTATCGGTAGAATATCAACATTAAATGTCAACCGAAGAATATATGAATTCCTTAGTCCTCAAAGATTAGTAAAATTTATCAAAAGACTTGTGCACGCTAAATCACAGATTCTTAACATATCTATCGCTGATCCTTCACACCAGTAACGGGAAAACATCGACTTAAAATCATTTTCTACTTTCTTTTCTGATTACTTCTATTGTTGATATCCTAAATTCTTCTTCTTCTCTCAATTAATTAACCAATTTTTAATGAATATGTAACGAACTGTGGTTTAATATCAATTAGCGCAATCTGGTTATGGAAGAATTAACTTCTACAATGAGATTGGGTGCAAAGCATTGAAAACATGTCCATGTCGCTAATCATCCTAAGTCATCATTTTCTTAATCATTTATCATCGCCATCGCCCCTAAATCTCGCACGCGATGATTTCTCAAGATTTATTGAGAGGAACTCTAAATCGTGATTCATTCTGAATCCCTTCGAATCCTCGTTTGGATGCAATTCCGTTTGGAGCCGAGCCTAAGTGGACGTATTTAGAAATCCCTGCTGTATGTTAATAATGTCTGTATCCCGACCACTCGTTCTATGTGATGCCCATTTTCCATTGAATGGCAATTTAATAGCTTTCACTTAAAAACGAAAAGGTTCAATTTCATATGCGTGGTGGAAGCGTGGACCAGGAAAGAAGAATCTCCAAAATGACACTTTTCTGTTTCACTTGGACGCTTCGTTCGCGATTTAGCAATCGATTTTGGGAATATGCGGTCCAAATGTGAGCAGCATTCAGAAAGTTCTTAGAGTCAAGCTGAGACAATCTAGCACCCCTCGGATCACAAAGATCACCTACGAGCCAATTCGTCTACACTCGGTGAATGTTTTTCATTACATTATTGATAATTACTGGAACTAAAAGTAAACGTACGTTCAAGTAACAACCGAAATAATTTTAAATTGGCATTACTCCACCAATCAAAATAAAATATGAATAAATCTGAAAACACATTTCGTTATTTTTTGTCTTATAATGTGCCCAAGAATAAATATTACTCTGATGTTTTCCAACTACATCTAGATGACATTCCTGCAGCCATACATTGATTAATGGATTTTTTTAATATTTATTTCACCAATGGATAGAGAAAATGTATCTTTCATTTACTCTAGTGTCCGTCTTGCTCGTGGCTGTGGTGATACTTTCTGAGGTGATGACATTAGTCTATTGTACGCCAAGTGTTACTCAAGGGTCATCGCTCCGGCCTTAAGAGGACATTCTCCACTCATAATATTTGGGCTCAGCGAAGAAAGCAAGCAAGGAAAAACAACACTTCACGACTTATCTTGTCGCTTCATTCCCTCTCCAAAGCTTTGGGTAACTCATGGTTGAGGATGGTTTAAGATCCAACCAACTCGATCTAGATAAGTGATGACTTTGCAGACTAAATACTTAGTACCATTGGTCGTATTACTAAATAGAAATAGACCAATACAATTGATGTCGTTGATACTTATCCGATAAACAGCGGAAGATACAAAAAAACTAAACTTTGCCAATTTTCAAGTTTAATTTATGCCAGCTTTGCGTCAGGAGCAACGACGAATGCCGAGACGACATTCAAATATAATAAGAAACATGCCCGTAATATGACCAAAAGAAAATATTTAGAAAGAGATCATGGATAGTGTTGTAAAAGTGTTGGAACGGAGAAAATGAAATCATATGACACTTGAATTGAAGGAGAAACCTCGCATTCCTGGAGGACAGAGTGAATGAGAGTGTGTAATTCGGTTTAATATTCCGTGAGATCTCCGCATCAACAGCGGCACTGATATGACATTGGCATATCTTGCGGTAATTGGGACGTCCGCCTACTTGCGACACGTCCTTGGCAAGAACAATACCAATTGAGATGCTTTCTCTCGACCTCAATTCACACCAATGCACACTCTATTGGAAAAGAAATTCACTTCCAGCTAATACCTTTTAGCCAATTGCTTAGTCTCTATCACGTTTTTGATATATAAAGAAGAAATTTTACAATTTTGGGTGTATGAACGTGATCATTAATGCCTGCTTAATACTGTTTAGTTATACTTTATGGAATTTTTAAATTCCGCTTTTGATTCAAAGGGCATAGAGCATTTGCTGACTTGAATCGATAACAGACATTCGGACTCCCCGAGGCGGAAAGTTTCTGACGGCCCCAACCACACCCTCATGATGGACAGGTGCTAAGAGTTTTCAGGGCCATAATCATTTTATACTATCACTAGATATTTTCTGTTTTTAATATTTACCTGTCAATTTCGCCTCAAACACTTCCTAATCTTAACTTATTTAGGAAATCTTACTCTTAGATAATATTGAATTCTGTAGGGTTCAATTGATGAGAACCACTTGATTTCTTTCCCCAAGCTTCTTATAATTATAGTTTTTTTCATGCATTTGTAAATTAAGTTTTTGAAAAGGTTACCTTTCTTATCTAATAAATATAGAGCTTATTTTGTACTTAGTGAAGTTCCTTATTTTTCTTGATACTTCCCTAAGAGAGAAGAGACTTGATAGTCTCAATCTCGCCCTGAATAAAGCCATTTATTATTATTATAAGTGATGCCTGATTTTGCTGGAGGATTCGAATAGGTGTAGTTTCACTATTTCAAGCTGCATTATAGCACCCTCCTCTAGCGTTTACCCTGAGGAGGCTAACTCACATGCCTACCCTCACTTAATCATAATTATTTCGCACTTCTATTTTTCCCATGAGGCTGAGCTTCAAAATCTGTTTTTCATCGTGTGTCTCCCTCTAGACAATGGAACCATCGCACTTAAACTCTAATCGTGAAAAATAAGAAAGGGAAATACACAAAGAATCTTATTCGTAACACGGAGGAAGTACTTTTGAGATTCTTTTCGCGGAATATTCGATAAAATAAAGGGATATTTAGAGAAATTCTGCTGTTTTGAGGAAGTCTCATACTGAGGACCAAAGGCAGTCGTTGAAGTTGCCGATCATTAGAATGGAAGATGGAAATCCCCGTTTTGAAAGCATTGGAGTTTAAATATTATGATATTCCATCAGAAGAGAATACCCTGAAAGAAAAGATGTGCATAAACAATAAATATTTTTATAGTTTATAGCGTAAATATATCAATCAGTTATTTTATAAACTATTATTATTAGTAACAGTTATTATAGTTCATAGTTATTAGTTAAATCTTAGTGAGCGAAGAAATGAAATCATAGACTAATAGGGGGGATCTTCTCTTGATATCTTAACATTTTTTGTCTCATTCACGACAAATTCATGTTGAAATGAGCCAAGTACAGCACACGTAGAATCTCTCTGTCTACCGCGAATTTAGGAAGTCATGTAAGAATCAAAATTTGAAAGTAGTTCTTTGTAATTCAGTGATGGGTCAACGTAAATATAAAATTGTCGGCTACTCAAATTAAGAGATAAAAAGTCACCCTTCAATTATCCTGGACATATTTAATCCTGAGAGAACTGCTAAACAACGGTCATCATGACGACGAAACTGTCCATTCACAACGGTCAGGTCCCGTTTTCAACACATGGAATTCCTTTACAACCTTCGAACCGTACTGTACGTTTAATTTGTTTCATGTATAAGTGAAATATCAAAATGGCGCTAATTTACGCTTCCATCACGCAATGTTTGACTATGGTAGTAAGAAAGGTCAAAAAACTTTCTTTCATTTCGTGCCATTTCGGAAGTTTTTGGGACCATTATGAAGCTATGGATGTTAACCTAAACTTTCTCCGTCTTCCTCTCCTTCATCGCATTCTCTTCTCACGCCATTTTAGTCATGCTTCTTCTCTCTAATTTATTATATGTAAGGAATCTGAAATACAACTTTCGTACTTCTAACGCCGACTCTCTCTCATTCATCGCCTTTCTCTCGTTTCGGAAACACATGCTTTCGCTTAATCCGATTGGAGTGAGTCCCATTCATATACTCAAAGAGGAGTGATTCTTGCCCGACATGGATGATTTATGGGATTGCCTCGAGGAAGGATAGCTGTTCTGCCTTAGTTGTCTGTGGCCAAAATTTCATTAGGCCTCCACTTATTAAAATTTATCATATTAAGTCGAAAAAATACCCGTAAGTGAGAGGTGAAGAACACTTTTATTTAACTTAGGCAATGATGCGATACTTTTGGAACGTAGAGGAGAGGCTTGGATGGAGTGCGAGATGTCGCAGCGAGTTGCTGGTCGCTTTCTCTAGCGACAGAACCGCTAATTTGACAATTATGGCCCCAAACAAAACTCATTTTAGTACCCAATTCCGTTCTCCGCACAATAGGCACGTCCTATCCTCTAGAAGATATTCAAACAGCTTTTCGGGAGAACCTTTCCATGTTGATTCGGATAAACATCGAACTTTATTCATTAGATGGAATTACTCCGATTAATGTCACAAATTAATGTTGACGAAAAACACCAACCATTAGATTCGACATAAGGTAAGGTGAATGTCTCAGTAGTAAAGAAATAAGTTATGAATGAGATATCCAGGATGAAGCAAAATAAACAACTTTCCTTCAGCTGTTTTCTCTCTCCTTACGTCATCGCTTTCTCTTCGGATACTTTTTCAACAGAGTTTCCTCTCTCTTCACATCCCTTAAAACGTCGACCGCTTCAACACTAACTAATAAACAGCAATATCTCTCATAGTCCTGGTTCTGGAAATATCCAGACTGTTTGAAACTGAAATAGTTGAGGAAATAAATACAAAATTATAATTGGTTCGAATGAATCTTCCTGATTGCCTATTAATATCTTCAAATGTCTTTGCTAGAAAGATTTGTTAAATTCATGTTTTTTTTTAAATCCATCTCTAACCTCTCGAATAGCAATATCGGTATCTATATTTTTTTACTTTCTCCATATACGAAGTATAGAGAAAGTATTGTTTTCATGAAAAAATTCGACTTCGAGATTTCAACGGAAATACATGTTTTGGGGTCCCTAGAACACGTTTTGACTATTTTCGGAATGATGTCTGTGTGTATGTGTGTGTGTGTGTGTGTGTGTGTGTGTGTGTGTGTGTCTGTATGTGTGTGTGTGTTAGTGGGCGCTCTTTCGTGGAAACTATTGGTCGTATTAATACCAAACTTCGTATATAGTACTGTGGTACGTGCTGTCAGAGTTGATTAGTTTTTGGAGTAAATCGGTTAACCGGAAGTCGAGCTTCATTCATTATAGCTCATTTCCGGTTTTCTAAATATCTCCATAAATATGATATATACGTGCATTGTATTACTTATAAAAGTTTTAGATAATGTAATTTACTATAACTTTTGTATTTAACATATTTTTGTATCACCGGTTGATTAGGAGTTATTCGTGAAATACCGATGAACCGGAAGTAGCCGTTATGTACTTTGTGGGCACTCTAACTTAAAAACGATGCATTATATCAACACCAAATTTCATAAATGGTACTTTATTTAGTTTCTTAAGAGTTGATTAGTTTTTGGAGTAAATCGGTTAACCGGAAGTCGAGCTTTATTCTTCAAAGCTCATTTCCGGTTTTCAAAATATCTCCATAAATATGATATTTAGGTATATATTATTATGAATAAAAGTTTTAGAAAATAATTTTCCTATAACTTTTGGTTGAAACGTATTTTTGTATCACTGATTGTGTAGGAGTTATTCATGAAATACTGATAAACCGGAAGTTGCTGATTATGTACTTTGTGGGCGCTCTAAGCTCTATGGGCGAAATGCCAATTTCATCGTTTTTCATCGATCATGTCCAATAAAACATAATTATTTATGTTTTGGCGTCAAAGATAATATATATATATATATATATATTAATCACTCATATTCCAAGTTTAGATGGAATATAGAGTTCGAAATTACTGCGGTAGATAAATATTTACATCTTATATATATGGAGAAAGTCATGTGCTGGCCACATCAGATTTTTGCTATTTATTTCCATACATATATTTGCTGTAACGAACTGTATTTTTGCGTGTACGCATTACGCATAGAATGTGATTCACTATTGAGATCAACTTCCATGGTATATTTTGACGGGGTTTCAACTATTCATTCTTAAAAACATGTAACTGAGTAAATTCGAGTATAAGAAAATAAGCTGTTTCAGCATAAAAAATGACAACTCGGCATAAACACGAGTATATGCGATAATTTGGTTACTACCACTTTAATAAACAAAATTGGTTAAACTATTGATTATGGATGATTCTGTAGACCACTTCGAAATCTAAAACTAATCCATTTACTGAATTGCGTTTCATTTTGCTGAATTTTAATCTGATTATTCGACAGACAGCGGTGCTGACGGTTGCCCTGCTGCCCCTGCGAGTGTGCATAATCGCAGTTCTGCTGGTGGTGGCGTGGTGCATAGCGGTCATCGGGTTGGCGGGAATCAAAGAGGAGGATCTACAGAAGAGGCCACTAACAGGATGGAGGAGGTTGGCTCTCAATCCAAACACGCAAACAAGTACTTTGTATATTACAATGGGTTCATAACCAGAATTCACACCATTGCATATTGCTTTACCTTTCAAAAGAATTATTCAAATTTTCGCAAATGGATTGTCGTTATAGAAAAGCTGCGAGCGTAGCTTATTTTCGTAAATATGAATATTTTCGTTTAGTTATGGGTAGGGATTGCAATATCGGACCAAAATGTCAATACCGGTATTCGGTATTTTTAGATCTTAATACCGGAATACCGGTTTTAATACCGGTAGTAGGAATTTTAGAAAAAGAAAGAAAACACAGGTGTTTCTTTGTTTTATTTGCCTGTTTTATTAGAGAGAGTAAATATCACAAAAAATTATTTGTAACTTATAAATTATAACAGTATATAAATAATCACAAAAAAGTCGGAAACGTTCTTTCAGCATCTACGCTGGTTGGTGGTACTGTTAGCAATGCGCGATGTACTTTTTCCGATTATTTAGCTCTAAATCCCTCATCTTTAAATAAATTGATTTCTCGTCGGATGGTTTTGCATATATATGATTTCTGCATTGTATTTTGGTTTGTTGAATTTTTTTTAGATATCGCCAATTCTAATTTTTGTTCAAGAGACAATTCCTTTTCACTATCTACAATAGTGTCATCATCATCTTCGATAACTGTACGGAATTCTTCTGAATGTGAATAGGTTTGTAGGTAAAATGTTTTAAGAAAATTTACTATAAACTTGGTCAAATTTGATTTGGTTAGTCTCTTTTCTTTTTTTTTCATTTTCACTTTTAATATAATTATAATTATGTAAATACCGTAAAACATTTTCTATTTCGGTATGCCTTTCTTCTGTGCGATTTTTCAATGTAATATATAACTCTTCAGATTGTGATGTGTGCTGTTCTTTAAGTGACAGCATCATCAAATGTATTGTTGCATTGGCTGTTAATAAATTAGAATCTCTCCTACATAATGCCTCCACAGCCAGTTTTATTGGAAGTAGTGCTGATACAGTTCTGGATGTTAAATCAAATTCACAATCGGAAAAATTAATTTGCACGTTTAAGTCTATTATTGCTTTTTGGATTGGATTTTTCAGTTTCAAAAACCGTTCCATCATTAGGAGTAAACTGTTACAACGTGTTTTAGAATCTAATATTAACATATGTTCTGTTTTATTTTCAGTTAGTGTATATTTTTGTAATATAGCATTTTTTGTAGGGGAATATTTAAATATTTTAACAATTTTTCGATCTTTATTAATTATAGGAAGCAATTCTTGACGAGTTAACATTTCATCCTCATTAGCAATATCTTCTTCAACATTTACATTGTCATTATCTTCATTGTCAGTAATACTCTCTTCAAGGTCGGAATCAGAAGTTTCTATATCCATAGTATTTGGGTTATTCTGTTCTTTATTTTTTTGGTATAGTACATCTATTGCTCCTTATTGAATTCCATGAGCATAGCACAATTGCTGACTTGCACCAATCAACTTTCCAACTTTTTTCATAACCGTTACTCCATCAGTCGTTATGGATACAATATCTTCTTTCAGCAATATTCCATGTTTCCCGTAATTTAGATTTAAGAGTTTCCACACATTTTCGGTTGGTGTATTTCCCGAGACATGTGTAAGTCCTATATTCCAAATTTTTTTTTCTGAATGAATATTTATATTTAAATAAAGTCTATTTCTTAAACTTGTCCATTCATCAATTGCAATACTAAAATTTTCACCATTTACTTTTATTTGTATTTGCTTATGTTTCAAAGAATTGCGAACACCGTTACTGTAGTTTATAACAGTTCATATAATAGTATTAATCGATGTTGGTAGATTTTTAAAACCCCTGGCGGATAGTGACTTTCTTAATTCAGTAGAAGTGCAAAACACTCGAAATGGCAAACCATCTATTGCGGTCATTTTACTCATAATTTCATCCAAATTATCTTTTTTTCAAAATAATTTAAAATCCCCGATGGCTTAGGCATAGAAACTGTTCTTAAATTTGTATGTTAATCGCTATTAGATTCTTTCCTCTTTAACAAATTTGTATCATGTTTCGTTTTTAAATGTGTATGGAGTTCGCTTGTACTTCCTCCATTCACTTTAATAAATCTTAAAAATTTTCTGCATTGTGCCCCCATATTATTTTCATCATGCAAATAATGAAACAAAAACGAAGTATTATCAACAGACTTTTTATGTTCTTTAAAGTCATTCTTATTCATTATCATGGGTATGTAATAAATCTGAAAAATATTTTGAATTTGTATTCACAGTTTCGCCCGTTAGGGAGACATAAAAATAAGAACGTATACTATTTCGCTATGTTGGCTACACCTGAACATATAGTGGAGACAATTTAAAATATTTCTAGCAAATACCGAAAAAACCGGTATTTAAACTTGTGAATACCGATATTACAAAATTGAAAAAATTGCTCTAATACCGGTATTCGGTATCCCGGTATTGCAATCCCTAGTTATGGGTCTCTAACAATTTTCACTACAGCAATCACATTTTATTTTGTTTTTCCTCATGTAGTGTTTTATTTACCCTTGAGGAAAAAAAATGTCATCACTGCTGGAAAAGCGTTTCATAACTTGTTATTTTTTGTCTTCATGGCTCTACTCTCTAAGTATGTAACATGATTTCTGTAATTGTGGGATTGTGGAGGTAAAATTAGATCTAACGAATTGCGGTCCATAATCTCTTATCATACATCATCATTCATCCTGTAATATCGATATTGAAAAATGCAATCTCCAGGCCAGATTCGAAATCTTTTCTAGGCGCTGATAGGATGGATTTATCCACTAATGGCCGAACGATGAAACGTAAATATCATATTAATACAGCGACACGACTCATATTGATAAGCACGTTTTTGTTCAAGTCTTCAAGAATGGATTACTGCAAAAGCAACCTACGCCTAATTCTTGTAAAATCATTCACCTTTAATACGATTTATCTCTATCGTTACCATTTAATTTATTGTCAGTATTACTCAGTGAATGCAATTTCGTCTACGGAAATATGTTTTATAACATATTGTCGCGCGTGTAATCTCCTTTTTTCGTTTCCTAGATTTTCCTGTATTAAATATTTGTAACTTACAACAAATGCTGTAATAACTTGGTTTGAAAGCAACTCCTACGTGGTTAAGTCTGATTCGGAGAACGTTTTAAACTCAACTCATAAATGTGTCGGTCCACTAAAATTCGCTTCCATACTATCCATAGATCGCTGACGTCGTTGCTGTGCATGGTGGGCAAGACCACTTACCGCGTCGGAGGGATGAAGGTGAGCGTGAAGGGACGGCAGGCGTCGAGGGAAGAGGCGCCCATTCTGGTCATCGCACCACACTCAACTTTCCTCGATGCAGTCATCGTCTACTTCACCGGATACCCTTCCATCATCGTTCGGAGAGAGAGCAGCCTCAACCCCTTCATTGGCAGTGAGTAATGACGGACTCCGTCTTAATTTTATCCGATTGAATCCCAAATCCTATTGCACTAGACTCTCGCTAATCCGGCCCTCAATAATCTGGCCTTTCCGTAATCCGGCACCCTTCCCCGACTTAAAAGAGACCCATGATAACGAGTGCAAGCGTGGGTGAGAAATTAGAAAAGGTGCAATTGCAGAGGAGGGTTATTTTTAAACCAGTAGACGCTGACTTTATTTATATATAATACCGAAAACATATATTAATTCACCAAAACCTGAATGACTTCTCTTAAGAAAGTAATTAGTAATCTTCCGTTTACATACTGCATTATAGGTGCAAGCCTTAACCTTAAATTAATTTGCCACCTAGTATCTGTTGAATGATCACACGATCTTTTATATTAAGTTCTACATTACCATAATCATCTTAGGCTATATATTGGAAGCATGTATTTCTCTTTATGGCTGCGCACCGGAAACTCGGTCACGACGCTATGGTCTTTTACCCACTCTCAGTTATCCGGCACTCACGCTAATCCGGCACCTCTCTGTGCAAGGAATAGCTGGATTAGCGAGAATCTGGTTTATTTTATTCCATGCATTGCAATTTTAAGATATTCTCCTTTACTTGTCATATTTTGCTAGTATTACCTATTCACTCTGGATGTCAATTGGGATTGTGAAATACTCAATTGCAACCCCACGAGGTAAATTTATCATTTATAGGTAGTACCAATGAGCTTTAAAATGACCGCCTCTGACGTCTAATTTATAAACGATACGCGGTCCGTAGGCATCATTTGTCATGGGCTGCAAGAGGGTTTACATTTGTGATAATAATAAATACTGTATTATTATTTCTGAGGGATCGTTCTTATAATTAAATATTTTTTAAGTCGCCCTCACAGACAAACGTGTCCAAACCATGATTAATGCCTCGCTGCTGGCACAGTAGCTCATACAGAACGGGAGACAAGCACGAAAATTGCTCGGATAAGGACTCGAGCCATGGATCTTCTGCATATCTATCCAGTCTCATAATATTACTGAAAGAAATAAAGAAAAGCGACTAACGATGTAAATAAATACTTTGAGGTTAAGAATGTGATCCGAAAGATAATATTGTATGAGCACATTTGCAACATTAATTAAAAAGTCGTAAATATCATATAATAAATAAATACCTAACTATGGCTGTCTCATGCAGAGATACACAAACTAGTAAAATCATCCATAAACATATTCCTAGATTATTTTATCTTTGCAAATTTTTTTCACTTCATAGAAATTCGTCAATCCTTTCATGTTTTTCCTTTTACTTTCAGTATGCTTTTTTACGTCCGTGCGTTATCGAATGCATGTGATTAATCCTAACTTTCGCGTGTTCCTTTACCTTTAGAGCCTCTTGATACTTGATGATATTTACCTTCCATTCCTCATGTCAATCTCCTCTAACGCGAAGCCCCTCATTTCGATTACTGAGTATGTCCTTCTTATTTACACTGCACTCCGTATTCCTCAACTGAATTCTTTCACTCTTGAGCTAATCCTCAAGACTTCTGCAACGAAATGTGAGGGAAATCACATTCTGTAAACATAACAATAATTGTCTTCATTAGGGCGAAGTTATGAAATCTCCTCTTGATTATAAACCAGATTTTTAAAGATAATCACACTTTTACTTACTTCCATATGCAAATCGAAATATTTTCATCGAAATCGAAATATGCAAATTTTCAAAACTCCTCGTCGTGAATTTAAATTCTAACTCTTCATCAATGAAGATTTGAAAAAAGGGACAGTTGTTAGTAGGTAAAGAAGAAAGGAGAAAAGGCTGCATATAAGGAAGAGTACAACCCCAGCTGGAAAACAACTGCAAGAAGAGGATGAGGCATTCTGCGAAAGATTAGCAAATTTAGCAAATGAAAAAAGAAAAATGTCAGAAAACAACTGAAAGAAGAAATAGATGGAAGAAAAATTCACGCAAAGAAAGAGCAAAATATAACGGAAACATCAGTTGAATTCATTTGATTTCATGGATCATGAGTACAAAATTAATAAAAATATATGATTATGATTAGCAAAAGAGGTAATGATGAATGGAGAATATACAGAATAAATATACAGAAGACCAGAAGTTCTCACTGACGTTTGTGCCAATGATTACTGTTTATGACGAATATGATGAAAATAATAATATGAAAATAATAATTGCACAGAGAGGAGCCGGATTAGCGTGAGTGCCGGATTACTGAGAGTGCGTAAAAGACCATAGTGTCGTGACCAAATTTCCGGTGCGCAGCCATAAAGAGAAATACATGCTTCCAATATATAGCCTAAGATGATTATGGTAATGTAGAACTTAATATAAAAGATCGTGTGATCATTCAAGAGATACTAGGTGGCAAATTAATTTAAGGTTAAGGCTTGCACCTATAATGCAGTATGTAAACGGAAGATTACTAATTACTTTCTTAAGAGAAGTCATTCAGGTTTTGATGAATTAATATATGTTTTCGGTATCATATATAAATGTAGTCAGCGCCTACTGGTTTAAAAATAACCCTCCTCTGCAATTGCACCTTTTCTAATTTTTCACCCACGCTTGCACTCGTTATCATGGGTCTCTTTTAAGTCGGGGAAGGGTGCCGGATTACGGAAAGGCCAGATTATGTGCATTCGGACATGAAAACGTAGGATAGGGCCATCTGAGGAAAATATACGGGAGCCAAGACTTATTTTCAGTATTTAAAATAGCAATTTCAATAAGCTAAAACTAGTTTGCATTGTGAAAGGAAGATAAATAGTGTGCTGTATATGACCGGTGAAAAATTATAGCCACCTAGTGATAAAAAGCAGTTTATGAAATCTTAAAAATATTTGAGTCATTGGAATTAGGAATAGGATACAGGATGCTGAGTAATTATAGATTACGGATACTTTCAAATTAAATGAGATTTATGAATCGCTAGAAACGAAATCTCCGCTACAAATTGATATCTGCCGATCACAATTTCATTTGAGGACTACTCCAGCCAAAATATCAGAGAAATTTATTCCATGAAATTGAAAATTCAAGTTTCACGTTCGTTCACGATCCCAAATAATCCAAATCGGGACTATTTCTATCGATGATACGGAACCATTTCTTTTTATATAGGTACGATTATTAAAGAATATTCTTTTACTTCAAAACAGGAAATATTTTACTCATTTTTTAAACATAAATTTCTCTCGCAAGAAGAAAATTGCAACTAAGCCAATAAGTCTTTAAACCTTTCCAAAGACGTATTTCTCAACTAGACTGATGTCTAGGCCTTGGATAACTGGAATACTTCAGAAAACTTTGGCCTGAGAGAGTAAAGACGAATTATTAACAATAAAGACCCTAATTTTAGCATTACTTCATTTTTAGAATTGGTAATTCCATTGGTCTTTAAAAGGGGAGAAAGCATTATTTTGGATATTAACATGACGAAAAGTTGCAAATCAGAACTGTTCTAATGAAACAAGATATGATAAGCTTTTTCTTTATGTTACATTTTTTAACTCGTGGAATACTGATCTAAAACTCCATTAGAGATAAAATTTTTTAAATTATTTAACTGTTTCTAAGTGCAGATTGGAGAAAAGTTTCGTGCAGATCGTTCGTTCTATGCGAATATACTTTGAAGAAGGAACAAAGGGCATGGTCATGCGTTTAGTGGTATTTATGAATTATACAGCCTCTTGATTTTCACTGCGAAAGGAACTTTACTTCCTTCCTTCGCAGTCAGAGGATATTTCAATAAGATTGTACTCCGATTCGTTATTTTTATTTAAATATTTACTCTCTGTACTACATTTGCCTTTACATTGTATTTTTCGCTCGTAAAATACTTCTTACTTTGTAATTGTAAAAGCGAAATGTTTTGAAGTGAATTCGTCACCCATTACACTGTGTATATGCAATTTAATCTTTCTTTCCAGAGCTGATTAACTACACTCAGCCAGTGTATGTGTGGAGGCAGGACCCGGAGTCTCGACAGGAGACCATCAAAGAGATCATGCAGAGGACGGCACCTTCTGCACCATGGCCTCAGGTTTGTTCTTCATCGTCGATAGCAGGAAATTACGTCCCAATCAACTGACAAATGAGTTCTTCCGACACTTGATTTCACATTTTCAATAGCAAAATACGAGACATCGATAACACAGAAAGAGCAGACGTAGGCGTTTTCCACCCCGAACATTAGCCCAGTCTAAATGTCACCGCTCGCATTATGCGTTTATTTTGAAAATCTACTCCACTCAAACTCAATTTAATAATTGCAAGTATACAGGAACGGATCTAGAGAAAAATTTTGGGGGGGGTCCGATCAAAAAATTTAAAAATAAAAGACATTTCGTCTTTCACAAAACGTGACGTTAGATTTGTGTTAGACAAATTCGAATATTTTCGCTCGCGATTGCTTATTAAATTGTGTGTTTATTTGCAATATTTGAGTTTTATTTTCGAAAAATAGGCACAAGTGATATTTCGGGGGGGGTCCGGACCCCCAGGACCACCCCCCTGGATCCGTCCCTGCAAGTATAGCATAGCTTACCAACTCTTATTTTCACTTTCATTATTCTACATCTACATCTACATTAATACCCTAGAAGCCGCCTTTCGGCGTGTGGCAGGGGGTGTAAACACCAGTTGAATCTAAATTACTTCCTTATTCGATTATTGTCACGTATTGTTCGCGGAAAGAATGAATCTCTAAAACGATTCGTGCTAGCATCTATTTCTCTTAACTTACGGTCATTATCCGATCGACCGACGTAGCAGGGGGGTTGCATGATACCGATTGTATCTTCGGAAAATGTAGTTTCCCTGAATTTATTAAGCAATCGCAGCCTAGCTTCCAATCTCCTTTCTTTCAAGGATTCCCAACCTACGTCTGAGAGGATTTTTGTAACGCTTGCTTTTTTATCGTAGCATTTCTTAACAAAACGAACCGCTTTACGCTGCACTTTCTCGAGTTCGCGAGTACACGTTTCATCCGCCGGGTCCCATATACTTGCCGCATATTCCAGAAGGGGTCTGACCAAGGTAAAATAACATCGCTCTCTCACCTTTTCGTCGCATTTACCGACAATACGCTTTACAAAGCCAAGCCTTTTACTTGCTTTGCCGCAGATTTTTCGAATATGCGTGCTCCAATTTAAGTTATTAGTAATGTTGATCCCTTTGAGATTGACGTACAAGATATTTAAACTTGTAAGTTTCATAAAACTATTGATCTTTAAACGGATGGTTCTTCTGATTAGAGAGATAATTGAGCTCACGATTCTCATTAATTTAGTATATATAGTAAGTTCTAATAATTGATTACACCTGATTGAATTCCCCTTTACGTTTTCGCTTAAAAGGGTTGAATTATTTCTCCACTTGGAATGCCCACAGATCGAAAACTGCTAATTCCAGCTTTAATGTCGATGGACTTGTTCAGAAGCACATCAGTTGTAGGTGGGATGCAATTGTCCGCATTGCAAATGTTCGGAAAGTAACTTTCCAAAAACGAAAATTTTGAACTGACTGACACTCCAAAATTCCATTAAATATGTTATGAAGCTTTTCACACATACGTAGTGATACACACATCTTCAACATATGGACTTTTTGTAATTCCATGAAGAATGAAACGCAAAGATTTGTTTTTTGGAAGATATTATGGGATGGGTCAAATTATTTGAGTTCAATACGTATCACCATCTATAATATAAAAAAGACTCATATATTTAATTAAATAAGGAATAAGTAAGCAAATCTGAAAATTTTATTCCTAATATTTTCGGAAATTCGTGGTTCTTCCCAGAATAGTCTGCGCTGCTTGTGGTAAATTATTACGACCGTCTGAATATCGAAATTATAAAATTTTCATGTTTAAAACAACATTAACAGAACTAAAGTAAAACTATCAACGTTTGAAAAACGCTCGATTATTGTAAGGAAATATTTTATCTCTTTTTTCGAAAATTCATAATGCATTTCTTTATTCGCGAAGTCTTTATTTTAATAGCTTCATACGTTTCTTCGCTTTGTTATGACAAAATTGAAAGACTCGTCTGAGAGAAAGTGTTATACTTCGTGTTGTAATTATAGGAAATGTGGAAGATAAGACTTTTCAGTCTCAATTCCCCCTTAATAAATACCTTATAGACCTAATAGGAAAGATGTAGATATTGTTTGCATGCAACCTTTTAAGATTCCAGCGGAATTTAGAAAGGAGTTCAAAGATTGATTTTCCGTTTTGAGTTATTCGTTGTATGATCAATGGATAATACTGTCTATGCAAGGCAATTAAATAAGAAAAAGGACAACGGATATTCACATCAGGAATGATAATTTACAGCTACGAATCTATATCGTGAAAGGATACCTGAAATCAGTAAATTAATAAAAATGTGTGAAATTCCCAAAGATTTCGCAAATACCTCTTCACCGATTTCAATAGCGCAATGCGAATTCAAAATACGGAATTATTGGAAAACTCGAGTGCGTTATCAAAATCAATTCTTTAATCTAAAAGAGATGTCTGATTAACTCGAAGAGCAAGAGATGTGATTCTTATTCATTATTATCGATTATTTAAAGGTGAGAACAGCTGCATGTATGATTATACTTGATAATGGATTATCTTGTATGATTATCAAAATTACTTCATTTCTTGAAATATTACGCAGCTTGAGCAATGACGAACGTTGAAAATGATCAAGAAATAACTGCGAGATCGTATTTGATTGTTTCAACTTTGCTGGCTTAAGATTGATCTGCTGAATTAGACAAGGGATGGATTTTTTACGAGAACATTTTAAAACTGTAGGGAATAAAGTTTGCGGTGATTTATTTATTTTATTATTAAATTATTCTGCTTCTACGGACATTCAGAAACTACCCATAATCAACCTTGACCACATACCACATGAGATACTTTGAAAGTGATGAAAATACAAGCGATATTGTCGCCCGGCATTTTTACTACTATCTAATAGTGAAAGGTCGTCACGAAACAACTCGCACGACATTACGAGGTAAGAGTTCCTTTTGCGAACGGTGATGTCCGACATCCGGAAGCATTTTGAACGCCCTACGCCCATATACGCTAATAATATTTTAATTTCACTCATTTCTAAAATTAATTTTAAAATAATCTAATCTTATTATTTATTTCACTACTACACGAGTTAATTCAAGCGAGATGTTAATGCCTTCTTATTTTAATTCAGAATCATTTGAGATTCAGAATTCACTCTCTATTCTGTTTATCGGCGTGAATCTTACACTGTAAATATCGTATTTTTAAAATAACGAAAATATTTTTCCCCTATAGAAGTGATATCTGCTACCAGTTTAAGTGATGAGTATCAACACCATTTAAATCGTTTTCCGATGGCCAAAGGCATTCAGGACTCGAATCAACTGACGATTGATCAGGAAAGGTAATGAAATGTTCATCTTTTTCTAGGTTCTGATCTTCCCGGAGGGAACAACCACCAATAGGAGATGTCTGATCACGTTTAAACACGGCGCTTTCTGCCCTGGGGTCCCGGTTCAACCCGTGTGCATTCGATACCCCAACAGACTGGACACTGTCACGTGGACTTGGGAGGGCCCAGGCGCGTAAGTGCACTATACTGTTTGAAATGTACTCTGGAACCTTAATGGAAACACGCGGATTTTCTGCAGGATCCTGATTTATGGGTAACGCGCAACTTTAATGAAGAGGTCACGATCATCTCTAATGTATAAAATGACGATCACTTCACATTGGAAGTCAGATCTTACGAAACTAAATATTTGGTTTCAGTTCAAAGTGTTCTAATAAGTTTGCAATGGTAATAACCAATCAACGTGATATGTAATCGGTGGTTATAATCGGTGGTGGTTATAGCAGGGTTGTTGAGCAGGGCTCATTTTTTCCTTCTTCTTAGTAAATTGAAAATTCTTTGAGATTTTTATTTGTGTTTAAGATTCCAAGAAATTACATCTATTTAATTATCTATTGCTTATTTTCTACATATTTCTCATATAACATACACGCGATCTTTTTACCTTTCCTCTCATTGTAAATTATAGTATCGATAACCCCAAATTTGAAAATACTTTTCTAATAACCATCGAAATAGAGTTGCATTGTTTATAACACGACAGGACATATAATTCGCCATATTTAAATATTCATATTCATAGTTCCCCGTTGATATCGTAGAATTCATAAAGTTTCTAGAGTGACGGAGGTGTCCTACTTTCCTACTTTGCGCCGTTTGTTCGTTTTTATGACGATATTCGCATGATTCCAGTAGTTTCGAATGTTACAGCGGTACTAAATATTTTTCTTTCCTCGGAGCTAACCTCCAGCTGAATCCACATCATGGTTTAATCGGAGGTGTTAATGGAATGAATGAGGTCATCGCAGCTGTGCCAATTCATCATTCTTTACTAACTGTGAATTCGAGAGAATGACAAAGATAAAACTGTTAAAAGAAGAACCAAGAAGACAAGAGGGACGTCCCAAATCTTCCCAAAATCGAGCTTAGTCGCTTCTTGGACAGTCTCCAAGTAAAATTAGGCCAAGTGTTGCGTTGTTGCGCCTAATAATCACTCTCACGTACGATCACGCACGTAGCAAAAGGAATTAATTTTGCAAGACTGATTTATTCCACGACACACGCCGAAAGGCCTACATCTACATACAGTAAGCTCCCGTTTATCCGAATCGCGAAATCCGACTTTATCCGAACAAACTTTTCCGAATGCACCTACCCCTCCCACCGAATACCATTGCGACCCATTACTTATTTGCTCGTAACACCTCTTCATATATGTACAATGTACATACATTGTACATACTCTATGAACCAAGTAAATTACGCGGTAATAAAATTAAAACTCCTGTTTTTTTTCGCTACCAAATAAGGCGGATTTTTTCTGTAAGAACGCAAAATAAACGAGCTTTATTATTCAACATTTAAACAATTTGAGTTTTAAATCACAAAAACAAAATTTTTTCAGTCAAAACAATGCAGGCTTATTCACAGCCATATCAATAGCATTCTACGTACGCACGTTTTACGATCGTATTTCGCGGTATTGACGCAATTCGGGGTGTTTCAAGCGGGACTTCGGTTTATCCGATATTTTCGTTATCCGAACCGGCCGCCGGACGTCCCGATCATTTCGGATAAACGGGAGTTTACTGTACGTTGATGCAAGAATACCTTTTTGCGGAGGAAAATGGTCGTATCTGGAAACATTACATACGCCATACGTAAGCTTAACGTCCCGTATCGATCGAACGGTACTGTCCCGGTTTTAACACTAAGTCCCAATCAATTTCCTGTTGTTTGATGGAAAAAATCGGAGAAATAATACATTGTAAGATACGGAGATTTCAATGACAGATAAAATTTAAACGCGTATATAGCATTGATTTTGCCTACAATTATATCGTCTTAAATGAGGATAATGTTAACTCTGACTAATTGTGCGCCTTTAGACATCGTTTCAGTTTTTCCCGCCTAAACTTTTGTTGTCCATGTTTCATACCCTTATAATTCGGTCACCGTAGCCTTAAAACTCAGAACTTCAGAGTATGAAAACATGAAGAGAAAGTGTAATTGATAAACGACACAAATTAAAATTAATATGTTCTATCCTCACTTCGTGGAATGCAGTATAAACCATCGTAATTAAACACTTAGTAACTTCCACAAATAAATGTGTGTATATATATATAGTGCTCATCCCAAAGAAAGAGTGTAAAAGTTAGATTCTACACCTATCAGTTCCTGCAGTATTTCCATTCCCCATGAGTTGAATCGAATCTTTCAGCATCCGCGTATTATTTCAGGCCTCATTTTTCTCATTAATCTTAAAATAGGCAATTTCAATTAGTTAGAGTAGCCAAATGTCACGTTTCATACAGCAATGTACCATATACCATAACCATCTCCAATTTCAAGTGACTTTTCATCCGATTTACGCGGAATGTTTATACTTCTCAGGACTTCAGTTTTAGTATTATAGTGTTTTTTATAGGTTAAAATTCTTCGGTTTGCCCATTCTAGTCTTGCAATCTTCAGATACGGAGCATGTGATTTGTCAAATTTTAGGGGCAATTTTCACAGTGTAAGCTTAACGGATGGGCAATTAGTGTAAAATTTGAATTCGTATTAATAATTGTGGTAAATCTACGCTTTGTTATATTAATTATAAAAACATCGAATGTCCATTTTTTCTTCAGTATTTTATGGAAGAATGTATACTTGTCTAGTGTATTCAAAATAGAAATGTGACGATCCCAGTACTATATAAATTTAATTTTAATTAAATTTTTGTCAAATGTTTTTAAATAGTTTAATTATTTGGCAAAGTGGCGCTATTTATTTCAATTATTCTTAGCAGAGATGTGATGGCTATCATAATAAGATGTCGTACGCCCAGGGCAACTTCCCAGCAACTCCATAGCTATGGCGTGTATGTTTAGATCCTGAAAGTGCTCACGACACCCTCATTTTTGTTTCTGTTGAAGGTTGAAGCTGCTGTGGTTGACGCTGACGCAGGTGCAGAGTTCGTGCGAGATCGAGTTCCTTCCGGTTTACAAGCCCAACAAAAGAGAGAAGGCAGACCCGAAGCTGTACGCCTCCAACGTGAGGGCGCTCATGGCCAAGTCAGTCAGCATCATTGCATTTCATTTAAGATACTATTAATGACTTAGTTAAATAATAATTAATTCATAATATTGCTCGTCGGACTCTTTTTTCCTCTCGTATTTAGTAGAAACTCGACTGTGGTGTTCCATCTCTTAATAGAATATGCGGAAACTTTTTGAAGTGTGCTGTTCCGTTTTTATTAAGGTCATTTAGGGACATCCCGACACCTTAAGAGAAAAAACTAATTTTCTGATAGAAAAAACTAATTAATATACACAAATTTTTGTGTATTATAAGATTTTTTGTTTTATTTTCATGTGATACAAGAATAAATATTTTTAGTGAAACAAATTTATCAAAATTAACGCCAAAACAAAGAAATACAAAATGTCGGTTTCTCCCTGAAATTAGGGAGATCTCGACAGGTGGTATAAAATTTAACATTCATCTTCAAACATAGTATACAAACTAAAATTTAAGCTAAATTAAATGTTACTGGCAAAATACTGAACATACAATGTCAGTGCTACCCTGGAACTAGAGATATCTTGTAATACATTACTTATATTGTTTAACTTTTTCAAACTTTTTTCGAGCCTAGCAAATGCTAATATTGCTGGCCACACATATTACTAAAAGGTCAAACTCGTTGCTAAAACGAAAAACAAAGTGTCAAATTTATCTAGAAATAAGACAGATATACTTGGAAAAGTTACAAAAGCATCAGTATACTGATATAGGTACATTATTTTTCATACAAGTTACTGGCAATGTTCGCAGATGAATTTTTATCTTGTCCATTCTCCACACCGTTTACACGAAACCATTTACCACAGGCACCAAGACATTTAACCCAACGTTCACCACATTTATCGTCATAAAAATATCCTCGACATTCACCACAATAATTTATACTTTGCCTAAAACTGTTTGAGGAGCTTGGACTATCTGTGGTTACACGACGATTTGAGTGATGGCCGGTCTTATCCTTTACTTTCACAGATCTTCTTGTCCCTGTGGCTTTCTTTGCACAGTCTCGTAGTTTTTCTATGTATGCTGGCGAAGTGACAACGGCAAACTTGCTTCTTCTGTCCTTTCCTTTTAGAATGCTCTAGACTAGAAGATAGCACAGGGATTGGCGACAATTCTGACAAAAGTAAAGAGGAAGATGACGATGTGGGAGAGGGAACCGAATCATCTGTAACACTAACTTCAACACCGGGCGATGGTGTGATTTCGTATTCAAAAACATCTTCCTCAAGGACAAAACAGGATTGTACGGATAAATTCCCGATTTCCAAAATCCATTTGTAAAATTACCGGCAGTTGCTGATTTATCCCATGCCATTCTTAGTAAGTCGCCAAATTCTTCTTTGGTAATTCTCTTTCCTGAGTGCTGGTTTTCTGCTTTCTGTTTCTGCAGGCTTCATTATAAAAGTGTTTCAAACTCTTGACAGATGAAATATCAAGTGGCTGGAGTTTTGAGTGCTACCTGGAGGTAGGCAAAGCATTTCAATACCCATGTTCACTGCCTTATCCAGCGAATGTGGATCTTTACAGTGAGATGCATGTCCATATAATATCAGCGAAATCTTCCCTGGAGGTTTTAACTTACCCATGATCAATAAAAAGTGAAAAAATTTCTGATGTCATGTACCCACAGTCAGGCATGTGCAAAACAGCCCCATCCCTCTCAAGTAAGCATCCCTCTGCCTTACGCCCTTCATTATGAGGAAGGGGGGTAGAGCCTGACCTGTAGCGCTGGTGCACACCATTACTGTAACAGTTGACCCCTTTTCCCCAGTTGTAGCATGGTACACATCTCTTTTCCCTTTAGAAGAAATAACTTTTCCTGGTTAAAAAATTAGTTGCAGCCCTGTTTCATCTGCGTTAAAAATTCTGCCAGGCTCTTCCCATAAGCCATGTTCATCATACATAGCTCCCAAATTCCTGAAAAATTTTGTTACACCACCCTTATTCAGACCTTTTAAACGAGCATATGACAGACCTTGAGCCTTACGTACCCTTAAAGCAGGATTTCTAGCTAAAAATGAGTAAACCCAATCATATCCTGCCATTTTAGTTTCCAAATTTAATTTATGACGCAGCCTCATCTTAACTGCAAATTTAAATGCAAGCTGTCTGACATCACTCACAGTCAACCCATATCCTTTTGAGTCCAAAAGATTTAAAGAGCGTGCTAACTGCTCCTCAAGATCTGGATTCAGCGTAGCGCCTTTCCCAAATTGTCTATTGCTCACGTTGCCCGTGGTCAGCCTTGCCCTCAATGTGTTTCTCGGGACACAATATTTTCTTGCAGCAGTTTCAAGGGGCATATTCCTCTCCTTTACTTCTTCTATTGCCTTAGCCATGCTTTGAGGATCCCATTTCCCAAGCTTCCCTTTATAATCGTACACTCGTGGCATATTTTTCGCCTACAACATGAAAAAAATACTAAAAAATATCATGTTGACATATACCACTAATAATCACTTTCATTTTTTGCTACATAAATGAATACGATCGCATTATAATTAACCGTGCAATAACATTATACTATACCGCGTAAAGATGCTACCCTAAAATACCGTGCACACTTTATTAGTTATAAAAAACTAAAGATTAGGGAGAACTCGACATGTCGACTTCTCCCCTTTACAGAGTGTCGCAATCACCCCGAGTTACAGGGTCAAGCTGCAGGTGGCAGCAATTGTAAGGGTGGCTGATTTCCAGACTGACATTTTGCGAGGGATAGCTGAAAAGCACGTGGTCACTACACAGCATATCGAAATCCATCTAAATTACCGTGTTTTCCACAAAGTAACGCCGGAATAGAAATGGATTATTATAGCATGCACTTTTCAGGGTATTTAAGACTTACCTATTTTGATTCTGAACGTTGTGACTGCTTCAATTTATGGAAAGTGTTCTCCACAGTGTTTTCCGTGTGACCCTATGTCGTCTAGCTTTCACTACTAAAAGTTCCAGTAAATCCCACTCAAAACCAGTGTCGCTAATGTGCAAATATTTAAAAAGTGTCGAGATCTCCCTAAATGACCCTACATTATAAATATTATTGCTCTGCTATATGATAATACAATGCATTGCAGGGAATGTATAAAATCATATTTATCATTATTTTAATCATTCAAACCAGAGAAAAGATATTCCTGTATTGAATATAAATGGTCATTCGCCATTTGTGTTTTTTTTTCTTAGTACAGATTTGAATTGGTTTCTTGCAGTAACCGGAAGTTTATCTTAAAATTCCATTGTTATATTTTGATGCGTTATGAAGGGTTTTAGGTAACTCCACAATCTTATGTCTCAATTTTTTATTTATTTTCGTATTGTCAGAATTTCTCTCTGCCCTTTCAGTAAACCTAGGTGTAATTGCAATTAATGATCTCGACAAATTAACGCGCGCAACAGTGATACGTAACAATCCGCTTGTAGAGACGACACCGAGCGTCATCACCAAACACCCTGATCACCTTCAGCATCAATCACACCAGCAGGGATGCGTTTACTGAGCGCCAATGTTGATTTTCTATTCTAGCGTTGGGTGAATAATTTAAGATAGCCGATGGTGCGTATTCGTGTGTGTAGATGCGTATTTTCGTTACAGGGCGTTGGGAGTCCCTGTGTCCGATTACACGTACGACGACTGCCGCCTGATGAGGAGGGCCCGCAGGATGCGCCTTCCGGTTCACTGCGGAGGACATCTCGTCGAATTGCAGAGACTCAGGCACAAACTCGGGTGAGCGAATCCACATTTTAACAATCTCCAGTTCCATATGTGCGATGATGGGCAGGCGAATGAAGTTAGCGCTCCATTTACTCTTATCATTCGATAACCCTCACATCCTTAAGGGCGCCCGGTAAATTGATCCGGGGAGAATTCGTACGCGTGGAATTCGTACGCGGGGAATTCGTCCGCAGGGAATTGATCTCCCGACAGATTGGTACGTGGGAAATTGATCCCCCGCGCTGATGTTGTACTACCAACCCAACCCAACCCTCCTGCTAATTTATTTATAACATTAACCAATAGCCAGGGCGTGTAGATTAACATAAGACTGAATAACAGTAGTTATTTGCATAAGACTGAATAAGATCAGCGCGGGGGATCAATTCCCCGCTTACCAATCTGTCGGGAGATCAATTCCCCCCGGACCAATTCACCGGCCACGATCCTTATGATATACGGCCTTATTATCCTGCTCATGTGCATACTAACATGGGATTAGGACTTAATGAATTTGGCGGTCCCGCTTTCCATACAGGGTTTCTTGCAGCCGAATTAAGAAGACATCGATGCAGCAATATCCATCGCTGATGGTTGTGTCTACTGAGCCAGTGCCATCTGAAGCCTCAATACCAGGGTTTCTCGTGCCTACAAATCCATCGACCACTCCTGGAGCACATTTCACTACCCATCAATCCACATTTATAATTAACAATTACTTAGTTGCCAATGTCCGATTCAACCCCTCACCCTTACTCCGATTATCGTGATCAACTCTACCATGCAGGTAGAGTTTATAGAAACCCTGCTAGTCACATACCTAGTTGGAAGTGATTTTTTAACTCGAGTAAATGTCCAATGAACGCTTCCCATAGTTCTAAGCGTGTTTTACATTCGTAAGTTAATAAGTCCAACGATTCGATTTTCTTATTGAGGGAGATGAATTCAAGAGGCCGCGAATATTCCCCTGCTCTTTGACTGATCTGAAATCTACTGCTCTTTTATTCATCTCATGCGAAGTATTTTTCATTCTAAATCCATTCTACGCCTCTCATTGCCTCACTCTCATTTTCTCTCCTCTCTCTTTTGATTTTACTCTGAATTATGATTTACGGCCTTCAATTCATTTCCTGTGTTTACCTTAATTTTAGCTGCTCCTCAGTGATAAGCGATTCTCTTCGCAGATAAGAACTTGTGAAACGGTTCCAAGATTGATTTGAGGTTGGAACACAGATAAAATCTCCGATATTATGTTTTCGTCTGAATGTAATAAAAACTCGGAATTTTTATTATCATGGAGATAAGATGGAAATCTTTCTCGAAAATTTCTTAATTTAGAAATCCGATAAGCGTAACAAGTTAATTTCACTGAGGCCCGTTTCACATGGACGCGGACTGTCCGCGCTCCGCTCTACGCGCGCGGAGCGCGGAGAGCGGTCGCCGCTTTTCACATGGACGCGGACGAAAACCGTCCGCGGCATTCCCCGTGTATATCTCCCGTAAGAAGGATGGCCCATGTTGCCATTTACAAATATTTACAAATCGGTAGATAATAAAATCATTTATGGTGTAAATATAAAGGATGAATACATGGTGTAAAAGGTTTTTTCATATTAGTTAAAATAACATTAATAAAAAATATTTTCTTACATTTCCGCCTGGAAACGCTATTTTCCGACATTATCTTAATAACGCTGTTGTAAACATGGCGTTGCTTTAATTGACACCAAATTTACACAGAAAGTATTCCGGAGTTAACTTTCCATAATGGTAAACATTAATTTACGGTATACCTAATCTGAATACTTTTATAACATAAAAAGTACAGTTTGATCCTAAAATTTCGAATTATGCATTCCAAAAAGCGATCAGCGGCGAAGTCTCGTACCGTAAGAGATACCCCAATACATGATGCGTATGAAATTTAAAGAAATGTATGAGATAGTTTTTGGTGAAGAACGGGATACTTTGTCTTATTTCTAAAGGGAGTTATGAATTTTTTAATATGATGGTTTTTCCCGCGCGCCAGATTTCCGCTGTCTTACCCTTGATTGCGCTGGCTACGATGAGCGTATTGCAGAAGCAAATCGCTCCGCAAAGTATAGAATTATTGTGAAAGCACTGAACATTTACTTTTTACTGTTGAAATACGTTTGCACTAAAATTTGGATATCACGAATACTTATAGAAAATTCAACAGCACTTACACTAATCTAGTTTGGGCGCTGATCAAACATTATGTTGGGATGAAGAATACTTCATTCAAGAAGAAAGATGTGGAGCGGATCATTTCGGAAAGTTTCGGCAAGATCTCAGCTCAAAATTGGCAAAACCATGTAGAACATGTGATGAAAGTAGAAGAAGAAATATGGCACGCAGACAATTTGCAAGACGACGTAGATGAATTAATTATTCGTCTCTCATCGTCGCGGTCAGCAATAGCATCGGAAGATGAGTCACAGCCAAGTACATCAGGTTTCATGGAAGGGTTTGAATTACTTTCAGATTCTTGACTGAAAAGGTTAGAAACACATCTCCCTTCAACATATTACTCTATTACAGGATAGATAATCAGTTTTAATTTGATTCCTATTCTGATGTTAACCGAGTAAAATACGTCCAGAAAGAGAGAGCGCCAAATTTGCTTCATATTGTTTTTCACTCCAGAATCTAATGGTTTGTCTGATAGTATTGTAATACATTTCAAACTAAAAAATCAATGAAAGAACTAACTAACTCTAAGAGCTTCCAGATATTCGTATTTTAAACATCTTACGGTAGCCAAATCGAATTCGGCGCGTTAATCCGATTGGCAGGGAGAGGAGGGTCGACGAAGCGTACGCTTGGCAACATTGTTCTACTCTGACAAATCTGCTTGGTCCGCGTCAGCCGTCCGCGTTCATGTGCAAGCACAAACCTGTCTCTCTGGCCCGTACGCGCGCGGACGATCCGCGGGGCGTAGGGGCCACGCGGATGGCTCCTCCGCGTGCGGACTGTCCGCACTCATGTGTAAGCTTCCATTAACGTCAATGGAACCTTATCCGCGCGCGTAGCGCGGAGCGCGGACCGTCCGCGTCCATGTGAAACGGGCCTGAGGAAAAAGAAAACCTATTTTAATGGCAAATTTGGTATATAGGTTTCTATGCGATAACAGGTGAGCAACTTGTTTTCTTATCCTAGTCGCGAAGAAATCACAACAAAAGTATTTATATTCCCCCAATTATTATTGAGTATTAAATTAAATATGTTAATTAGAAATTGGAACTTATATTTTGCGGCCTCAATGACCTACTGTAGGAATAAGCGATACAAGCAGGGGTAATGGATTCCAAATATTTGCGGAGAGTTATCAAATTTATTTAGTTACAGTTCTTATTATTACTGCTGCCATATTCTGAGGAAAGGAATATATTCATTTGTCATTTGGTACAACGTAAAAATGTATCTTTCATTAACTTTTGTCACAGTCATGATCATTGATTCGACCACTGCCACCAGGTCTTGCTCCTACTTGCAGTCATATGTGCATACATGATAATGTGATGAAATGAAAGCTACCGAGGTATGAGTATATAATTGTACTGATCAAGTTCTCTCCTTACGGAATGCCAAGGAAAGTCATAGGATCATTGTGCTTCAATTGCATGGACATTTTCCGCTTATAGAATTCTGAATTCTGAGAGGAAACCAATGGCAAACTACCTCACTCCTCATCCACTCTTAGGCGCTTATGCCTGAGAGGGTAATTAATGATTTGCAGATAGGGTCATTATTATGTTTAGTATCAAGAATAATACTGATGTTATCTGAGCAGGAGTCCGGTAGCAAAATCAATTGCACATAACCTCACTTATATTCATGAATATGTATCGAAAAAGAATACAATGAAAACACATTCCGTGAACAGCATCAACTACACTTTTTTTGGGACAAAACTTGGAGGACATCCAAAAAAAGACGACGAGGAACAGAAATCTCCTTATAAATGTCGACTAATTATGTTAAAGCCATCAAATATTTGAGAATTAAATTTTTTCCTTAGGCTTCACGACGCACCAGAGGCTCCAAAGTTGCACGTCCATCGAGAGAAGTGGAGGATGGATTTGGACACGTTCGCACATTGCCTTGGAGTGGCCTCTTCAGAACCGGCGTTACATCAGCTCTTCAACCTTTTCGACAAAGTGAGTTGTTGAAAGCAAGCAAACTAGAATAGTAATTGTAAATCTAACCGGAACATCAATTAACCTTGTGGTGTTGGGCAGAGGAGTGCATCCTGGGTCATGTAACTGGATGATCAAATTGAAATTGGTGATCCCTTAATGCTAATTTTCGGAGTGCAAACAGTTTTACTTGTTCTGGAGCCACACAAGCATCATATTGTCTCACAGACAGAGCAAGGTAATGCCGGGCCTTTGCTCCACTTTCGGGCCCCTTTCTTAAACGTGAAATTTCTAGCTCGGGCCTCCAATTCTGCTCCTTAAATTCAAGACCCTCTGTCTCCCGGGTCCTTAGGTCAGATGAATACTTGCCAATATATATATCGGTTAAGTTGTAAGATCGACTTCTTCCACAGGGACTTTAATCGCGTTTTTACCGCGACATATTGCTCTCTTCCGCATTATCTTTGGCAGAATCTCCTCCACGCGTTCCAAATAGAACTTGATTGACACACTCATAAGTCAAAATAGCTTTAAGTTAAGTTTTTAAGTTTATTCGATAAACGGGCTTGAAATTCATGTTATGCATTCAATTCATCAGATGTCTGAGCTGTTTCTATTTTTAACCAAACGCCTTCAAACCTTATTACTTTTAGCAATAGATTTTCTGAGTTTCTCTTTAATTGCATTTAAAGATGCATGTTTCTAACATGGATTCACTTCCGGTCAAAGAACGCGGTGTCCGTTGGGAAGAAACCGTGTGGAAAGCTTTCCTATTGCTCTATTTAAGTTCGATGTCTGACAAAATGGCGACGAATTTGTTTTCTAGGAGTCCAGTGGAGAGATTGACTTGCGCGAATACATTCTGGGTGTCCTCGTCATATCCAAGGCCAGCAACGCAGAGGACATGCTGGCAATCGCCTTCCAGGTCAGTCCAATGATTGTTCTTCTTCATTCAAACCGCACCTCAAATTGAGGACATTATGGTGCATTCACTGAGCAAAATGTCTTATTATGATTTCGAATAAAATAAGGTTTCAATTAATATGATTACTAATAGTTCACAATTGCGATAAAACAATCATAATGACTATAGCTGCGTTCTCTCTGAATCTCTCTTTATGTCATCAGAAGATCCTTTCCTTCAAAGCTTTAGTTTATATTGACGGCTTTCTTTAGTGAAATAATTCTTTCTTCATCCATTTCACACGGACCATCCAGTTTTTCATGGGTAGAACGATTATTTCTTTATGTCTGGATTCATCCTAAGATCTCAAAATATCATTTTAACTGCTAGAACCTTACTTTTACCATTCATCACTTTAATTGGCATAAAAGAATTCATACCGCCATAAAATTTTCTATTTGTTTATATATCTCTTCTAGTCTATTCTTTTGTAGTTCCCCTTAATTTTGCGCGGAATTTCCTGTATGTCACTTCCATATTCTGTATATATCAATGCTTTTCTCATGGCAACAGTACTTGAAACTAAATATGAAGATGAATGAATATATTTTTGAATGTCGAATAACTTAAAATATGGGATTCAAAGACTAAAATGCAAAAGATACCCTCGGGTTCAGAAATGAATCGACTATTTTGCGGGATAAGCTTCAAATTCTAGCAAAAAATTTAAGTTAAGCTGAGGTGAAAGATTCTCTCAGAGGGACTAATATTTTTGAAACAACTAAAATGCCCAAAATGGCAAACGAGGTACACAGTCGCAAAATCACGCTCTATGTGATGTGAAAAATTTAGTCCGTTACCGAAAATTCCATTTTCCATCAAAATTTAATTTTCTATCACTAAAAGTATAATCATTTATTAAAATTTCCCTTAAAATGGGCGGAAAATAATGATTTCTGATCATATTCTTTTAATGGACTATTTTTATTTGATGTCGACACCATTAAAATCCATCGCTATTAGTTATTGATAAGACTTTAAGTAACTTTAATATAATTAATGCAATTTATCGTGGTATCCTGCTCTAAATTATATCCTCTACCCTTCTCACATCACCGAGAGTCAATTATGATTAATATGTGTTCGTATATATATATATATATATATATGCGTGAAATCATAGTCGGACTTGTTTTATCTTTGACAGGTATTCGAGAGCGAAGGTGGAGGGTTGTCCATTGAGGATGCTGCACCCGCTTTGTCCCTCTGCTTCCCTGGACCGGAAGCCCTCAAACTCTTCCAGGGAGCAAACACTTCCACCACTGGAGTCGTCACTTACGGTGAGTTTTCCTCTCTCCATCACTACCCTTGTTTACTTTCATACTTCTCTTCGTATTCCATCTGCACACTATATTCCTCTTTGGATTCTAACAAAATCAAACGTTTTCTCTCGGTGTAACCACCGAAATAACGGTCGTATTTCTGAGTAGAAACACGGCCGCTCGCCGAGGCGCATTCCGTTAGCCCTAAACAACCGAATGTGCCCCTGGAATCTCGTTTCACTGAAGCAGTAAAAATGGAAAGTATGAAATAGCATCGCCATAAGATTTTCCGTTTCTTTGCTACTGAGTTTTAAACATCGTGAAAAAGCCGTATCTCCCAAAAAGTACCGATTTTGGGGTACATTGGAGTAAATATTCCTTTATAGCAAATAAATTTGTCAAACTTTATGAGCAAAAAACTTGCTATATAGAGAAAATTAAATTATTTTTAATTGGACGTAAAGATAATACAAATATGTTTCACAGGAAGCATGCAATGAATTCGCCAAGTCCAACATCATTTTAAATCCGACAGTATGTTTTAATGAGGCTCGAGCAGATACATATCAAACAATATATAGAGTTGTTCCCAGGATAGATTAATCCCAGCTAACACTTTGTCTTAAGAATTGATTAAGTAAATGAATTAATTAAACTTTTTAATAACTTAAGAAAAGTATTTCTGTAAACCCTTTGATGAAAAATTATAATCTCGTTATCATAACCTCAGACAGCCAAAAAATTCAAATTTAAATTGCAAAGTCTTGCAAATCTATTTTAATACAGCTCTCGATTTTATGAATTTGTTTATTTGCAGATGCATTAAAGTGCTCCATCAGCCGGATTCCGGAGTATGCGAAACTGTTCACGGGCGCGAGGACGTGGAAAAAAGCGGAAGACTCGGAGAAGAAGATCAAATGAATGATTTCGTCTCCATTAGAGCAGTCGAATGCTCCTGTTCTTCGCGCCGTCGTCGGTCTTTACCAGGTTTACCTCGAATCTTCTGTGAAGTCTATGGAAATGCAAATTCGCGCGGGCAATATTAAAAATCGGGTAACTTTAGCATCCGACTGTACCGTTACGAAAGTATATATTTTCCGAAACGTCAGATGGAAATTTAATTTATTGAATTGTATGGTATTTATGATTGTAATATTCCCGTGACGTTGTTTTATACTCACCAATTGTTTTGTCCTTTATGTACATTTTATTTATGCGAGTGTTTGTTTGTAAAAAAATAAATTTTTGAAGGAATTACCGTTTTTCGTCATTGCGTTTGGCTTAAATTTGATTATCCATGGTTAGTGAGAATTTATACTTTAGAAAATACCTCAATATTCCCGATTTCAGCGATACGAGTACTAATTAATATCATACTAATGCTTTCCGTAGCCGTCTTACGGTTGAAAATATAAGCAACTAAAAATCTTTCCACTTTCAAGTTTCCCTCAACAGTAAACCTAGAAATTAAAATTGAAAATATGCCTCTTTTAGAGATTCGGTCTTCGTAAGCACAAAGTCCTTACTCTAACATTAGTCAAACGTGTGCGATTTCATTGAGGCGCTAAATGTTGGTCACCAGTCGTTATATCTAGAGACGAAGAAATTGCATCCATAAGATACGTGTAATTATCAACAGCTTCATTTTATTCATTGATGTGAAAAAGACCTTTTCTTTAAGTTTTTAACATTGCGAAACTTAGTATTTCGTAACTTTAAATTTTAGATGCTTTTATGCGAGTAATAATAATGTGCGGGGGTTTATAATTTTCCTAAGGACCTCAGGGATCTCAAGGTTCGATCCTGTGGAGGCTTCTTAGACTTACTCAACCTTTGGCATTGGTTTATCTTGAAAGGTTGCATATTGGCAATTGAGATGCCAAGCTGAAAAAGTTTTAATTTATATAAATTCCAGTTGAATCGATCACTTATTGAGTGTATAAATATACCGTTTGGTTCTTAGTTAATAGAAGATGTTATGAAATAACAGAGTTCTGACATTGATATTGGCATTCGCAGACCTTTAGTTGAACATTTCGCTCTCGTCACCATGAAATAGTTTCACCATATTTCGTGACGTCAGTTGCAAATGAAGTTTGGGTACTACAAATCCAATCGTCACCTCGTCATTGATGAAAAATTACTACACCAATAGAGTTAGTAAGGTCTAATTCTGGATATGAAATAAGTTGTAAAACATTTCTTTAAGCCCTTTCCGAAATTGGAGGAATTTAGCTAAAAATATCACATTGAACACGAAATCACGACAAATTGCTTCAATATTATAAATAGATACGGGTTTTCACGAAATCGTGAATTCTAATAAAAGAAAATAATTCAAGGATTCGTAATCAAAATTTAAATGATAGTTAGAAGCGATACTTTGGTAATGAAAATTTGAACTTTTCTACTAAATACGACGAAAATTCAAAAGTTTAACGGTCTGGATAATAACGATGATCAATTTCGGAGCAATGAAACAGTAAGGAGAAGAAAATTCGATCGCCACTTCAGTAAACAATTTTCCTGATTAATTTTTCTGACGAAGACGCACTTGTCGTTGAAACGTTTTCATTGTGATTTGCGAAAGTTTTTATAATTCACTGCTCACACAATCGAAATTAGGACTTTAACGAAACTGGGCTTAGTTACGATATCACGTTATGCACGACTTCATAACGTAATTTACGCCAACACATTATTTAAAACGAAGAGTGAAGCGGATGTAAACTTTTATTGGAAGTCCTTCGCAAATCCTCACTGCCACTCGTTGTCTTCTCTGACGTCCTCTTCGGCCGCCTTCCTCCGCATCTCCTCATCCTCACTCTCATCCGACGCTTCCTCCACTCCTCTTTTCTTCCCTCCTGCACACCCTTCCTGCTCCACGCTGCTCACGTACTCCAGGTCCACACCAAAAGGTGGCAATTTGTCCCTCAGGTACGCCAATGCCCCTGGGGCCAGATCACTCTGTCTGCTCAGAATGAACGCAGAGATGAACCGACGGGTGCGAGCCTGTCCTCGCCACCCACCGTAACCTGAAAGCAAAGGAGGGAAGCAATTCCTCTGTAAATTCGTCATCTCTGAATGAAACCTCGACCCCCCACATTATTGGTATCAAAAACCTTGAGGAAGGAATGGGATGTTCGTCACTGAGACAGAACGCTACCAGAGGAGAACGTCCTCGAGACTGCAGTACAATGACCTGTGAATAACATTTTTCAGTTATGAGTTACCAGGATGAATAAGTATGTATTCGGGATCATACACACCTCAGCTTTACTATTACCGTAGCAATGAACAAGACTAAGAGAGAAGGAAACCCCCTGCCGCGCGCCACTTGCGAATTGCAGGTTTAAATGAAACCATTTTCTCTATCCTGACCTGAAAGAAAAATTAAAAACACCCGTCCTAATTTATGGAAGCAGAAACATGTTTTTAAATTCATTTAAATTTAATTAGAAGAAATGAAGAGCTCACAAATTTTGATGTTCTATAATTTAGTTGATAACAGTCACAAATTCGCGATGTTCTTATCCTTCATTTCTGGATAAGAAAAAATAATCAGAAAAAATGCAAAGAGAAGAATTTTAATTTGCTAAGTTGGATTTATGAGATATTAGTGATGGCTGGAGTTGGCTTGAAATACTCATTTGGCGATTCTCTGGTTGCTTTGACCCCAGAACTGAGCCCATAGGGGACAGACACTTTATCGCGAATTATTCTATATTTATAGGAACTTTGAGAACGGAATTACAGGATACAGTCTACAGGATGGAAGCCTTGACAGATTAAAAAGAGTATTTAATAAATAAAAGAAATATATTCGCGAGTTGTATGGGCACCTCAAACTAAAATAGCTGAACCCCTTTCTTCTTCTATTCTAATAAAAATCAAATTCAAAATAACATTGTAATTTGTGAAGCATTTGAGAGGTTTGTCAACAATTTTCTTTTACGTGCAATAGTTGTGCCTGTAGTGAATACTTATAAAAAGAAATAGTTAACAGATATGACTGCGAGTTTGTTTCAATTCAGAACATCGAACCGGAACGGAATAGAAAACCGAAAAAACAGCTATTTATACCCGAGTTAAAACTGAAAAGTTATTTTTTCACTCAGATTATCGCTTTCCATTTTAAACAAATATTACAGTAATTATATGTGATAAATATATGTAATCATGACTTGTAGCTCAGTAATTAACATTTAAACACTTTCAAAACTGAACTCATCCCTCTATTGATACTTTTATGCCATTCAACGATTAAATCAATAGAAATTCTATTTAAGGGTCTCTTATAATGAAAACCTTGCACTTGTGTTATCGGGAATAAAAGCTAGTTCGATGTCAGCTGTCAAAGAGACGTATCTGAAGCTCTTCAAACTGATACAGCTGGGTTAGTCTCAAGATGGCGATGATTGTGCTCACCAGTTCCGATGACGTTGTGCAGCGGCGAGTGGAGTGGTTGAATGGCGTCATTACGAGCACAGTGCACCAGAAGAGCCCATGACGACGCCTCCGCATCCACCACGAAAGTGTCGTAGACGCCGTCGTCTGCGAATACAGATAACCCTCATTAATTGCTTTCTATTTTATTGAAAAATTGCGGCATTCTCCTGTGGAAGTGGAATTGAGTTGAGAATTTATTCTTTGTAATGAATCTGGGTGCAGTTAGTATTAATCATCTCGTTTACATTTCGAAGATGACTAAAGATAACTAATGAATGATATTTAAATATAGAGAGAAATTTCCTTTCTGTACAGATACTTGCAATATTTCCATTATGTAACCAATTGCTTACTTTTCGAGAGAAAACTTTATTAGTGATGATTGGAATTAATCTTAAAAAGTTTATAACAGTCAATATAAAATTCATCGTTTAAACTAACATTGACTTTCGAATAATGATTCTTAAGAATAATCAAGACCTTCATATTTAGAGTGAAAAATTTTGAAAAAAACGCCAATATCCGACTATCGTCCATCGTCACGCATCCCCAAACCACGTCGCCTTGGGCAACCGATCTTCACTCCTTTGTCTTAGGCCGGTTCTTCCGACAATATGTCGTGTTCAGCGAAGGTCTGATTGAAAGATCGATTTCGGGGGGATCCTCAAGAACTCACAAGCGTCTTCGGCGTGAACCCAATGTGCCGGGTTGCTCATCTCAGGGATGTCCCACGTGAGGTTGCCCAGAAGAGTCTCCCGCAATGGGTCATCCGCGTACACGTACGAGAAGACCATTTGCAGTTTGGGAAGCGAAAGAGAGAGGTTGGCCTTCATGCATCTGTATGGAGCCGCACCTTCTTCGCCGCTAGAGTAGAACTGCACCACGTACCAACCTCCAAGAATCTGAGGACCAATGGAGCATTCATTAAACGCAACTCTTTGTTGCGTAGAAATTAGTCGGAAACATTAAGGAGCACATGCAAATAGGAATTGGCTGAAGGTAGCAGACGCCCAGGAATTCACATCCCTCTGTAAACGACTTATATTTATAGAAAAAAACATTTTGATAAATAACGTTGGGGAAGAAATTAATTAATAATAAATAAAAAATTATAAAACGTTAAGTTTTGGAGTTAAGCCGTGGCAAAGCATGCGACGTCTAAATATATTATGCAATTTATTTCTCTATAAATATTAATGGTTTTCCACTGGGCAAAATATTGCGCCCCCGAGGCTAATCGACATTGCGTACGTTCCTTTGTGGTAAAACTGGCCCCACGTGCTGTGCAAACGTTTATCTAAAGCATCAATTCATCTTCCACTCTTCATTGGTGTCTGCTTAACCGTTTATTCAAAAGACTAACAAGTCTGCGCAAAGCTAATTACCGCTAATAATATAATATCTATTAATGTTTACAATCCCTCACGATAAAGTTACAAAATTTGTTATCTGCAGACAATAAATTTAAAGAATTTTATGTATAGTTGATTTTCACGTTATTCGCTTTCTCCTTTGAAGGAAATGTGTCTGCAGTCTAAGTTGGTCAGAAAAAATATGGCCGCCACATGAGTAACGCATGAATATAGTTTTCATCTACTGCAAATCAATTTAATTACTGACCTTATAAACAATATCGTAACATTCAAGGGAGCGATTATGAACTAACCCTAATAATAACTAGTATTATTCCATTATTATTCCATTAGTGATTGGTAAAGACCGTAATAGTCCCAGCGAAAGTTGAAGGTATGTTTCTGGAAGTTTTCCTATGGGTTCTTACAAGTTCTATCAATAATAAATCCTTCGTGGCTCAAATATAAAGCAAATGTGGCCCTCCAAGAGGACAATCGTGCAATTTCCATTTGGTGGCAAAGAAAGAGGGACTCACCGAGTGGATATCGAAGTGTCTGAGGGGCTTTGCTGGTGGGCAGGCCCACGACGTGCCCAAAAGACACGCAAGCAGAAGAAGTCGGTCCATGGCTCACAGTGAGATGCACTCCGGAAGAGCGAGCTACCCTTTGCATACGAAATGGCCGCCTATCTTCACTCCCACTCCACTCGGATGCGATAAAGTTTGATAACTGCTAGACTTCGTCGGTAAATTTCCGGTTAACGCGAAAAATGTCGAGAAAGCGCTCTTCGTGAGGGAGGATGTTTAAGGATATTTAATGATGAGAGCAACGTTTTCCTCTGAAGAATAAAAATACTTATTAAACACTTTAATTATTAAACTAAAGATCAGGAAAAAGTCTATCTATCATGGTAGAAGGGGAAATTTTAAAACCATTCAATGAGCTCTTAATCTATTGAAATTCGACTTTGGAAGCGAAGATATACGTATGATGAGAAAGAGTAGATCCGTATTGATATTAGCTCAGAATATATTCAGCCCCCAGTCATAGGGCATCGGTTCACTTTCTGGGTAATAATGTAAACATAATTGTGCTCAACTTAACCTAAGAGAGCTGCTTGTGCACTGCGTTTGATGTAAATAAATGAAAAATAACTCTATTAGCCTCATCATTCTGTAAATGTACAAATTGTAAATAGGTAGTAGAGGAAGCGTAGGGATTTTTTTCTACTTTATGATTTATATAACGGTTGTGTTGCGTTAATGCATGCTGCCATTCCGACTCACAATATTCTCATTCTCATTCGATTAACGTATTTGCAATCTCAAAACTTTATGTGCGGTGTGCAGATTTCCTGAAACTCGCTATTATTTCTTGCCATTTTTATGCTCTTGTAAGTGGATGGAATTCATATTTTAACACATTCCAAACCACAATTATCACGTGATGTTCTGTACATATACTCAGTACAATGAAGGCCCCTTAATAATCATCCCGGGATGTAATCGGAAAAAGAGTGTGGATCCATGATGGAATCGATAGGGAAATTTTGAAATCGTGAAAAGAGGGCCTGATGAGGATGAAGCGTTTTTCGTATAAATTTTGCCTTCAGTTAAGAGTATGTCGGAAGAAGACAAAACAGATTTTGGATTTGGCGTTATGCTAATTATTTAAGATACCAGCATTAATACTAATAATTGGTGATTTCATTACACATCATCTAATAGCGAACCCCTTTTCGCCGCAGCTCCTGTTTTCTGCTCTTCTTTCGAAGTCCTGGTAAGAACTCGTTCTTAATTTTGCTTGGATGTCATATAATTATTTTTGACAGAAATCACATGCAAAAGGACATCGTAAGCTGACGACCTGAGAAGCAATCTCCTGCCTGATATTGGCTTCTGATAGCGGTGATCATTAACAAATCAATTCCCTACATTCTCCAGAACAGCTTGTAAGGGTTTGTTATGAGGTGTTTTCCAATATCAAAATTGCAGTTGTACTGCGTAGGACGTAGGTTGGTAGCAACCCACTAACGATAATCAGAACCGAACATGGGGTCTTTTACGATAAATAATAATAATGAACGTCTTTAATTAGGGTGAGATTGAGACTTTTAAGCCTCTTCTTACATATAAACTTTTATCGCTAAAGTACAAGAAGTATCATATAAGCTGATAATTTCAGGCCGTATTTCTTGGAGGGAAATACCTCGTCGGATTAGTATCCCAATATGGTGCGTTCCTGGATACGCATAACCATGTCTCCAAACTTCATCAAAGAGTTGGGTTATTCAGCAAATGTGCGTGAATCTAAAGACATTCCGCGGGTTTTATTGAATTTCAAAAGAATTTCCGGTGAATCGCTCAGTACTCGAGCCGGTCAGAAATAGAGTAATACCTTAGTTATTGGGAATAATTCGTTTTTAAAGCGTACTTCTTATGTAAAACTCTTCTTTCAAATCAAATTTCCTCGTATGATTCGTTTCACAGCCTAAAAATGCACATAAAATAATGATTTATACAAAATAAAAAGTAAAAGCTCATAAGACATTTGATGCCCCGGATATGAGCACACCCCATCCTCCTATCCGTTATCCTCCACTTTCTGTCTTTCGGCAAAGAGGAAGAATAGACGTACGTTCGGTCCGTGTTGTCTGTCAGCCTATTACTCTCAAATGTGGTCAATTTCTAATTCCTCCCATTTTCACAAATACCTGGAATAAACTTAGATTCATTCTCCTTTTGCTAAATGTCAAAACCAGGTATATAAAGGCCCCATCAGGGCAGAGACAGGTCACAGTCAGGAGGGAGCTCGGAAGAGCGCCATCTAAGGCGCAGCTTCCCGAAAGGGAGACCCCTCAATGGGGGTCTCCGAAAAGCCGTTATAGCCGGCCTCTCGCCTTCTTTCGTCTCCCGTGTATCCTTCTTCCCGTGCTCGTATCCACGATCTTTGGACCATATACGTCATTTTGATTTACATTAAGAGGTAAATATTTATTTCTCGATTGCTTTCGACACCAAGGGCAAGAATCCACTTTTCTTACGTGGTCGCCGCACCACCCATCGGGTCGGCAACACCACAAAATTGTAGTGCCCAGGGGTAGGGTTGGAGATTTTTCTTTTGTATATTTGTTTGCTGATCTCATTAATACATCCGACACGGGTTTAAAACGCAGAACCACAGGTTATTTGCAACATTAGCTTTTCATGTAAAGATATTTATACGTTTCTACGAAATAACACTAAAAAATTGGAAGCTGCAAAGAGTACTCAAGAGTCTCTCAAAATATTTGATTTAGCAATAAATGATACGCTATTTTTCCATTCCTATCAACTACTACAATTTATATTTCATTTGTGTTTAATTCCCTCTAATAAGAATGGATAATCGCAATATTTATCCATTGTATATCATGACATTTACAACTTTTGGAGTGAATGACTCTCAGAATCAACTCTTCGTTGATTGGCAACCCGAGGTGGCACCACGTAATGTCGTCTTCGGATTAAAGGCCTTCCAAGACTCATTACACATGACCAATTCTTCCAAATAACTTAAATAACAACAGTAAGTTCGTGTTATGGTAAACCAAGCGTTTGGGGGAAACTGAGTTGAGATAAATAGAAAAAGTAGGAAGTTTAATATCTCTAATTAAACAAAAGAATGTATTACAAATAAAGGAGGTATGTATTAACGAATAAAAAACATAAGTCATTTACAAATTATGCGGCATACCAAGAGCTTACTCACGCCAAACATGTAGAGAAGTGCTACCATGTGCTCATAGTGTTCATTCACTCGATAGCTGGGTAACAGTACTTTGTTCCGTGTATCACATAAACCATTGTGCTATAAAGACACGCGTCCTAAACGATATGGTAGCATAAACCACTATTCATAGTCCCTCATGTTCATGCAGCACACCTTTTCATCGATGCAAAAGCAATGAATATAAATCATTTTTGCGAAAAGAATAGACTTAATCCTCGAAACATTTTTCTAACGTTTGATCTGCTAAGGTTTTTCACACAATGGATGAGCAAGTTTCGGTGCTACTTTCAATCTTGAAGAATGGAAAAGCATAGTACCATCTCTTGAAAGAATGTCCCTCACTTGGAAGGGAAGAACCTTTATCTTCCGTGACTTGATCCTCGATTTCCTCAGTCTGGTTCTCAAGCGCCTTCTTCATCAGGCAACCGAGTATTCTCTTCGGAATGAGCTTGGAGTGAGTGCTAAATTCTATCTCCTCTGACCCTTCCACCTCGAACACGTAGCTGTCTTCTATTTTGACTCGGGAGGCCAATAGATTGGACATGAGCTCGAAAGAATAGACGAATTCGAGTTTTTTCTTCAGACACCGACTCTCACCGATTTCATTGAGGGCGTTTGCGTCGTTCACCGCAAGTGCCACTACGAGGTTGTTGATGACGAGGGTCGCAACCACCACAAAGACGATGAACAGAAGGTGAGTGTAGAAGCCCATGGCTTCCGATAGGTCGCTGTAATTGTATTCCCCAGTCATCATGACGAAGGTGCTCTGCATGGATAACCAAGGGTTTCCGAAAAGAAGTTCGTTGTACGGCTTGAAAGCGACGAAGAAACTGAGGGAGAAGCCGACCAGAAGAAAACAGAGGACCCCAAGAGTTAGAATGGTGTTCTTGAAGACGAGCCCGAAGAGCAAGGCCCGCCACCCCCAAGCGCGGTACCTTCCGATCATGAGCATGAGTGCAAGCCAAGAGAGAGGCAGAAGGAAGAGTAGGATCATCTTTGCCCACCCGTTCATCAGGGACCAGTTGAGATAATCGGCGTCGATGAAGATGGTGGCGAAAGCCCAAATAATTGACAAGGACGCGCAGAAAAGAAGCGTGGTCACTTCAGCCTTTCTCCTCCACAAGATCTTTACGGTGAAGTTGACGTCGGGCAAACTGCATGCGTTTATTAGGACGAGGATGGCGAAGAACATGTGGATATAACGGAAGAAGGAAGTCCAAATCGAGGCCGAGTATCTGTAATAATCCAAGATGGTGAAAGTGGAGAGGGAGGCGACATACAAGAAGTGCAGAACGACCACCGAAAAGAAAAAAACGCTGGCTCTGCTCCATTTCATGGCACAGTAACTATCCACGAGGGGATGGACGAGAATGTCGCTTTTGACCTTCTTCGACAAGAACGTCGACTGAAGGAGGGTGTTTATGAGAGCGGTTTGTCTTTCGCTCTGGTTGTTGGTGAAAATCCCGAAGCTAAGTCTCAGAGAGTATTCGTTGCGTGAATTTACTTTGCAGCTGACTAAGTGGTCCATTTCTCCTAAAAAGAACGTCACGGATTTTGGGAGCTTGAGCAGCACGGCTTCCAGACCACTCAAATTCTTGTCTTCAAGAGACAGATCTGCACCGGAGCGAATCAACTCAGAAGCGCATTCGGCGTGGCCTTCGTAAGCCGCTCTGTGCAAAGCGGTGCGTCCCTCAACGTCTCGAACGTTGATCATTCTCATGTCTCCTTTTTGATCCTCTCTTATGAACATTATGAACATTTTCAGCGGTTGCACCATTCCAGAGCTTGCTGCCACGTGCAGAGCCGTCTCTCTTTCTTCAATCATCGTCCACGGCTTTGCTCCGACTAAGAGCAGCAAACGCAGCGCCGATTCGCTCTTCTGACTCAATGCGTTGAGAAGAGCGACGCCCAAAACGTCATCGCTCCTTTCCTCCTTCGCCATTACTTCTATCAAGCTTCCGAGTATCTCCAGGTAGTTGTCCAGACTGTCCACCGCAAGCGCGCCAGCCAACTCAAGGGGCACTCTTCCATGAGAGTCCTTGGATTCTGCATCTGCTCCTTTCTCCAGAAGGATCTTCACGCATCCCGAATCATTCGCTTTTACTGCTTCGTGAAGACAGGTGGTTCCGGGCTCGATCTCATGTGGCATCTGTGGGCAGAAAAGCATTTTGCTAACACTGATGGATCTAAGTCAGCACCTGGGAGCTAATTTTCGACCCGAGAATTAGGGTAACAGACGACAATGATTAACACTCTGCTAAGAGGAGACCAGGATTTGGAAGAGGATCTACAAAGATCTGTCTTGGCAATAAGAGGCTCCAGGATAATGGAACAACGACTACTTATAGTGAATGGATCAATAATTAGGTGCTTTTTAGATCGGAAAAATGATTTGGTGAAGTCAATTAGAGAATTCTTTTGAATAAATTGAAAGAGAGTAAAATCAACTGAGTAGAAATATATAATTTGAATTTAGGGTAATACTACAGGGAGGAAAACATGAAAGCTGATAATTGGATGGAGGATCAAAAAAGCTGACCCAGCCTTATTGAATACATTCGCAGAAAAGTTAATAGGAACATCGAGTCAATGTCAGAGGATTACAATAAAAAGCAGTTTAGTATGCTGATTACCAAGATGTTTTAGAGAACCCAAGGAGTCTGAGAAAAAGCCATGGAAAAGACATCAATTTTAAAATAAATATTAAAAAAAATCACAAATTTTATCATAAATTAAAGGTGGTGAGAATTGGCAAAGAATTATAGCGTAATGGGGAATTTGCATAATCTTTTTTAACACTTTTAATGAGAAGTTTATCATCTAAAATGTACTCGGCGAAAATTTTACTGTTGTACAATATCGTTTTATAAAGACATTATACTTTAAAAATACTACATTTTCGTCTGCTTGAAAACACTACGTCACCAGGATTTCGACGCGTGACGTCACGGCACGGTATCGCTGCAGACGTCGCATGGGCTAGAATCGAAAAATCCTGGACTAGGGGCGAATAATAGGTTTTTTGAGTGCGGATATTAAAACTTAACATAGTTATTGGAAAATGATTGAATTTTATGCTCCTACTCGTCGTTTTGTTTTATTTTCAGGCGTCAAACTTGAGAAATTTTCACAAAAACGGGAAGTTTCGGATTTTTCGGAAAAACGTTCAAGTTCGTTGATATATAATTGTTTTTGAGGGAACTGTTGGAAAAAACATCAATGCAGTAATCTAGTATATTTTATTGTTTTTCAATTCGATGAATGTTTCATGCTCTAAGATGATTCTTTGCTCATTTAAAGCAACAAAATGGCGGAAACCTTTTTCGGAAAAATTTCGAGATAAAGTAAGGAAATCAACTTGGTAAACAGCAATGGACTATTAAGTTTCTTATACCACGTCAATGGAATCTGGAAAAACTATTTCAATTCACCTGCTACCCTGTGATTGCGGTTGATTTTTCGTGAGCATTGCGCGGTCCGGCTGGGCGCCATAGAATCCCCAAATCCAGTTAAGGCGTCTTTTTGGTTATGTTGAGTTGAAAATTTGGCTTCTTTTATGTTACATTTTAGCAAATAATATTTAAAACTTATTTGAATACACTTTAAGATACGAATTTGAGACCTTTACTTTAGATAATAAATGCGGAGTTAAGAAATTTTGGAACATAGGGGAATTTCACAAATTTTGCAAATTCACTTCGTAAGTCTCTTCCGAAAGGGTAATCGCTTCTGGATATGCAGCACACTTAGCGCTTCGTATTCTTTCATAACCAGGATAAACCTTATGTCCCTTTTTCTCAGCCGTCATGTAGAGTATTTTGTACTGACTTCTGGATAAATTCGTGTTTATTGTCAGTGATAGAGCCTCGTCCTCTGTAAGCTCAGTTTGAACAGTCTCTTTTCTTTTTCATTTTGCAAGTACTCGCCTAGCTCTTGTTGGGATCGTTGTTGTTATTTCTTTGATCAGTTTGGAGGCTGCTTGATCTCCTTCGCTCCTCTGATTCATTGAGGCAGCAAAAGAAAGCTCAGCGGAAGAATGGGATGTTCGAACTTGAACGTTTTTCGGAAAAATCCGAAACTTCCCGTTTTTGTGAAAATTTCTCAAGTTTGACGCCTGAAAATTAAAAAACGACAAGCAGGAGCATAAAATTAAATTATTTTGCAATAACTATGCTAAGTTTTAATATCCGCACTCAAAAAAAAATTTTTCGCCCCTTGTCCAGGTTTTTTCGATTCTAGCCCACTGTGCGTCGTTCAGCTTCTGCCGGTGGAGGTAAGTTCTTTACTAAATATTTGGCGTAAATTGTTGTATTTATCTCATTTGTTTGATACAGTTAACTTATTTCACTCGATTTTTTATTTACGCAGTATGAATCGTAACGGGAAAAGGGTTCCTAAAATGTATAAGTCCTGCATTGCGCCCTGTTGCACGAGCACCCCTATTTCTACGCCAGAAAATATTTTTATTTACGTTCCCTAAGATGTAAAGAAGAGAAAGAAATGGATTAAGGCCTAAAGAAGGGAGGATAACTCTTTAAGTAAGATGTCCACCACGTATTGCTGTGAGGATCATTTTAATGTAGGTAAGCGTAGGTACCTAACACTTAAGTTTACTTGTATGAGTCAAGTGTCGATTGTACGTACAGGCTTATGTGATGAGTGTATATAGTTACCTGCTAATTTTCCTATATCCTATATTATATTTAGCACACGGAATGTAATTCTTTTATCATTTGACTTTTTGAGAAAATTTTCACGTTTCACAAACCATCGAAATAGATTTCAGAAAATAATTTCACATTTTTATGATTCCTCTATGAAACAGCTAAAAAAGGTAATCTCCCATTCTGATGATTTAGTGGTCCCACACAACTGTTGCATAAGTTTTAGTGTAAAAACAGATGCAGAAATGCGTTTTCAAATTTTATGATTTGGTTTACGAGAAAGAAAAATGAGTATGTCATTCTTAGGGAGATTTTGGAAAGAGTAAACTATCTACGCATTAACATTATAGCGATCATGATTCTGCTTATTAGCGTAAAAACTTGAAGCAAATACAGTTTTGAATACATGCGTAATACTTCAAAGGTTTTTCAGTCCTCGTTAAATGTTTTAACGATTAGTCCGGCTAATCCCGATGGGAGAACGAAATCAATGTTTGCAGTACGTGAAAATTATGGAAATCAGTAATAACTTATTCAATCAATACATCTGTCGTAAGGTCAATGTACTTTTAATAAATACTAATTATATGTTTTAATAATAATAGCCCCTACACCCTATTCTAAGCATATTAGTATTTACTAGGCTGTCTGTTTTTACTCCACGAATCTCAGCAGCGACGAAAAAACAGCTATTTTTTAAGTCCACCATTGGCAAATTATCGGATTAAGCATTACTGAATCCATCTTCAGTCATATTTCCGATAAAATTCGGTAGCAAACCTCAAAAAAAATTATATGTTTTGTTCTCCTCCAAAAGAAACGTGTTCAACAGCATCAACGGGGTAGCTATGCCGTGCGGTGACGTCAAACCAATGAGGATGCGTTTCAGATCACGTGACTTTTATCAACTTTTTAGAGAGCAAATAATAACATTTGTGATTGTCACAGGTACTTTTAACTTATATATTTGAATTCGTGGGAAAATTTCCAATCAGGTACACTACCATCACACTTGATACAAAATTTATGCAAATTCCCTATTGTTGAAGTAGAAAGATGGGGACTGAAAAAGAGTGAAGAATCAACGGTATCAAACACGTTGGAGATAAAGTAAATCAACAATTTACAACATGGCTTTTGAAAGAGTTAAACGATGGTTAGGTTATTAGACTATATTTATATATGGCATTGCCATACCAAGATCGGTATCATGCAACCCCCTGCTACCTCGGTCGATCCAATAATGAATGTAATTTAAGAGAAATAGATGCTAGAATGAATCGCTTTAAAAATTCATTCTTTCCGCGAACGATAGGCGACAATAACCGATTAAAGAAGTAGTTTAGATTCAACTGGTCTTTACACCCACTGCCACATGCCTAAAGGCGGCTTGCAGGGTAATAATGTAGATGTAGATGTAAATATCGCTAAAAATAGTAAGAAATTTAAACGGGCATGTACGAATACACGATAATCTCCTGGTGACATTTCATCCATTACTGGTAGAAAAAATAAATTATAGAGGAAGACCTAGGATAAAGTACTAGAAGCAAGAGATAGCGTATGATTAGGAATTATGAAGGCTGGCACTGCGACTGGCAGTGATGGTCTTGGAGGGCCGCAAAAAGCAAATCGTCGGATCGAAAACCCTAATTGATCTTAAGTTTTCTAAGATAACTTAAGCTATGAAGGATTGAGGATGAGGTATGAAAAATAACTTCCATACTCTTATGAGGTAATCTACTCTCGGTGGGGAGTACATCTCCCCAAAGTGGTTCGCTGTCCGATTCACTGCTTCCTTCGTCGACCTCTTGGTCATCGCCGATAGGGATGCAGGCAGTCTCATTGCAGACGCGATTAGCAAAGGCGTCAGTCCGAAGGCATCTGCATCGCTTGGATTGGCCCCTGCGTTCAGGAGCACTTCCACCAAGTCCACTCTGCCGAATCTGCACGCCAGGTGCAGGGGCGTTAGTCGGGTGAGAGCCTGTGGAAAGAGGAAAGGAGCTCAATCCACTTATTTTTATCCCTTACTTTGAAAATGCCGAATTTTATGGTCCGGTTTCAAAAGGAGATCAATTGAAGAATTCTCTTCTGGACGCATACTTTATAGAGGCGACATAATGTCCGCCTATGGATAAATTGTAGCAGCTCATCGATTTGAATATCTCAGCAAAATTAGCCACTTACAAAGGGGCAACACAAGTCCGTAATCCAGATACGCTTGAGACTTTTAGCCCACATGAAATAAAAAGGCCGAGTAAATGACGTTTTTGGTTTAGGCTGAGAAGTTGTTACGATGTAATGCACGTGTATGTTGTGGTTTCCTTAATCAGTTTATCAAATGCAAATTTTGCATAGAAAAGGCCTAGTGGCATCAATTTTTGGAGTCGTGTCTATCATTTTTGAGCAGGGAACATGCCCTCAAAGTCTCAAGCGATTCTGTGTATCAAACCCTTGTCGTTTCCCTCGCTAAGGGTTATTCAGGAACATAAGTAACTTCATAAAATCCGCTATGAGCTCAAATGCTATTCAGATTAGCGAGTCTTTTACAAGCTTCAGATGCGCAAAGGAATGGAATAAAGCAATATTTCTGAGAAACTTCGTTCAAGATTCTCTTTCCCTCCCATCGGTTTTATTAAAAAAATGCCATTTTCTGTTTGCTACATTTCGTAAATAGGTAAACATTCGTGATTAAATCAATTTTTAAACCACTGAATGATCTTCAAAAAGTTAGCTCCAAATGACAGAAAGTGAATCTCTCGCCCTCAAGAAACTTAATTGTGGCACAGGAAAGCTAGAAACCACTCCGAGTGAAAAGGCAGGGCTGAAAAGGCCCTGCAAATTGCAATGAAAGGTTCATATAATGATAATAACCATGGGAACGGAGGCATCCCCTTCCTGCAGCGCCTCCAGCAGAGCATCTTTGTCGAAGTTGAGCACCGCCCACATTACATTGGGGCAGTGGCTGACCCCGTAATACGCATCCCTCACTACCAGACCCTCAGGAAGAGCGCCTTCGTCGCCGTACGTCGCCATCTCTTCCTTCAGAAGGGCAATGCACCTCTCATGCAGATCAAAGAGGGCGCGAGATCTGCATTCCAAAAGGTTTTCTTCGGCGACCACCAACGGCGTTTTCAAACTTTCGTCTTTTTCGTTCACATTTACACCATGCGATATCAGCTCTTGCAGTATTGCCAAGCTCTTAGGACTATGTGGGTCGTCTTTTGTTAGGTTACGAATCACCTCGTGGAGAAGGCATCTTCCTACCTGTGGAATTGAGTAAGCCACGTTTGAGTAACAGTAACGATGATTAAAAAGTTATCATAGTCAACAAACTAAAAGAGTATTCCAAGAAGAATATAGCGTTTCTTGATTTGATATTTCTAAAAGAGAATAATTGCAATTTTTTGTGACTGAACCATTAGATGAAGTTGGCTGTCGTGTATTAACATGACCGCCAACTTCATCTAATGGTTCAGTAACAAAAACATTAATCATGTTAAACTATCATACATTTTGATTCGCTAAAAGAATATTTCCTCACATCCCATACACAATAATAATTAAATGTTTAATTAGCGGCCACAAACAAAAAACTGAAGAGAGACAACTTCATTCAAAATGTTTCCAAGCACTCTGAATTGAAGATCACAATGTCGATAGAAAATAAGAAAACTGTATGCATTATCTAATTACCAAGAATTATAGGTATGTAAATGAATATGCTTGTTTAAACTTACATTATAATAAAACTCATAAATATTTTTCTAGAAAAACACGATTAAATATAAAAACTCTTAATACAACAAATACAATACTTAATACAACTCTTGAATCTACAAGATAAAAGGAATAATATATCCACTTCATAACGTCTCATTTAATCAAAGAATCTCTGCGATAGCTTCGCTATGGCCCGTCAATCAGTCTCGTGCCAAGTTATCTTATCAATCAAGTTTTTTTTGGTGTGTGTGTGTTTTAATTTTATCAAAGGGTCTTTATATTTGAGAGAAAATTTATTTAATACTTTAAAATTCCAAGTGAGAGCGGTCATGAAAATGGCTGAGAAACCAGTAAACTAAACTTGCCCAGAGGCTGTTCTATTAGGTCTTTTAAGTTTCGGTTTATTTGACTACAGAGAAAAGAACATAGGATTCCTAAATTGCTGGGCGCTGGCAGATCGCGGTCTGATATGCACGAAAAGAATATCGGTTGAAAAATTGTAATGAAATTTTATTTTTTCAATTCTTCGACAAATTAAAAAAGGCGTAGAAAATATTCTCTCCGATACATTAGATATCCCAAAATAATTTGAATGTTGAAAAGTTTTCCTGAAGATACTCATTATTGTTCGTAAAAAGCTACTTTTACGTCTTACTGTCGTCTTTGAAAGCTTTTTCAGGTTCTTTATTCATAAATGTTTGCAAAAGTGCTATAATAATACTCAAGTTTCTTTTAGTTTAAAATTATCTCAGACGAGATTAAAATTGATCTTGGGAACCCTTAAAGCGTGTGAAGGGGGAGGTAGAGGGAATTATAGAAATTAAATCGTAACTCAGGGAGGACGCAGGCAGAAAAGTTTTCCGAACGAGCATTTGACTGAAGAAAAAAATGGGAAATTACCGCAGGAGTTGCACTTCAACGACTTCAATTACGAGATATTTTAACTTAAAAAAAAAGAATTCGATAAGAAAGGTATTTACTCACTTTCGGCACTTTCCTTTTACTGTTTAGCAATTCCTTTACTTGGTCATATTTTAGATGTCTAACTGCTCTCAGCAATTTCTCGAAGAATGCAGCATCGGTGTCCATTTCAATGAGCACTGAAGCAGTAAAAGAGCTTAAGAAAACTAGCAATCTGAATTTTTTAAGGAGAAGGCAAAGTTCACCCGATAAGGAAGTAAAATTCAAGACGAAAGAGGGGAAAAATTCAAATTTTATCTTGATCTTCTAAATCACAGACGTAACTGAAGAAGGACATGAGGGGGGACCCTCCCACTAATACGCTTGATCCCTCTCCTTGGATCAATGCATATCCAATCCGCGTTCTACATCTTAAATCTTTAATGGGAAGGACCTTATGTTCAGTTATTCAGTGTTTGGGAAATCCCTCTTCCTCTCTCTCTCCCCATACGACTATTCATATATAAGGGTGAGATTTTGGCCCATAAGACTCTCCTTTAACTTTCCTTGTTTCTCCTTGCTCTACATACCCATAATATTAAGTCTACTCATTCCCCAGTTTTAAGTAAAGTAAAACTTTTATAAATGGGATTACCAAAAACCATAATATTTACACCATTTAACCTTATGAAAGTTCTATAGCTCATATAATAGGCATTTTTTAGTTTGGAGAATCGAGGTTCGATCTCGTAGAAATCAATTTTCTATAAAAACCGCATCGAAGATTAATTTTCTTCCTTTGCAGGTTTTCATTCAAAATTAAATGTAATTTTATCATCATAAAAACTCAAGAAACATAAATTCAATCATGTCAGCCTTCTCTTGATGGAACTTCATCTTGAACACAAAGGATAAATGAAAAATAACACGAGTACACTTCCTCAGATTTATTACTTTGGCAACATGTTTTAGGGGAAAGAAGTGGGAAAGGGTTGGGAAACATGGGCTCGTTTTTCGTTCTTGGGAGGCGCATACAATTTCCACCTCTTCCAATAGGTCCAGGCAGCGGCCTCGCTTTTCGCGATGGAGACATCTGGGTTAGAAATCACTTTGGTGTCCCTCTTCCAAGAGGTGCACCTCGAAGTTGGACATAGGCAACCCCCTCCAAAGACGGTAGTCCCTATTGTGTTCCGCGGCCCTCACCCTTCCCATCCCTTCCTAGTAAACTCTCCTGACCTTCCTCCAAAATTCCCACCATCAGTATTTGTATATAATGAAATCCCAAAATAAGAAATGTGCCAGATGATGCTAGCTCGCTAGCGAAACATGTCGCCAAAGTAATAAATCTGTGGAAGTGTACTAGTTTTCTTTTTCATTCATAATGGCCTTCCACAAGGTAACGCCTTCACACATCAAATTTACAAAAGATAAAAATAAATCTATTACTTTATGCAACAAATTTTAAGATTTTTGTTAAAATAAAGTAATAATTTTATTTTTATTTTATGGGTTCAAAAGAAATAGCTTAAGCTAGTAAATTCGCTAGCTTGTACTTTTTATTGATTTGAATATAAATGGAATAAAGCTCAAGCTTTTTAAGGAAAAAAAATCGAGCATAGACCCAAAATCTGTTGCAAAACTTTTACTCAGCACAAAAGAGTTCTTCATTGGTTTAAAGAGGCTGTTATTCAAAAAGAAAAATAATATTATTGAACTTATATTTAAATTTCCAGAAAAACCACTTTCATTGAAAATATCAGGAGTCTGACAATTCCTCAAAAATTTCACAAATTAATATTATTAAAGCTGCAAAAGAATACACAAATAAAATTTTCAATTATGATTAAAACCAAATAATAAATGTGAGATTTAGTGAGCAGCAGAATCGAGTCATATCTTCCACAAAAGAAAATTTAGAGGTTTTCTAGGGTTTGTATACATTATATAATCTACATTCTAGCTAATCCTGGAACTTTGTAATGTTTTCAAGTATGGGATATATCCCTTATATACTCATAAATCAACCCCAAACGTTTTCCTTAAAATTTATGTTTCTTGAATCTCATTTTTGTTTTTACAAAATATGATTGTAACAATTTAAAACTGATATCAGCCGCAGTGGACAGGTGATGCACTTATGCATGACTACATAATAACGCTCCTACGCCAAAGTTCCTGGTTCAAATTCCGGCTATCCAGATTTTTCTGGTTAGGAAATGGTCATACGTGTTCATCTGTGTTGCTGTATGTGAGGGATTGATAAATAAATAAATAAATTGATATATGATTAAATTTCATCAGTATATGAGTTACTATATATCAAATATTCCACACATACCTAAATATAATATTTTGTCTATAAATAACTCTTTTGTGCTTTTTCATTCATGTAAATATTTGTCTTCAAAAGTTTTCATTTTAATCACAACTTCTTGTTTGAATGGAGTACAATGGTAAGCAATGTTATAGTGGCCAAAGCTAATGAAATTGGTGTATACTGTAAGAAGAAGGCTGGTATACAATCCTCATCGCTAATTCATAAAAAAATGCCAATTAAGGTTATAAAATCTCCAAATTTCATCATACGTACATTCGTACTTGTACATTCTTTTACAAAAAGAAAACTTGGATGTTAATTTAATAATTTGACTAGTATGATCAAAATATTTTATAACTCTTTAATAGAGAGCAATCTAAGATACGGAGTAAAAGTTTGAGAAATCCAGCAGCAAGACAAATATTGATACTTAAGGAAAGTAACAAAGGAAACTTGAAGGAAATGACGGAAGGGAAATTTGGGAACATTACAATGAAAATTAAATTTTGTAACTTTTGGATATTTTATGAGTGGACAAACTTTACAAATATGTTATTATAACTAACACTTATTTTAGCAATATGTACAGCAATCAGGATATAGCAAAAAGAGAAAAACTAAGGAAGAACATAGAATTTAAGGCTGGAAAGTATTTCACAAATCATGGTAAAAGAAATTTTGAAGTTGGTGGTGTGATTAATTTTGAAGAAGTTGCCCAAGAATCAGAAAATAAAATAATAAATCCACATAATGAGGTAATGGGAAACCCTAAAAAAGACAGCCAGAACAGAGGTAATGGTAAGTCAAGTAAATAGTTATTTACAGAGAGAGTTTTATAACTAATCAAGTGAAGGGGAGTCATAAGGCAGTTGTAATGGTTTACCAAAACAGATGCATGTGAATTATTTAATTTGTTTTCTTTCTCCTCAGTGAAACAAATAACATTGTGCATTGCCATAAAAATTTGCATTCCCTATTTACTGAACACAATTTAATGGCTATTAACCCTTAACCAGTGACGTGCAATTTTTGTCACACTACCAGTGACGTGCGGTCTGGGAGACCGCAATTTTTTAAATATCTTTAAAGTTACTAAATGACACATTTAACAAAATTTAAAAGCCTTAATAAACTAATCAGTTATTCAATAATTTGAATTCAAATTTAATTTTATGTTAATATGAACAAAATTTCAATTATTAATCATTTTACGAAGATAGTCAAAAATTTGAATGAAAAAAACATATCCTATCAAAATAATGTCGCATATTAAAAATCAGGTGCCTATTTTTGTAGCAAAGCCTTTAATGTATTTTTGGGATGATAATTGATAAAACGTTCTTGAAAAATATTTCATTTATTGTGTTTTTCATGGATTCTGCAAACGTTCGATTTTACATTTTTCGTGAAAAATGTCCTACCCCTCCATAGAAGCACAGCTCTTGCAAATATTTTTTGTGCATTATAAAAAACTGGTTGTCTACATTTGGATCAACAGAAGGAGGTTTTTCGTTTTTTTCATGGAGGGCAAAGTCGGCAAGTCTTCCGCTTCTCTAGTTTATCTTCGAAATTTTGAGGTTTTTCAACTGTTAGGTTCAGAATTCGGCCTATATTGGCTCTTAATTGTGTGGGAATCTTGCTGTTTGACATTATCCTCTTTAATTGTGGCCTTACTAACTCCGCTGCAATGCATTTAATAAAATCGTACCTATTCAGATACTTCTTGTCTTTTAGAGACTGCTGGAACACAAAAGAATTCACCAATGAAATGTCTAAAATCCTAAGAAACACTGCCATTGGCCATCTCCTTGTTCTTCGACTAGATGAGTAGCTGCTGCACATTTTATGTAGTGTATCTACCCCACCCTTGATTGAATTATAGAAAGCTATAATTTCAGGTTTCATTGTCACGTCATCAGTGCTCTCTGTGGTGCATTGACGACACCAACCAAAGAGTCCTGTTTCTCTTTGGCACATGAGGAACTAGAGTCATGTTGCCGTATATCCGTACAACGAGGACCCTTTTGTGCCTTCTTTTGAAGGCCCGAACTCATTGGATATTTCCCTTTATTTTTTTCTTATCGTCCCGACATAGGTCAGTCCTTTCACCCTCAGCTTCTAAACCAGTTCAATTGAAGTGAACCAATTATCAGCTGTAATATTTCGATTGGAATGAAATATTGGCTCAGTGAGACGCGGAACTGATTGCGTAGGTTTCGAAGTCTTTTTGTCTTCCACTGACAGACCTTTTCCGTTGGTACTTTTTCTTCTGAAGTTTGACATTTGTCCAACACAAAATCAAATTTATTATATCGTCGTCAAAAATAAGCGACCAAAAATGGAGAGCTTGCAGTTCCATATCTAGAGGTATAACAGATTGCTTCAAACCTGGTTTTTCCGCGACAATGTTATGCAGACGAGTTTAAACGTTTCTCTTTGGCTCTTTAGAACTATTTTCCTAGGTAATTAGTTTTCCTGCTGCCATATTTGCAAATTATTTTACAACAAAGATATAATCAAACTTAAGAAAATAAGAAAAACTTATACCTTTACCACAGTATATTTATTAACTTACGACCATGGTTTCGATCTATAAGATCATCTTCAGGTGACAGGACATGACAAGTACAAAGTATATATAGTAAAAGGGGGAAGGAGGGGAGTGGGTGTCAAGGGGAGGGGGAGGAAGGGAGGACGAGGGGTTTTTTACCCATGGTCGTAAGTTAATAAATATACTGTGGTAAAGGTATAAGTTTTTCTTATTTTCTTATTTTCTTAAGTTTGATTATGGAGAACTACCACAAAGTCAAGGCCGAAGTAGTAGATTTTAACAAAGATATATTTTAGAAAGAAACGAACTTACTGAAAAAATATAACTCACATGATTCGTCTTTCAAAAGATCCGTGTATGCGGTCCGTGTAGCAAGATGATTACTTGGCAACGAATAGAGCGAAACTAAAGAAAGCAGTTTGGGGAAAATCCGAGAAATACGTTTTCTTTCACATCTGGTCATGTACTGCTCGAACATTCGCCTCGGGTTTTCCCCAGGATCACTCCACCCTTTCCATTTGGGGTCCATATTCCGCTGACAATATGCTTCACTAAAGGTCATTCATCCAGGGCTAGGCACAAATGAGTAGTGGCAACAAAGAGAAATTCTCGCAGGATTTCGTTATTCTGAGTTTGCCGCCACTTCGGTCGCATCCGTAGTAAGTGACATTCTAGTGTCAGAATCACAGCGAAATATAAAGACGAAAAATTCGGTTCCATACACATAAGGTGTTTTAATGCAAGTATGATTTAATATTTTTCTAAAAAGATTTTTATTGTTGGAGTTGATATTATAAAATAACCAAAACAATCAGCATTCTTTAGGACGACCTCAACATTAGCCTACTATCATAAAATCCATATATTTAGCCTAATTTATGCTTTTCAAATAGTAATAAGAAAGAAATGTGAAAATAATAAACATGTGTAATAAATTAGGTTGAATTTTGTAAGCCTCGGTAATAATATTCACCCATATTACGAATTGAGTTTTCTCGAATTAGTGACGTGCGGTCTCTCAGACCGCGCATGAAATTAAATCGCAACTTAATAGAAATACAAGTAAGATAAATGAAATTCGAAGAATTCTATATACTACGTAAAGGTATCTAAGAAGGTACCATAAATAACAGATTTGTTAAAAATCAAATAATTTTTTTATTCACAATACAAAAATCGCTGCGGTCTCTCAGACCGCACGTCACTGGTTAAGGGTTAAATTCTCTATTCAATCATTCCTTATGTTTTCACATTACATGCAAGTATATGGAAATTTCAGCAGTGTTATCACACAGTAACATTTCCAAACATAATATAAGATTGGCTGAGATGCTATCCTGGATCTTTTGTCTTCTATTATATACATGTAGTGTACATTTCCACATAATAGATAACCTTCAGATATAAATTTGTCAATTTAGCATTTATCTGTCCTATAAGACAATGCTCACACTATAAACAGCCTATGAATTTATTTTAGATTGGCAATAATCATACAGATGATAACAGTGTATAGCATATACAGAAGTTTGTCCTATTTGTAATTTGAGTGAACAATTTTATTACATTGCATCTAGTAGCACTCACAATTGCTGCAAACATTTGTCCTGATCCTGACTCAGTAGCTCAATAAACATAACTTTCAATATTTATTGTTAGTATTTTAACATACCTCAAAGTTTAAAATATAATGTGGGAGATTTGTTTTATTTAACAATGGTTATCAGTATATGAATTTTGATCTAATTTCTTTTATATCTGTCCTATAAGATGACCCCGGCGGATCTAGGGATTTGTGATTCATATATCATCTTATCAGTAGAAATATATGGCATATACAATAAAAACCCTGTAAATTTGTTCATAATTACAGAATACGTACACCTTATATGATTATTACTGGTGGTGACATTTCTAAACCAACAATATTCTGTTATAGCTAAGGTTATCTTGAGCACCCACTGGGCTTCTAACATAGATTAAATTTCTATGCATTCATTTCCTACCAATTAAAGGTAGCCATTAGCAAAATTTGAAACCCATGATTTTCAGAAAGGGCAAAATAGTATCCATTTCTCTATATTTCCATTCAGATATTCAAGTTGTTATGCTATGAAATTGTCAAAATTATTTATGAGATTTCAGTCTGGTAAGATTAAGATATTTGAGTGATAAAAAAATTAAGATAAAGAATTATGTTCACAAGTTTGACCCTTTAGCAAAGAAATAAGTAAATATCAACAACGACCTACAGAATTAGTTAGAAATAACTCCCATGAAATCCAAAAGCATGAAGACTCATAGAAACAACATCTGGGACTATGTCAACATCAGCTAATTTTCCTATTCATTTGAGAATCAGAAATTATGATACATATAAAAGTAGATTAGAACAACTAAGAATATCCTGGGGATCATCACATCAACAAAATTTCCATTCTTCTCTTCATTAATTAATATACCAATTACTAGGTGATTTAGAAAAGTTGGTTGGATAATAACAAGTCACTTACGGCTAAATATATGTCTGTAACTCCTTGGTTAATGGGAAAGTTTCCAGAGCTACTATCTTACTCAATGTCACCTTGAACATAAATCAAACCTAACATTTAGGTTAAATCAGTCATCCTTAAGTCGGAAAATGAGAATACGTTTATTTATAGGAGAAATTCAAGTCCCTTAAAGTGGAACTGCAAAGCCTGTGATCAGGGCGTGACCGCACGGATGACATAAAATGTGCTCATTTGTGTATGTGTATTGTTGGAGACTTAGGAGATTTTACTTGATTTACTATCTTCTAATGCATGACACTTGTGGTTCAAACCTCAACATAGTTGTTCTAACCATTTGCCGTTATCAAGAGAATTAAAAGTTCTTTGAATATTTAAATTGAATTAATTTCAATCAACTATGAAATTTTTTAATTCACTGTTGAAGAGGTCAGCCTTTATTCATGGACATGTGAAGGTATACCCAAGGTGAATTTCTCATCGCCAAGAAGGCGATGAGACAATAATAATATCACAATAACAATGGTACTATTGCAATGATAGTTGAAGTCAATGCTAATATGGACTCTGATTTTGGTGACATTTTAGTAACAGTAGCTCATGAAATTTAATTAGTTATGCAATTCAGTGAAATAATGGGAGTGCATTGATTTTTAGTTTAGTCTACCACTTCCTGACTCATATGTGGTCCAAAAATGCCTCCTTCTTATAATTTTGGGGGCTCTACGCAACATTATTGTATGGGACTCTATAGACCCCAGTGCCAGGCTGCAGTGCAATGATTGCACCGTTCCAGTGGTTTAAAATTCGTTACATGTGAGGCTAGCGAAATATAACGTTAAAATTTAATAATATGGTACAGAAATTGAATTTCTTATGCTTTTAATTCTATTTAAAAAATTTTTTAATTATTGAAATGTTTTATGTCCTTTTCGTGGCAGGGCCCCTAAGTCGACGGGGCCCTATACGACAGCGTATGCCTAAAAACGGCCCTGGTATTAATTTATCAGAGGCAGTGATTGCATAGTGTATGAATGCATTTTTTCTCCTACTTCCAATATATAGTTGTACGGTCTTTTCACCTTGGTGCATAATATTTTTTTAAACCTCAACTATATATTCACACCCTGTCCGATCTGTACTGATTATTCAGTCTCTCATCAGGTGATACGTTTGTTTTGTGAAAAGTTCTGTGACCTGGAGAAATGACATCTATACCGGAAACATAACTTATTGCTTTCTGTTGTTGTACTTAGAATTCTATTTAAATCGAATTATCCAAGATACCAGTGTAATTGAATTCATCCGACAGATGCTTATAACTCACCAATAAAGCCCACTGTTGGAGCATTCTGGTGGTAGAGTTCTCCATTCTTTTACTTGCTAAACCTGTAATACATAGGGGAGACCAGTGTAGGTTTACACAATTTTTCAAATATTATTTTTTCTGTTTAATTGTTACACTAATTTATACATTTTTCATACTTATTCAGCTTCATCATGATGTCTTTTATAACCCCAATTATCATAGTTTTTAAATTAATTAACCGTTTTTCAGTGAGGTCACATGTAAACCTATCCCAGTTACAGGGTAGGTTTACACAGGGTACAGAGGAAAGTTTTCATTACCTAAAATAATTATGAAATATGTTTACTTTAGTAAAGTTTTTACAAATTCTTATGGTAATTAGCCAGTCTTAAAATGAAAAGCAAAGCTGGGGAAACCTTTTTTTTAAACTGTTTCCAGTCCCTATTTTTAAAAAGCAAAGAAATTTATTTTCCTACAGAAATGACTTTGAAGGTGTTGTATATGCTGGGAAAGACTATTCTTCGTTCATATTTAATTTCTGACATGATTCCAAATGATATCAACTTATGTATTAGTGAAAACATTTTAAAATACATTTTTTGGGGTGACTGTTAAAACTGGTAGGGTGTGGACATTGTAAGTGGGATTTTTACTGTGGTATTATTTTCTATGCTATTTTATGGGACTACTATCAAGTTTAAGTAGACAACTAATGTTATTAGTACAAAGGCCCGCAAAAGTATCTTAAATTTTTCAGATTTTAGTATCGAGTTTTTCTGAGTTTTATGTTTTGCATGAAATATAAGATTAGGGATACATTATTTAAGAAAGGGGATCGGGCGCAAATCTTGCAACACCGCCGTAGCCTAGTACCGTTACCTAGGCCTGAGCCTCTTATCCCTCAATGAAACAAGAGGAACGCAATCCTTCCTGCTGGCATAAACACAAGGTTCCTATTCATGTTCTTCTTAAATTGAGCCCCAGGAACTCTTCATACCTGTCACGCTTGGACTAAAAGCCGTCGAATACGTATTTTTACCACAACTCCAGCTTGAATACACGAGTAAAATGCTGCTTACATTCTGCAAGCAAAAGTTAAAGTTTCTGTAAAAATATAGTAATTGGTCATCAGCATGGAGAGCAGCCATACATCTTAGCGGTAATAAACGAAAAATTTATTTCCGAATTTCTCAATCCAGGACCTTTTGAAATATATCCTTGCAAATAACGTTGAAGAAGATGAATTTTCAGCTAAGTGCAAAATTAATATGAATCAGGTCTTTAAATGCCTTTTAATACATGCTTAATTTCCCACTCATTTGTTATAGGAGATCGTTTGGCGAGGCCTGGTTTGAACCTAAGATAACTATGGTTAAAAATTAATTTTTTTATAAAACATAGTACAAATATTCATCAACGTGGCACCTTTATATCTTTATTTCTAACAGGAGAGTTTTGCACCGGCCTGATATCGAACCATGGATACTTAATGCAATAGTTTCTACTGTTTCTATTAGATCTGAAAAATGTCTCTTAGCTCCTTTAATTTGAGTTCTATTTCTTAGCAAAATATTTCTTTTTATCCAAAAATTGGTGCAATGCATTTTTATCTGTCACATATTACACCGAATTTTGAGATAAAAAAAGATTCCCGGAATGACAAAGAATTGAAATTCAGGAATCCAACAGATGATAAAATTATCTATTGAATCTTGTAAAGAGTTTTTCGAAAATGACCCTGATTTCCAATTTAGACTGGTGCAAATATATACTTCAAGGTGCTTAGAGATGTAGTCAATAGGAGACTCAATCTCTATATATCTCTAGGCACCTTGATTTTGAATTCTATATCTTTCCGGAAAGTATTTTTTTATGTAATAGTTGGCGCAATGCATTCTAACGGGAAAATTCGTGATTTTGGGGGCATCTAATTTCGAACCCATGATAGTTAGGAAGGATATCTGATTTTTCCTGGGGATATGAGTTTGGGCCATTTACAAATATATAAGCTGCCCAATCCTTCCAGAAGTCTGGCCCCTGAATTTGTATCTTCCTACATATATGAATCAGTGAATCAGGAATAGCGTCGACACATAATAGATAGATGTATGCATATATTTATCCGAGGAAGGGATTATATTTAATAGTTATAAACGAGTAAGGTATGCTAATCGAAAGGTATTTTTGAGCAAGTCATTTTGAGTAAAAAGCCTAAAAACTAATCATCACCATGCTACATAATCGTGTATCTCATCGGTTAAGAGTCCACAATTACTTTTAAAATGTCTACAATGTATACCTTACGGAAAAATCGGGATAAACCTGGCGTCAACCTCAAGACGTTTTGGGTTACATTTCATCCATATAAAATAAGATGATAATATTCTATGTGCGAAATATAAGGTCTCAACCTACGCCCTCCTTTTCCTATATATTCACAACACACAAGATATTCTCCTATAAAGGAGAATATATTGTGTGCCCTGTGTCGAATGCAGGATAGTTAAGGAAACAATTTAATGCTTTTCTTAATTATACGGATATCTATCGATATAAAAAGCGCGAACGCTATATCTTACAGGTAATTTCTCCGTAAAAAAATACCTCCAATGTATTTTAAATTGGACATATTTTCACCGGTCTAGCATCGGACGAAGGATCATTTTTGAAGAATTCTCTCCAATTTCTGTTAAATATTCACAACTCTCGGAATCATAAATAAGAGTAATCTATCTTTCCGGTAAGAACTTTTTAAATAATCCCGAAAATCGGCGCAATGCCTTTCTGTCGGAAAGTAGGCAATTTCAGGGCCTTCTGGTTTCGAACCTCTGACAGTTAAGAACGACTTTTGAATTGTTTCTTTGCTTTGAATATCCCTAAACATTCCATACATTGTATTGTTTTGAATGGCCCTAACAGAGCAGCAACTAACCGATGATTGAACAGTCGATACTTGTGAGCTATCGTAGCCGTTGGGAAATAACTATTGACGGTTCTTTTCTCAGGATGAATTATATAAGCGACGTATGTTTTACCGACTGCTAAAATCGCATACACCATGTGTAAATAACTTTTTACCAAATCAGATTAACTGGCGTCATTAACGAAGCATTGCTTGTAATCAAGATCGGTAAGTTGAGTAAGATAATAGATTCCATCCAAGACACAAGGAAGCTCTGCATAAGATCTGCTGCGGTACACAGGGCGAAGGTATTGTCTTCTTCTCATTATATCCTTCACCTGTTGGGCTACTATTTCCGCGTTAGACAATACCTCGTGCAGCGGACAAGAGGGACATCTTCATAGTAGGGGCTCAGGGTGATTCTCAGGTATTCTTTGTTTCACTTTCTCCTTTTCCCAAAAGGGCATTTCTATAGGCATCAAATATGGCACGCTTCCGACATTCTTGTAGGCGAAGTCCCAGTCGCCTATGCCCCCCCACTGCGTAGGTTCTCTCTCTGAAATGGAAGGGTTTGGAAAAACCCAGCAAATCTCCTGTGGATTTTTGTGTCCTGTATGAATTTGGGGAAAGGAACGGTTTGAGGCTCACTTGCGCTCTTGGATTAGGATTTCGATTTTCGCGTGTCTTTTCTAAAGGGGAATAGCCGTTCTGAAATTTAGTTCTTCTCCATCTGCTAAGGACGAAGGTCGGTGTCGCTGTGATTTTCTCTTCATATTTTTTTCCTGAGGTTAGGGTAGTGAATATAATTCAGTGAAATATTTTATAACGTCTTAGAGTTTTGATGGAGAGTTAAATCCTCAAATGTTAACATATTGGTGCAACATAAATCTGATTCTTCTTTTTTTGTCCGAAGTGCGCTGATATTGCTAAGAAAAAAAATGCATGGTAAACTTTTACTAGACCACTAATTTATTGTCCGAATAACACGACCCAGGTTTCGTAGCGTCGCTACATCATCAGGTGACAAAATAAAAACACACTTCCGAATATATACACTCATGCCTCAGCTAAGTCCAAGAAAACCTAATCAAATAGTAGGCATGCTAATTGCTAAAACACCAGTTTAGGAGATAGCGCTAGAATTTGGTGTTTCATATGTAACCGTTTATGCATATAACAGAAGGTGGGAGGAAACTATCCGTCGACCGTAAGGAGGTTTCAGGGAGGCCAAGAGTCACAACAGAGGAAGAGGATTGGCGTATTGTCGATCACATACTGCTGAATCCATTTTCAAGAGCAGAGGAGGCGAGGTAACAAAACGACGTATTTATTTACTGCATCATATGTCAGTGGGTTTCTTTCCTCTTCGTGGTATATATTATGGAAATGTATTCTCTATAATTTTCAACTAGACATGCTGTTGGACTGAATATCAGCCATGATACTGACCGCCGGAGACTGCGTTTCCATGGGCTGGAAGCCAGACATGCAGCAGTAAAGGAGATTATTTATTATATTAATATTATTAGGAATTATTTAGGAGAATATTATTTTATTTTTGTATGTTATACTTAATGATATATATTAATCCTTAAGCTATTATTTTTTATCATTTTAATGTTTATATAGCCTGTGTTTTCGCGGGTTTTTTCCACCCCCCTACTTGTGTGGGTGTTTTCCCGCATAGTTGGTTTTTTCTTCATCAGCCTTCAGCTGCGAAGATTTTTTCCCACAAACAAATTCTCTTTCCAATGTTTATTAATAAAGTAACATTCTACAAGAGTTGTCTTTCTTTGTGTTCGTTTTGTTTCACACATTTTGTAATCAATTTTAGTAGTTAATGAAACAGACTTGGCCTATAGCCTAACCTGTGATAAGAAACTCGCGCGAAAAATTTTAATTCAGAATATCTGACTTAACTAAGAGTAATGACCATCGTCCAATAGCCCTAATTTAATTGATTTGCTGGAATATTGAGTCGATATATTATCATAACCTAAAAAATTGAACCTACGGCCTTTTTGGGCGTTTATTTCCACCGATTTCTAAAGAAATAGCTCAGCTTAATTCATTTCGTTTCCCAATCTCGCTAGTGCCGCAAAAAGTATAACGACAGATATTCTCCTTCAACTCACTTTTGTATTGCATTGTTAAAAGCCCTCAAAAGCTTAGGGCATTGAGTTCATAGGCCCCCACCGAGAATAGAACCCGAAACCGTCGGGTCAGAAGCGAACCCAGAATGGTTTCTTGGGCTGCGATAGTCGTCGTCCGTCCGTCGTCGCGACCTCGCAAGGTGCAAGGGCAGCGTGCAAAGGAGCCCTAACGGTATTTAAGGCGGAGCGGCGGTGTTGCAAGATATGCGGCAGAACCCTTTTCTTAAATTATGTATCCCTAATCTTATATTTCACGCAAAACATAAAACTCGGAAAAACTCGAAACTAAAATCTGAAAAATTTAAGATACTTTTGCGGGCCATTGTACCAATGAATACTGAAGGATCCAAGAAGCTATGTTACGAACAACCATTCATCGTACTTTTAGTGAGACTCTCCACCATCGAAATACGGTCATTGGATCGGATATTGGGAGCCAGAATAAAAACATTGTCCTCAAGTCTATCAGTGAGTAGCAAGAAAAAATATAACAAAATAAAATCAGGGAATTACTTGAGAGCAGCAGGTTATTCAAAACTGATTTGGCTAACACTGGTGCGTAATGTGTGGGTGCGAATGTTCCTTTTTAATTAATTATTGCTACAAAACTAAATTCTATTTACACTAACTCTATTTCATTATTTTATTTCCTGAATCACCACAAGAGTTTTATTTTCATTAAGATCTCGGACAAAAGCTTTCTGCTACTCTAGCATAAATGCAATAATTTTTGCTGAATTTTAATAATTTTTTCTCTCCAAATACAATTATACACTACCTGCATCAGGGGGAAAAGGGAGATGACGACATAGAACTTTTCCTATCTCTATTTACCAAGTAGAATATTTCTAACTTTAATGTTTACGAATCCTTACTTAAGTGTACTTTCTCATACTTCTTTCATTAATCCCCAATCATTTGCCAGGATATTAATAAATGTTTTCCCACCCCTTGAATAATTCTCGGTTTTTCCCCGAAATCTTTGATGCAATAATCCAACTTAAATAATTTCAAATATGTACATGTACATACTAAGCATATGTAATATTCTCGAGTATACAAAAATTCATTTAGGAAACCTTAAAACCTCCTTAGCAAATTATTTCTACATTATTTAACATCAAAAAACAATTAGGAATTTTTTTCTTCTTCTTGCTTATCTTTTAAAATATTCATGAACCTTGTGAATAATTTCCCATCCTTGTAGGTAGAAAACCTTTCTCCTTCATGCCATTGCACCATACGAAATACCATAAATAATATGGTGAGCAAATAAATTTAACTAATGTAATAACTAGAGAATATATAGTGGTCTAGTAAAAGTTTCTTCGCCATGGATTTTTTTTGGAGAATATGCAGTAGAAATGTGACAAACTTATACAAAACAAACACCACTGTATAAAATGGTTATCACATGTTTGCTCTGAAGGGACTTAGCACCACAGAAAGATGCCAAATCATTTACGGACCTCAAGATAGTCTTTACCATGTTACTGATCACAGTTGACATACAACCAGTTTAAACTGAGAATAGAGTTATTTTAGCATTTCTTTCTCCATTACAACTAATACGAATGCTACCACTGAAAGGTAAGATAATCTTTGTGATAATAACAGGTTCATTACCAAAAATAATTCTATTATTAGAGTACCACACAGGTAGAAAGCCTGTGAGGAAATTTTTCCGCATTCCCTCCACTCATGTGAATTCCTTACCACAGCAGATCCATGAAACAAGCTTCTCTTCCTCGTGGCTGACTCATTTCGCTAATCACTCTTCTTCAAAACATACTCGAAGGAATTTGCAAATTGAGAGACATGGCTGTGCATATAAGATTCTCCCTGCAGGAGAATGGGGCAAAGGATACCCAAGGTGGAGGTATAGGGAGGTGGGATAGGTCATCCAAGAACCACTCACTGCTACCGAAAAAGGCTCTTCGCTATGCGGTACTATTTTACATACCACATGGGTATATTTCAATGAAGATGTTTATGGTTAAAGACATAAGAATATTATTGCTAAAGCTGTTACTTAGATTTTTAAACATACTTTAAGAATAGTAAAAATATAGCCAGTAACTATAACTGTAATCATCTATAGTCCACAAAAAAGAATTTTTTGGTTCTTTTAGTGATAAATTAAGAGCAAAATTAGCTGAGATTTCTTTGCTTTCATAAGACATTAAAAACAACTTTCACTTCATTCTATAGCTTAATAGAGAAGAAAACAGCAGCAAGATTTTAACAATAAACAGTGATTAAGAGACTCGATAGTCTGCGATGCAAGTAACTTCACGTAATCTCATTCCCTCACCATCAAATAAACACCAATCTTACCGAAACAAGGATATTGGTTTAAGGAATATACCTACCTTCATTCACATAACATGTTACGAGGGGAACGTTTAAGTGGCAAACTAACATTCCTTAGAGAGCATTCTATTATGAAAAAGAATATAGCTCATATTCCTTTCTCGAATCTCACCAATGCAGTTCTTCAAAGGGAAGATAATTTTGCCTAGATTTCGTTAATGCATTTTAGACCCTGCTCTGAGGGACAAACAAAAAGAGTACTTACTTCAAAATTCTAAATTGCTGCAAAATAACTAGAAGGACAGAGAAAAATGTTCATTGCTGTGGTATTGTTAAGAACAGTAATTTTTCAGCTCAGCTTACTGAACAGTCATAAAATGATTTCAAACTTCACTCCTTTTCCATTCAACCATCAAGAGAGCTATAAATGTAACCTGAAGGGGAAGCCCAAGGAATGTGTCCATAGACTCACTATAATCAAGGATTGCTCACACAGGTTTACATCTTTTGCGTAAACTAGGCAAATTCATTTTCTGCTTAAAAAGAAACAAACATTGAAGATTGTTAGGAAATCCTTATTTAACAGTGTAGGCAACTGCACAATTCTCACAGGCACATTTTGATGTATATATACAGAAATGGTTTATTCTTAAATTATCCAACATTGGCAATACAAATTGTTCTTGTAACAAGCAGTTAAGGGATGATGAAAACACTACCAAACCCACACACGTGCACACTGCACCGCCTCCTCCTAGTCCTCAAGTCGGCCTTGTCCAGTCATGCCGAGTCATTCCAATACAATGCCGTGAATAAGACACAAGTGTGACGTTGTTGAACACCGTTGAGTGAGTGCATGTGCCCATACTAGCATATTTATCAATGTATAGCACATTTTTTCCATCCTTAAGGAGGCTTATTTATGAATATCTACGGTTTTTCCTATCTTCCCTCATTTATTTCTCTGAAGATCCATGTATATCACCACAGGAGGTCTGAATTGATCAGACCTTGTATTACAAATAACAAACAAAATTTCTTGGTAGTCTTGATAAATCATACCAAATAATTTCCTGCCAATCTTCTTAAACAGGCAAAGAGCATTTAAAAATGAAACTGAGAAGTTACAGAAAACTCTATACCGAAAACATGATGGTATTAAAAAGGAATTTTGAAAAATAAAAAAAAGGAGGATGCCTTTCGAACACATTACTCAAACGTGAAACATAGTGAGGCAAGTAAATGTACGTATAGATGTGATAATGCATACATACGTATGAAAATTATTCCTTCTCTTAAAGGTCGAGCATGGTGATAACGCATTCCAATAAAAAGCCCATAAATTACTATTGAGCAAGGGAATCGATTGTGTGCTTCTGCCAGACGCATCAATTCGCCATGCATACATATGATGAAGTAAACTTTTTTTTAAACTGCTTAGGTATATTCAACTCCTCTCATTAATTTTCATTTCTAATTTGTCTCTTTCCATTTCCAAGAATTTGCAACCTACTGACAGTAAACAAAAGACAACCCCAAATATTTCTCCTTAACATTGTGATGAGCAACTATTCATTACTTTGGATTTGAAACAGTGTGCATTTATCAGTTTTTGTCAAATCATTCACATCTTCTCACAAATGTCGTTTTCAATTCACAATGAACTTTAAAATCTGGTTACGTCAATGAGGTTGACTTTCATTTGCATTTAATACACAAATCAGATTTCTTTAAATTGAACACAAATTCAACTATTAGCTGCAGAATGCATTCCTCAGCTTTTAAACATCATTGATTCAAACACTAATAACTATACCATTTGACTTTAAATTCAAAATTTTGGAAAAAGCAATGCAAACGACAGTCTCCATAACGTCTCTCCCAACTAGGCTTCGGATCCTGTTTAATACGTTATTATTTTTTACTTAATTTCCCCTCAACCATTCTGTAAGTAATGCCGCTAACACGGCAAAAAGGGACAAAAAGGGCTTAAACAACAGCAGGGTGCATGAAAAGAAAGGAGGGAGTTCCCAAAGCATGAATCTCTCCTCCACAACTTAGCATGCCTTCATTTCCCCATTTTTAAGTGGCAGGCATTTATATGCCTTTCTGGGTATAATCAAATAACCGGTCGACACAGAAGTGGAGTTTTAACTATGGAATAATAAATATAGATAAAAAAAACAGACACACCAGGAGGTAAGTGAAATCCCCGCCATGGACCACAGGGCAATTGTGGTTGGCCATTGAAAACCATGTGAAACAAAAATTATTACTTTTCTTCTGTTGGAACCACTTCTCTTTTGTTTTCTTTTAGATGTGAGTTGGTGGGGCGTGACGACCGTTCTTCCACGAAGAGCAGCCATGACAATGGGCATCTCAGAGCACCAGATCATTGGACGCTCCCCAAATGCACCCTTGAGGGGAAAGCAGGGACTCCCCAATCATTCGCCTTGCCAAAAAAGCACAACGCAAGCCAAGGCACAAGCAGATGTGTCTGTGGGGGGTGTCCATCCTGCGTCCCTACACTCACTATGTCCCATTCGCCCCACTCCGGTGACCTTCATTTGGTTGGTGAACGGAAACGATTTGGGAGTAAAAAAGACTCCAAGGACCAGATGTCAGCCTTTATAGGGCAGTTCCAGGAGGGATAGGCCTAGCCATTAGGCAACGACATCCATCTGCTCACCCATACACTGTCAATTTCGATTCACTTTTCCCGGCGACTGGGGCACAGTGACCAAACATTCTTTGCACGGACGGGTGAGTTTCTTTGTGGGCCCTGCCCTGAGGAGGCCCATGGTGGGGGAGGGGAGAGGGGGTCTTTTAACCAGAGGTTCCATTGACCATGGCTGCCTCTTTGCTTCCACCACCTCCACCTCCGCTACTCCCACCACCACTGCTGCTGCTGTTTCCTCCTCCAGTCTTTTCCGTTGCCTGTGTTCCAGAGTTCTTCTTATGCTGAGATGCAGCCGCACGATGCGATCCTCCTCTGCGATTACCCCCCATGTCCCTCTGTCCCTTGGGTGGAGGCTGTGCCCCCGAGTTCACCTCCTGTGAACCGCTCTTTGACGAATGAGTGAAACCACCTGAAATTTACATTTATTGTCAATGTAAGTAGTCAGATAAATTGCTTCCTTCTTCTAGATTATAACAACGAAGAGGTGACTTTTACCCAAGATATATAATGTGATAATAGAAACAAAATCTCCCTATATGTATACAAGACTGCAAAACATTTCCCAATGAAAATATGAATATTAAAGCATTAAGCTTTAATGTCTAACAATATGCGGAAATCTTCTAAATTCTGTTCATAGAAAAATTAAATGTCTTTATTAAAATTAATATTCTACTGTTAACAGGATTATTTTCCAGCTTTATAATTTAAGCAAAAACTTTTTAGGTATAGAAAAAGTAGAAGAGTAGATGAAATAGTTTCAGAAACAATAACACATTAAAAAAGTTATATCAAATTATACAATGATTGTAAATATTGATCAAAATAAGTCAGAGAACTGCATTAGAAGAATAAAAAAAACATAAAGGCCAAAAGAATGCTGAAATGGTTGAGACCAGCCAAGTCTTTGCGATATAGACAGATATTGTGGAACTAGCAAATATAACTTCATTAAAATTATGTTTGGAGCTTGTTAATAAACCCAATGCCATTCACTAATTCCAGAAATTCCAGCACTGGTATCTCTCGTCAACTGTGCCAACCTTGAGTATCCACATTTTATTTTTGAAGACCCCATCTTCTCAATCGCAGAAGTCTCCCTCATAAATCTTGGTCTACAATTTCCCCCACATGGCAGTTCAGAACAAATACAAGCAAGACCAAATTTTTCAACAAGCTAATTGATTGCAGAATTAGAATTTTACTTAAATTAAAATCTATTACAAAATAACCTTCTTGTGTTTGGTGTTGATTTTACTGCAGATTTGAAACAACATGCCAAATTACTTAGTTTTTTTAAGCCAATGTTTGAGCTGGCAGGACAACACACAGGAGCACACAATGACCATATTTTACTCATCGATTCTTTATTGTGATATATATTTTACAAATATTATTTGATAATAATATATCACTAAGATGTATTCATGCTTGGAAATTAATTTTTCCCTCATGGCCAGTAAAATTTATAATGCAGAGAGGCTCAACTCCATTAGAGAAAAACAAAATCTGAAACAGAGGGTTCACTTAGCTCTTTTTAACGAAAAATATCTTCAATAACAGTCAATTGAAGGAGGGAACATATCTACGAACATTTGTAATAATACAGCAAAATGAAGTAATGCAAATACTCACTCATTATATTGTGCCTCGTAAAACCTAGCCCCTGATTTCTTATAAACATAATGGTTTGCCAACCACAGGATCTTTTGAAAACCTGCGGTTGGTAACAGATACCTGAAGTAGTTTTTGCAAACAAGGAACGGACTGCCTTATCAAATCTTCCAAGACCTCCGAATATTAGGTATTTACAATTAACCTTAATTGTTGAGAACTCAAATCCGGCATACCTCGATCTGGAGCAGCATTGCTGGATGCATTCTCTCTTCCTCCGTCGAGCAATGTCTCCTCTTCATCCGCTGTCCTCCTTCTGTCCTCAGATCGCCTTTGTCCATCTCCGCCTCCACCTCGCCTCCCTCCTTCCCTACGCCCTCCTCCCCTCGACTGGGGAGAGCCTCCCACTTGGTGCCCTAGGAACCCACCTCCACCTGCTGACCACCCTGTTGAGCCCTGGTATTGCCCCCCTCCTCCCCTAACACCGTAAGAGCTGCTCATGTGATGGTGTTCCTCTGAGGACGGGTCTGGCGTTTGGTGCCGAGATGCTGAAATTAAAATCAATTTTACCTCATCTAATAATCATAACAGATCGCAAATAAGTATTTAATCTTTACTCATTTAATGGCCAGAAATATGATCCATTAATTATTTTGTTAACATTAATGTTGTAATTTTTAAAATACCCATTTTCAAAATGGTACACCAAAAACTCCCTTTCCACAGAATCGAGCTCCTCATTCCTGTCCTAAAACTTCATTTTAGAAGTGCATGTTTGAGGATTCAAATTAAATCTTCATAATTCACGCTGTATGATCTTCTTACCTGAGTTGTACCGCCCCCCTCCTCCACCACGGCCCCTGCCTCGGCCTCTCACTGTGCCGCCACGGCCCCTTCCACCTCCGACTTCTGGGTCCATATTGTATCCTCTACAAGAGTAAATGCAGATTTATTAAGCCACAGCTTCTCTCATGGTTCCTATTCACAGTCACCATGATTCAGTGAGCAATTGTCACAACCATTTACTACTTAACAAAGGCCAAAGTCTAACACAGTATGACTTATCAAAGAAATAAAGAACTGACGAATCTAAGAAAAATTGTCATGGCTGATTTATCAAACCACTGAATTAGAAAATCAGAATTCTTATAGAGGTGAATAATTTACTCAAATGTGGTCAACTATGATCACTACAATAAACATGAAAGGTTATCTTTTCCCATAACAAACTCAAATATAATGATTGTCATATAAAGCACATATAGACTATATGAAGTTATAAAATATAAAGAATACAGTACCTTTCTCTCCTAGACATAGCGAAGTTCTGAGTAGAGTTTGATGTAGAACCATATATGGTTCTTAGCTGTTGGTCTATTGCTAGCTTCTCTTGCCGAAGATGCTCCACATCCTATAAAAACAATTAAATAGCAAAATATGAGAGTGGAGATTACATATTAAGGGCAATAACTGCAGTCACTTGTTTACACTAGAAACTTTCACGATTGAGTTTTGATCAAAGAGACTGTCAACTTAAGGGCCTAATGTTTTAGTATTACTACATTATTAACCTATTTGATTGAAAAATAGGCACAGTGATGCTATGTTTCTAAAGAATATAAATAGCATACTAAGGGAATTTGATAAGTATTTTCAATTGAAAAAAAAAAATACCATTTAAATCTCAACAGGGGCTTTTTTGCTCAATAGACCATTTCCTACATTTGATGAACTGCAATAAGCCTTGCAAAAAAACTATTTCAAGATCTGCAAAATAGGAGTGTTTCAACGATGACCTCTTCTTTCAACAAATTACTCCCCATCAAGTTTTATGATAGAAAGCTCAAGAGGCCAAATTAAGAGCAGAGCTTTTGAAGTAGCAGCTCTAAGCACAATTCAACAATTAGGCCATAGCAGAACTACAAGCAGGAGCATTGTCCTGGAGAAGAAATCTTTTTCTTTGACAAATATAGTCACTTATGTACCAAGTTCTTGAAAACTGTATCCAATAAAGAGGAATAATTGAGACCTGTGATAGTTTTCCCATTTTTAGGTAGTCAATAAAATTATCACTCTATGAAAATCCAAAAAACTGTTTCAATGATTTTCTAGCTGATGGAATGGTTTTCACTTTCTTACAAGCATTTTACTATGGGAAATTCACCGCTTGCATCATTACATACAGTTCCTCAAAAACTCAACTGGATTACACTTAAACATATCCTAACACTGCTTGGAAATGGTCATGGATATATTTTAGCAGTGAGCAATCAGAACACTCATGCTTCTGACAGCTTCCAAATATACAGAAGATCCTGTAGGACATGAAATGCCTGTTCAAACTGAGGTATTCAGACTTAGCTATTCTGCAGATCTTAACTCACACAATACTACATCATGGATTTGGTTGACCACTTCTTCACTTCTAATGTAAGCCTCAGATTACACTTGTACTAATAATGAAATTCCGTGAACCACTTTTGAGCCATGTTATGCGATGGAGTCCAAATTCGTGAACTGTTTCCCAGGAAAGAAGTACTGCTTTATCTATTCTCAGAATTTGCTTTTTGTGGTTTCACCAAATATAAACAATCATCTGACTATGGGTGACATCAACAAAGTTCAAACTGTTCAACAATAATAGTAACTTAATATGCTGGGTTGATTTTCCTTAGTATATTCCAAATATTTCAGATATTTAGTGTCTCAAAAACAAAAAACAGCCATGAAGGTTTAATTACAGAGGGATTGACTGAATGCAGCAAAATATGGCGACTTGTGCTAATTTGTATTATCCAATGGGGAGAGTGAAAGGCATTAACTATTTATGAAGAGCTACATTTACCAGTTTGGTTGGATAAACTAGAAATTTTCTTTCTGAAAAACACCCACAATCCACATGAGATGGACACTTTGGGCAATGACAAACAGAACAGTGCTGGACTACAGTTGCCACATGTTGTTGTAGATGAATTGAATTACAGGATGAGTTGCTACCGAATCACCTGACGCAAGTGGGACAAAAAAAGGATTTCTTTCATTTCATAGCTTTCTCCTCGGATGAAATTCATCATGGGACCACCCCTAAGAGGACGTGAAGTAACACTCAATAGAGGCAGATGTTAACTATCCAAGTGGTTGATGTAACTGTACGAGCATATGATCTGAAATTAGATAAACCAGCTTGAGAGATGCTTGATGACTTTAGTGATCTATGCGGGAATGTGCGTCTATCTGTCACACACAATAATAAAACCTTCTCCAGATTCCCAGAAAATTGTGTCAAATTGAAAGAATAATGTTACCCTTTCACATCTACGGCTACAATTAATCATTAAAAATTAAGATTACACATTGTATAACCATGAACATTACTATTTAAATTTATTTTACTAGTTTAAACATGATTTATGACCAAAAAAACTAAGCTGAGTTATAATTTGAGATTTATTTTTCAATTTGAACTAGAAAAATAAAGGAAATACCATAGCTTATCAAAAACTTAGCACTGAGCTATTTTTCTCAGCAAGTTTTTTATATCATGAAATTCAAAATACTAGTTCCAGGTATTGTTAAATGCATGATCAACAAATTAATGTCTAAAAATGATCACAGGAAAAAGACCATGAAATGAGCAATTTAAATATGGTGTTTTGAAGTTCAACTAACACTTGATACAGACATGTATAAATTATACAGTTATGTTTCCCCTTTTTAGTAGTGATAAGAGGTAGCTGAATAAATGGCTCCAAACTGTTTCATATAGATGACAACCAATTGCATGGCAACACAAGGCATGCATTACAATCTATAAAAATAAAATGATGTTGCCTAATCTTTGTCATACTCACCATGACAAACATTAACAACAGATAAGAAAATGAGAGGGATGCAAAATGGGTAGCACTTTCCACATGATAGAAATTTCTTCTTGGTTTTGATTTGAACAGGGCAAAAGTTTGGAAAGAGGTAAAATCTACTCTTCATAAGGAAATGGTAGCCTATTTGCTACCACAGCAAGAGACTTGCCTTTAGGTGGGCAACGTGGTAGTCAAGGAACACCTTGGCATCTGCTATGTTTTCCACTGTGCCAACAAACACAAAAGGGACCTGGCCCTCCTCTCGAGGTATGGACGGCTGAGGTTCATTGTCCCCTTCTACTTTAACCCGAACCTACAATCACAATATTTTGGAAATAAGATTATTAAAAGCTACTAACATACCACAAATACTTGTGTATAGGTTGACTTTCAAATCCAAAAATTCAAAGGAACAAATCTAGAGCCAGCCTATACCCCATATACCCTTTTTACAACTGAAACAGAGCATAAAAATATAGTTAGGAAACAACAGATAGGATGTAATGTTCTTATACATTTTTATCTGAGGGTTTTCTCTGAATGAATGTCAATTCAAGAAAAGTGAAGTATGATAAAGATTCAACTAATACCATATTTTTGCAGGATATTCTCTCCTATTCCTTATGATATGCAATGTTTAATAACATCCCTCCTCTGATAAGAACTTTAATGAGTGCATCATTTACCAAAAGCCTGAGTGATGGAGTTTAACTAGGGACTTGCCCATCGTAAAGGCTGTTCGCCATATGCTGTGATCACAGGTTTGTATCAATAAATGGATTTAATTTTCTCGATAAAACGATGAAAAAAATCTTTCATTAACTACAAATTTACTGAATACCTACAACAGTAGAGATTTGTCTATTTACATTTTAATATTAATTCTACATGTAATATATGTAACTTTTGTGTTAATTCCAAAAAAGACAACTGTCATGACAACTTGTCTATCCAAGAATAATTTGATCACTAAAACTTCAGATCTTAGGTGTTGTTTGAAGACTTGGATAGACCCTAAATATGCGTGGACTGTCCCTTACACTCTTAAATAAATAATCCTAACCGATGACATAAAAACTATCAATCAAAAATGTACAGTAACACTATCAAATTAGACAAAATGTTTGGATATCTGAACTGAAGACTGCACATTACTGTTCTTTGTATAATTGGCACAAACTCTGAAAGCACAAGAATAATCAGGTGTTAACAAAAGAGTTAAAGAAGTTTTGTTCTCCTACGGAAGAGACACATTGTTAACAAGAAGATATACATCCTCTCACAAAGGTGAGAATTCTTGTTAAGAAACGTTTAACAGCCTGTTACAATTTAATAGAAGGGAAACTTTTCAGAAAGGATTGCATGTTAACCTTAATGAAAAGAGTCTATTCCACCCCCTCACACACAAAGAGTCACACCCCCTTCTTTTGAGGGTGTTTTCCTGCAGTGGAAATTTTTTACTATGCTCCTGGCTTAGGTTTTCAATCCACATAGTAGTTTTCTTCTCTGTACTTTTGCAATCTATCTATTTCTCACATGACAAAGGGTTAGGTGTAAGAAGAGACTTGATAGTCTCAATCTCGCCCTGAATAAAGTCCTTCATTATTATTCCATTAACATTCCTTCATCATTCAAGAAAACCCTGCACATCATTTACATTCTTCAAATGCTCGACTTTATTTACTGTTCATTAGCATTATAAGGCATAAACCAATATATTTGCACTATAAAGAGGATGTAATTTCATTTTTAAATAAATAGATAAAAGTTATGGGGATACATTTATAAAATATGAAAGTATTTGTTTAAGAAAATGATAAATGAAAGAAGAAATGAAATCCGTTTGGAACCCATGATCATGGCAAATGGTAAGTAGCCAAACTGCTAGGGAAATACAATCCACCAGAAAGCCATAGATATTTGATACACCCATTTAACTTGTTATCGGAGGAGTAGGAAGGCAACGCGTTGAGATGTAATTTTTAGTAGTGCAACTATTTGATTGCCTGAGTGACTACCCAAGGGTTCTTCCGAGACTACGCTCACATACAACTATTTAGTTGGCCAATTACATGGTTGGCGGTTTTTCCTCAGACTGAACACAACTAAATGATTACACAATCAAATTGTAGGCTAAGCGCTAACATGCAATTAATTAATTGCATGTATATACCATTGAAAGCCATTTCAATATGAGGAAAAAGGCCAACTGTTTATTTGCATGTGTGCGCACATCATGGTCAACCGATAGTTTAGTTGACCTGGTTAGCACAGAACAACGATTGGCCAATCAAATAGTTGCGCAAATGAAAATTACAAGTCAGCATGTAGCGTAAGTGCTCCCTCTTTCCATTGCGTAGATTTCCTCTTAAACATGCATTGTATAAGGATTTTATAAGGAGGAGATTTTTTGAATGATATTCTTCATATACTTAACCAAAAATATTCATATTTAATTACTTATTTCCATGAATTTTGACACAGAGAATGAAAGAAAATGGTCAAGTTTCTAATAATTTCCAAAAAGAGAACTATAAAAAAGTCAAGTCTTAAAGCGCAAAATTTTGATGAAAAATTATCAAGTCGACCTAAACATGGAATTCTACAAAATCTCTTACATATATTAAAATGGTGATAGTATCGGAATAATCAAGATAAATGTTGATTATTTAAAGTGGGATAACCGCTGTAATTCATTGAAAGACTGAAAATAAACTTATGTATAAACTGATATTAGAAGTAAAAAACTCAGTGGCTGACCTATACATTAGTATTTATGGTATTCCATGACTTCTTCGAAGATCAGACAAAGAATGTTCATACATTATTGAAATCATCCACAAAATCCCCCAGATTCCTTAGAAGAAAATGCTTGTAAACAGTTTTGAAGAAATGTCATCAACAGTTAAGTTGAAGTCATCATCACCAGGATATCAGATTTGTTTACTAGATGATGACAATAGGTTCCCAAAGTGATTTCAAGGGTTTCTCTTTGACCAATTGTGAGGTTGCACAAGGTAGAGACCTCAATTTGATTTAGGGTTTGCTGAACAAGTCAATTTGTTTTTTATTAACAGTGGACAAGAATATACACTATTAAGCTGGGTCTTAACGGGACACTTGTGTAGCGACATAAGTATTGAGACACCAGACACTGCCATCCACACAGAGTTGCTCTCGAAGTCTCGCGACACTCGGTTGGGAGTATCCAGGAGAAGAGCTCTTGCGAGAGGAGCGTAGCGTCCGTCTCAACGAGCGCTGTCAGACACTTGAGTACTGAGAAAGTGAGCGAGCACTGTGTGATACAACAGACGGCTCAGGATGTCTTCTCGTGCTGCCGTTGTTGCTTCGATCATAGCTTTACGTAGGAAAAGGAAGCAGAAAAAGAAACGTAGGCCAACTAGTGAATGTTTCCTTCGGAGAGGGGAATTGGGAGCTTACGAAAGTTTAGCTTCTGAGTGGGCAGTAAACAGTAAGAAAACTTTTTCTGAATGAGTTCACCGGACTTTCAATACCTACTGGCCAAAGTTTCTCCTGCGATTCTCAAACAAGACACCAATATGAAGAAAGCCATTGAGCCTGAGATTAGATTAGCCATCACTTTGCACTTTCTGGGGATAGGTATTTATATACCCTTTAGTATTTTACGCCTCCTTAATTCGAGCATGTTTTTTTGTAAAGTCTAAATCTATTTTTCCTTTTTTTTTACTGATTGGAATTCAGGTATGAACTACCCTTCACTGTCCCATCTCTTCTGGGTTTCCAAAGCACAGGTGGCCAACATTATTCCAGAATGTTGTGAAGCTATATAGGATAATCTAAAGATGAAATACTTGAAGGTAATTGAAAGAAGTCATTATATTGGATAAATTTATTGAAACTAATTCACTTTTCAAAAAAACACAAACTCCTTTCTGTGGAGTTGGTTAGAAGCTCCAAAACACTCTCTTATGTAGAGTTTGAGTTGTCCTCCAGCTCCGTTGCTAGCATAATCTCCCTCCTAATCTTTTTCTTTAAACTGGAGCAAATTGATGCAATTTTAACTTCTTAATTTTAATTTCTTAACGCAGAGGCAACAAAATCCCCAAAAATTTGCTCCTTGTCATGGCTCTTATTCATCATGGCCTTCTCAAGTATCTTCTATAATCTCTTCTTTAATTTTCTTTCCTTTTGTAACTTTGGGATTTTCTGCTCCCTTTACAGCAGCAATTTCTGCATCTTCCTACCATCTAGTCTCATCTCCTGAAACAAATGAATGTGCACAGATGTTCATCGCTGGCGCGCTTGAAAAAGAGCAGGCAACTCTCGCGACACTCAATCCAGAATGCGGGAAAACTGTGAGAGCAGTGTCGGGTGTCTCTGATGGCTGATTTTGCGTCGTCTTAACGGGAGAGTTCAGCCAGCAACACTTGTGGCGCTACACTTATGAGTTGGTGTCGCGACACTGCTATGTTGGGCGTTTTAACGGAGACACTTGATGTCCGACTTTTTTGTGTCTCGTTAAGACGTATCTTTAGGACAAATAGGATAAACCACAGCAATGAGGATGTTTGTGTACGTTTACTATAGGTGAAAAATACCAGAAAAGAATGAAATGAATAATGACAACTGCCAATATTAGACAGACTGTACATGAAATATGGGGAGAACATAGCTTAGAATTAATCTAAGACTGTTATCTACTATAGCAACAGAGGGTTATGATAAAATAAAGAAGGAAGTAGGCTGATAGACTCTAGGAGGGTCATTGTCTTTTGTGAAACAGAAATATAGATGCTAAGGCAAAAAGATTACCAAGAAAAAGAAGTGCCAAGAAAGTTAATAGAAGGGAAAAATAAGATGTATTTACTGGAAAATAACGCACAATCCAATGTAATGTGCAACAAAATAATCAAGCGTCAAGAATGGGGTCATACTGCATTCCTGATCCAAGCAGAATCGTGCCCGAATGTAGTGTGCCACCAATTCCGACATGCACCACAATTTTAGCACCAAAAAAGAACCCCAAAAGATGCACATTATTTTAGAGTAAACACAGTATGTACTTTGCACATAAACTCCTTATTATGATTTTTATATTTCCAATACTTAAATTTTGAGGAACACATTACATTCGATGCTGCAATATTTTTGAGCAAATACAGTAAAGTAAATAATTGCTATTACTAAAACAGATTAGGGTGGCAATCATCATAGCACCTATATAGAGTCACTGACAAGTAACCATATCTTCCATGCATCGCCACATTGGAGCGGCTGAATGTCAAAATGTGAATACATCACAACTACCTAAATCATATTTAAAAATTATGAAGACACTCAACTTGCACTAGAGATTTACAAAAACAGAAACGTTAAGGTAAAATAACAAGGTTAACCAAATGATCATCATCATCATTGCACTTCTGTCCACGGACAGGTCTCAACGGAACTTACTCCTCCAGGCATCTCTATCCTGAGCCTCCCTTTTTAGATCTTGATATTCTTTTCCTCTTCAAATCGGTCAGCATTCCGAATTTTCCTTCTCCCTCGTTTCCCATTGATCTATCCTTCAAAAATCTGTAGGCATTCTGCTCTTAGTATATCCATCTTGCTTTCCTTATGTTTCCCAAAATTACTCGTTCTTCTCCAACCCTCCTCAGTACCTCTTCATTTTGGATCTTGTCTGTCCAATTTATTCCCTCCATCCTTCGCCACATTTCAAAGCTCTCCAAGTATTTTTCATCTTTCTTTCTCAATGTCCATGTTTCGGATCCATGTAACACAATACTCCAAATAAAGCACTTTGCAAATCATTTCCATAACTCCATCTTGATGTTATTTGCAGTCAAAAGTTCTTTTATCTTTTGGAACGTTGCCTTTCCTAAGTTATTCTACATCTTATTTCCCCTGTACAACTGCCATTAGATGGGATGGTGCTACCAAATATTTAAACTTTTCTACTTCCTCCAATTCCTTCCCATTCAACTTAATTTGTACTGGGCCAGCCTTCGATGATATCTTCATCACCTTCGACTTTTCAATATTAACATTCATTCCATATTCCTCTCCTTTTATACTGATTTTCTCTACCATTTCTTGCAGCATTTCTTCACACTCTGCTATCACATCCTAATAGTCTGCATCTTTAATGGTTTCACACTTTCTCCTCCTTTTTTTTATCCCTCCAAGGCTTCCTCTACCAGTTTGTCACCATATATATTATATAAAATTGGTGACAAGCAACACCCTTGTCTCACACCTCTACCTATCGATGTCTGCTTCGTCTCATCTCCCCCTATCCTCACCACCACTCTTTGTCCTATATACGGTTATTTTATTGCCCTTCTATCTTTCCAATCCACTCCAATTTCCTTTAGAATCTCCAGCAGTTTATCCCATTTCACCCTATCAAATGCCTTCTCGTAATCAATAAAGCAGATGAACATCTCCCTGTTTACCTCCAGTACCCTTTCGCTCAGCATTCTCATGTACCCTATTGCATTCCTTTGTTCCCTTTCCTCTTCGAAATCCAAACTGGTCCTTCCCCCAAGTTTTCCTCTATCCTAGTCTCAATCCTCTTCATTATTATTCTGGTCATCATCTTTGTCACATGCGCCATAAAACTGATTGTACGGAAATCTTTGCAAGCTTGAGCGTTATTTTTCTTAGGCAATGGCATCATAATTGTTTTCAGAAAATCATCAGGCCACTCCCGTGTGTCACATATCTTGTTAGCAAGATTAGTGATTCTGCTAATTGCACCTTCCCCTAAGGCCTTCAACACCTCTGCTGGGATTCCATCAGAGCCCACTCTCTTATTGTCCCTCAGGTCTCTTATTGCTCTCTCAACTTCATCTTTTAAAATCCTTGGACCCTTCGAATCCTCCTCGCATGTCCTTTCATCCTCTAGATCTACTCTTCTATTGAATTCATGTGTACAATACAGTTCTTCTATGTACTCCTTCCACAGAATCTCTTCCTCATCTGTAGTTATTTTCCCATTCTTGTCAATCATTCCTTTCTTACTTATTACTATGGTCTCCCTTAGTTAGACATCTTGCAGTGTTATGCATTTCCTCTATTTTCCCATTCCTCTATCATGTGGCACTGTCTTTTTATCCAATCCTCTCTGGCTTTATCTTTCTCCCTCCTCAGCTCGTCATTTAGCTCCCTGTATTTACTTCTCCCATGTTCTGTATTATCACACTTCCACTTTCTTCCATCTTGTCTATCATTTAATGATAGACAAGATGGAAGGTCAGAAAGAATTAGGTAAAGGATGAAGGTCAGAAAGAATTAGGTAAAGGATGGCACTACAAAGAATGACACAGAAAATGAAAGTTAAAAAATGAAACTTGGTTTAAAACTGAGATGATTTGGGGAGGAAAATTGACATGAATTTTTTAAATAATATTGTAGATCTCTAAAAGCACAACATTAGACATTTAAAAGATAACTATGGATGAGGTCTTTACTTTGTAAAACTCTAAATGAGAGAAATAGAAACGTAAATTCCACTAAACAACTATAATACATGATTATTTTCAACTTTTCGATTCAACATTAGGTACATATCACAAGTTGATAGAGAAAATATAAAAAGTAGACAAAACGAGTGAATGAGAAGAAGAGGGGGCAGAGGAGTGAGAAGAGGCAAACGGTAGCAGGATGTCTTTGCTGTTGTATCATGGCTGCCTCCGTAGATTTTGTTTGGCAGATTATGAGGCTTTGAAATACACATGAAATAATTTAAGGTTACTGAAATGTACGTTTTTTTGGCTCCAAAGAGTCATTGCAAGAGAGGACTGCCTGATGACTGTAACATTGACAGCTGACACTAAATGTTGCTATTTTGGTTATTTTCTATAAGAAGCAAATTTAGAGCAATTAATCACTCCACTCATTATGTGCCACACAAGGGAACACAAAAAAAGTTTGAAACTGAAGTGAAGTTTAATAAGCTCTTTATGGACAACATTCCTTAATTTCCAGAAATTATCGAGTGAAAATGGATTAATTTTGGAAAGACTTACTCATAATACTTTGAGGATCCTCAACATACACAAGAAAATTACATATAATGTAATAAAACCTTAAAACCAAAGAAAACTTACCACGCCGCTTTTATCAACTATCTCTTGAATGTTCCGTCCGTTCTTGCCAATAACCTTCCCAACCAAGTACCTAGGAACCTGGATGTGCTCTTCGCTGTATTCCAACATACTGCGTGCCTTTTTCACAGCCTCTCGAGTCTGGAAGGAAGCATTTGTTGATTGGACTATCATTTCTTTCTCATATACAATACTTCTATAAAAACTACTAAGGGGAAGATTTCAACAAGTTTTTTTAACAATAAAGATAATTGCTAGAAAGATCTCTGCTTCATCAACCTTAAGCAACAAAAATAAAGTCAGATGTATTCTATTTGTACACAAATTCATTCTGTATCTAATTATTTCAGTTATTAGAAACAACCATTCATTGTTAACATCCAGTAACTAATCTCCAATTTATGTGAATTATTATTTCATTTCATAAATAGCTAAGAAGAGAAGTTTGACAGGAAGATTAAATAACAATGATGCTGCTTCTATTTAGCAAAAGAGTATGCAAGATGTTATCAATATTGCAAGTAATTAATGCTACTTAATCTCCATGAAATGGGATTGGAGAATTAGGCAGACAAATTTGAAAAAATTCTTAGAAGAGATGCCTTTCAATAAAACGCGAATGCAACAGACAAATCATGACGGACATGATAGTTATTTTGTAAGCTGTACCACAAACACAGTCTTAGAGGTTAATTACATGGTAATATCTTAAAATAAAAAACATCCAACTTACAGATTATAAATGGGCCACAACTTACAATAATTAGGATAGAACTGCACACAATTACATTGTAGCCATTTTTGCATCGACTCTTAAGATCCATATTTGTAATCGATTTCGCCAAATTTTCATACAACCAACGATTTTAATCAAAAGTTTGATAAAAAGAACATACCTCTCCATAAATTTTGAAGGTACAGCTGTGCTCCTCCAGCTCGATGTTGGTGATGCCCTCCAACTTCCTGGCCTGCTGGATGTTGGCTCCATGCGCCCCTATCGCCAGGCCCATCAGGTCCTCCCGCACACTGAACTCATCTGTGATACCGCTGGTGGTCAGGAGGGGAGGGGAGGGGGCAGGAGGGATTGCAGAGGTTAGGCGATTCGTGGGCGCCCCAACGGAGGAGGTGTGGGATATTCACAATGGGTGGGACGTGTGGGGGGCGTCACGATGTTGCTAATATTGGGGTGGAGGTGGGGCAGATCCCACACAGTGACAGGCAGAAAGGAGTGAAAGACACCACCTTCCGACCCCTGCATTCACACTCTAATTACATTTCATCAGTTTCATTAAGTCTTAGCGGCTGCTCAGCTAACAATCGATGCAACTAATCAATGCCTTTTTATGGCTTGGCATGCAGGACTTGGTTTTATGTACATGCTATGGCATAATTTACTGCTAAAAGTTTGCAAAACCAACACTTTATTTACAGAGTAATACACACCTCCCAAGTATTTAAACATGCAAGATCTAATCTTGCCCCTAATAGGCTAACATACACATTACATCAATAGACCAAGATAGAAGTGAGAATAATTCACGGAAGGGTTCAAAAGTTAACTACTACTATGTACTAGCCATTGGTGAATTATAGCCCACTTTTTCTACTCTTGGCTAAAAATTTACCAGAAATGAGTTTCCTCAGATGAAATTCAAAGCCAAGAAAATAAAAGTACTGCTGAAAATAATAGATTAAACATTTTCATTGCAAGCAATCAACCACTTGAATTTCCAGTTAACTGCAGTATCAATATTAGTTCACAACTTTTTACATATTTAGTATGAATGAATGTGAACTGTGTAGCAATTCTCAGACCATTGGTTCCTCGACTAATTCATGGGGGTAATTTTTACTGTTACGAGAAATGAAAATATTTTAGCAATGGTGAAGGGAAATAAATGTTAAATTATATGATTTTTACTTTACTGTTTTCAGATTGAATGATAATTTGCACCACAAGCTATGACTAAACATCGTACTTTTGAAAATACATTTTGATGAATATAATTATGAGATACAATGAACTGTTGACAGGAGTTTGAACCTTAAGGAAATATTTTCAAATATATGAGCTTACAAATTTTTAATGCCACAAGTGATTATGATAATGGCGGAACTCTCTGAGACTACAAGAAAGTATCTGATTAAATATCATTGCCTCTAGAACTTTTTCAACCTCTGAAAAAAAAACTTATTGATAATTGAACTAAAACTGTCATTGTATATCCACCTTCGATATATTATGAGGTAAGAAAATGTCACCATGAAAATATTTTAGATTAATTAAATTCCAAAATAAAATAACCAATATGAATGGATTGAAATGAGGTTGAATGAAAATATTTTACAACAGCTTAACCATAATATGACGAATAATTAACAGAGATCTGATACCAAATGGTGGTTTTCTGATGCTTGTCTTATCTTCGAAAATTATAGAGGAAATGGTAAGGGATTGGCCATGGAATGGATAATTGAATGAGGGACGGACAAGCCAGACACCCAATTTTCATCTTTCTATATTTACATCCTTAAAATTATCTAGGTAGTCGCAAATGAATTAAAAGGAATGGAAATTTGAAAAAGTTCAGTAGCTGAGAAATGGTCTGAGGACGAGGAGTGTGGGCAGCCAAGATACTTGCATGCTACTTCACTGATCGATCTATGCTCAATCAACATCAAAATAACATCTGAACAGATTTTAGAACTATACAAAATATAGCGAGAAAACATAGCAAAAAATGATACAAATCCCATTGGGTGCTCTAATAAGCTGCATAAGTTCTAAATTAAACATTTTTAACAAAGAATTAACTGAATGATTAATATGTATTAACATGAATGGGTATGAACTCAAAAAGAAGTTCTGTTGTCAAATAAAAATTGCTTATAACAGTCTGATCAAAATAAATGAATCTCCAGAGAGAGTTAACTATTTGGATTGCAGAATAAGTTCATATCTAGGCATTGAAAATAAGTAATTCAACAAAAGCACCCCCTCAATGAAAATGTTTGAAAGAAGGGAAAAAGAAGGTACAAGGAATGACTTAAATGAAGTAAGAAATTGTGTGGAAGGTGTTAGGAGCAAGAAGATGATTACTGAAGATTATTTGCCTTAAAATTTATATCTTAGGATTTGAGATTTAGTAAGAAGTGATTATGATTAAAATATGGATCAAGATTGAGGATGCATTATAAATAGCTCCAAAGAAAATAATTAAAATTATAAAATAAAGCAAAAATATGAAACTTGTAACAATTTTTAATATTTACAAATCAAGTGAATTAACTGTATGCACCCAAATCACAGATTGCTTTTACTGTAAACTACATTTAAGAAATGCAGTTTCATCTTGATTAACGATCGTGGGGGTAAATTAGTCAATAGATGATGGCAATTGATTGGAACTATGCAAAACACTATTAAGCAAGTCCTTATTCAAAGGGAATGAGAATGTAATGTAATCAGACACTAATTACTACTTTTATTACATATATGTCTGATATGTAATGATGATTGCATTGTGATGCTGAAATATATCGTCATATATTTACTTCCTCAAGATAAAAAATAATAGAAATGAGATCGAACAACATGATAATACAGTGGCAAGCCATTTCTGAAGAAATCTGCTACAAACTAATAGAAATTTGGATAACAGTATAAGAAATAAGATGACAATTGGAAATTTAGCAAATAAGACTTGATTCAAAAAGATCCATACACCTATTTTTAAGTTCAATTATCAACATTTTACAGATACAATACCCTGAATGAGCAGCTTTTGTTTTCAAAACTTTGTGAAATAGAAATGAAAAAAAAAAAAAGGTCCTGTTCTCTTTAAAAAATGAGATTTTAAGCAATACAATGCTTCAATAGTATGATATTCATTTAAGTCCTCAGAAAACTTACTCTACCGTCTTTCAGTATATATTTTGAAAACTCCAGGAGCTTAAAAATGTCTCATCATCTATAATTGTATGCAACCCCCATATGCAATGCCTAATAAACTGCTTCTCATCCTCAAAACTACTCAACAAGACCAAGAAATAAATTACGTTGCTCCTTTGTGGTGCATTCTTCAACTTCTTTCTTGAACCTGTCTAATCAATACATATTTCATACATCTCAAGGATTAATTCCAAGGATACCTAATTAATGGCCTAATTTGCAATTTTCACCTTAATCACTGGAGAGATAAGATGACTAGGTATCTTGGAAATGTATCACTTTTAAAAACCAGGAGACCCCATCAAAGAAATTAATCACTCCCTTGGCCTATTATAGGCATGATTCAGATATTAAAAAGGAGATGAAAATTTAATTTCTTAAAATTATTTATCATAGGTTACTTTCAGGATGAAAAATATCTTTAAAAAAAATTGATATCCTTTAGAAAAGAGCAACTTACTCTTGGGATGCCCCTCATACATATAAAAAGAAAGACGCAGCTGAAGAAGGAAACAGATCCACATAGTTTCATTCTGAGCCAAAGCCTAAGTACCAACTGAGGTAACTGCCACTACCTGAACAGGGAAGTTATTTTCTAGCCTCGAGTAGATGACTTATTTAAATTCATTGAGACTCAAATGCTACACCAGAATACCCATACTAAATCAATTCTCAAAAGTGAGTCATATAAATAATGTTACACCTGATACTTCTCGGAAAAGAGATATTTGCATTAACACACTGAAAATCTCTTGGTGCCTAAAAGTAGCTACTAAATATCGACAGCTAAAAACACAACTCATAATTAGGACAAACTCGAGATGTAAAAAGTTGTGCAGCAAAATAAGTAGAAAAGAATATCAAATACTATATGAGAGAACAATCCTTGATAGAAACATTATGTGGAAAGAGTTGTCAAAGACAGAATCACAAGGAACAAGAAAACATTATTTGAGCTTAGGCAGCACTGATAAGCAAACACTAAGGTCCATACACATCTTTTTAATATAAACCAAACTGTAAAGAATATGCTACTTGAACCTCAAATTATAAAGAAACGTGAATATGAAATGATACGTGACAAATGATACTGAGATGTAAATTTTGAAAAAAAAATAAATCCAAATCTGTGAACTAGTGATAGAAATAACAAAATTAAAACTACAAACATGCTTAGTGCGGACAAATATATATGGCAAACATGTCAGACTTGAACAGACATATATTAAGTGCCTTCTTATGCTTAAACAAGATTGCTTTTTCCAAGATTTCCAAACTTTCAAAAAAAATTATATAACACTCAGTTAATTTAAAGTTATTGATCAGAATTATTGTTACATACGGGGCATATAGATAGAAATATTTTTAATAAAAAGAAGCCCACTCCTGCATGGAAAAGCTTTTAGTAATTTTCCAATATCAATACTGATAAAGATTATGCAATATTCAATTTGAATGATGGTACTAACTTGTGAGATAATCAAAAGAATGATAAATTAAAAAAGAAAAATATTTTCCTTAGGCTTTTCCATAGATCTTATCTTAGTCATTAGTAAGAGTTTGTAAAAATAATCTCTTGTACAGGTGTAAAAGAATTTTGGCTCTTTCTTTAAAAGGTTCTTTAATGTGAAAAGCAAGAGTTGCCATATTATTTGAAGTCACTGCTAACAACGGTTTTCTAGCCGAATAGATTCTGCATTAGTTATGAATGAGGACAGTAAAGATAAGCTAACTGATGTAAACCATAAATATTTAAGATCCACACAACTACCTTTCTCCAGATACAAAGTTAAGAAGATATAATGATGAGTCGGTAAGAAGAGTATGAATTGCAGAGATAAAATTGCAAACTTCATTTCAACATTAAGTAGAATGAATGCTCTATGATGCCTTTCAATTCTTCAATTTGCTTATGTGAGCGATAAGAAAGATGTAATAATTGAATTTAAATTCATATTATTTGAGCAGATTAATTTAGGTGATTGTTTTAAATTATATGCTTTCAAGGTGCAATCCGGCATTGGACAATTCAATGATTTGGGTACTTACGTTTACTTCACAGTATTAAGAAAATAAACTGAAGAGCCAAAAGATAGCAAATGCACTTTGTTCACAATGAGGCCATTCCCAGTGCAGGGGACACCAAGTTTGCCTGATTCCAGTTGAGGAAGAAATTCTACACTTAGAAACTCGTTCCTCTACTCACTGAGGATTTTTGATGACCTTAGTTCTTTCTAATCAGTCGAACCAACATATATTCCAGTTTTCAACCATGGCTCACTTCTCTTATGAAAATAAATCACACAAAATGGTATAGAAATGAGCTTGTGGTGATATTTGACATACCTAACCTCATAAAATAATTTTCAATTTCTTGGACACTTTAAACCAGAAGCTAAGTAGCAAACTAAATGTTTCAAAACCTAGCTTGTTAAGCATGATAAGCTGATGACTTTTTCCGAAGCTCAATTTGACCTGCATTGTCCTTTGCAGTTTCTAATGAATTGAGACTGATTTCAAGAGCAGGTCCATCTATATTTGAAGATTGATCGATTACTACCCTTTTCCTTTCCTAAAAGAATTGTTCTCTATTTAAATAAACAATTATGTTCTCCATTTTAACTAAACTCCTGAAGAGCATTCACATTCTGAATTAATTCCTGGCAGTGGTAATGAAAAATCTCATTTCAAAGAACTAAACTCCCATAGAACATTATTCCAAAAGCAGCTTTCCCATGTTTATCAATACATTATTAAGAAAGCACCATTTGAACGAATATAATCTATAAATGAAAACTATTTTAAATTACTAATAAAATGGTGAATGAGCTAAGCTTCATTAATTTTTCATCCCCCTATTTCCTTTCCCTGTTTGCATATGATGGTTAAATGGAATTTTCCTAGGTGTATACTGGCAGTCACTATTTTGCATGCGATATTTTATTATGTGTATCGTCTTTGTAAAATAGTCATATTGAATAAACATATCCTATACTAGGAAAAGTCAGTGAAAGAACTCACAAAAAATTCAAGTCCTGAATTGAAATAATGATGGTTAATCACAACATACATCTAAGTTATGCTTCAGATGATCAATACTACCCAATTCTACAACAAACTGTTTTAAGTAACAATCTTAACTTTTGCTTTTTAACGGGAAAATAATAGCTATCAAGTCTGTGTTATGCTAATTTGCAATACGAGGGTTATGGAGACAACGACATAATAGATCTTTTTTTATGAACAATGAACACTGGCATTCATACTTCAACCTTATGTCATTAAAGGAAAATTTTGAAGGGACTCAATGCCTAGCCACAGCCTTCTTAGCATAATCAATTCCTATACACAAACTTACAAATACGTAATCACCTCTCTTCAGGATAGAGCATCACATTGAATACACTAATGTATAATACGGAGGTTTAAGCAGGCCAAATATCAGAGAAGCATAAATTTAACTGATTTCACAAACTCATTTATCACCAGAAAAACAAAATACTACCATACGAAATGAACTAAGAGCTTTAATCTCAAAGCCATAATTATGTAACCAAAGCTAGTAGAACTTCTTCCTCTACATAAAACAGGCAAAAAAAGCTGAAGTCATGTGACCACCCACACCCTAGGGGTTGTCCAATAAGTAACGACCCAATCCAAAACACCAATAAAAACACATTTATGGCAAAGGTTTACTACTCAGAGCAGGCTTGCCGCTGTTCATTGCAGGAGGCCGATAGGCGGTGATGGCCACTACGGCTTCCTCCTCCAGAGTTGGGACCTCTTAATTAGGATCGTGACGGCAAACAATGCATCAATGTAATGTGAGTGAGGGGATGAGGTAGTGTTTGGGGAAGCCCCAAGGTATAAAAGGAGGGGAAATGGGAGGGAAGCGATGATGTGGGGGGGAAAAAAAAATAACACAGTGGGTCACCACCCACGGCTGACCTGCCATGGCCCACTGACTTGTTACTCCACCAGGTGGTGAAGGTGCAATAAATCTTATGATCTAACCACAACAGAGGGCACCCGTCGTACCCATGGTGCAAATGATAATGCATGCGTGTGTTGGGAGAATGGGCAGAAGAGCACATCCCAGGAGATGACAATGACAGTGTCTGGGCCTCTTCTTGGTGTGGATTGACAGCTATTGTCCTACGTACACTATCATGCATCCAACATGAATCAAATAACAACCACACCACTCCCCCTACAGGCCCATCAATAAGGGTGGATCAACATCTCTTGGGAAGTTCCATCTCACATTTTACCATTCATTACCTTTACAATTTGCCATTCGATAGTAAAACAAGGATAGAAGTAACTTGTTTCCATAATAATACGTATTTACCTCACAAACATGAAAAGCTAAGGACTAGTTTGGAGATTTAAAGGGTGAAAAAACATATTTGAAGCATTTTCCCATGAAATACTGCAGACTTTTGAGTTTGGTTAGAAGGCCAACAATCACAGGCAGAAGTTGCAGAATAATGTATGAATCAAAGATAAAGAGGACTTACCCAGTCGATGTCTGCAGCTTGGTACATTCAAGCTGCCGTGCTGCCTCCTCCGTCCGCTTCAATAGCATTGCCTTTTGCGTCATATTGCGGAAGTGCATCTCCTGTAGCATTGCAGATCTCTTGCGCAATAATTCCGAGCGAGAGATGGCCAATATAACCCCACGATCTGCGACATATCGACAAGAAGCTGCTCCAATAGACCTCTGGAAGTCTTTGTGTGCATTTTCAATTTTGGCACTTTAAGGAAAATTAAAAATAGATACAATGCAACATAATACAGCCAACACGTGAAACTAGCCATTCTCAAAGATACTTAAACTTAATTAAGAAAGCATGTGTTCAATAATTCTTCTGCTTTGATGAATAGATTAGTGGTTTCTACATTGTAATAAGTAAAACTGGATGGATGAGTCCCATCACCATGGAGTTAATTTAAGATACAGAAATGAAGACATCAAAAAACCTTCATCAGCTACTATTAATAAGGAGATGAATTTTTGTATATGAATTTCACTTTTACGGTAACCCAATAAAACCTATTGAACAAGGTCATTGTTTTGACAATTAAGTATTTAATCCTCAAAAAAGCAAGTATTGGGTAGCTGCTTAGAAGTTATAAGGGAAGTATTTGGGTCATATTGAAAGGATACTGGTATCAGTAATGCTAAACTCTTTGTAAAAAGGGGAAATAAAATGACTAAGTTATGTTTAGATCAGGCATGTCCAAACGCAGCCACGGAATGCCATGGGACTCAGCCTGTGGCAATCTGCCTCCTCCACCACAACACCTGCGAGTTGATTCCCCCACTTACTACCACAACTTTGGTTCGGTGCGGCGCTTATGCGGAGTGAGAGAGAAAACCTCTTTCGCCCTAGACTAGGCAGTCATTCAGTGTTTTTCAGTTGAATGGCACCATGGCAAAAAGGGTTTTGGCCTCTAAAGGAAGTGGAAGTAACCCTTCCTGGGAGTATAATTATCTTGTTGTTAAAGCCGATGAAGATGGGAAGTTCAAGTGTTTGGTTTGCTATTAAAGCTTTGTAAATATTTTCACTACTCTTGTAAAAAGCATATGAATGAAAACAAATATTAAATAAATTATTGGTTTCAAAAATAATAGCAAAGCCCTATTTGACCGTGCTACGTTTGACCATTTGTCTCCGAACCGTCCGCTGCTCCTACCCCTACCACAACACCATCTTCCGCAGCCACACCGCGACTCAGATTCCCTCTCTACACTACAGCACAACCGAGTTTGCCATGGCATTGAGAGTGGTGGCAGGCGGCTGCCACTGTGGCATTTTCTTTGGACATGCCTGGTTTAGAATGGTTTAACGAAAAAGCAGAGGACATTGCAGAAGAGAATAATGGATGGCAAGAGAAGAGGACGAAAGTACTGATTTATCCAACTTACTACTCTCTTAGTTCCTCGGGAACATCAACTTCCACTTTATGAAATGTATTCTTGTCAATGGGAGGCATAGTGCTCTTGGGACGCAGCCGTTCCTCTGGAACTATCTCGGTGTACGTGTTATCCCAGCCCAGGTATTGCACCACAGTGAATTCTCCCTTTATCATCTGAAAAGAAAAATTTGTAAAGAAATAAAAAGAAATGCGGACCATTCAAATGCACCATTTTTTATGGAAAATTACATTGCATAAAAATATCACAAACATTGTACAGTAAATGTAATTAATTATTATCCAAAACAATTCGTTAAATGCAACTTGGTGTCAACTTTTCAAACCCTACACTACAACGTAATGTCCCATCCGCTTATGTTTTACAAAATTGTTAATCAATGTACAAAATATGTCACTAAACCTAAACACTTAGCAAATGATTACTATAGTTTTAATTCATACAAAATAATGTTATAAACAAATAGTAACAGCCAAAACAGATCATAAAGAATAATTTAAAACTTTAAAATACTGAAAATAGCAGAAGAGTACAAGGAGATCTAGCTTCAATTAGGACGTCCACTCATCAACAGATGCAACTTGTCTAAGAGGCAGCCGTGAAACTATTAAGATCCATATATAAGGACAAATTAATGGAACTTAATGAATATACCTTTGTATAAAATGACCTTTCAGTAAATATTGTAATGAATACCGGTCCCGAGTGTTCCGTAGGCGCATTTGCATTACGTAGGCGTGATTGTTGCCGGTTGTGGTAACGGAAAAATAGGCACTGTTGGGCAGAGTACGAGGTAGCCATTTTCTCGGAAAGACGTTGCAGAGTCATGTGTTGAATAAAAACGTTACATTGGTGTCAGAAGTGGGATTAACAAATAATTTAGTGTGAATCTCAGTTTGAGAAAGAAATGGAAACAACTAAAGTGACTCTGGAGCAGTTGAAGGTGAAGGATCTGAAAAGGGAAGTTGAGGAGCGCGACTTCGACATCGGCGGAAACAAGTCCGCTCTTCAAAACCGCCTTCGCCAAGCGTTGCTGGAAAATGGCGAAGATCCGGATACCACCCTTTTCGAGTTGGAAGGAAATATTTCTGCCGTTTTGAGGGGACTTTCTATTATGGAGGTAAAGATAGCCGAAAGTTCTCGAACTTTGAGGGAAGAACTCCTAGAAAATTCGAGAAACTTAGAGGTAAAAATGAACGATAATGCTCGAAGCCTGGAAGTGAAATTCAGAGATGAAATACTAAAGGAAACCGATAAGTTTCGGAAAGAAATGGACAGTTTGAACGCACGGATTGAAGAGTGGGCGGGGAAGCCAGTTGCCCCTGCGTATGCAGCCTGTGCAACAACCGTGAGAGATGGGTCAACACTCAGGTTGCAGACGCCAACATTTGATGGCAAAACTCCCTTCGCGCGATATCTGAGCGCGTTTGAAAACGTAGCGGAAGCCTATAGCTGGACGAAAGAAGAGAAAGCGTCGGCACTGAAGGGTTCGCTACGTGATGATGCCCTAGACCTCATCCAAAACCTTACCGCCGATGAAAAGAAAGACTACGAGCTGCTAGTGCAGCGTCTGGAGGAGAGATATGGTAACAGACACCTGGAGCAGGTCTACCGCATCGAATTGAAGCACCGCAAACAACGATCCAACGAAAGCCTTCAAGAATTCGAATGCGCCATAGTTCGGCTAATTGGCCTGTCTTATCCAACGCGCCCGGCCGAATATCTTGAAGATATGTCGAAAGACGTATTTATCGACGGTCTCAAGGATCCCGAAACAGCAACAACAGTAAGGATGGCTCGTCCGAAGACATTAAGTGATGCGTTAGCAATAGCGCTTGAGTTCGAAATCGCCAAACAAGCATCACACGGGCCTAGTAGGGTGCGAACGGTGACGGAGGACAGCATCGAGGAAGTAGTGCGGCGAGTATTGGAGCAGACGAAGAGCCGTAGGCCGTTTCGTCCGCGATGTTGGAAATGCGGTGAACTGGGGCATCTAATGAGCAAATGCAACAGGCACCGGAAGACCGAAGAGGAACCAACGCCGGCGGAAAACTAGATTGGGTCGGTGAGATGGGGCAAACGGCGACCCAGGATTACCATGCCCCGAAGAATACAATTATTGTGGCAACCGTTAACCCAGGATCCGGAAGTGTTTGTGTCGATGGGTCAATCGACGGAAGACCTTGTTCCATGCTGGTAGACACGGGCGCGACTAGAACCATCATCCGGCACGATCTTATTGGGAGAAAGAGGGCGGTCGCAACTAAATTGCGACTACGAACGGCTACGGGCGCTGCGGTTAATGTGCATGGGGAAATGGACATTCGTCTGGCAATAGGATCGACTATCGTGGATCACCGTGTCCTCGTCGCTGACATAGAAAATTGTGTGATCCTAGGGATGGACATCATGGGCAGCTGTGGTTTCCAATTGGATCTGAAGCGCGGAGTATTGAGGGTGGACAACGAAGAAATGATCTTAAATCCTGAAAAAAGTGCTTCGATACGTGCAATTCTCTCCGAGGATACAATAATAAATCCTAGGAGGGAAACATTCGTGATGGCGCGGTTAGAAGGAAGTCCACAGTGCGGAAGAACCATTATGCTGGAGCCCAAGAATGATGACGCACATGTCGGTCGGGGAATTCTAGTGGCGAAGCAAGTGATCACTGCTGAAGATATAGTCCCGATCAGATTGATGAACATCGATTCGCACCCTGTGAAATTGGATAGAGGCGCTGTATTAGGAAATTGCGCAACCGTGTCGTCAATTCAGCATCAGATACGGACAATACCGACCGATTCTTCGACAAAGATCCCTCCAAAGTTAGCCAGATTAATAGCGGATACGAGCAGTGGCAGAAGTATGAAACAGAGGGAACAAATCAGGAACCTGTTCCTTAAATTTCAAGATGTGTTCGATGTGGACGACGGAGTAAGAGGGAGAAGCAACATCGTCCGACACAAAATCGACACAGGGAATGCAAAACCTATTCGTCAACCGCCTAGACGCTTGCCACTGGCGAAACGCGAAGAAGCAGAACGAGTCCTTAGGGAGATGAAAGATGAAGAAATCATAGAGGCGTCAAACAGCCCATGGGCCTCTCCAGTGGTCCTGGTAAAGAAAAAGGACGGATCGACACGATTTTGTGTGGATTATCGGCAACTTAACAACGTCACACGGAAGGATAGCTATCCATTACCAAGAATCGACGATACACTGGATACCCTGGCAGGATCGAAGATATTTTCCACCCTGGATTTGAAAAGTGGATACTGGCAGGTTGAACTAGCCCCTGAAGACAAAGAGAAGACAGCGTTTACGCTCGGATCGGGACTATGGCAGTTTACGGTGATGCCCTTCGGGCTGTGCAATGCCCCAGCGACCTTTGAGCGGCTGATGGAAGGCATCTTGAACGGACTATCGTGGAAAACTTGCCTGGTGTACCTGGACGATATTATCGTGGTGGGAAAATCATTTGACGACCACTTGGACAACGTGAGCAGCGTATTCCAGAGACTACGAGAGGCAGGTCTAAAACTGAGCCCGAAGAAATGCTGTTTCTTGCGCCAACAAGTTAAATATTTGGGACACGTTGTGTCCGGAGATGGAATTGCGGTCGACAGTGAGAAGACAGAGGCCATTAAAGGTTGGCCGGTACCCCGTGACAAGCACCAATTGAGAAGTTTCCTGGGACTGTGTACCTATTACCGACGGTTCGTGAAAGGGTTTGCGAACATTGCGAAACCACTGACAAGACTCACCGAGGAGGCCAGGAAATTCGAGTGGGGTCAGGACTGTCAGGAAGCCTTTGTAGAGCTTAAGGAGGCATTGACAACATCCCCGATCCTTGGATATCCGAACGAACGAGAGAAATTTATCGTGGATACGGACGCAAGTAACTTCGGAATAGGAGGAATCTTGTCCCAAATCCAAGGTGGGCAGGAGCGGGTTATTGCTTACTTTAGCAAGACGCTCTCGAAACCCGAACGCAACTATTGCGTGACCAGGCGTGAGCTGTTAGCCGTCGTTAAGTCTGTGGAACATTTCTACAAATACCTGTACGGACGGAAGTTTCTACTGCGAACCGATCATGCCGCACTCAAATGGCTCCTTCAGTTCAAGAACCCTGAAGGACAGATAGCTCGCTGGATCGAGAGGCTCCAGGAGTATGAATTCGACATCGAACATCGGCCTGGTAAGAGTCATGGAAATGCAGACGCGCTCTCTAGAAGACCGTGCCCTTTAGAGTGCTCTCATTGTCATCGAGCCGAAGAAAAGTCGGAGAAGGTCTGTAGAACTACCGTGGTCTCCGTAGAATGGACGCTTCCTTCGTTACGACTTGACCAGAGAAAGGACCCGGTCCTTAAGGAAATTCTGATTTGGAAGGAAAAGGGTCAGCGTCTGGAATGGCCGGAAATTTCATCAGGCTCCCCCAAACTCAAGAGCTATTGGGCGCAATGGGACTCGTTAGTGGTGGAAGATGGCGTTTTAAAACGGGCACTGGAGAACCAGGATGGAACGGAGCAGAGGCTGCAGCTGGTTGTTCCTTCAAGCAAGATCCCGGAAGTATTACGGCACCTTCACGACGAGGCATCTGGCGGACATTTAGGGATGAAGAAGACCCTTCAGAAAGTGCGCGAGCGATTCTACTGGGTGAACTGCTCGGGCGACGTGAAGGACTGGTGTAGGAAATGTACCACCTGCTTCGCCAGTAATGGGCCACACAAACGTCCCAAGGCTCCAATGAGACAGTACAACGTAGGGAGCCCGTTCGAAAGAATTGCCATCGACATTGCAGGACCATTCCCAGTAACCGAACAAGGGAATAAGTACATCCTGGTCGCCATGGATTACTTTACTAAGTGGGTGGAGGCGTATGCTCTCCCTAACCAGGAAGCAGTGACGGTAGCTGATGTGTTGGTCAAGGAGATGTTTTGCCGGTTCGGAGTACCCCTGGAGCTGCACTCGGACCAAGGAAGGAACTTTGAGAGTGATCTGTTTCAAAGGGTCTGTGAGAAGCTTGGACTCCGAAAGACAAGGACCACAGCCCTTCACCCCCAGTCTGACGGAATGGTGGAACGAATGAATCGCACTCTCAACCGCTATTTGGCGAAAATGGTCTCTTCACACCAACGAGACTGGGACGAACATGTACCGTTCTTCCTAATGGCCTACCGATCAGCCGTTCACGAATCGACAGGACAAACTCCTGCCAAAGTTCTCTTCGGGCGGGAACTCAAGCTGCCATGCGACCTGGTATTTGGCACCAGACCGGGCGAAGACGTGGCAGGAGAGGATTACGTCTCGAGAATGCGGAAAAAGATGGATGACATCCACGAACAGGTGCGCTACCAGCTGAATATTGCCAGTGACCGCATCAAGGAGCGTTACGACCTCAACGCCAAAGAGGGCGGCTATCAAGAAGGAGACCAAGTTTGGCTGTACAACCCGCAGAGGAAACGTGGTCTGTCATCTAAGTTACAGACAAATTGGGAAGGCCCCTACGAAGTAAAGAAGCGGATTAATGACGTTATATACCGAGTAAGAAAATTACCAACTGGAAAGCCGAAAGTGGTTCACTTTAATCGGTTGGCTCAGTACGTTGGTAGCAATGAAGATGGGCGGGTCGCTCGAGTGGAGTCTGAGAGCCGGGAATCAACAGGAGTGCGCTGCCGGTTCCGGGACGGAACGGAGCTGAGGAGGGGGCAGTGTAATGAATACCGGTCCCGAGTGTTCCGTAGGCGCATTTGCATTACGTAGGCGTGATTGTTGCCGGTTGTGGTAACGGAAAAATAGGCACTGTTGGGCAGAGTACGAGGTAGCCATTTTCTCGGAAAGACGTTGCAGAGTCATGTGTTGAATAAAAACGTTACAATATTTTCATGCAAGAGTAAGGATAGCCGTAATATATTTGTGAACAGTATTTACATTCAATGTAATAACAGTGGATCCTGTCCTAGATCAGCACTTCATCACGGATACAGAAGACATGAATAGACATGAGAAAACTAATGTCCAAACATAGGAGAAAGATATCTTTCCTTCAGACAAGTGCACCTTGATGGATGACCAAAGATAAACAGAAGTGAAAAATGGCAACATAACTGGGTATTGAGTTTACTTTGTTGGCAGGTATTCTAACAATTAAACTGCAATTCTTGCCATAAAAGGGATTGCAGAGGGATCCATTTTGTCTGTACTATCGGGGGTCTACGAATTGCAGTGCGACAATTGTCTGCTTCGATACAGAGGCCAGAGCGGGAGATCTGTGAAGACAAGGGCCCAGGAACACCTACAGAGCTACTGGCTAATGAATCCTTCAAACTCAGCGTTTGCAGCCCACCTGCTGGAGAGTGGACACCATAGTTCCTTTTCGCCAAAAATCCTCCACCGGGAACTGAAGGGAGGACGCTCGTGAAATAATGGAAATTACTTCTGCTGAAAACCTCACAAATGAATATACCTTTCCAAACCCTTACCCTCCCCTCAAAGTTTCTCTAATACATATGGCTGCTACCTCCTTCACCTGATGTTTGTGCCGAAACCGGTCGGAAATAAAACCCTATAGTGTGGAAGTTTATGGTGTTTACTTTATAACTTCAGAATGTCATTCCACGAAGTTCGGCCGAATACGATAGAGTTAATTTTAAAATATATTATTACCCTCAGTTCCAAATCTTATCATTTAAGCAATACATAGCATAACAGAATTAAGAATAACAGAACCAGGTTGTTATAACTTTTCTTTTTCAGCAGCTGGTCCGAGTTCAACCACTAAGAATAATATGTGAAAATATTGTTTCCTAGTGCAGGTAACTCACAGTTAGTTATTGTTGGAGTCTACAATTTTCTCCTTCACTTATTCCATCATCATTCGTTTCTATGACAGCTATAGTTAAGGACTAAACAAACAGGAAAAGGAAGAAATCACAAAGACTTTCCTAATAATCAAATTTAAAAGCAGCTGGCCTAATTTATGAAAAAATTCACTGACGATGCCTTTGCATTCAACACCAAGTTAGATGAAGTGGATAATTGTGGTAATGAGATTATGTTAAATTGGGAGGATATAACAAATTGCATAGGCAAATAGTTAATGATAGATCACCTTGGAAACTTCAAGACACTTTCATAAACAAGAGTTATGTATTCCTTTAAACTATTAATATGTGAATAGGACCTTTCACAAGCAAATTATTGATATCATGACACTGCAACATTTAAGCTGCATTTTCATTGAGACAATTTATTACCAAAAGAATAAATTTCCCCATGTACCTTTCTGATATCAGAATAATTTAGGAAACATCACCAGAGTCCATTCCATTATAGTATTTTTATGCAATAAAGGTATTGAACAAGGAGCTTGTGCAAGGCTCTTGCTTTATTATGGAGTTGTTGATGACCATTTCAAATATAACATTTGAATAATATTTTGCATGCTATAACAAATTTGCTTTCTACAAACAAATTAATTATAATAATAATATAAAATCAAAATGATTAATAACAAAGAATACTGTTAATATAAACAAATTCTATCAAAATAACGAAAACAAATAAAACCCTCAAAATAAGCTAATTCATCCAAGGAAAAACAGAGTTGAAAGAGGTCTGATTGGGAATCAAACCCAGGATCTTCATCTAACCAGGAGGCTGCTGTTACCAACACAGTATCGTGGAACTGAGTGGCATCGTCCATTGCCTCATGGAGCCATACCCTTGCATACATCACTTTCATTTTACACAAGATGCAAAGAATAGGACGAATCGTTTTAGAGATTCATTCTTTCCACAAACAATACGTGACAATAACCGAATAAGGAAGTTTCAACTGGTGTTTACACCCCCTGCCACACGCCGAAAGACGGCTTGCAGGGTATTAATGTTGATGTAGAAGAATGGAAATTCCAGGTCTTAAAAGATGGGCAATAAGTAGCATGAATTAATAATTGTGTTCACTTATGAGCAAACTCACCTTGATGATAGCTTTCCACCAGCCACATTCTTCTTGCTCACTAGCTCTTGAAAAAACCTCTATTTCCTGTTCCACTTGGTAATCTGCCTTAGCAATGCTTTCGGGTGGGGGCAAGCGGACTTGGGAGAATGGAAACCTCGACTCTTGCTGCCACCTGTTTTCAATGGAAGAAACAAATTTCGATTCAGTAATACACTATTCTAAAAGATATTACCATATCCAGGTCCACATTCTTATAAGATTTTCATATTCAAGTTTTGTAAAACAAATACATAAAAAATTTAATCTTATATCAACTACTTTTGGTGAGTCTAGAAGGTTGATTCACAAGAGATTAAAGATATATAGAAAATAAAAACTTAGTCTTCCAAAATTCTATTGAAATCTTCCTGAAAAAGATGCTGATACCCAAGATATAGAATATACAGTATTTTTTTTTCTTAACCTATACAATTATAATAACATTACTTCTTAAAATCAATTACATCAGAATTATTCCTCACAATTACTACAACTTTATGATCAAAATTGAATATGAGTACTGCTTTACTCCAAAACTGTTTCTTTTTTTTTGCTGTTTTGATATGGAATTCCTGGAAAAAAGAACTACCGCCTGACCACATAGAAAACAACAAGTCTCAGTGAACTGAGGGTAGACTACCTATCATACAATAAAACTCTTCCTCCCTTTCTCAGTCTTACTGGGTCAAGTCTCAATAACTCACCATAATCATGTTCTTGCTAATCTGAATGACTGACATGTGAACAAAGCCTAATGAACGCAAGCTGGCAAACGCAAGGAATTGGAGGCCCTATAATTAAACGCACTGGAGGACTTAATGTATACTTATAAGAAAAGGATAGTCACTTATCAACTTCATCAATAGAAAAGATTAAACACCTTTGTCTAGGCTATTTTCAATGCAAGGAGATGATTCCCAGCCATCCTTGACAAAATGATAGCCTTCCAGAATAAAAAAGTGAGAATACGAAGTCTATTTGACTCTTCAATGCTCATGAGATGATTTGGTACAATATGAAAAATCTCAATCAACTGAAGCTTCTTGGGTGCAGCGTTTTACAATCTCATTTTTCCAATGAAATGTTTTCTACTCTTTATCAAACTATAAAATCTTATATTACTTCTACTGTCACCATTTTTTCGGTATTTCCTCTATTAAAATACAATTTCAATGTGTAATAATTTTTAGCAAAGTTATAATAACTATAATTTGGTAGAAATATTTGTACACAATTTTTGAGTTTACATAAATTATCCGATAATAAAATCTACTGCTTAGGACTTGACTTCATGGTATGTCTCCATCAGGAACGAATGAAAAGATGAACTTTTATTAACCACAAGGATACTAACATTACATAACTGAACACAGATGTTTACTTTTCCACATTTGTGGAAAAGTATAAATCTGTGTTCAGTTATGGCTTTCCACAACATCTCGGCTGAATCGATAGATTATAACATTACATAATCGTAAGGAGTGAAAAATTCCTCCAGATAATTTTTAATAATGTCTTCTTTTTAAATGATACAAATACTGGATATGAAATGAAAATGACCGATGAATTAGGTCCTTGGTCCCAATTACTTCAAATTTGGGATAACAAAGCTGTAACATGATGGAGTAATTTAGTTGACAACATGGAAAAGTGAAACAGGAATAGCAAGATAAAATGCTGCCTATCCCAAGAATGGACAAAACGCCTATTGAACTCATGGTGATCCAAGATAGTTGGATGCATTATTAACAGCAAAGAGAAAATTCAATAAAGTAATGGTGACAATTAATTGAAGAAGCTGAAGCAAATATTAGATAAAAAAACAAAAAATTAAGATGGGGAAAATATCCCAGATTTAGTAAGAAAGGGAAAATTGATTGAAGAATTTATAAATTCCAGCAGAAAGATAGGATGAGGAATAAGAGAGTTTGATTCATACATGTAAACAGTGCAAATTTCTTTTGTAGTCACTTCATTGATTTATTGAAGAGGTTAAAAGTATTCCAACCATAGTCTATGGGAGTGGGAGTAATAATGCACAATTGTGCAAGACTAAGAACTCCGTAATTGGTTTATGTAAGTGAACATGACAATGAACACTCAGAGCTGATGGAGCACAGCTCAGAGGAGTGGAAGTAATGAAGGCAATGAAAAATCAGACAAACTTAATTCATGTTCCAAAGATTTATGAAGGATTAACATTTGATTACTTGCCAAGTATTTCACTTGCATTCTAAACCATTAATATGACACTGAAATTTTCAAAATTCTTTTAATGAAATATTTTTTATAAATATACTTTGAAAAAGTCTGAGGGGACTCAAATTCAGAAGCCGAGTGGCAGTTTTAACCAATCAAGCTATCTTACAGAACATTCCAACACATTTTTTTGGGAGACTTTGCAGGCATATGAATATTTCTAATTGTTCTAAGTCACCTTATACCCTTTCCAGGTATTAAAATCATGTCTTGAGGTAAAGTTAAGATAAAACACATCTTTCATTTGCATTATTAAAGTGGGAATGAATGCTCCAGATAATTGGCTTGCATTAAGTACCTCTTTATTGAAGGCAATGGAGTGTGTTTTTATGAGGTGGTTGTGTGGCAAGTGAGTGTATCTTTCCCACTCATTGTGACTCAGTAAGGAGAGATATTGCTAACTCCCTCATCATACCTATTAAGCATCATCCACTCTCAATAGCTTTTGGGAGCTAATGGTGAATGGTTAGAGATTCAAAATAGCCTTTGGGGATGCTACGGACAGGGCAGATCTTATAAAATCGATATGAACTGACTTTACTTGGTGGAACGCCATTCATGAAAATTAACAGCAGACTTTGTATTTTCCACAAGAAATATTTTATAACACGGCCGGTTTTGGTCATACAGCCATCCTCAGGTCATGAGGATGTGACCTGAGGATGGCTGTATGGCCGAAACTGGTTGTGTTATAAAATATTTCTTGTGGAAAATACAAAGTCTGCTGTTAATTTTCATAAAAGGCAGATCTTCTTCTGCTTCCAATCTTATATCCTCTTACATTTTATTCCTAAAAAAAGCGTGCTTTTCAGAACCCTTGATTATACTTTAAATAAATTACTTGCAGCTAGAAAAAACGTTATTTTCAAATGAATACCATAAAAAGAGAACAATCGCCATTCCAATGAATCTTCCATCCATTAAAGTCACAATGTGAAAATACATCTTAGCATGACAATTCAACAAAAGAATTGTCATAATAATGGAACAAATCTGAAAAAGGATCATGATATGTATTCATTAGCTTTTTAAGACATTATGCATGATTAACCTGAAACAATCAAGAGGAAGAGAATATCTTCATGGAAACTTAGACCTTGGGATAAGACTGATATTCGAGGCTTTAACAGCAAACTACGATACCCTCATTTAATACATTTGTAAAAATTTTAAATAATGCTCATTGAAATAGTACTTCATTTGCATCCCAAGTTCCACTTTAGATATGGTATTGTGAGGACATTCATATACAGAAGTCCTACTTCTGCAAAAATTAGAACAGCAAACAAATGCAGCAAAGTAGGTTATAGTCATTTGATCATGATTCCTCTGTAAAACAGAAAACATTTTTAATAGAGGCACAAAAAAGTCCGCCAGAAATCCCTATCAATGAACGATACCCTCATTTAATACATTTGTAAAAATTTTAAATAATGCTCATTGAAATAGTACTTCATTTGCATCCCAAGTTCCACTTTAGATATGGTATTGTGAGGACATTCATATACAGAAGTCCTACTTCTGCAAAAATTAGAACAGCAAACAAATGCAGCAAAGTAGGTTATAGTCATTTGATCATGATTCCTCTGTAAAACAGAAAACATTTTTAATAGAGGCACAAAAAAGTCCGCCAGAAATCCCTATCAAACATTTCATTGACAAGTGTGTCCCGATAGGCATTAGGCAAAAATAATATTAATGCAGACTGAAAGACACTATAACAAAATTCGGCAGCAAGAGAGCTGACAGATGGTATGGTTTTCAACAAATGTCCATTTATGCATACCTTACAAACTTCTAAATCAACAAATGAGAATTTCTGTAATCTGTTTTATTCTGTGATTGATATCCTAGGAGGATTGAAGAAACAAATACATGGTAAGGAATATTAAATATTTGAATAAATGTCTTGTTTTACTAAGCTAAGGAGTTATCAATTGCCACCTCAGATAAAATCCTGGGAAAAATGATACCATCAGCATTAAACAAGAGATCATCATCTAATTGAAATTGAAATAATGCAGACAAGCTCTAAAAAGAAGTCTATATAAGACCCATCAAAATAAAAACTGTGCTAAAATGCAAAATCAAGATAAGAATAAAATTAGAAACATCCACACTTAGGAATAAAATGAACTCTAAGAAAGATTGAAATTTATTCATAAAATACTCAAACTTATAAAAAATAGAGCATGTTCCACTTATTCTACCATAGGAAAAGCAATATAAAAATTACAGCTAGAATGAAATGAAAGTAAAAATCCTGAAAAGGCATAAAGAAAAACTTCTTGAAATATATCCACAGAGCCCATGAAATTTGAATTTCAGTGGAGAAACCCACACTTCTAACGGTAGGAAACCCCTTTGACTTGTAACTGTCTTCAAAATTCTAACTGATATGCAACAAAGAAAATATTATACATTAGCCTGGTAAATCACATGAACTATTAAGCGAGAAAATTTCACTACTTAAGATTGTCGAAAAATTAAAATTACAAAAATATACACAGATATCAGTAAAATGAATAAATAGGAGAACTGGTAACGCGATCATGATAATAGATACAGGAATAATTCAGTTATTCGGGGATTAGGGCTAAGCTTACATTTGATATTTAATATCAGATAAAATATAAAGCCATAGATGCCGTACATTATCATATAAGACAGTTTTCATACTAGGTTGTTTAACCTTCGAATAACTAACACCGCACAAATTTGAGAGTGACCATGCAAGCTTCAGCTTAAGTGAATAGGGAGAAACGGTAAGGGATAAATATGCAAGACAATTTTAGACAGTTGTATTACATTGATATTTAGAACATCGATTGAACTGCATGGCAAGGAAGAAGGGGATAAATAATTAAAGACTTAATGTACTAAATTTGGGAAATGTTACTAATAACCAAGAGTCGGAAAGGAAATTATATATTAGCCGGAAGCTAGTAAGCACCATATTATTGCTCTGTAGCATAAACCCGCTGTATAATTAACAATAATTATGAAATGTACGTTAATAAGCAATAAAATACTCACTCGTTCTCAAATGACGCAAGAATTTCTTCCTCGAAAACGTCCGTGATGAACGCCTGAAATTAGATTAATGATAATAAAATAAATTCACACCTTGATAGAAAATGTATTTTAATAATTCTAATTCGTAGTTCACTTCGTAACGTGGGATTGAAGCGACTGAAGTTGCACATCCATACAGGAAATTTTACACGGATAAGTAACATTTTTTCAAATAACACGCACATGAAATGATAATTCATAGCGTTAACTAAAAAAACCAGTTTCATTTTCGCTAATGTTTTGAACTAGTCAGACTACTGTACAGTTTTATTACAGAGAGCATCCATCCCTTGCAGATTACTTACAGTATAAGTCAACAGCAATTGTTTTCCGTACATAAATTTACATAATTTAAAAAGGCAATTGGAAATTGAGTTGATGGTTTTATATCTGTTCATTTTAAAGGCACATGGAAAAAACACGCCCTGTCAAACGAGACATGGCGTCCAAGCCGCGTTTCAACCTGTCAATTTTTGGGCAAATACTCGGTAAAAGAATAGAGTGATGCAAATATAATTAGGCATATGATTGGAAAAGCATAAAAGGATTATTTTATTTAAGTTAATCCAGTGAATTCGGCGTACTTTTGCGTCAACCAACCTTATAATACGCCCCGTTCTCGCCGAATACTTCCACAGCGAGTTCCTCCATCTTGCTTTTGTCGTAAGTGAGTCTTGGGTTCGAGGTTTTATCCTTCACAACCAATAGGGGAATATATAGGATATATACCGGGACTTGTCTCCTCTGATTGGTCAATAAGTCGAATTGTAAAAATGTCGCTTACGAACTGGGAGACATATTCACTCAGGGCCGTACGTGTCAACTTGAAAATGAAATGTTAATATCACAGACGGAATGTCAAGTAGCAGTGATTCTGAAGAATTTTATGACGCAGAAGATGTAACTCCTAATCGTGGGAATAAGTAAGGACAAGCCGTTGAAGTTTACGTAAAAGCAAAACAAAGTTGACCGAATTCAAATTGTCAAATAGTATTTTTCTTTATTTAAGAATGTCATTAGCTTTCTGCTACCTATCGACATTGAATGTTACATATCGCTACTATTTTTTGTGTATTTTATTATATTTGTCTACGCTCTAATTAAATCTCAGGAAAAGTAAGGAGAAAGAAGAAAAGGCCGTTTCTGATGCTGGTGCGCCAGAAATTTTGAGTACGTCGGCTAAAAACACTGTAGAAGATCCTAAAGACGCTATTGAAAATGTGGGCCAACAATTATCTTCATCGGAACATTTTGTGGTACCAAGTGCACCAGTCTCTGATAACGTAAGATAGTTCATGATACAGTATAGTTAAGATTATTCTGTAGGATAAACAGATGTATCTCCATAATAAATGCCATACTTAATGTCACATTATTGATAGAGGCCTCAGATTTAATATCGAAGGCTCAATAATGGGTTGGGTGATGGGCGGGGTGTTCTATGGGTCACTCAGCACTGATAGTCAGTATCAAAACAGTTTTCACGCCTCAGTAACATCCAGAGTCTATAATATCCTAAAATGATTACATTTAAATTAGTTATTTGGTTCTAAAATACTCTTTGTTCTAGCAACAACATTTCCGTGGGAATTAAGCTAATGTATGTCTATCATTACATCTACCCAGCTTTCCGCAGAGAAGGAAGTGATTTTTATCGCCGTCTATGTTAGTCCGGAAGACTTTAACCCCTAAGAACTCTTACTGATGTATGGTTTTTATACCTTAACTATTACTGCCTCTCATTTGTTGTTCACTATTCACCAACCAATTACTTTTTAACTGAGGTTGATGGTCTAATTTTTATAATATTCGTATATTGGACTAATTTTTAGGCCAATTATTCCATAAGTTACGAATAAAATTAATTGCTCATAGTCTATATATTTTAATGTTATGAGAACACACTTTACTGTCATATATGTCATCTCTTCTTGCTATATAAACTGTCATCATCCAGTGGTGTGTTTTATATCTATTCTAGTGATTTAAAGCATTCGTATTGTTCGGTCTGCACTAGATTATTACTGTGCTTAAAACCCTGTGTTTAAAAGTGGAAACATTGGTTGAAGGACTTCCCTTTCAAGACAACTGGCATTTTTCGTTCAAGAATATGCCAGTTTATTCCAATGGTGCATCAACGAAGTTTACTTTTCAGATTATTCCCTTGCAGTAACAGAACAAGGATTTTCCCTTTTGTGGATTTTGTATTTTTTATAATCAAATAATGATCCCTCCATAATGATATTGGGTCGACAGAGACCTTTATTATGTCATTTATACTAAATAAAACTGCTATCACTCACTGGAATGGCTGAAATGAAAAATTTCTGCCTGGGGTATCTAGGGGGTATGGGGCTAGGAATCTCTTTGCTCAGAGCACCAAAATACATTTGGCCATTAATAATTCTGAGTAAACATTACAAGGGATCTCCTTGGGTTTTGTGGTTCAGAATCTTTTGTTATCATATCATATAATTTCATCTTAAGTCTTTCCTTTCATTTATACTCTGTTACTCATTGAAGTTAGATTTTGTGTCTTGGTTGCAATTATACCCTCTAAAAAACACATATGACTGATATACTCCACTCAACTAATCTAAGGTTTCTAAATCCCATTTTTTCCATTGCTCTGCTGATAAATTTAGAGATCCCAGAACATCTTTTCATCCATCCATCCATTCCATCTCTTGGTAAATCTGAATTCTTTATTTCTTTCCGACGTATCATCATTAGCCGAATTTCATCTCTGAACTCTCTTTCCTCTGATTTATTTGGTATCCCAGCCACTTCTCTTACTATTTCCATCACCTAATCTAACCCTTAGCTCCAGCTGTAATTTTTACGAGATTTCTTCTAGTTTCCTAGTGCTTACTTGATGTGTCTTACTTTGAACCCTCTTCCTGCGTTCATAACTGAAAGCAGGAAGTATATCTTACAGTTTTGTACTTAAATTCGGTATTGAAATTATTCTTAACTTCACAGTTTGTTACTGTGTAGAGTTTATCAATGTGTCAACTGCAACATATTTTATTTCATTCGTTCCTCTTTACACCAACCTCCTATGAAGATTCCTCTTGAAGTTTGCAGCATTCATATTGGGATACTCTGCAAACGGCAGTGACGTTGTTCATTTCTCTTACTGTTTTGTCCACATCATCTGCCTGTGTGGTGCTCATTATACTCACTACTCTGATTCTGGTGTATGTTTTCAATTTATAATGGTTATGTTTTCAATTTCTTGGTTAATGGTGGGTAATTCTATATTATGGTCAATTAATTGTATAGAATTTTAATTATTAATTAATAGTTATTAAAGTAATGCTTTAAAAATTGAGCATTGATAGCATGAATTTATTACATGCACTAAAAATGACAACTTTTAAAGATATCAACCACAAAGAGGAATAATTAAAGATGGTTGTATTAATTATTTGTCAAGGTTCCTGAGGTAGAGCAGAAGGTTCAAGAAAATGAAAGGAGAAGACAGAGGATACGAGAGTTGAGGCGGAAGATCCAAGCTGAAGATGAAGATGGCGTCGGAGGCAACCCGTCTCCTCCTGACAGCCAGACATCCTCCATCGAAGGAGTCTATCCATCCTCTAGGTTAGTAGCATCATATTGTATAAATGTTTATTGGTATGTAAGGTCATCTGAAACAGGAGAAGCCTAACTTAAAAGCTTTGCATATAATTTATGCATCATAATATTGTTTTCCAGCTTAAACATTGATCTAATGTGATTCGATTCCAAATGAGTGAGTGTAGGATGAATAATAATAATCTTTATAAGGGGAAAAAATGCCCTCTTACTTTTACTACAAGTAAATGAAATAATTTTTCATTGAAAGTTTTACAATTAGGTACATAAGTAAAAGGATGATAATAATACAAATGATAAGGATATTAAAATAATTTAAATTGAAATATATATATAGTGACTAATATTGTAAGGTAAATAGAGTATGTAACTAAGTGTAAACCGATTATAAAGTAATAGAATTTAAGAATGCAAAAAATATCATTCTTATTACACAGTTAAGTATTTTAGTGAACAGAGAAATTGCAATAACAATTAAAATAAAATTAATAATAAAACACAATATTGTAAATATTGACATTAGCAAAAGAACAATAAAAAGTTGTAAACATTTCAAAGGAAAAATTTATATAATTTACAATAATACATAATTTACATAATTACAGTTACATAATTTAAATTGAAATATATGATATAAGAATGCATAATGTTAAGTGACATTAAGTAATGTAGCATTTATCACATTAAAAACAAAATAAGAGATATCAGAAATTTAGGATGCAAAAATATCAGTCTTGAGTTATGATTTAAATAATTTTTAATAATATAAGTTAAAAAAGTACATAATATAGTATGTAAGAATGCACATATTATATGGTATAAGAAAATACAGATATTGAAAAGAAACAATTATGTTGATAAAGCTTTCAATTTCCTTTTCAATGTGGGTAAATTTAAGTTAAATAAATCAATTCTGTCACCAACAAGATTATAATTTCTCATTGCATTTAATATGGGTGAGAAATGAGTATAATTTCTCTCTTTCTTTGGTAAGAAAAAAAGTGTATTTTGTCTAGTCTGTCTTTGAGGAACATGGAGACTTATTTTATTGAGGAGATCACTACAGTCTTGGTTATTTTGTAGTAAATTGTATAAAAGAATAATGCCAGAATGTACTCTTCTTGTTTCAAGGGATGACAAATTTAAGTCTAATGGAAATGTATTATTAACTAAATACCAATGATATTTGTAAGAAATGATGCAGAGAAATCTATTTTGAACCCTCAGAATAGTTTGTATATGTGCAGTGGGGGAAACACTTATCGCAACACCAGTTGGCGTCAGAATACGGATTACGTGGGAACTATCTGAAAACACTCTACCTTCGACAATTCGGCAACTCTGAATTGAGCCAATTAAAACCGGGAATATTCAAATTCCTTTGGAATGGGTAATTTATTTTTAGTTTCGTAAATATATGCAGACATTTAAGATATACATTTGCGAAATTTTCTAAGAGTACCTTTGCCTCATTGTCTTTTTTTTAACATTTTTATTCAAAGTTATTATATTATAATACCCAGAGAGATAGTTACAAACAAGATTGTTTGATAGCAAAATATCAAATGGTCATAAGGGCTTGAGACTCGTGGGAGGTAAGAATTTTGTGTCTTGCCTTATAAGCGAAGAGGGAATTATTGTAAATAAATCGGAAGAAAAAGCTGACTTTCCTAACCCACACAACTAGAAATGTTTCACAGTAAACAATGGTCAAGTTAATGATTTTACCACGCACATTGATTTGGAGATGAGTCCCATAGAGATATAAGTTGATGGAAGTGAAAATTTATCGCAACTGATTGATAGGAGAAAGGCGCTGGGACCCAAAGGTATTCTCGCTGTTGTCATAAAAGCTTTAGCCGATGAGCCAGCTCCCCTTCTTAAGGATTTCTGTCAGAAATCATTGAATGAGGGTCCCAATGTAGTGGAAGAAAGTCACTCCGGAGCGTAACAATGAAGCATGTAATAGTGAGTTCCATTATGCGCTTTCATGCCAAAAAGGTAGCAATCATTCAGAGCCAGCAAGGATTCCGTAAAGGTTGGTCTTATGAGACGCAGGTAGCGCATTTTATGAATGTCGTATCAAAAGTGGCAGATATAGGTGTAAGATATCATCCACAAACGTTATTCCCGCACTGAAAAACATTTCTAGACATCCTTAAGAATTTGTGCGTGACAACAAAAGGAGTCCCGTTTAGCTGTACCTACTGTTTTAAAGAACATATTAGAAATGCGATAGGAAATGCAAATAATGAATGATTTCGTAAATTGTATTTCCTTCTATTTTTTCCTCTTAATTTCGGACGGGCAAAGATTTTGTAAATTCTAGGTCACGAATGGTGTAAATAAATTTCTATAAAGAAATTCCTTCATCTGCAAGAATAAAGTGAGAGAAAATTATATTCCGTAGACAAAATACAAATTTTACATTGTGCCATTGTTAGTATTTCAGTAATTGCTCTGACAATTACTCGATTTCAAATGACTGAATGAAAAACTTAAGACGTGTATTAAAAAATTGCCCTCAAAAAGTCAATCGCAGTAATTGAATATCCTATGTTTGAACTGGACTTATGAAGATTTACATTTACATTAATAACCAACGAGATACGTAAGTCGTACGGCCATGTGAAATACCAAACTACTTAAATGACTGCAAAATTAGCACAACTTTAATTATCCAGAAAAAGAGACCTAAGCATGCCATCTATTCTCGCTATAATCTCACAAAATATATATTTTTCCTCCAGACTGAAAAAACTTGTTTGCTAAAGGTGGGAATCACGATGTTGAGCATTTTTCTACATTCAAACCGAATTGTCAATCTTTACATTACTTAAAAATAAAGTCCAAATTATTGTCCAAATATTTTATTGCATTTAAGATTGAAATAGGAATAAATATATATTTAACCTCTTGTTCTATAAATATGATAACTATCTGTGAAAGAGAAAGGCTGAAATAAACTTGACGAACTCTGGGAGAGATCACACGAAGGATTTAAGAGTTCGAAAGAGAGGAAATTTGTGTAAGTAATAGGCTCCTACTCAAATATTAGCGCTTTTCGAGGATTTTCTCAGTGTTGCCAGTCAGTCACAGAAAGTGATTTCCAACTAGTTTCTGTGAAAGCCACTGGTGTGCGTGTAAAGTGTTGCGATGATTGTTTCCCCCACTATACTTAGGGCACCAAAGAACAGAGCAATACTCGAGGATGGGACGAATAAGTGAGCAATATAAATACTTCATAACATTTGGATTGTTGAAGTCCTTAGATATTCTATGTACAAACCCTAGTGTTTTGTTGGCCTTGACTGTTATGCTGCTGATATGTGCTTGAAAACTCTGGGATGTATCAAAAATAACCCCTAGATCATTAATTGTTTGCACTGTTTTCAGCACACAGTTATTAATTATGTAGTCATAGATTATAGGAGAGTGATTCTTGTGATAGGATATGACCTGACATTTGGACATATTTAATGACATCATATTGTCAGTGCAACATCTATGCAATCCATCCAGACATAATTGTAGGTTATGGCAATCATTAGCAGTCTGTATTTCATGGAATATTTTTAGGTCATCACCATAAAGTAGAAAAGAACAGTGGTTGAATGTATTGACCTACATCATTTATAAAGAGGTTGAAAAATAAAGGTCCTAAGTGAGATCCCTGAGGAACTCCAGAGTAAGCGTTGAATTTATGAGAGCTGTGACCGTTAACCCAAACACTAAGTTCCCTGTCATAGAGATAGCTTTTTAGCCACTTCAAAATTTGTCCACCAATGCCATATGCCTCTAATATAGCTAACGGAATAGAGTGATTAAGTCTATCAAACGCTTTTGTGAAATCTGTTCATATGGTATCTACTTGGTAATGTTTAGAGATTGTTTCCCTAATAAAGTATTGATATAAAAGTAAGTTAGTCGCAATTTTCTATAGATCAGGAAAATTACAGAACATTTGATTTAACAATGTGATGATTTAATTAATACAATAATTATGAATAGCATTATACTATTTTCTTCTATGAGGAAAGAGTCACAGAATACTCTGAACAGCATCAAAAATGAGATCAACCGATGTACATTTTGCTGTCTAACATACAGCTTTATCAAGGTAACACAGGTAATCACGAGCAGGAAACGGACAGCAAAGGAAAAACAATCAAAAAGATGTCAGTTGTTGTCGATCAGAGAATATTAAGTTTTATCAAAATCAACGTAGTTATTCCTAATATTATCTAAGTTTTTGTAAATACATAAATTTTCCCTAGGATCCAGACCAAAATTTGCATTATAGAGAAGTGTTACATTATTTATAGTAATGTTGTGTGCATTATCTGCCATATGTTTTGCAACTGCTGAATTTTCGTATCTTCCATTTTTGAAATGAGCAATATGCTCTTTAAACCTGGTAATTAACTTCCTTGTAGTTTGTCCAACATATTTTTGATTACATTCAGGGCAAAAGATCAAGTAAATGCCTGATTTATCAAGTGTTTCTTTTTTTTTGAGCCTAGAAGATTTATAAGATTAAAGTGATTGTAAAAACAGATGTTGAAGTTATGGGCACTACAATTATTGTGTAAACCTTTGGTTAAAGATGCAAAATATGGAATTTTGATATATTTCTTAGAAGGGGAAGCAGTGACAGCTAATAAAGTGGAGTTCTTATGAATTAGTAGTTCATATTTATATCTTTTAATTAAGGTATCGATTAAAGAGGAATTGAAACCTAACATTAATGCAGTGTCTTTTATAAAACGGAGCTTTTTACAATAACCAGTATTGTTCAGTGGTAGGTTGACTAATCTGTGAACCAGGTGATGAAAGGCAGCGTGCTTCTGTTGTTGTGGATGAAACAATGAGTTTGGAATGAAATTATTGGATGAAGTTGTCTTTCTGTATATGTCAAACTGTAACTTATTGTTTAACCTAGAAACTGAAATATCCAAAAATGGTAAGCAGTTGTTATTTTTAGTTTCATTTGTAAATTTAACAGAAGGGAATAGGTTGTTGAGTTCAACTAGGAAAGTATCATAACTGTAGATAGAAGTGTCAAAGATGGTGAAGATATCATCTACGTATCTAAGCAAAATTTTTGGTAAATAATTAAAAGTAATTTTCTTCTATATTATTATAAATGCATGGTAGACCATTAAATATTTTTCAGGATTCCCTAGTAGGCCTTGATAGCCACTGTAGTGGTCCCCGGACACAGGTATTCTTTGTTGTACATCACCCTACCTGGCAATCCCTCTCACATTTCATCTTTGAAATTTAGTTTTTTACTATTTCAACCAAGTGCAAATTCTCAATAACTGTTTCACAAAGGATCATTTCTTCTCAAAATGATATTACATCCTTAGGGATGGATTTAAAGAGCAATTTAGGTAAGTTGTTCCCCTATACCAGAGAAACTCAACCTGGTGGCCTTCCACAGGGCCCGCCAAGCTTCAGTATAAAGATTATTTTTGCCGCAGTAGTATTTCTTGGGATTGCTCTAGCTGGGATAGAGTGGAGGTTTGGTGGGCAAGGGGTGGGGGTCAGAAACTTGGTTGGCCTGGGGTTATTCGTATTAAGTTCAACAACACGACCATATGAGCAATGAAACCTTTTTGCATGAAATGTATACTTTTTTCTATCTCAAGCAATGTTTGCGATCTTATTTTCCAAGGAGCGAGTTTTTCAAACGGCCTACGGTTAACTTTTAGAGCGATAATATCACCATGGAAATAAATGTTATGTGGTGCCTGCTTCACTTTGTGAAGCAGGCACCACATAACATTTGGATTGGATGCCCTGGCACCAGAAAAGAAAGAAAATTTTTGGTAATTCTTTGTGTCCATTTTCATTTGATTGTATTTAGTCTTATTATGTTGGTTTGACTTCTTCCTATAATGTTTGGTCTCTCCACTCATGTTATAAAGTCTTCCCATTCCTTACTGCCGGCCGTTATCAAATAAATGATACCTAGTTTATTTTTTTTAATTCTCTAGTAATTATCATTCAAGGACCTTTAACATTTCTTAGACACTTTTGTTTATGTGATATTAGTTGATTGCAATTAATGAAATATTTTCTTAATGAGAAGTTTTATTGAAATCACTTATATCAGTACATTATGTTGATGCATTTTATCTCAGTGTGATGAGTGGAATAAGAGAATAGTTTCTCTTAAGTATGAGGAACAAAGCTTAGGTGGAAGATAACAGATTTTCTCCTCTTTAAACAAGACTATCGTATTTTTTCTTGCCCCTCTCTCTCTCCTGTTTGGAACCAATGAGCATCTCAGCTTGTTACTTATTGATAAAGACATAGTCATATCCGCATTTCATAAAAGTTCAAGTAGAAAAAATCTGATGTGGCCAGCACATGACTTTCTCCATAAATAAGATGTAAATATCTATCTACGATAGTATTTTCGAACTCTATATTCCATCTAAACTTTGAAGATGAGTGATTAATTTATATATTATTATCTTTTACGTCACAAACGTTATAAATAATGTTTTTCGGGACATGGTCGATGAAAAACGATGAATTTGGCCTTTCGCCCACAGCGCCCACAAAAGTACATAGTCAGCAACTTCCGGTTTATCAGTATTTCATGAATAACTCCTAAACAATCAGTGATACAAAAATATGTTTCACACAAAAGTTATAGTAAATAGTATTTCCTAAAACATTTATATATAATAGTATATACCTAAATATCATATTTATGGAGATATTTTGAATACCGGAAATGAGCTTTGAAGAATGAAGCTCGACTTCCGGTTGACCGATTTACTCCAAAAACTAATCAACTCTAACGACACTAACCAAAGTACTATATATGAAATTTGGTGTTGATCCGACAAATAGTTTTCATGTTAGAGCGCCCACAAAGTACATAATCATCTTCTTCCGGTTTACCAGTATTTCACGAATAACTCCTAATCAACCGGTGATAATAAAATATGTTAAATACAAAAGTTATAGTAAATTACATTATCTAAAACTTTTATAAGGTATACAATATACCTATATATCATATTTATGGAGATATTTTGAAAACCGGAAATGCGCTTTAATGAATAAAGCTCGACTTCCGGTTGACCGATTTACTCCAAAAACTAATCAGCTCTGACAGCACACACCACAGTACTATATATGAAGTTTGGTATTGATACGACTAATAGTTTTCACGTTAGAGCGCCCACTATCACACACACACACACACACACACACACACACACACACACACACACACACACACACACATACACACAGACATCATTCCGAAAATGGTCAAAACGTGTTCTAGGGGCCCGAAAACGTGTATTTCCGTTGAAATCTCGAAGTCGAATTTTTTCATGAAAACAATACTTTCTCTATACTTCGTATATGGAGAAAGTAAAAAAGAATGATTTACTTTGCATGGTAAACTGGAGTCCTGAAATTTGGTTAATGGAAGCAAAAATTTCTGATATTCCAGCCACTCAATAACCCTAGAGTTATAGGATTTGGTTATTTAGGTCGCCCCAAAAATGGCAGATGGAGTCCTACTTAGATATCTTTGTACAAAATAGTACAGGAACATCGGAGGAAATCCATACATGTTTATTTGGTTTGTAGAAAGGTATATTTTTATTCAGTGTCATGCTATTAGAAAATCTTAAACCTGTGATGTACAACCTTTCCTCATATGTGATTCCTATCCATGAGTAATATAGTGTGATATAAAGTTTCCATTTTGCATTATGGAAGGAATATACATAAATATATACATAAATTGGTCTTTAAGCAGTGGTCGTGATATTCGGATAAATTATTATGGCTTTAAAATCTTCAATAGCTGTCTTTGTGAGCACTCTGCACCTCTTTCGCTGGTATTCGGAGTAAACATGAAAGCTGCTAAATTACCACTCTTTTAAGAACATCCAATGTACATTTCAGTAGCAATGCTACCATCATCAGAGTTATATAAGTATTGAAAACATTGATAATCCAGGCCTTCCTGTTGTCCCCGCAGGAGTGCCAACAAAGATATATTCTAAATTTTCTTTCCTTACTTTTGATGAGTAGTTTAGCATGCAACTCATTGATAATGGAAACATTTCTCTTAAGGCCTTAATCGATTATTTGAATTTTTCCTCAGTAAATATATAATCTTTGTCTCTTAATTGTCTTATCTAAGAATACTATTGAATTGATTTCATGCATTTTTTGTCAATTTTTAATATATAAATACAATCTTTAAAAAATTGCCTTGTCTAATTTTATATATTGGATTATCTTTTCTTTGAAGAACTACCCACCCATTTAGGATCATTGAGCATGATGCTATCAGCTTGCAAAGCGTCACTTCTCTGGGGCGGGTGGGAAGGATTCTGGCTGGCTCAGAAGCTGCAGCGGCTGCTGGTCGAAGGGAAGAGGCAGAAGGACGTAACAGGCGGCCTGAAGAGGTGAGGGGAAAACGGCTTAAAAGTACAAATTAAAATATGTTGTTCAAAATTGTCATTGGGTGAATTCTAGTTTTTTTCCCAGTTAATGATTATTTGGATAACTGAAAAGTCATGTTGATGAGATGAGAATGATGATACTATAGCTGCAGCACTTGCTGTGAAATTCAGTATGATAAATAGTTCTTGTTTAGATATTTCTAATATTTTATTTGAAAATAACACTTAAAAATATTCATTTAAATAATAATTAATCATAATGCGCCTATGTTATCTATTAATTATATTATAATTCATTATGTTTTGTTATTTTTGCAAAGAATATTATTTTATTTGCAATGTTTGTTTCTTTCATATATGTCCTCCTGTTCATTGGAAGAAGTTGGTCACCTTAATATTCATGAGTAGCTTTATTTAACTATGATTTCTTTAAATTTCGGTGCATAGAGGAGATAGTTATTTAATGTCGTGCCTTTAAAACCCCTTTCACATAACTATCACAGTAGAAACAGTAACATACAAAATATTGGGATAAGCATTTCAAAATCTTTATTCAATATAACTATGTTTTGAAAATTTAACCTCTCGAATTGTTTGCAGAATTACTTTTGCATGCTTAGTGTTAGCAACGTATTTCAGTCAGGGACAAATGAGTTTCACAATGAGGTCTCTGATGGAGGTTGGAAAGGAAACAGTTTAGACAGTCTCTTTAGCTACTCTGCCAACTTTGAAGTAATGATGTGCCTCTTTGGAAACTCTTCGGAAGAAAGATCTCAATTACGTCTACTTTTAATAATTTTTACTAATTAAAAACACACGCAACCATTCTCTAACCAGAAAAATCTGATAAGGGGGGGTTAGATCCTGAGGCCTTGGGGCTAGAGCGCTAACCACTCCATCACGACAAATAATATAGCCTAATTGAACACATCTATTCAAATGTATCACTTAGTAAAGAATAACTCAAAATAGAACGTATCTCCATAGGACGCAATGAAGAAACAAATGGGATCAAAGGAACAAAAGAGATCATCCAAATAAAGTTGAAGGAGAAATTTTTGACATACTATTTGATGTCATCGTCAAGATCTGGTGAAAATTAAAAGAAACCATTTTCTTTGATTTACTATAAATTAAAAAAAAATGGTGTTGTTCTTTCTGATGAAATGTCTTCCTGTTATACATGTTTGAGATGCTCCATGGAGTGGTATTGAAAGCCCCGTTAACCTCTGTTTCTCTACGTTTGCATGATGAAAGCAAGGGTTCCTTGTAATAGATACCGTGAATAAAAGTATTAGATTTGCTATATTTTTGGAAGAGCATTATTGATTGGTTATGGAGAAACCATTAGCGGTGGAGTTAAATGGACAAATCCGAGCTAAAGCATTCACTAGGAAGATATGAATGATAATGGAAAGGCCCACTATAAGATGGCTATGCTCCATCCATCGATAGTGTATTGATGTTGGAAGTATGTTATTTTTATTGAGCATTACACATTTCCTAACATCCTCTATATACATATAGTATTCTTTTCAAAAGGATAAGACTAAACTTATGTTTTCTTGAACAGTAATGATTTACATTCATTTAATTTGTTTTAATGTTATATAGGATATGAGCAGAAACTACCTATCACAAGAGAATACAATAGCTTGCTTTTGGCCAAAAGTTTCTTATTATATTATATCAATGAAACAGTATGCCATTTATACTCTCTTTATTTATGGGATTTATTCAGTTGATCTCAAGTGTGTGTTGATCCCCAAATTTCTGCTGTAAATTTCTAATTGTGATTGATAAATATCCTGCCGTACGCCTTATTAATTCATTATTTACAGTAAAAATTGATTTAGTTATCTCTTTAAAATAAATTTATATTTTTCATTTTAAATATTTATTATCATGATAGAAAAGAATTTACAGAAGTTTTAATCATACCTCGAAGAACATGTAACCAACTTAGAATATCGTTTACATGCTTAGGTTGTTTCAACCTTTTTCTTTAAGAATTTTTTATTTATTTATTGAGTCATTAACTGGTCTACAGAAATTGGCTGGACTAACTATTGCCTGCTGTGTATGATTCTCCTCTCAGTCAGCTCCAACATAGTAAATCACATTTATGGGATATTGTAAATTTTATCAAGAACCCCTCTGTGATTGGCAGTGTTTCTGTCTAAAACTACCTACCAATGAGGAATTCCTCATTGGTAGTTGGTTTTAGACCACCTTCACATTGGTAGGTAGTTTTAATCAAGTTTATTCGCAGTCATATAGTGAGAACAGTATACTGTTGTTGGTTGACCTCTTACTGTATCAACTAATTTCTTTTGTGCAATAATGAGGTAAGGTGACAAACACATTTTTAAAATGTTACACCTTTTTAGGAATCTTGTTTATTCTACTGATGTCAAGCCCCACTTTTGCTTAAAGCAATCTCTCTCAAGTGATTCACTCTCCCGCTAAGAAATAAAAAATGCATAGCAAAGTGACACAGATTATCCTTTTAAGGCTTGGCAGGAGGCTGTAAGACAAGGAGCAGTTCAGGAAGATGATGTAGGGATGCTGCGTTCAGTACAGGAGCCAGATGTGATAGCAAGCACCAAATCGCGGCAAATGCCGCCTCCCCCTTCACCTTCACTTTCGGCTCCAGTGGCTCCCCCACGGAGAAAGAAGAAGCCAGTGCGAGCTGCAGCTGATTGTGTGGTGAGACATGAGGAACACATTTTCATCAAAATCGTGACAAAAGTAAACATGTGAATCTTAAAATCATGGCTAGACTCCCTTGCCAAGCCAGACAAGTAATAAGGTTCTTAGGATTAGTAAGTAGCGCATATTTAATAATTCTCCTATTTTGCTTTAGTGTCTTTGAGCCTCAGTTTGTGTACACAGAGGGTCGTAGTGAAGATGCCTGTGGAGCAAATTGGAGGCAGGTGGTGTATTATGAAAGTTCTGATGTATGGGAATTGAAAAATCTTACTATCAATTTTGAATTTTAACTAATACTATGTTTATTTGATATAGGAAATAATTATTGGTTGAACTTTAAAAATTGTTTTAATTTAGAAGGAACCAAAATTAAACATGTAAATATTCAGCTTGAAACATTGTTTGTTTTCATTAGAAATATCAGCTAAGAGTAACTTAATAATTTATTCAGAAATAATTCTGTGAAACACTTTATTTTTTGAAATGTCTGTTTACATCTGATAGCTTTTCAATGGAAAAATTAAAACTCACTTGGTACTACTACCAAGTGAGTTTTCATTTTTCCATTGATATGGAATTCCACCAAGTCACGGCTTGTACCATTGATTATACTGATAGCTTTTGTTGTATCACCTACGGGTACAAGGAGCTAATCTTCCCAGGCCAACATATGTTTTCACTACGGCTCTATGTTTAGCTGTTGAGTTTTAGAATTATTTTCAAAGATTAAGATTGCTTTTTCAAAATTTAAATTTGTTAATTTTCTTAAAGAACACACCAGTTTTTAATTTTTACAAATTTACATCTATATAAATTTATTTTTCAATGTATTTGGTACTAAAACTTTCATTTATTTTTCAATTCATGAAAACGGAGCACAAAGCATTTTGTCTGTGTCAATGAAAAAATTTGACTAATGATGATACTGGGACTGGGATACTGGGGATGATTAGAGGACTAAAACTGAAATATTTTCCTCTGGATTTATTTAAATATTACGCGTTCATTAAATAGCAGAGTTGACTTGTCAATATGATACAAGAAAATGATACGAATTAAAATATATCATGGGTGGAATTAAGTACAAATTTATACATTATTTGAACTTATTCTCTAATAATTTTATCTGATTGTGATATTCAGAATAATCTTTATTTTTGTTTCATGTTACTTTTTAATAAATATAGATTGAGAATGAGTGATGGAACATTAGTGTTGCTTGCTTTCCAGTGGAAATTTTAAATTTTATTTATGTTTTAGGAGAACTGTAATTCCAGGCTGCTGATTATTGTCACCAATTCAGTAAAATCACTCTTTATTTCTTTTAGACATACTTTTTCATCTATAGTGTTTTATTTTGATTTTACCAAAAATAATGATTTTCATTAATCTTGGAATCCACTCCTGGATTCCAATCCCAGAGTTATCTTTTCGTAAAAATAAAGCTGATATTGACTCTTGTGTTGATATAATGATGAATTATTTGTTGTTTATATGTAATTCATTTCTCACAATATTTTATAAATATTGCACAAACTTTATCAAAATTTTGTTCATTAACCCTTTCAGACCCAAAGTCATAGATATCGAATACAATATTAATAGTTAATTTAACAGTATTCCTATCTGTTTCAATTAATTCAGTCAACTATAGCTTTTCATGAAACATAAGATCTAGTGTAATTTGTGTATTTACTTTCAAGTGTGTTTTCAGTTGAAAGTAAAGAAAATCTTCTGATTGGAGCAACTCTACTACCACAATAAAAATAGTTGATTTTAGTCCATTCAGTTAATATTCAGTTATCAATTTTCTTTCTATAGAGAAACTAATGAACTTCACAATCAATAATGTTGGAACTTGATCCAAATTGATTATGAATCCTATAATAATAAAATTTCTAACTTATATGGGCTATGAAGCTTTATAAATGTCAATCAAGTTCAAAATTTAAGCTAAAAATACAAATGGACTCTTCATAAGATAACTTTTTTAATGAATTATTGTCATCATACATCTACGTTATAAGAAGTTTGAGCCATATGTTAACTATATTCAATAAAATACTATACAATCTTATGTTAAACAAACTATTTCCATAAAAATCATATACCAATAAATTTTGGTGCAATATAGCTGCACTGGGCTATCATTTTAATAATTTCGAAAAGATCATTAGGAAATTGAAGTTCACGTAATAGATAATTAGTACTATTTACACAAAATTTACTTTGGGAATGAAATCCAAATTTTTTTCTTATAGATTATTTCTTATTTTCCCTTTTTAAAACAATGTAACCACTGATGGCATAACATTACTCCATAATTAAAATAATCACGCTTTGTTTTAGTCGGTGGATTTCCATAGAAACATGGAAAATAATTTTATTAATATTTATAATTTATATAAAAAATTTCAAAAACTCATTAGCTATAATATTTGAAAGAATAGGAAATGTTTATCATAAGTAGATGGGTTAGGGAAGATTGAGGATAAGGGGAGAAGGATTTTATGTGTTTAGAAAGGAAAGAAGAACCTTAGGGGAAATGATCTTCACCTGTGTGTAATATGATAGGGTAATTACGTGATTGTTACCCTATCATATATAGTGATTATTAATTATCTCGAAGGTAATTCTGGTTGATTATTGTCAATTATTACATTAAGACTTTTACCAAATGCAAATTATCAGAAAATAAGTTCTAAAATACGAATATTTTAAAATTTCCATCCCTTCACTAAAGTTGAATTAATGTTCTAACCAAATATGGAGTGAGATGGTTTAGGTAAAACTTTGAGTTTTTACAATACATAGTGCAAGTCAAGATATATTTTAACTAACGGTACCCAGGATCAGGGAGAGCCCATCGTCCTCCTCCACTTGAAGTGATTTTGCAGGAAAATCATATATAATTAATGACTGTACTGTAGAAATTGCTAACTGAGCTGAATGGGTTAAACATAAAATTTGTTTTAGTTTGAAATACTAAGAAATGGTCATATTTTTTTGCTTGTAGATGGTCAGTATATTTCATCTCTATGAAATGTGGAACTAATGCTGTATGGTGATCGCAGTGCTAAGTTCTGTAGTTAGTATCCTCGGAGTAGTTTGACTCTAGATTTATATTTACTGTCACAAGTTATTACATTAAATTATGTATTTATACGAGTCATTATAGGCTTTTTACTTAGCATTTATCACAAATAGGAATATTAGAACCGTCAATAGATACTTAAGTGATTTACTGATAAGTAGCATTAGCATTTGAGTCTATGAAAAGAACGAATGCTGGTTAATGCTTGTAATATTTTTCATTTTAAAGGAGGCTGAAAAACTGAAAAATGTGCCAACAGAGGCTGTGTCCCAATCAACTTCTCAAGTGCCTTGTGTTGCCCCATTGTCAGCAGTGCATTCTCCTCTCCCTAGTCCTGCATCCACTATTGAATCTTTAACACGAGAGTTAGAGCACTCGTTGGACATCCGTTCTGCCATTGGAGGAAGATTTGTTGTCAAGCCACAGGTGAGTGTTTCATAGTTGGCTAAAAGAAGGACTAAAACATTTTTCCTTTATTTGAAGTTTCATGATAGCAACAGATCAAGCATATCATTATTGTTTCAATTTACCAGAGATATTCAATAAAAACACACCAAAAACCATCAAATAGTATTAATTCCCCTCTAATGTGCACATTTCATCTTTGTAGTCAACGTCATTGGAGTATCAGCTAGAGACTGCATAGAGAATGGTATATAAGAAAGCAAAGCAAACAAGGGGACAAATATGTAAGGCCTCACTTGAGCTCCAACAGTTAGAACATGGTTTTATTGAATTCCGAAGCATTTAAGCTGGAGTAAGATTGTTGAACTAAATTTAATTCATGCCCTTTAGTTTTGAAATTACCGTATTTATGAGGTGCCAAATGTCTTTAAAACTTGTAATAAATTTTCAAAATTGGTTCTGCTGAAGCAACAAAATATTTACATGCTATATCTGACAAATGTGAAAACATGATAGGATGTCGATAAAAGAACAAACATAAGTAACAATGACAAATACATTTACATCATCTATCGTTCATGATCAGTTGACTGCAAAATATCTCATTTGCTTAGTTTATTTTACTTTACTACAAATTGTAATTGACACTATTTTATTTTACTCTTTTATAGTGAAGATTTTCATGGTATAATTGAAACAAGCCTCTGTAAGTTAGAAAGCCTTAGCTCCTTTTATTGATTTATTTACAAGGCTACAATAAAATTTTATTCTTCTTTTCCTCTTTATATTTTTTCATCACATAATAGGTAAGTCATACCCCCACAGTGTATAGAAAGTAAGTTAATGTCGGTGTACCAAATTTGATTGAAAATTTTTCCTGGCATTCCAGATTTATGTTCAACCATACATATATAACCTTATATTTTACAAAATTTACCTTTATTTCTTTAAAATCCTCCCAGTTTTGAATATAAAACAGTGGTCCCCAAAATAAGAATCTCCATTTAATTTACATTCTTTTGACCCAATTCTTGATTTTTTAAGACCATCAATTTTACGTTAATTTGGCAAAAGAAATAAAGCCTCCATCAAGAAAAATGAACTCGTGGTATATTTTTCTGTGTTTGACATGTTTGCTTTGACACATTTGATGTCAAACTGGGAACCTTATATAGATAAGAAGTAGCCCATTATTGGCAAAATTAATTCTTATTAATATATTACTATTCATGATTTGCAAAGTTTGAAAGTGTTCCAACCTTCGGTTCTCAAGTTGTATGCAAACAACACAAAGACACGAAAATTCATTACAATAAGTGATTCTTCTTTCATTTGGCTAAAGATTTTATGAATATATTTTTTAGGCTTTCAATTTTCCTGGGTAACTATTTGTTCATTCACCTGCTCTTTGTGTTTAACAGGATGAAGATCATTCAAAAGCAGAAGGACCTTCTGATGAATCTAATGGTCGCTTGTCCCTTATTAGTGGAGGCAGTGGAGGGAGGCTGTCTGCAGAAACAAGTGGTGCCACTTCCGAAAGCCCTGGTCAGTACAATTGTGTCTTCTCTGGTCCCATGTTGTTGGTAGAATGAAAGTGTTCACTCTTTCCTCCATTTTCCTTGGAGATAATTCCATACTCATGTTTTAAACACAAAGTGCCTGCCAACCTATAAATCCAGGAAAACCTGGAATGGAATACTCTGGGAAATTTGTTCTTCCAGAATACTCAGGGAAAAATTGGAGAACTTGGTTGTCTTGAGAACCTTGAAAAGTCTGTTTTACAAAGGATCTCTCCATGGCTCAGGCTTCATCTTAGTTATGTTAAGACCAATGTTATTTTACCTTCTGGAATATGTGGCAAATATATGGAATCCCATGGATGAAATGTGAACCCGCAAACTCCAGAAAGTGCAGTGTAAGGCGATTCATTTTGTTTAGAAATGCTACGATAAAAAAGCAAGCGTTACAAAAATGCTCTCTGATGTTGGTTGGGAATCCTTGAAAGACAGGAGATAAGAAGCTAGACTGCAGTTGCTTAATAAATTCAAGGAAACTACATCTGCGGAAGGTACAATCGGTATCATGCAACCCCCCTGCTACCTTGATCGATCTGATAATGAACGTAAGTTAAGAGAAATAGATGCTAGGACGAGTCATTTTAAAAATTCACTCTTTCCACAAACCATACAAGACAATAACCAAGTAAAGAAGTAGTTTAGATCAACTGGTGTTTGCACCCACTGCCACAAGCCGAAAGGCGGCTCGCAGGGTATTAATGTAGATGTAGAAAAACTTGGTCTCACAGTCTTACGCTGTATTTAAAACCTTATTTGGCTTTACATGATCATTTATTTCACTAACTGCGAGCTCTGTTTTGGACACTTTTCCCCTCTCTTTGGACATAAAATTTCAGAAGTTTGTGAGTTATGTTTGACTAATTTTTCCACATCATTTTCCTTCGTATAATATTTGAAATTATTTATCATATCAAAGTAAATTATGTGATCATCTGATATTTAAGAGGTTGTGTTGAACTGATTAAAATTTTCTGGTGCGTTTCCCATGCCACTCATATCTCACAAGATATACATGAAAATGTAAATCTTTATCCATTGCCTATACGTTTTGGGCAAAAGCTTTCCTGCTCCTGCAATATTGTGATTTCTACAGGGTTCTTGGCCCCCATCTCCTCAGTCAAATCCTGGCTATGCCCTGGCACCAATTCAATATTATTTCTCATAAATGGTCAGGTATCGTTCTTCCTTCTTTGTAACCCTGCAAAATTAAAAAAAAAATCTTTCCCTAGGTTATTGATTGGCAAATTTTTTGTGGCATTGTAACAGGTGCTGTATTTCCCTTCTTTTTTATGCACCCATGAAACGGCATTTGAGACTAAGTTGTAATTTGATTATTTAAATATAAATTTTAGTTTTTCACAAAAAGTGTGTTCCTCAGGTGGAGTGTCTCCGTCGTCAGTGAGCACACGCAGCCCCAGGGGGTCAGGAGAGAGATTGAAGCACATTTATGGGTTGGACGTTGAAGGTGCTTCTTCCAAAGATACTTCTCTTCCATCATCCTCTGGACCTCAGCTCAATATGTTTGTGAGGACAAGAACTGACAGTGGGAAGCAGCTCACTGATCTGGTAAAGCATGAAATTGTATTAAATCCATCTACATTAAAATTAATATTATACTATCTATGTGTGTATAGCATTTTCCTGTTGCTAACATTAGTTATTAGTGTGATGGAAGCATGAAACCAGTTGCATTTTGTTAATTAAAATTAGATAGTGAATTAATTAAATTATTGTTTGTACCCATGTACAAGGTGATTCTTTGAGCACATTTTTTATGCTGATAATAAGCCCTCCTCAGCTTACACTGGAGGGAGGACACTTGTCCTCCAGTGGAAAAAGTCTGTCGTAGCTAAAACATCTTCTTAAAAATTCCTCACTTGCTCAATTAACAATTCTTTTAACATTTAACTTACTGATATCTCAATTACTGTAATTTTATTGGTATGTATCATATTTTGAAATTAAGCAGTAGCTGCTGCCTTTTCCACACTAGGCTTATACTCGCGTCAATTAGTTTTCCCCCTTTTTTGTGATAAAATTTGGTATCTAGGCTTATACTCAGGTTAGCTTATACTTGAGTATATACAGTAATTAATTAATTTTATTGATTTAATTTTTCTTATAGTTTTCAATATGCATATATACCGTATTTACTCTAAATATAATAATGTGCTCCCTTTTGGGTCTTTTTTCAGCTCAAAAATCAGGGTGTGCATTAGAATTGACGTCCCTCTAGATTCGGGCACTCATGTACATGTCCCGTAGCACATGGCTGGCCCCGTCCTTGGCATGACCTTATTGTATGTAACTTGTTAAATGTTCCATCAATGTGCTATCCATGTTTTCATAAGCCCCCATTGGCTAAACTGTCGGCCAATAGTTTTTAATTGAAAGGGATCATCAAACTCAATAAATGACTGATTTTGATTTGGTTGACATACCCATTTACGTACGACTCTCAATGTAGACCAGGCATTTCTTATATACTGTATATACAGTAAAACCTCGATAACACGTACTCGTTTAACACGAACCTCTCGATAACGCAAACAGTATCACGGTCCTGGCAGGAATGTATAGTGTCTTACGGGGTTTTGTTCGTTTAACACGAATTTCGGTTAAGACGAATTTCGAACAGTTTCCTCCATCCCTTGAATCATATAGTTCGCTTAAGGCGAACTGCCTGGCAGAATAAGAACCATGACTTTCAGGATAATACGTTGCCTTGGTCCCTCGTTTTGAAACGATAACCCAAGACAATGTAGGGCATCCAATATAATGTAAGACACCCAAGAAAATGCAAGGAACCCAATGAGATAGTGAGAATAGTAGGCAAGGAGTGAGTCAGGGAGTAAGTTTGGATGAATTTTCTTAGTCTTCTCGTGTCGACGACTGTGAGTGAGTCTTTACTGAACATCTGTAGCTACAGGAACAAAATATCTTTTTGCAATGAGCAAACAAAAGCTAATGTGTATTTATCTTCAAACGAAGCTTAAAATATTAAGTGAGGTGGAATGCGGAGCACGGAAGAAAACTCAGATAGCCCACGATTTTGGTATTCCAAAATGTCCTCATTGGTTTGACAACGATAATCAAAAATCACGAAAAAATTGACGAAGCGGCTGCATCAGGAGGTGTTGAGCTGAAAGGAAAGCGCATGCTTGGATCACATCTTAAGGACCTCGAAGATGAATTAATGGAATGGTTTAATCACGTTCGAGCAGCAGACGTGCCTAGAAGTGGACCCGTTATACAGCAAAAGGCATTGTCAATTGCATCCAGTTTGGGAATGAACGACTGTAAGTGCTCCAGTGGCTGGCTGTGGCGATTCCAAAAACGTCATGGAATCTCTTCGAAAGTGATATGTGGGGAAGCAAATAAAGTGAACGAAGGAAGTGTCAATGAGTGGCTGGCTGATTTTGAACTTCTTCGAGAAAAGTACTCTCCTCGAGACGTTTTTAACATGGACGAAACGGGTGTATTTTATAACCTCTTGCCAAGCCGCACACGAATTAAGGGAGAGAAATGCCATGGAGGCAGTCACAGTAAGCAGTGATTGACCGTTGTTCTCACTTGCAATTCGGAAGGAAGCTAGAAGTTACGATGGTGGGTGATTGGAAAATCGAGGAGCCCCGATGCTTAAAGCACATCGATCTTTCAAAGCTGCCCTACGATTACACCCACCACAAGAAGGCATGGATTGACGGCACTGCATTTCGTGAATGGCTCGTGCGATTTAATAGACGTATGGCTGCTCAGAATCGTCATGTGTTACTCACGATGGACAACTGCGCTGCCCACAACCTAAGAAAAATGTAGTTGACTAACATCAAGGTTTGGTTTTTTCCACCAAACACAACCAATCCTTTGCAGCCATTGGATCAGGGAATCACCGCTCTACTGAAGAGGTATTATCGGACTCATCTGGTACGAGCAGCTATCCTCGCAGCGGAAGGAAGTGTTAAATTAAGTTGGACTCTTTTGGATGCTTTAAGAGCGATTGGAGCAGCTTGGGAATCTGTTTCCGCAAAGCATATTAAAAGTTGCTTCGATAAGGCCATACCCCATAGTGATGTCGATTATGCTGTTGGAAAAGGAGCGGCTACTGAAAAGGACACACTTGAGGAATGGGAGCTGTTGCAAACACTTTCGTCGGCAATGGTAAGTATCGTGAGAATATTTCCGCAGTTTGAGCGTTGATCTTTCTTGTTTATCTTCTTTAAAACATCTTTAAATTGAGTTTTTGCTTAAAATTACCAGGTTGAGCTAACGTTTGAAGAATATTTGGAGTTTGACAATGATCTGGCCGTATGTTCCTTTCCTGACGAGGAAGTAAACGCGAATAGCGAAGAATCATCCTCGGATGAAAGTGAGGAGGAGTCGCTTGAGCCTCCCACCCGTGGAGAAGTCACAACGGATCTAAATGTGCTCCAAAGATATGCAGCAACGGCAAATGTTTCCAGGACCTTTTCCGATAACTTAGATCGGATTAGACTTGACTGCATGGACCATTAGCGCCCTACTCTTCGGCAAAAGAATTTACATGATTTCGTTAAACCAAATAAAAGCTAAAATGTTGACTTTGAAGACTAGTTGTTTTTTTAAATTTATGTGATGCCTGACTGTGATGTAAAATAAAAAAATACCAATTTATTTTAAGTTTATCGCAAAAATAAAACTACGGAATATATTCACCTGCCAATTGGTAAAGGAAGATTTAATAAAGATTTTTGTGATCGTTACTTAAACGTCAACATCATAATAGACGTCAGTATATCAGCAGGTATAATCGCACTTTTTTGCCGCGATACGGTTAACACGAATTTTTTCATAACGCGAACACTTTGCCCAGTCCCTTGAGATTCGTGTTAGCGAGGGTTTACTGTACATATAAATGTACGTATAAAAGTATAGTTAACATGTATATGGTGCTGCAAATGACTAAACCCAAGTCTTAAGGTGCACTTTAAATTCATGGGCAAATGCTGTTTCAATTTCTGAAACTTCTATTTTTGTAATAATAGTTCCAGCTGGAAGCATTCTCATGGTTTTGGATTAGTGGTTATTATTATTAGGAATAGAACGTATTATGTGGCTAATTAAGGCGAAAGAATGCTCATAAGGGAGTTGTTGGTTGGGGTTCAAAATTTGGTAAGTTGTATTCAAAATCAGTCTAGTTAAATATTTGGTTCGTTAAGAAAACTATAATAGTTATTGAACAATTTAATTAGCAAGCATAGTACTATGTTTGTTTACCAATTTCGAATTTTAATTCGTGTGGTTCACATTCTCTGATTAGCTTCCTTCAAGAACGTATCTTGTATAATCCAAAATGTATTTGTAGGAGATCCTGGAGCAAGTGACGGTGCTAAATCTGGACACAGGTGAGAGAGTGCCTTTGAGCGTAGCAGAGGACAAACTCCCTCAGTGCATCAACCCTCTCTCTCTTCACATCATGAGGCTCACTTCTGAATATGTCAGGTCAGGAATCGTCTACTTCCATTTGAAACATGCTGTGTTAGTTTTTACTCAAATGGAAATTTGAGGACAAGAATTTGTAGAAAGATAGTATAGTATAGTATAGTAGTTTATTCATCCATTGGTTACAGAGTAACATAGACCTCGTCATAAAAGAGTTAAAAAAAAAAAACATGCTAATATAAAATTACAGTATTTGAAATGAAATAAACATAGCATATACAAAGAAAAAGTTTATAAGTCATTATTTTATATATTAAATTCATTAAGGTTGTAAAATATATTGGAAACAAGATATAATTTTAGTGATTTTTTAAAGAGATTTGTTGATGGCAGGTTTTTTATAGAAAATGGTAAAGAGTTGTAGTTTTTGGCACAGCTGAGGTAGGGGCCATGGCTGAATAGAGTTGTGTTGTGATGGACATAATGAATATCGTTATGTTTCCGTAAGTTATGATTGTGTATATGTGAGTTGAGATCAAATAAATGCAGATTTTCTTTGACAAATAAGCATGATTCAAAAATAAAAAGTGAACAAAGGGTAAGTATTTTGTTATCTAGGAATATTTGCCTACAGGATGATCTCCTGGGGAGTTTAAAAATAGCTCTTAATGCTCTCTTTTGGACAGTAAAGAGTCGTGTCATATGGGGGGAGCTTCCCCAGAATATTATGCCACAGTAATAACAGACAGTGTTTTCCTACTCTATTTTTAATGTGAGTAGTTTCACATGCAAGCTTGTATTGTCAGGAAGGCCTTGAAAATCTTTTTGAGTTAATCAATTAGAGGTAATAAAAGAAAATATGTCGTACGTTAAATATTCTTTCTTTCTCAATATACACTGAGTCTGTGGTTAAAATTGGAATTAACTGTATCGATAGATAGAATTAAAAATATAGAGTTTTCTTCGTTGAGCATGGACCTTGAAAATGATTTGTGCTTGTGAAAACAATTTTCAGTAAATGAAAATGTAAGTAATAAGATTAAATTCTAATTCATTTCATATTGAATTTCTGCCAAATACTACAGCAGATGCAAATGCTTACTTTCTTATTGACCCACTGGTTGGATATTAATAGCCTGCCATATTTGTCCAGTTAAATTTATTTTTCCAAAGAAAGTATAACTTTTCTTATCTATTGCTTGTTATTTATTTACAAAGGAGCTGCTTTTACTCATCCCATTGGAATTCTTCATCTCCAAATCATAGAAACCACCAACTTAACTCTCACCCATTTTAGATTTACTTGACAAAACAGATTCTAAATTTATTTTAATGCTGTTATATATTTTTATCAATTTAGCAAATAGCAAATAAGTGCTTACATTGAAATATGGTAAGTTAATGTAGTAACATTGACAATTTCTTCACAACTTAACAGTTCTCCTCAAACCTATCTAACTTACAGCAAACATTGTTGAATTCAAAATTTGCCCAAATTCTGTAACAGTATTTCAGAAAACTGTCGAATCAGACTGACTGACTAAATTTTGTTGCTGTTAATTTTTGTGATTGAAGTGAATACTCGTATAAAGTAATAGAAGTTTGAAATTGCTGTTTATAGCAAGGTTTGCGTTATTGAGGATTTTTGGAAGAATTTTGACCTGAGTGTAAGTATTCTCTGATTATAAGTTTCGTGGCTGGTGAATTCGTCTGGGGGAATTCGTACGCAGGGAATTTGCATGCGGGGAATTGATCTCTCGACAGATTGGTATGCGGGGAATTGATTAGCTTTAATTAGTGAGCTTTTATAGGAAGAAGTATGCCGAAGCCATTGCTGATGAATCTTCTTTGATATTCCCTCTAATCCCACCGCATATGGCTTCTTCGCTAAGTGTGCAGGAGTATGTTTCTTGACTCAGATCTGCTCATCTCCATCTGTACTAGGAATACGGAGCCTATCAGAACCTCAATGTTCGGTCTGATAAGAGACTGGAAGGATAGCTTATATCAAGCAGTTTATGAGGGAGAGTTTTAAGTGGGTAATTAGGAACACCAACTGTTGGGTTTGCTGCCCTCGAGGCACTTGAAGAGAATCGCATTAGCTATTGCACAATGCTTTGATGTTCTTTGATGCTCTTCATTTACCAGACAAGCAATCTGTTTCATGACCTATTTTTTTCTAAAGGGGACATTCTTTTGATTTTATTTTCAGTTAAATATTTTGCCATTGTATAATATCTATCATCCTTTTTTAATCAGCTACTCTATTGCATTCCTTTTCTCCTTTCCACTTCCCTATTATTTCTGTAGATCATACTTTAATGTCATTCTTCTCCTTTGAAGCACATTTGCTCAGAAGTTTCCATTTTTACCTTCTATCCATTCTGGCATTCACTTCTGTCATACGTCTTGATCACTACTTTTACTTTATTTGGTTCAGCTTTCATTTTTTTCCTAATAAATACCGCACGTTTACTCTCCCGAGCCATCTCATGAAATTCTTGCCTTATCATTACAAAGGGTCTCTAAATTTCAACAAGATGACTGTATTCTCAGTTGGACATTTTTGAATTCCAGATGAATTTTTATCATTGCTAAACTATGCCAAGAATCTGCTCCAGCCATAGGGCAACTGATTTTTCCTCATAATTGTGGAAGCTCTTAATAACCAAAATGTAACCAATTTGTTTTTTCCATTCGCATCATCAGCAAATGTTGTGCTTATACTACACATAATGTTCACAATTCACCAACCTAGCCCTTTTTCATTTCTGTAACTTGCCTTTTACTACTTCCATCTCACATTTACCCACATATACAATCATTTCCCATTACTGTTAGATTCTTTCACTTCTGCATTCTGAACACTCATACCTTTCAACTCATCCCCTTGTCTTTTATTAAGCAGGCAATTTTCAGACTTCTCTTGTATTCATTTCACTTCCTTACTGTTAACGTAGGGGATTGAGAAAGTCTTCTTTTCTATCAATTGCTTCCGGCACAACTTTGTAGTTGGACTCCATAATGGAAAGAAATGAAAAGATTGGATTTCTATCTGCACCGCTGAAATAATTTTATTTGCAACTTAGGTTTGACTTGTTGCATCACAATCATCATCAGGCCTGATGATGGCGCAACAGGTCGATGCTCCTGTCATATATGAAGACTTGCGTGAAAATATTGTTGATTTACTTAGGACAAAGCCAGAGTCGTCAATTTATACTACATCTCTTGCTGCCCTAATTAATTGATAGCTTACATTTTATAGAAGATCCACCAGTTATAACAAAAATTAGTTAACTGTTATAAAAAAGTTGTACTTGTTTGTCATAGAAAAAATTTAGGGTTATCCCAATGTGAAAGTTTTGTCTGTCTGTCTGTCTGTAAGGTATTCAGCCCAAAGGCCGGTTGGTATTTCATCCCCTCTGGCATAAGAGTTTGCAGAGAGGAATGAGGTTCACTTGGCAGGATGAGGTGTGACGTAGTTTGCCATTGCTTTCCTCAGTGAGCCAGAATGCTATAAGTGGAACATGTCCACGCAAGTGGAGCACATTGACTCTATGAGTAATACTTTTCTTGGCATTCCATAAGGAGAGACCTTGATCAGTGTATTTATTCACGCATACCTCAGTAGCTTTCATTTTATCTCAGCCATGATCAAGGCTTGGATTTTAGGGGAGGTACTTCCACAGGAGACTGTATATTAAATGTACTGTCCTTAGACGTGTGTCAGTTTGTAACATTCCTGAGTTTTGATTGAGACTTGATATTGAAGTTTTTATGTTTTCAACTAAAATCATGCATATGCATAATGCTTTTGGTTTACTGAATAGGGCTTTCTTTAGATGTGAAATTATTATCCAAGAACATCGTAAATAAGAAACCTTTTTTAGGGTTAAAATTATGGTATGACTTTATGTAAGAAATAGGGATTAAGAAATTCAAAGGTGAAATCATTCTTGTTAATATCTTATATTATAATTTTAATGTTTCATTTGTAGCATACCAAGCTATAACTTTTTCATTTCATTTCTTTATTTAATATTATCATACAACCTAGATGATTTTGATTTTTAATGGCATGATGATAATTTAAAAATTATTAATGTCAAAAAACCTGTATGGGATTAGAAAAGTTATATTGGTTTCTAATAATGGAATCGCTTGAATCAGTGGTATTCAATCTAAATGTATTCTCCCAATTCTTTATTTCTAGGTTACCCTTAAGAATGTTTAGTGTTTTAAACTTAATTTATACACAGCAAATCAGTAGCAAAGGTATACTCCCTTTCCTCTTAAGTTTGTATTAACATGAGCTTCCTAATATGAATGATTATCCAGCTATCCTTTCCTAATGCAAATAGGGAAGCAAAAATGTTGGGTCCGATCCAAAAAATAATCCACATAGCTGAATCTCCTTGGAAACTACGTTATGTTTACTCAGTTTTTGGATTCTCAGATCAATATAAGGCTCCAGATTTTCTACACATATTCTCTGGAAGATGGATATGTTCTTGGATGGGATATAATCGTCATGAGTAAGTTGTGAGAGCTGAAGTTAGTGAAACTGCTATAAAATGTATGCACTCATATCCCTGCTTTTCTACCAATGTAGACATTTCCCTGTTGTTTTCCCTTGGACTGGGTAGTGTTTAGATGACCTCAGGCAGTTGGGTGAAATTGTGAAAATTTGCACAATAGGAAGTGGCATTTGATTAATCTTTAAACAGATATCATTATCAGTATAATTTGATGGGAGAATTCTTTACACAGACCCATGAACCATGTTGGGGAATGCTTTTTTTAAACTAGATTAATATTTTCTTGATAAAATTTGAAGAAAAATGCAAAAACACTTTCAATTATATTCCAAAGGTATGGGTCAGATACCTTGATGATTTTTTTTATATTTTCAACACCATCAAAAGCAACATCTTACAATTCCTTGAACTCTAAATATGAACCCATCAAATTCACTTACCAAATAGAAAAGCAAAACAAACTAGCATTCTTGGACTGTCTAGTTAGATGAAGAAATTAGATATTGAACTTCAGCATTTACAGAAAGCATACTCATATGGATCTATAAATCCCTTCCAATTGCAACCATCGCCAAGTATGCGGCCAAAACATTAACAATTTGGATAGATGCTTCCTGGTTGTGGTCGTGGGAGCTATTCCTACATTCACTGCCATAGAACTACTTCCTTCTTCAATCGGGAATTGTAACACTTTAAGCAATACATGGTGCTAGACAGTTACAAAACGGACATTGTAGACAAAACATCAACAATCATAAAAGAAACCTACACAACCCTCGCAAATTACTAGGGAAATGATAAGGGGTTTTGCCCTTCGATCCATCAGTCACTCTCAGCCAAATATTCACAAAATTCAATTTAAAAATTGTGCACACACAATCCAGCAAACTCAAATTTGTTGAATAACCCAAAATACAAATTCCCCATTTTGCAAATATAAAGTTATGTGTGTAATTACTGCAAACAATCATACGTAGGACAAACAAAACGGAAAATAGAAACCTGGTTTAAGAACCATATAGCACATTTCAGAAATAGAAGACACAACTTTTGCAAAAGTATAGCAACTCATATTTCAGAAAATAGTCGCATGATAAATATAAATGACTTAAAAATGTTAAAAACAGTCAAAAAGAAAATAAAACTGGATGCCTGTGAAAGTGGTTACATATTTTTTTAAAACACATTGCACTTAACAAAGGCCCCATTCCAAGGTCCCCACTGATACTTTCTACAATTACCCCACCACCTGCCCGCAATCCCTTAATTTCACTTTTGGATAGCCTTGCTGTCGAAATATGTATTACACTATCAATTTTTGATTTGGAGCTGTGGCTCCAAAGTTTTTCTTGACAGAGTTTTGGCTCCATTCACTTGTTACTGCTTTTGAGAATTTTTTTATATCTTACCTTTCCCATTTTTGATTCGGGTGTTGTCTTCGTTGACATTACAGATTTTAGCAAGAAAATTCTTTTTCTATTTAAGTCTCTGACTTGATGGACACTCCCATGGATAACTTGAAAGTAATACCTTCTTCATTTCAATTCTAAGAGAAAAAATATCATGCTACATTTTACTCCTTGTCTTCCTTAGTAGTAAATTTTAATTATAGTAAAAGGGGTAATAGAAAATAGGGAATACAAATTATTGTTCTTTAGTTCTTGGGATGAAATATATTTTTGTTGAACCATGTTTACTCTCAAGGATTGGAATCTTGCAAACATTTTCAAACAATTTACATATCGTGTTTTTTATGAAATTATTATTCAAATTCAATATTATTCAAAGTGGTATTCAAGGACAGAAGAATTAGGAGTTAATCATATGAAAGGGACTACTAACTTTCCTGAAGGTCAGATTATGAAGTTTTTGTTTGGGTTTCACCGATGTTCAGTCCTGGCCAAAATTAACGCAGCACCTCCCTAGCGATCCTTACGGCCGGTGCTGCGTTAATTTTGGCCAGGAGTGTACTAGCCTTTGTGAAAAAAGGGTTCTGGTTTTCTAATTTCCTTCCATTTACTGTTTAATGCTAATTTTTAGGCTATCCATTGGTTATTTTCTTTGATCTTCAGCTTCTCTTAGAAATTTAAATTAATTAATGGGGTCTCCAATCATTGCCTTAAAAGACTGCTTTATCCTTACGACCTGAGTTGTCATCTTCTTAGGAAAGACATCTGAAACATTTGATTTTGTAAGCATTATTGTTTTTCATTGTTTGACTTGATATTCACCATCTCATATTACATAATTTTGATCCTTTTTTTCTTTCATTAAAATTGCAGTCCCCATTGGTGACTTTTTTATGTTGTACATACTTTAGAATCTTGTTTCTAACCATTTTTCCAAATCATGAAACTAATAGCTGAAAGTGTGACTCACTGTGGAGACTTTTTACATCTATATAATTGTCTTCTTTATTTGGTATAAGATTGAAATTAGATTGAGAATCCGAGTAGTGAGATATCCCTTTTCATCCTTCTGCAGCTTTAGAATAGTTTTATCCAACACTGCATTTATTTTTGTTGAAAATTCAGTGTCACTGTAAACCCGAACAAAGTTTCAAGTTATTATTTTCTCCGCCAGCTGGTTCTTATTTTATTTCATCCCTTTATAGTGTAATTTTCATGAGATGGCACACCATCATAAATAATCAACCTCAATCATTTTTTACTTTTATTATTCCAACTTTTTCACTGTATTTCTTCATCCTATTTCTAGTTAAATTGCTGTAATCTAAATATCTAATTATGAAATGAAACAATAATAATAATAATAACATTTAATAAAAAATTGTAAAATAAATCAATTCATTACTTGAAATTTTTAAGTGTTGAATTAAGCTATTCTTGCACTGGCAGGATTTTTATTATGTTATCATCATTATGATATTTTAATCCTAACATTGAATAGTACGATATGAACATATTTGTAACAAATCTGATAAGAGTAGAATATTTTGTAAGCACAAATCATTTCATAAATGTGGAGAAATTTCAAAAAGCCTTTGATTAGTTTAAAATTATCCCTTTTGCTCACTTGTATGTGTTTTAATTTTTTATTCCAAGGATTTGGCTCAATGTGTAAAAATCAACAGCTCAGTTTGTTTCTGTACATGTTAGTTTCAGTTGAAAATATTATGTTTTACAGTTATTAATATCTTAAATGTGTAAGTTTTATAGTAAGAGAAGTATGGTATTTGTAAATCATTTAAAATATTACGTTTGGTTTCTCATGATATTTTTCTCTCTTCCTTTTTATTCCTCCTTTTCAAATATCTGTCTACAGACGCCCTTCAGTTGCAAGGTATGCCAATACCTTCAATAATTTCTATGAAAGTCTGCCAGTAATTTTACCACTAATTAGAATAATACACATTAATCTTATAGGCTAGGGATATTTAAGTCACAAAGTAGTAAAATGCACCTCTTATGCCCTTCTTAAAATGTAAGTTATGTTTCTCATCTCTTTTAGCATTGTTAAGTTATTCAATTTGCTGGTTAATTTCAAGTTGAAGATGTAGTATGTACCATAGCTAAGGATTCTTTTCCAAATAATTGATAATATATTGTGCGTTCATGTACATCAGGGCTCTCTGTACTTTTCAGCCTGAGGGCTGCATTAATCATCAAACAGCAGATTGGGGGCCAACTACACACTCAAGGTCCAACTAAAAAAGAATCTAAACATAGATGATGTTTTTGATTATTAATTGAATATCATTATGCATAATAATTTTTCTATTTTAATTCGGTAAAATCATTAATCCATGTAAGCGGCAGCTGATCTTGGCAGAATACACGTAAATTTCTGTGTTTTTTTTTCCGTAGATAAAATCTCTATGGGCTGGATGAGATAGCCTTGCGGGCTGCATTTGGCCCGCGTGCCGTAGTTTGGAGACCCCTGATGTATATCATCACATTCATTTTATTCCATAATTAAAGAATACTTGTATAAGCTGTTTAGTGAATCATGTATTTTAAAATCAGTCAGATTATGATGATGCCTGTCTCCGAAACATGGGCCATATTTTCTCATGTGATAGGGTTTAAATTAATACCAATTGTGTTTCATTTTGCCCCCAAGTTAAGGTTCTCTCTTTGAATTTCATCCGTCTGAGCTTTTTATCCACCCTTTGTATTTTTACCTCTTTCTTTCAACAGTAATACCATTTTCTAAAGTAAAATATATTTGTAATCAATTACGTACTTGTGTCTTTTGCTCACGTGATGCTCATCCTGAAAATTCATTCAAGACTTCTGATTAAATTTTTTTTTCAGCTCAAATATTTCATATTACATAATTTTTTTATTGCCTATAAATGTTTCAGTGGGCTAATTGATTATCTTTAAATTTGCTTTTTGAGGATTGTTTTTGCTTGTGTGTTGTAATTTTACCATTAATACTTTGAGATTTCTGATAACACAACTGAAAATAGAATGTACTGTAAACATATCTCTCCAAAGCTGATTTAAAGCCTGAATTATGAGGATGGATAATTCTGATAAAACTGTTGCAATCAAAACCTCTATTTCAAAAGATTTGTTCCATTTTTGAACATTTGTCTACAGTTATTTGTATGAAATGCTTAATTTTGTACATCATGATCTTAAGTGGCTATCTTGCCCAATGATTCCTTGCTTCCTTCCATATCCAAACCTTTTGGTAAATAATAGTTGAGGAGATCTTAGAATCGAACTTGCTGTTTGGATGATCGCCTTACTGAATACCTCATATAGATATTCTCTCTATTTAGTTCATCATGGAGAATTATATTTAGAGCAAAGGAGAGAAATACATGAACAAATAAAATTAATCTTTTTCTCTTTCTAATGTTCATAAATTATTGAAGAACATTCATTGGGAACTTTTCTTTTTAATTTGCCATCTAGTATGGAAAACTTTCATTTACCCTACCAGATACTAAATTACTTTTAGCTTAGCTGAATGTTGTCCCTGTTTACATTTGAATTCCATGGAGATTAAATTGAGTTGGAAAAGATGAGAAAAGTGAAATCTTTATAGAGATCCTTTGTCCTGGTCACTAGTGACATTGCTTTTCCATGGCATCTCTGAATGAGGTTTGTTACACTATTGTTATAGTGGTTTCTTCAGAATATAACTCCTTATATTCTTCTGTGATATTGCACAGTAAATGTTTTTGCTCTCGCGTCTCATAAAATTTCTTTTGTGGTCTACTGGCTAGGCACTAGTCTACAGCATCATAGTAACACACTTTCAAGATTTCTGGTTATGCAAGATTTAAATTTGTTTTCATAACTGTGCATTCGGATTTCATAGCTCAGTTTCTGTCATTGTTTTGTATTTGTTCCAATTTTGGTTTATCTATGGCCACAAGAAGGTAAAGTGTGTCTTCAATGATACCCCTATATCAGGTGTTTTTCATTTGTTTTTTTGTGTGCAGGTTCAAATTTCCTTTTTGTAAGTTGTCAGTGATCGGACGTCAAGGAGAAAACCTTTGGTACACTTTCTATTTCTTGGTCGTATGGTAAGTGGAAAACATCCTGGGTTCGATGCTAGGACGATGCAAAAATCTGCCCTTTAAAATACATTGAGGTAGTTTTTCATTATTTTTTTTATATACACTTATCGAAAGAATTGAAAGTTCATGCTTTGCTAGAAGATGTATGTTAGGAATTGGTTTAAGAAAAAAAAATTAAATAATACCGTGCTCTTCCTGGGTTTGATGCCAGAGCACATTAAAATCTCTCACATTAGGAATATAAGGGAAAGGTAAGACGTCGTTTGAGGCAGTTGCAGCCAATATTTATGTTTGAATTTTCATAGATAGTTTGAGATGGTGATCTTCTAATATGCTGCATAGTAAGTAGGACCAGGAAGACCCGGGATCGATGCCAGACGAATACATTGCAGCGAATTTTAAGAATATTTTCAATCCTTTTCATTTCTTTTGGGGACCCTCTCGATATGATGCCGACTTGAAATTAGTGTTATCAATATGCTTGCAGTATGCAAGCAACATTTTAGTCGTATATATATATGGGTGAGTCGGAATTGAACCTTTTGGTGTATCCAGATATATAAGGGTGAGTCATGGGAGTGGTTAGAACATCCCCTGCTTCTGCATCCACAACTTGAGGTTTTGTTCCATTCATTTCATTGCATTATCCCTCTTCCTTCAGTATGACTAACAGCTGGAATATTCTAAGATACTGCCATACTTTGTTCTATTTAATGTAAGATATTTTGTGGACAGTTGTCTTGTTGGAGTTAGCTTTGGATGATCTGAAAGTGATACTTTTGCTTAATCTCCAATAGATTCTCATTTAAAAATCAAGATTAACCAAGAAAATTGATGTAGAAACCATGATCCATCTACTCATCCTCCTGTAGCGAAATAAAAAAAAGGAATATATTTTCATCCTTGTGTGGTATGCAACCATGACTTGCAGCTTTAAGAACATTTCCCAAGTTGGATTCCCGGTGAGAGACAATGTGCGAAATGACCTAAGCTGTCGAAGCACTTTTAACAATACTACTACTACTACAACATTTCCCAATTATTGTAAATTGGAAATCCTTTACAAAAATTATAGATGAAATAAGAATGAAGTATTTTATGATCCATACTTTAATTGTTGTAATGCAATGATTATTATTCTGCTTCTAATACTGATTCAGAACACTTAGGTGATTTCAAGATCAGGTTTTTGGGAACCAGTGTAAAATGACATTGTCGACTGCCACTCTTTCAGTTACTGTGTCTGGATAGAACTCTTTAAACATTATTTTACACTTCTTATTCACTTTATGATTGTTTTCAGTTGGCATTCAGGCCCAGAAAAAGACGTTTTGTGTACATGTTTCAGGATTGGTTTTCTCTTTATGTATATGATAAACTCAGCATTGTTAATGTCGGTGACAGACCCTTTCTGCCAAAACTTCTCTCCTTCTCCTTTCCATGTTGTACTTTCTCTTCTTTAATTGATTCTCTGTAAGAGCATAAGATGGTTCTCTTTTGTTGGTATTTTACTTTAGTCACATTTTGTGTAATTTCATCGGAAATTCTTTTCATTTTGTATGTGATATCATTTTGTAGCTCTCTCATACTTAAAACAGTTGTTTGTAATAGCTTTAGTTGTATCAATTGATTGTTGTAAATTTTAATATTACTCTCACTTCTGCTAATGTCAGGCCTTAATTTATAGAATTTGAGGGTAAGGAATTAAGGTTTTGCTGAAATATGATTAGTTATTTATTAAAGATAAAATTCATCATGGCCCCAAAGTTACCATTATAAAATTATTTTAATTGATATTTTTCTAAAATCTATCAGTGTATTATTATTAAATATATGACTTGTCACCTGCTTAAACCTACTTAAATTTTGTTTGGGTTTTTACTTTGAGAAAGGAATAGTTTTGGGATCTATTAAAGTATATCTGTTTAATTAAAAATAGCTTTGTAATTTTCCACAGGGAGAGGCCCTCCGTCTCTTTCCCCTCCCACCTTTTCCTCCACTTCCTTGCATATATGATCCCAGATTTTATTTTTTATTGTCACCTGAAGATGCTTCCTTGGAAGTGAAACCGGTTGTGAAAAGAAAATTCTTGTGGAAATTTACTAAGCTATTTTTAATTATTATGGCTTTTCACAAAGTCTCGCTTTCTCATATTGATTTAATATCTCTTTATGTTTTGATGCTTCCCTTCTGCTTATAAATCTGATTAATTGGTTGAATATTAAAAAACTTTCCTTAGACTTTATATTTTATCTCATAAGTGATGGCCTAAATTTTTTAATGTATTTATAGTTATAGAATTATGAATGAATAAAGACATTATGGAAATCTATTCATTTGAATTCACTGAGAAATTAATTTAAATGTTGTTAGTTATATAAGTATAGATTTACAAGTCTTGTTAGTTAATTTTTTGCTTTCAAAGTGTTAAAAAATAATGTTCAACCTCTTCCTGAATTCATGTAGCAATTCAAGTCTTGAGAGAGAGCGGGACTCTGATGATGAGAGTGTTGCGACTGGTCCCTTGGACAGGCCTCCTTCCCCCTCTGCACCCCCTTCATCGTCTGTCATGGATGCTTCCATTGTGTCAGATGCTCTCTCTGCTGCAATGGATGCAAGGAGTGACAGATCAGCAGATGATGACCACAGCGAAACATCAGGGAGGAAGCGAGGGTAAGTGTTTTATAAATAAATGTGATATATAGCCTTCATAGTGAACTTTAACTTAGTTCCATCAATACCAAAGTGGTAGTTCTGTGAAGAGCATTTTCTGGAGTTGAAAATGAATTAAATCTAAAATTTTCCTAACTCATTTTTTCTATAATTTCAAACACAAATATTGGAATGAATCTTTTGGACCTGTACTCAATTGGCCAACAAATACTGTAATTCTGATGACTAATTTTCTATGCACTTAATAAAATCAGTAAGGGAAGTTGCATATGTAAAACATGAATTAGTTGTGCAAAGAATAGAAGTCAAGTTATGCAAATATTTAAATGTAATAATTTATTCAAGTTTTTTTATGTACAAAGTATCAATGAAAGGAGATACCCTCTTATAAGATCATGGAAACCCTTACACATCCAGTTCTGCTCATTAATAAGTATAAAATTGAAGAAAGAACAGCTTTGTGAGCTCCATGATATTAGGTAATATTGGCTCTGTAAAGAGGTAGGCAGTTTCCATGGACTGCAGTTATGGGTGTATGTGGTGCTTAGGCTTACTGACAACTATAATTTAATTGTACTAGTTCAGAAAAACAAGCTGCCTAAATATCTGAAATGTATTGTTAAACTATGCTTTTAAAGGAAAATATGTAGTTGAAATCACCTTTGGCTGTTGCATTAAACATTTGTTGCTTCCCATTTCAAATGTATGTAAAACAACAATTAATAAAGAAAAATATCTCTTTAAGGTACTGTTATTTTAGCATCAACATTTTTTCATCATCTACCATAATATTATTTGTCCTCGTGTTGTTTTTTATTATGATGAACTTATGATTGATTGGTTTGAAAAGAGAATTCTCGGTATCTGGTTGATCATGAATGAGAGTTGCTCAAAAGAACCTTACTCTTCAAACGTAATCATTGAGATCTAGCTTGACTTGATGGAACACCGTAAGGAAAGAAATAACTTGTAGTTTCCTTACCTCTCTTCAATTCAAGTTTAATTTAAATTTTAATGATGCCATACATTTTGATCTTGTCACAAAAATGGCTTTTAGTATTCAAATATAAATCCAAGCTCTCTTAAGTTTATGATTACTCACCAGTATGCAAGAATGGTACTTTTAATTGCTTACCTATGTTTTATATGCCAGGAAGGTGCTTGCTCGTTCTCATCAGCAATTGAAGCGCCTTTTGGGTTCAACAGTGAGGCGAACTGTAGATAAAGCTCGATCAATAGCTCAGGTTAGAGCCCATGAGTCAGGTGGACACGCTAGGTCAATGCCTCGTCTGGGGACGGACTCATTGCAGCGGGAAAGCAGAAGGCACGAAGACCCTGCTGAACGCCTTGCTCAGCAGGCCATCATAGACCAGCCTAAGGTAACGATAACATTCTGTCATTTTTTACAATTTCAGGAAAATAAGCTATTATTCTTAGGTAAAATTTAACTAATCCTCAACATGTTATCCCAATATGTGTCTGTATATATAATTTATAGTCAAACCACAAATTTTGGCCACTTCTTCCATATTTGTATTAAGGACCTGAAAAGTTTTGAGATGACTATTTGAAGTGGTGAGATTGAAATTCAATTCATGCTTCAGCATCCAATCCTAAAACTTTTAAAAGACTAGGAAAACATTTATTGAAGACTCTTAACATGGAATATTGGTCAAAGCTGATAAAGGAAGGAAATCGTTACTAGCAACCATCACTGAGCTATAATGATTTGGTTCTTTTCTGGGGGAATTCAATGTGAATGTTCTTTTCATCCCATCTTAATTGAGAGAATTGAGAAGAGAGAGAATTAAGAGAGAATCTAGTAGGGTATCAAGTAAAAATAAGAAGAATGTAGTTAAGAGACAATAATAATTTAAAAGAGAATTCTTGGGGTTAGATGATACATATGTTTCTTAGAAATTTGTTTTTTACAGTTTGTTCATTTCTCTTTGATTTTGCTTTATTGTCCTTTATTATAACACTGTGTATATTTTTTGTTCTTTAAATAACTTTCTGAAATTGAGACAAATTCAAATTGTTATAAATTTATGCTCTAATCTTACCTTAATGATTAATTTTTAATGAGGAGTTGAAAGATAAATCAGTGATGTAATCTAGAATTCAGATAGTTTGATGCTTTCCTGGCGAAATCCATAAAATATTTCTTAGAGAAAGACTTTGATGCATTTACTTTCCCAAAACTTAGGATAACTCCTAAACTCTTTTAATGATGTTTAGCAAAAAAATTGTTGTTGATAATTTTAGGTCAAACTGAAAATGCAGTTACTGCAATTACAGTAAAACTACTGAGATATTTAGACTTAGCTTCTGAACATGTAATTTAAAAACTTGATACAAGCATTGAATTTATTTTCTATGACAAAATTGAAGGATGGCATTAAGTTATAAATGAATTGATGATTTGAAAATGTGTTTAATATATCAACATATTTATTTCTTCCCAAGATATCATATATATTAATGGTTCTGTACTATATACTTGGAGCAGTTAAGATAGATGTACAGTAAAAGTCCATTATAACGAGTATGGCATATAACGAGAGTTGCATTATAGCGAGTGATTTTTTTGGCTGTTGTCCATCTCATAGCAAAAAAGATAAGGATTTATGTTCATTATAACAAGTGGTTATTTCTGAAGTATCGGTATAACAAGTGTTTCTATATTTGTCCATGTTTCTATATTTGTCTTGTAGGAGGCATATCTTGGAATCGTCAACGTATGTGAGAGACAAAGTCCGACAAGTAAATGTTAATGGGAGGTGCATTATCTCTTCAAAAAGCAAAAAAAAAATTGAATGCAACAATTATCATTACCTTATTCATGCATTTTTTCCCAACTTGCCTCCCTCACCAATGGAGTTTTTTTTTAATTTTTAACCTTTCTCACCTTTACCATTGTAAAGGTGAGAAAAGTTAAAAAATTGAGGAATATTACAAAAAAATATTTATTAGCTTGAAGTGAGGGATGGATCGACTTGTGCATTTATTTGTCTTAGCTCTCTCGTGGGATAATTTTTATATCAAACCATGGGCAGATGTAGGGGAAGAGGCAAATACTTCCTCTTAGTGGTTGGAATGTTAATCTCCATCATTAAATGCACTTCTATAAGCAATATTTTCTGATATTGACAGTAAATTTAAAGGAACTCCATTTTGTAACCAAGTGATGCTTAGCTCGTCTTTAAATATAGTTCGAAAAACTTATGCTCTGTCGTCTCAGCCGTACTTCTAAAATATTACTTTCACTTCGATCAGCCATCCTTTCATTTTCAAGACGAACCCCTTTTACTTTGGTCTTTTTGTTTTTACTCAATCTTTTCTTCTTTCTATTTCTTTGTTCATTTTCCTATCATCCTGAGTCAGCTTTTCTACCACAGACACGTCTATGTTGATGCATTTTTTAATATTTTGAATCTTTTACTTCCGTATATCTTAAGCATTGTTGTCTTATTCCTTAAATATTTGGTCCATACTTTAATGTAAAATAAGGTATTATCTGGGAATTAATTATTTTTATGGAAGTAATTGAGAAAACTAGAAAAATCGCTTGAGAATAATGTGCAAAGTGTTACATATTTGAAAAACGTTATTTATATTGCAAAAACTATATTTTAAGAACACTAGACTATATTTGACATGGAGCTATGCTCTCTATCTTGTTTTCTAACTTCTTCATGCTTTAATATGTATCGAATTTTACATCGCATATTTTATGTTGAAGAGCAATTACATATACAGTAAAGAGTCAAATGATTAAAGAACATGTTAGTTTTTCAAAATATATTTATGTTGAATGAAATCTCATAGTAAAGTTCTGTAAATCTTAATCTTCAGCTGGTGTTTTCTTCCTTTGCAATTTAAATTTGGTCACAACCAAATAACATGTGTGCTAGTATTATGTGTTAGCGTGCTCGGAAGTTGCAATAAATATGCAATTGTGGCATGGAATTCTAAAGGTTAGGAAGCGCTGCCATAGAAGGTCTCATCTTTACCAGCACATATCCCTAGAACCAGTTTTTCATCAGACTTCCCTAGCGAGTGTGTGATAGACAGTGTGTGTGGATAAATAGTCTCATGCCTTTACTAGTGCTCCGGGGATGCAGTTTATCTGTCTGAGAGGGGATGGAATAGGGTGGCGAGGATATCTAATGAAAGACATCTTGTGGGAGAGGAAGCAGATGTGTGAGGAGACATCTTTTCTCTCTGATGTTTGGCTTCTCGGCTCAGCTCGGGAAGTGTGATACTTGATTCAGCAAATGCAAAAGCTAAGGCTTTAAGCTAGTTTACTTTTTCTTTTTTCCTAAATCATTGAAATTCAAAAATTAATTGAAAAAACAGTTGCTTTCTTAAAGTAATCAGGTGTTTCTTTCCATGAAAATGGCTGATGAAAATTTAACATACACGAAGTAGTTGCATAAAATATTAATCATATCTTCCAAAGGAATTTTTTTGAACCGTTGTACTTCTTATTTCAGATTTTTTTCAACCCTAAACATCAGCAAATTGAATTTTGGGGTTCACATTACTGTTTGCATTCCATCCTACAGAAGAAGAAAATTGCTCAAGTTAATATCTTCACCTTCCTTTTTGCCCCTTCCAGAATTTTGTTTCGCATCCCTGTCGGAAATATTATCCCCTCTCTAAAGAGCTCCTTTTATATTTCAATGGCGCTTGGGAAGTTCTATTATGGATGTAAAAGCAATCAGGCAGTTAAAAATAGCAACTGCAGGGAAATGAATTAAGAAATCTGGCATTGTGGGGGGTTAGCTTCTAAACCAAGTCCACGAAAAGCTTGATATATTCAATGGCAGTGGAAGTGCTGCCAAATGCAGGGTATTTACAAGATAATCTGGGGGAGAGATCGTGGTACAAGGCACTCTTGCGAAGATAAAAGAGTCCTTGGATGCTGCAAGGGAACTGTGAACTTTTTTAGTAGTAGTGTGCTGTGAATAAATGAGGTGTGAGTGGATTCTGTGTAGCGTTGATGGGAAAAGGAGCAATTGGTATGCAAAATGTCTTGTTTTACATGCACCCCCTGCTGGATGATGGATGTATGGGCTCTGGCTAATCTTCCTTGTACTCTCTTTGTTTCGTGCTGAATCCAGTTGTCTCTTATTCAGAGGGTGCTTTCTTTCTAAATGGGAGCTGTAATTAGAGACGTCTGTCTCTGCTTCGTCCCTCCTTACATCTTATCCTCTTGTCTTTTTGGCAATGACCCCTCTAGTCAGCCCCAGAATTTTGGAGTTCCCATCATAATTCCTTTGGGATTTGTTTTCATACATACCTGGCACCAAATCATTTGATCCAGGTTCAGTGGGAATATAGTAGATAATGATACGGATTCCAAGGGTAACCTCTCCTCCTCCCTCATGACATTCCATATGAAGTAGGTGAATGAAAAATATTTCGAGAAAAAATTTGATATAATACCCTTTTTCCCAACTGTTGGTGGCTGGATAAGGGAGAGCAAGTAGCCAATGAGAGGCTTCCACCTCAACTTTCCCCTCCATGTGGTCGACCAGTGTTGCCAGTACTTGGAAATAAATGCATATTTACACAGTTACTTTTCGACGATATTGAGGAATAATTATCCACATTATATTAGAGCTGGGTTTCCCAAACTTTTTCTGCAATGGAACACTTTGCAAACCTGGGAAGTTTAACGGAACACTTAGCTTATTTTTAGGTTAGGTAATTCTACTTGCAAATTAAAAAAAAATCATTGAATTACTAAAAATTATTTGTTTAGTAATTATTTTAAAATATAAAACTATAATATTATAATATAAACCTCAAATGTGAATAAATAATGCATTTTATGACTTTTATTCTCTAATTCTCCATTAAGACTTCAAATTTTTGCAGAACACCTATTCAGGTTCAGCAGAACACCGGTGCTCTGCGGTACATAGTTTGAGAATCCCTGTATTAGAGGATGCACTTTGGTTATGATTTATGAATTAATGAAATAATATTTTTGACACAAACATTTGACGTACTTTTTTATGCATTCTGAAGCATTTGCTTAAGGATTAAAAAACCCTACAGTATGCAGAATGAAAACACTTCGTACTTTTCCACAGAAAATACCACGTCCACGTACCATCGTACCGCAGAAAAGTACGAAGTGTTTTCATTCTGCAAATGGCTTTCCACGAAGTCACGCCTTCTCATATCGATTATACCCTACAGTACCATTCTGCCCCACTCGCTGCCCTTGGATTAAAGAGAATGCACATTTAGAGATCGGCTATAATGAGTACTCTCAATAAGGAGTACTTTCACATTTTGGTCAGCTCTCATTATAACGGACTGTTTACTATAGGCAAAGGCATCAAGCAGTCACAAAGGTCCTTACGAGTGGGATGGAGTTCAGCGCATTCAAGAGCTGTGGAGTCAATCAGCAAATGGAGGAACTGCCCCTCCTGGTGGCGGTGCCAGTGGGTCTGCAATTTGGTGCATGAAATTCTCTTGGTGTGGGCGTCTGCTTGCCAGTGCTGGCCAAGACAGGGTTCTTCGTATTTGGGTGCTACGAAGTGCTTGGCCCTACTTCCAGGATATGCGGACCAAGTATAATGCAGAGAAGGTGACTCACCTGAGCTAATAATTTATGCTGAAATGTTGAAATCTGTTCATCTAACAGTTTTTCTATTACAGTGATATTTCGTTTTTTTTTATCAATCTGCTAATTATTTCTTCTGCCAGGAAAAATTTTCTTTGCTCTTTTATGGATTCACTTCAAGGACTTTTTTAAAGCAACTGAAATTTGGAATTTTGTTTTTATAGATCAGAATTCCAATATAACCAGAAAAAAATTAAAGTGATCAATTTTGGTTAATTGCAAAAATTGTAATATTTTTGCCTTATTTACTCAAGGCCACTTGAGGCCTCTCCCAAGTTGTGTGGTGTCTATTGCTGAAAAGCTATTTCAACTGAGGTATGTCTATTTAAGAAGCCACCTTGCAGCGAGTGGCAGGGGGTGCCTATAAAAAAGGATATTGAATGGATTATTATTTTGGTCGTGAATTATCTTTATTGAATCAAAATTATTAGAGCTATGGCAAAATGAAGAAAAGTTTTGCAACATTTCTTTGTATTAAACAAATAGTCCAAATAGTAAATAGTAGTTAATAGTAAATAGGTGACCAAGGGGATTGTTTAATCAGATTAACCTCTATTAATCAGAGAAGATGAACCACTTTACAAGAGAAATTGGATAGTTCCTCATTAAGAGTGGAATTATCCCTTGAAGTCTCACTATTCCAGGTTCCACTGTAATAACTTATTCAAAAATACAGTCAAATCAAAAATATTAATTTAAATGAATGTTTTTTTGCTCAGGTTTCACCAACGCCATCTCAAGAATCCCTCGTCTCTCAGCAGTCGTCTTCTGAGGAGCAGCAAAGCAGTGCTCCCTCAGACTCTGGCAGTGGCCCTTTCGTTACCCGTCCATTCTGTACATACACAGGACACACGTCTGACCTCTTAGATGTCTCATGGTCAAAGGTACTTGTATTCCTCACTTTCCTCCTTTAATTGGCCCAGAACAATTGCAGTGAATTCAGAATAATACTGTGCAGCTCTCATTTTAGAGATGACTTTTTGGAATCCAAATCTTCGATTGTCTGGGTATGTGCTTTGAGCAACTTGCTATCTTGCGTAAAAATATTATCCTACAAATTCAGAGTTTTACGAGATTGTTCAGTTCAAAGATTAACTGAAATATCTGGCTCCTGGTCATGATTTCATCAGACGTTTTTCTTTTATGTTTTAGGGCTCATTATTCAGTATTTATTTATGGAAATATGATTTAATTATGAAACATTTTCTGCAAACCCAAAAGCAGAATAATATGTCACTGGAGCCACATCTAAACAAAAGTTTTATTGAAATGAAAATTATTCAGTGGTTATCACAGGGTGGCCACAGGACCTTGAAACCTTGAGAACCTTGAAAAAACCTTGAATTTTTGCTGACCTTGAAAAACCGTGATAACGCCTTGATTTTTTTGCAAAACCTTGAAAAATCCTGATCCAACTCGTTATCCTGAAATAAACCACTTATTCACATTCTGGCACCAGAGCTGCCTGCGCGAAAACTCCGAAACCTCATACATAAACCACCCTTGCCATTCATGCCGCTGATTCATGAACATTAATTTCCGGGTAAAGTTTGAAAGTTGTGCCTTGTTTTTGTTGGAATAAATTCCAAATTTCAATTGAAGAATTGAATAAAAACAAAAAACTGTATTTTGACCTTGAAAACTCCTTGACCTCACCTGGGAAAACATTGAAATTACCTTGTTTTCTTTAACCAAAAAATTGTTTGTCTCTCAATATTATGACGTTTTACTAGTGATTATAGCACATTTTTCACTCACTTAACTATTACATTTTAAAAGTATAAATATATTTTAAATCTAATCCCATAATATTTCCTGGACTGCTGTCAAATTCCTCTCTATTCCTAATATTTGGCCTTGGAATAGCTATTGCAAGTACACCCATTATTCAAATATCTGTTTGATTTAATTTGTTCTTCTCTACATCAGTTTAACAACATATAGTTTCACAAATGTACTATGGAGATAATTGAAATTTGAGTTCAAGGTTATTCTTATAATCGTAATTATTTTTCAAAAGTATTTTTTCATGTCGTAAATGGTGCAGAATGACAGCTAATCTCCTTCATAATTCATCCTTTATTTACAGAGCTACTTCATCCTATCCTCATCTATGGATAAAACTGTTCGCTTGTGGCATATTTCCCGCAAAGAGTGTCTTTGCTGTTTTCAACATATTGATTTTGTCACTGCTATTGTCTTCCATCCTCGAGTAAGTAACCTTTCTTACTGGTGAGTCACTCTATCAATGATCCATTGCTCAATTTGAGAACTGTTTTCATCTTTGGAGAAGTAAAGCCATTGTTTAAATTGGTTTGTTAATTTCTGGGAAGAGAACAGAAACCTGGGTAAATCCAGTTTATGTAAAATTTATTTTGAAAATGGAGATATTGTTTAAATTAAAAAAAATCATCTACCTTTTACATTTCTTCATTGGGAAACCCTTTCAAAGGAAATTATAGCAAAGCTAACTCTTCAATTGATCTCTTTTTGATGTATTTTTACTTTTATTTCAGGATGACCGATATTTCTTGAGTGGTTCTCTGGATGGGAAGCTGCGCCTTTGGAACATCCCTGACAAAAAGGTCGCTGTGTGGAATGAAGTTGACGGCCAAACCAAGCTCATTACTGCTGCCAATTTTTGCCAGGTCTATATCTAATTATCTAAAAAACTATTACTACTGAATTAATTTATTTTCTTTAATATCGTGAAAATTTTGGCAGTGAACATTTTGTAAAGGTGGAATAATGGAACCACATTACTGCTTGTAAAAATTGCTACACCCAGAAATTATGGAAAGAATGAATCTATACCATATGAGTTTCTACAAATGATAAAAGATGCCTTTTAACCCCAGTCTTCTAGTGTATTGTAAGGGTCAATATTGGGTCCTCTCCTTTTTTAATTCTAGTTAACGACCTGCCAGGGTATCTAATGATAAACGATGTCAACAATGTACTAATGTATGCCGATGCTGTTAATGTTTTCATGGCTATGGGTAGTGATCCTACAGGCCATGAAGGACAGATACAAGGTGATCTGTTAACATTGATAAGACGGAAACAGTGCCTTTCTGCTCATCACAGTCAAGGCATGATATAGGTTCCTCTTCAGACCTAAATTTGTTATTCGAACATAATTCAGTTCTTAGGTATTCGTCTTGCTTGACAATCGATCTTCAATTGGGATATGCACTTGGATTAATCTGATAAAAACTAAACTTTGTACGATACCTATCTTTGTGCTAACTTAGTTTAGAACTTCTAAAAAAGTATATTATGTAAATTTCTATTCCTGTGTTTCGTAAGGAATAGTTTTGTGGCCGTCTTCCTCCCTAATAAGTGACACTTTGAAAGTTCAGAATCAATAATCAGGACTATTAGTAATACTCTTTATATAGTGCAACTTACTGTTTGAATAATTTCGTATTTTTCAACACCCCTTCAATTTTTGCTCACAATTCAATGATTTTTACCTGGCAGAATATTTTGTATAACCTCCATGCTCCATATCGAAACACAAAATAATTCTCACATGAGCTGAAGGTTAGCGACATAAAATTTTATAATGATATGCCAACTTTGATAAAATAATACGTCCTTCCTTGTTTTTAAGATAGGTGTATATCTATTATATATAGACGCTTCTCCAGATATACCTATATCTATTATATATAGATGCTTCTCCGGATTCATTCATATATATAGCTATATAGATAGGATACTAATTCACAGGCTAAACTATAAGCGTCATTGGCTTGAAATTTTTTATGACATATTGGCCATAACGTGTAACTTCCAGAAAAATTGCGATTTTGAAGCTCAGTGTCATGGGTTCGATTCCAGAGGGCCCCAAAGTCCCGATTTTTTCCCGTTTAAATGCATTGCTTTGATTTTCGGGAATTTTTAAAAAATACTTCCCGGATAGGTAGAAAATCTAAACTCAAGGAGCCTATATATATATGGTCATGATCTATCGGAAACATAAATGAGTTTTACGGAAAATATCCTGGGTTGGATGCTAGGTCAAGGCAAAAATCGGCCGTTTAAAATGCATTGTGGCGATTTTTAAGATTTTTTTTGGACCCCTTCCCGATGGCATGGAAACTTGAAATTCGGCATGAGGTTGGAGATTATACATATATTTGATAGACAAATTTTACATATTCACTGATGGTCCTTGGTTCGATCCCAGAGAGCAATTTACGTTCATCAATGCATTTCTTATGGATATAACAGAAAAAGGTTTTAGGTACTTCCCGGCATGATATTGACTTCAAACTTTGTATGAAACAAGATGAAGTTTTAATTAGTCATACTGTGCATTCACAGCTACCAATATTTCCTGGGTTCAACACCAGGCGTCTCTACAATCAGTAAATTATCCGATTTTTAAGAATTAATTTAAACTCTTTCCCAATAATAATAAAACATGAAATTAGGCAAATAGATAGAGAACATTGATACATTTGAAAAACATGTTTTAGATTTCCAAGATCGTCCTTGGTTCGAATCCAGAGAGCCATTTACATTATTGAAAAGTAGAACGTCTTTTGAGGCAGTTGTAGCCAATATTTCTGCTTGAATTTTCACACATATTTAGAGATGGTGATCTTCTGTTGTACTGCATAGTAAGTTCACCAGTAAGACATGGGTTCGATGCCAGATGATGAAATTTCAGCAAATTTTAAGAAAAATGTCAATCCTTTTTTTTTTTCTTTTGAGGACCCTCCCGATATGATGCCGATATGAAATTAGTTTTGTTGATCTGCTTGCAGTATGCAAGCTACATTTTACTCGTATATATATATATATATATATATATATATATATACATAGTGATAGTGATCTTCTATTATGTTGCATAGAGAGTATTACCAGAAAGATCCGGGTTCGATGCCGGGCGGCAAATATGTCTCCCGTTTAAAATACATTGGTTTAGTATTTCATTATTTTTTTGATGCAATTATCGAAATGATAGGAAGTTCGTACTTGGCTGGAAGATATATGAAAAGAATTGGTTTTAGAAAAAAATTTAGATAAGACCGTACTGTTCCTGGGTTCGATGCCAGAGCATATTAGCATTTCTCTCATAAGGAATATAAGGGAAAAGTAGGACGTCGTTTGAGGCAGTTGCAGTTCGTATTTCTACTTGAATTTTCACACATAGTTACAGATGGTGATCTTCTATGGTTCTGCATAGTAAGTATGACCGGGAAGACCTGGGTTTGATGCCAGACGAATAATTTGCAGGGGAAATTAAGAATATTTTCCATCCATTTTTTTTTTCTTTTGAGGACTCACTCTATGTGATGCCGAAAAAAAATTTGTGTTATCGATGTGCTTGCAGTATGCAAGCAACGTTTTACTCGTATATTTATATAGACGCTTCTCCGGATATCTATTATATATAGACGCTTCTCCGGATATACCTATATACGAGTAAAATGTAGCTTGCATACTGCAAGCAGATCGGCAATACTAATTCCATATCGGCATAATATCGGGACGGTCCTCAAAATCAAAAAAAAAGGATTGAAATTTTTCTTAAAATTCGCTGACAATTCATCGTCTGGCATCGAACCCGGGTCTTTATTGTGAGCTTCTCTGCAGATAAAAAGAAGATCACCATCTCTAGCTATGTGTGAAAATTCAAGCAGAAATATTGGCTACAACTGCCTCAAAAGACGTTCTAATTTTCACGAATGTAAAGTGCTCTCTGGATTCGAACCAAGGACGATCTTGGAAATCTAAAACATGTTTCTGAAAGTTATTTATGATTTCTATCTATATGCCAAATTTCAAGTTTCTATATTATTGGGAAAGGTTTCAAAATAATTCCTAAAAATGGGATCAACTTCTGATTGCAGAGACGGCTGGTGTCGAACCCAGGACACATTGATAGCTATGAATGCCCTGTTTGATTTCTAAGGATTTGCTCTATTAACATGCAAAGTTTGAAGTCGATAGCATGCCGGGAAGTGCCAAAATTTTGTTTCCGTTATCTCCGTAAGAAATGCATTGAGAAATGCAAATAGCCCTCTGGGATCGAACCAAGGACCATCAGCGAATATGTAAAATTTGATTATGAAGCATATTCATGATATCTATCCATATGCCGAGTTTCAAGTATCTATGTTATCGGGAAAGGATCCAAAAAAAATCTTCAAAATCGCCGCAATGCATTTTAAACGGCCGATTTTTGCCCCGACCTAGCATCGAACCTTGGACCATGTTCGGCGATGTCTTTTTTATTTTCGTTGGATATTCACGGCATCTAGTGATCCCTCGAATTTCAACTCTCTACCTTTCCGAGAAGTGCCTCAAAAAAATTTTCCAAAATTTTCACCATATATCCTTATGGAGAAAATCGGGACTTTGGGGCCTTCTGGAATCGAACCCATGACACTGAGGTTCAAAGTTGGATTTTTTCTGGAGGTTACACGATATGGCCAATGTATCGTAAAAATTTCAAGTCAGTGGCACTTGTGGAACATGCCTAGACTTTTGATGCCCTATGAATGAATGAATGAGTGAGTGTGTATATAGGTATATCCGGAGAAGCGTCTATCTATTATACGAGTAAAATGTTGCTTGCATACTGCAAGCACATCGATAACAAAAGTATTTTGTCGGCATCACATAGAGTGAGTCCTCAAAAGAAAAAAAAAATGGATGGAAAATATTCGTAATTTCCGCTGCAATTTATTCGCCTGGCATCGAACCCAGGTCTTCCCGGTCATACTTACTATGCAGCACCATAGAAGATCACCATCTGTAACTATGTGTGAAAATTCAAGTAGAAATATTAACTGCAACTGCCTCAAATGGCGTCCTACGTTTCCCTTATGTTCCTTATGAGAGAAATGCTAATGTGCTCTGGCATCGAACCCAGGAATAGTACGGTGTTATCAAAATTTAGAAGTTAGAAGATCACTATCTCTAACTAAGTGTGAAAATTCGAGCAGAAATACTGGCTGCAACTGCCTCAAACGACGACTGACTTTTCCCTTACATTCCTTATGAGAGAAATGTTAATGTGCTCTGGCATCGAACCCAGGAATAGTACGGGCTTAAGAAATTTTTTTTCTTAAACCAATTCTTAATATATATCTTCTAGCTGAGCGAAAAGTTCCTTACATTCCGGTAAGTGCATCAAAAAAATTAATGAAAAACTATCCCCATGCATTTTAAATGCGGGATTTTTGCATCGTCCTAGCATCAAACCCAGGACGTTCTCATTAGTAGTCATTAATGTTTTTAATAGTTCTTGACCATATCTGTAAGCTCCTTGAATTTCGATTCTTTACCTGTCCGGGAAGTATTATTTAAAAAATTTTGAAAATTGCCACCATGTATCCTTATGGAGAAAATCGGAACTTTGGGACCTTCTGGAATCGAACCTATGTCACCGAGGTTCAATGTCGGCTTTTTCCTGGAGGTTACACGTTATGGCCAATATGTCGTAAAAATTTCAAGGCTGTGGCACTTGTGGAACATGCTTAGACTTTTGATCCCCAGTGTATATATATATATATATATATAAGTATATCCGGAGAAGCGTCTATATATAATAGAAGATATATATATATATACATTCATAGGGGATCAAAATTCTAACCGTGTTCCACAAGTGCCACTGACTTGAAATTTTTTCGACGTTATGGCCATGACGTGTAACCTCCAGGAAAAAGCCGACATTGAACCTCGGTGTCATGGGTTCGATTCCAGAAGGCCCCGAAGTCGTGATTTTGTCCATAAGAATACATGGCGGGGATTTTCGAAAATTTTTTTGAGGCACTTCCCGGAAAAGGAGAGAGTTGAAATTCAAGGGACCGCTAGATGCCGTGCATATCTAAAGAAAACCATAAAGACATCTACGAATATTATCCTTGGTTCGATGCTAGGTCGGGGCAAAAATCGGCCGTTTAAAATGCATTGTGGCGATTTAAAGATTTTTTTTGGACCCTTTTCCGATGGCATAGAAACTTGAAATTCCGTATGAGGTTAGATACCATAAAAGTATATCATAATCAAATTTTACATACTCGCTGATGGTCCTTGGTTCGATCCCAGAGGGAAATTTAAATTCCTCAATGCATTTCTTACGGGGATAACGGAAACAAATTTTAGGTACTTCCCGGCAAGATATTGACTTCAAACTTTGCATATAAAAAGATCAAGTCAATACAAATCAAACAGTGCATTCACAGCTATCAATGTTTCCTGGGTTCGACACCAGGTGTCTCTGCAATCAGAAGTTGATCCGATTTTTAGGAATTATTTAGAAACCTTTCCCAATAATATAGAAACTTCAAATTCGGCATATAAATAGAGATCATAAATAAAATTCTAAAACATATTTTAGATTTCCAAGATGGTCCTCGGTTCGAATCCCGAGTGCCATTTAAATTCGTGAATATTAGTACGTCTTTTGAGGCAGTTGTAGCCCATATTTCTGCTTGAATTTTCACACATAGTTAGAGATGGTGATCTTCTATTGTGCTGCATAGTAAGTTCACGGTAAAGACCCGGGTTCGATGCCAGACGCTTAAATTGAAGCGAATTCTAGGAATATTTTCAATTCTTTTTTTTCTTTTGAGGACCGTCCCGATATGATGCCGATATGAAATTAGTGTTGTCGATCTGCTTGCAGTATGCAAGCAACATTTTACTCGTATACCTAGATAGATAGATAGATATAACGGAAACACATTTTAGGTACTTCCCGGCATGATATCGACTTCAAACTTTCTATGAAATTAGATCAGGTACTAGCAAGTCATTTTGTGCATTTTACAGCTTCCAATACGTCCAAGGTTCGACACCAGGCGTGTGTACAATAAGTCATTGATCCGATTTTTAAGAATTATTTTGAACCCCTTTCCAATAATATTAAAACTTGAAATTCGGCAAATATATAGAAAATATAGATACATTTCGAAAACATATTTTATAATTTCCTAGATCGTCCTTGGTTCGAATCCAGAGAGCTATTAACATTCGTGAAAAGTAGGTCTTCGTTTGAGGCAGTTGCAGCCAATATTTCTGCTTGAATTTTCACACGTATTTAGAGAAGATGATCTTCTGATGTGCTGCATAGTAATTTCACCAAAAAGACCCGGGTTCGATGCCAGATGAATAAATTGAAGCGAATTTTAAGTATATTTTCAATCAATTTTTTCCTTTCTGGGACCGTCCCGATATAATGCCGTTATGAAATTAGTGTTGTCGATCTGCTTGCAGTATGCAAGCTACATTTTTCTCGTACTTATATATATATATATATATACACTGGGGATCAAAAGACTAACCATGTTCCACAAGTGCCACCGACTTGAAATTTTTACGACATATTGGCCATAACGTGTAACCTCCAGGAAAAAGCCAACATTGAACCTCGGTGTCATTGGTTCGATTCCAGAAGGCCCCAAAGTCCCGATTTTCCCCATAAGGATACATGGTGGCGATTTTCAAAATTTTTTAAATTATGCTTCCCAGACACGTAGAGAATCAAAATTCAAGAGGCTTACAGATATGGTCAAGAACTATTAAAAACATTAATGACTACAAATAGGAACGTCCTGGGTTCGATGCTAGGACGATGCAAAAATCCCGCATCTAAAATGCATGGGGATAGTTTTTCATTAATTTTTTTGATGCACTTATCGGAATGTAAGGATTTTCTCGCTCAGCTAGAAGATATATATTAAGAAATTGTTTAAGAAAAATAATTTCATAAGACCATACTATCCCTGGGTTCAATGCCAGAGCACATTAAGTTTTCTCTTAATAAGAATATAAGGGAAAAGTAAGACGTCGTTTGAGGCAGTTGCAGCCAATATTTTTGCTTGAATTTTCACACATACTTAAAGATGGTGATCTTCTATTATGTTGCATAGGAAGTATTACTAGTAAGACCCAGGTTCGATGCCGGGCGGTATATATGTCACCCGTTTAAAATATATTGGGTTAATATTTCATTATTTTTTTTATGAAATTATCGAAATGTTACGAAGTTCGTGCTAGAATAGAAGATGTATGGTAAGAATTGCTTTGAGAAAAAAATGTTCATAAGACCGTTCTATTCCTGGGTTCAATGCCAGAGCACATTAACATTTCACTCATAAGGAATATAAGGGAAAAGTAGGACGTCGTTTGAGGCAGTTGCAGCTAATATTTCTGCTTGATTTTTCACACATAGTTAGAGATGGTGATCTTCTTCTGTGCTGCATAGTAAGTTCATCAGTAAGACCCGGGTTCGATGCGAGACGGTGAAATTTCAGCAAATTTAAGAAAAATTTCAACCCTTTTTTTTCTTTTGAGGACCGTCCCGATATGATGCCGATATGAAATAAGTATTGCCGATCTGCTTGCAGTATGCAAGCAACATTTTACTCATATAATATATCTATTATATATAGACCCTTCTCCGGATATACCTATACGAGTAAAATGTTGCTTGCATACTGCAAGCAGATCGACAATACTAATTTCATGTTCGCATCATATCGGGACGATCCTCAAAAGAAAAAAAAAGAATTGAAAATATTCTTAGAATTCGCTTCAATTTAATCGTCTGGCATCGAACCCGGGTCTTTACTGTGAACTTACTATGCAGCACAGAAGAAGATCACCATCTCTAACTATGTGAGAAAATTCAAGCAGAAATATTGGCTACAACTACCTCAAAAGATGTTCTAATTTTCACCAATGTTAATGGCTCTCTGGATTCGAACCAAGGACGTTCTTGGAAATTTAAAACATGTTTCTGAAAGTTATTTATGATCTCTATCTATATGCCGAATTTCAAGTTTCTATATTAATGGGAATAGTTTCGAAATAATTCCTAAAAATCGGATTAACTTCTGATTTCAGAGACACCTGGTGTCGAACCCAGGACATATTGTAAGCTGTGAATGCACAGTTTGATTTGTAAAGATTGCGATTTTTAAGATTTTTTAAAATCACTTCCCGATAAGATGGAAACTTGAAACTCGGTATATGGATAGAGATCGTATATATCTTTGATGTAGTTATTTTAACGTTCCACTTTTCTCCTTGGTTCGATTCCAGAGAGCCATTTACATTCCTCATGCATTTCTTATGGAGATAACGGAAACAAATTTTAGGTACTTTCAGGCATGATATCGACTTCAAACTTTGTATGAATTAAGATCAACTCCTAACAAGTCATTCTGTGCATTCACAGCTTCCAATATGTCCTGAGTTCAACACCAGGCGTTTCTAAAATCAGGAATTGATCCAAAATTTAAGAATTCATTTCAATCCCTTTCCAATAATATAGAAACTTGAAACTCGGCATGTAGTTAGAGATCATGCATATATTTTATCTACATGTTGAACTTTCCGCTGATTGTCCTTGGTTCGATCCCAGAGAGCCATTTACATTCCTCAATGAATTTCTTATGGAGATAACAGAAACAGATTTTAGGTACTTCCCGGGATGATATTGACTTGAAACTTTGAATTAGGTAATATCAAGTCCTTACAAATCAAACTGAGCAATCAAATCTACCAATGTGTCCTGGGTTCGACACCAGGCTATTCTACAATCAGTAACTGATCTAATTTTTAAGAATGATTTTGAACCCCTTCCCTTTAATATTAAAAGTTGAAATTCAGTACATAGATAGATGTAATAGATAAATTATGAAAAAATATTTTAGATTTCAATGATCGTCCTTGGTTCGAATCCAGAGAGCCATTTACATTCGTGATAAGAAGAATGTCTTTTGAGGCAGTTGTAGCCAATATTTCTGCTTGAATTTTCACACATAGTTAGAGATGGTGATCCTCTGTTGTGCTGCATAGTTTGTTCACCAGTAAGACCCGGGTTCGATGCCAGACGATGAAATTTCAGCGAATTTTAAGAAGTATTTCAATCCTTTTTTTTTCTTTTGAGGACCGTCCCAATATAATGCCCAACTGAAATTAGTATTGCCGATCTGCTTGCAGAATGCAAGCTACATTTTACTCGTATCATCTTATTAACCAATTCCTTATATTCCCTTAATGGCATTGTTTACTGGTTAATCTTTCTTTTCCCTTTTTTTAGAATTTAGTTTATCTAAATGTCCAATTTTTATATTTTCGGTGTCTTATAAATATTGTGGTATTTCCTCTGACAAATAAATAATGATAATAGTATTAATAAATTAAAAATTTAGCCGCAAAATTCTTCAGTAATGTATCTTTAGATTACTGTCATGACATAATAGTGATGTTGATGACATTGTACTTTTGTCTTGTGTAATTATTTCTGTGCATTTTCCCTCTTGCTTAAGCAAACTAAAAATTAAAATTTTTTCTAGTCATTGTTGAAACTTTCTGATTAAATATTTAGCAACTATGTTACTTCTCAACTAGCCAATGTAATTTACTGAACGTATTATGTTTTTCAGAATGGAAAATTTGCTGTGGTGGGGTCATATGATGGTAGGTGTATTTTTTACACCACTGAGCAATTAAGATATCATACTCAAATTCATGTCCGTTCCACAAGAGGCAAAAATTCCAAAGGTCGTAAGATCAGTGGAATTGAACCCATGCCAGGGGAAGACAAGGTAATCTTTTAGAGCATTGTTTATACAATTTCATGTTATAGTTAACATTTTTTTCTATAGCTACTAGTTTTACGAGGGTTTGCAGTAAAGTAGTAGCTTAAAGTAAACGTAGAAGTTAATTTTGAATTATTACATAACTAGTGTATATCCTCATCAGAGAAAGGGAACTGAAATACTCTTAAGAAATGTTTAACTGTTATTGTATGCATCTGATCCTTCTGAATATTAACAATTAAAAATAATCCATCACCTGCAAAATGAAGGAACGAGAAGTCTCCTTCATTTCAAATGATTTGCACACGATTTTGCCTGACTCAGTGAATTTAATCCATCTCCTATTTGAATATCCATCTAGACATAAACTGAATCTAGCTATATAATCACTAAAAATGGCCTTGCCTCCATTTTGTGGAGCTGTACCATTGTACTTAACACGTTCACTGCCAGGTCCGAAGCATATGCAGACCATAGGGACCCGACCCGTGTGCCGGGTCTGTAGCGTTGTCAGAACAAGTCCCTTTGCATTCTACTGCGTCTCCTGGCCTGGGCTACGAGAGACTTATTTGTCTCGAGGCACATAAGGAGGGCTCTAGCCTTAATGCAGGGAAACAGACCATGTTAATTTCTTTATTTTACTCGTGTAACGATGTTTTTAAGTGAAGGTCCATTATTTCTTGTTGGTTAAAAAATTATATTTTCACTCAGTTAAAGAAATTGGAATTAATAATTACTACTTTTATTATCCTAAATAGATTCACTGAAAACTTTGATTTGTCTGAGTATTTTGGATATTTTTCTTCATACTTTGCGGTTAAACTTAATTGCACAAATGGATTTATTTTTATATTTAGTCTCTATCAAGTTTCCATTTAGACTGGGGCATTGATTGTTTGTTAGAAAATTATTTTTAATTTCATACTCTGGTTTCCTCCTAATTGAGAAATATGTTATTAGATTTAAATAATATTTATGGGTCATTCCACGCCAATTCGACAAGGTGATGTCCCTTGAGGTGACCGATTTTGATCAAATTTGGCAGATCACTTTGATTTGATAACAAAATGAAAACCCCCAAGCCGTTTTGTAATTAACGCAATTGTTTACGAAATATTGCAATGTTTAAAAATTGAAATTTTACAAAAGTGCCTTCGCATTCGAAGCCATATCTCCGGTGATATAAGAGCTAAAAATACACAACATAGCTTAATTTAAAGGTCTTGTATTAGAAAAGATAATCATATGAAGGTTTTATAAAATTTAAACAATTTAATAAAGTTTATAACAATTTAAAATTTTCAAGTCGATTTTTGACCGTGTAGCTGTGTCTTCGATTTTTTTCATTTTTTTATATGTTGTACATACAACCCTCCTCTACAATTTAAAAAAATTTGGCGAGGGCAATATTTCATTTAAGAAAGAAAAAAAATTTTTGAGTATAGGCGTGACGCTCGACGCGGCTCCGCGCCGTCCGGCTCGCGCGCTGAACGTTCGGAAGTGTGGCCTCTCTTATCTCAGCACACTTATTCTTCCATCTGCTTCTCACCAATTTTAACTGTTCAACCAATATTAACCGACCCTTTAATTCCCTTCACCCTTGCCGACTGATGTAACCAATAGGAGTCATCACAATCCGGGAAAAGAAAGTCGCTTGGGCAGACTGAACAAGACGTTACAATCCCTCGATCAAACACCTATTTCAAGCAAAAACTGCATAGATCAAGGAAATGTCTGGCGAGGAAATTGAAAAAAAGCTACCACTGCTTTGACATTGTCTTCAAAAGGTGATTCATTCATTTTCATTCATGTTTATAGATCATGGAAATTTAAAAAAACAAACGCTACACTAGTTACAGATGCATAGAACACCTATTACACGTATTATTTTATACCTAATCGCTCACAATTCGACCACAGATGAATCAGAAAGATGTCCATGAATGAAAAAAATCAGTTCTTATATTGCTGAATGAGAAACTGTTGTGTTATTTTAACTGGAGTGATTAGTAAGCACAAGTGTTTCTCCGCTCAAACTTTTCTCCATTGAGTTTTCTGCCTTTGATCCATGGAAAATACCAAATACCATAGGCAATATAAATACGTACAAAGAACGGTAGGTTCAACTACTTTTTAAAACTTCTAAGAAATAAGTGCTAAATGAGATAACGTCCTTACATAACTCAGATTTACATCCTGCTATATACAGTATGCTCATCTCGTTTAGACTGAGAACCTAAAAACAATTTTGATGCAGCGACAGAAAAACATGGACTGGAAATTGTGGGTAACGAAAGTTAGGGTCCATCATAAAATGTTGAAAAGGAGCGAAAAGAGTGGTCCGGCAGAACTGCAATCGTATTGCAGTAAGCTAAAATGTTTTATTGCTTCTATCCCTCCTTTCTCCGTCTTTCATGCTGTCGATTTATAAGAAGGGTCTGTTAATGGGCACGCACCTTCTTGTTCTTTGAAAGGGAAACCTTAGTTGCATTATCTTTTCTAACAAACTAAATAACTTTCTCCCAGCCTGCATTTGAGGCAAATATGATTCCTTACCTGCATTGCTTGCCTTCACAACCTGTTTACGTCTGGCCATCCTGCGAATAACACATATAGTTTTGATTTTTCGGTAGTGTAAGTGTGTTTGTTCCCTGATTGTATTCATAATTCTCTTGAGTAAGAAGAAGTGTAAACCATCTAACCAAGTTCACCTTCCCAAATTTTTTCCCCCAAACCAAAAGAACAGAGTTATGAAGAAGTGCTAAATGTGCTAAAAATAAAAAAGTAAAAACTAATTACATAGGCCGACAAATTTTAACCTTTTTCAGTTACATGGATGGTAACTGGTTTCAGCTAATTTTGAGCTGCTGATTACAGGTATGGTTATACATATACCCTCTGGTTCTTTATTACTTACTAGGAATCAAGAGGATACTGAACGAATGTTTACAACTGGTAATGGGAACCCATTCATGGAAATGAGGAACGTCGTAAAACTGTATTTTGCCTAAATATTTACAAGAGCTAACTGGAATGGAATAATTTGTATGCTTGAATTATAGAACTCTAAAATGAGGGTATGTGATGCCCTGTAACTTAAAAAATATTCAAGGAAAGAGCGTTTAAGTGTGCTTGCAGGCACAAAAATTCATTCTTTTTTGGGGAATTTGTCGACTTTCTGTTTTGTTACTCTTCAAATTCAGTCAAGGAGTATAAATAAATGTTCATATAGTGAATTAATGAACTGATAAACAGTTACATATACATTTGGAGTGTTACCAACCAAAAAATTTAAAGATAAAAATTAACAAAGAAATTACTTGGTTTTTCAATTTTTATGTAAAATACTTAAAAACTGTACATGGTGGACAATTTTCACGTACAGGTTTGAGTTTATCGTAAAAATACAATAAAGAACCAGTAACTATGTCAATGTTACCAAAACCTTGTCGGCCTGTGTTATTTTTGTGAATTTCATCCAGGGAGCCCAGTAACATTGTATGAATGTTTGAATTGTTTTAGGGTGTATTGTTATTATAATTAGTTGTAACTAAAAGTAATTTTGTAATTGAAGAATTTTGACGTATATTATATATATACATTTGTTTTGCTAAAACTTTTTGGAAAGTTAATTACAGTAACAAATTTGATGTGGAAAACTCAGTTTATTTTTAATAACTAGCAGTATAAATTTTAGGAAAATTATTGATTATTTTATGCATATATTATTCGTTATCAGCGTTATTATATTTAAACTCAATCTTAGCGCGTCATTTGAAGTAAAAAACTTCAATGTATGGTGAGAGAATTGACTATCGTCATGCTGTGTGCCAGGTCCAACAACGCTTCAGACCACACAGGTGGGAACAGCCGTTTGGAGCGAATATGTTAAACATTATGAAATGAGATTGATTTGTTACTTACCATATTACAAAAGAATAGGAATCAAACTTCCTTAATATCAGACAACCGTAAATAGCACTGCTGTTTTATATATTGTAAATTGAAGATGAATCAAATTGTTTCTTTTACCTGAATGCGGATAAATGGCTCTCCTTCCATGTACTTTTCTTATGGGCCTATCTTTCCCTCATTCGTATGAGAGTAACTTTTAGTTGTCATGAAGACTGGCTGTGTAACCCACAAAATTATACAAATGGTTTGCTTTTATTTAAAATCTTGCAATTTTGAATCCAAAATGACATTATTCAATAAAAATAAGAATATTTAATTTCCCGCCTTTTGGTACCTATCCCCATTTTATAGGCCCATCATTTCTAATTCAATTTTGTAAGCTAAGTGAAGTCTGCAAACTGTGAATATGACTTTGTGTGTATTTCTTATGAAGGTTTCTTTGAGTCATCCAGATTTGTATAATAAAATTTAAAAATAAATCTATAAGTTCATTGGCTCTCTAATGTAAATTGTATTTTAATTAATTTCAAAATAGCTGTCAAACCCACAAAAGTTTAAAAAGTTTATGCAGCAGTTTTAAGTGCAGATTTCATGATGGAATGATCATAAGTTTTGTAAAAGCTTTTTGGTATCATTAGGAGTAATTTTGTATTACCATGAAGATTTTATAAGGGACTAATTTTTTTAAATTTTTGAATGTATTTCGGTGCATAATTTCAGATTTTGGTCACCTCCAACGACAGTCGCATACGCTTATACGATCTAAGGGATTTGAATCTCTCATGCAAGTATAAGGGATATGTCAATGTGAGCAGTCAGATTAAAGCCAGTTTTAGGTAAGATTTGGATTTATAACTTGTAATAATTTTTCGATATACTATAACTCCTTTTATATGTGTGTGTATGTTATTATTATTATTATTTTTTTGGTGCAGTCTTTTAAAGTAGGTTTTTAATTTAAAATGTTTTATTCATTCAATTTTCCTTTCAAATCTCCATTCATTTGTTTCCATAAAATTACTCCTGCTATAAGATGAAGAATTTGCATGGGGTTGCCTCGCCAACGGGTATAACACAATCTTGCGGCTGAAATATCCTACATCCCTAATCCTATCTCCCTAAATTTCCAAAATTATCAAAAGTTAATTTTTTTCCGATATGAAAGATAAGGTTTAATTCTTCTCATATCTTGTAAAGTCCTTATAAATAGATGCTTTTGCAACAGTTCAGTAAGTAATTTGCCAGTTGTACTTTGTTATTATACAGCAACAAAACTTTACAACCACAGCAAATATGTTTCTCATAAATCTTTGGTATTCCCATCAATTCCTTAAAAAATGTAGTGAGATTTTTCTACTCCTGTATTACTTCTTGAAACCTCACTAAGATATTTTATGGTGTCACTATTTGATTACTCCACCGGGTCACCGCTGAGGCTTGCATTACTCAAAACGCCACAAGCTGCCTCCCTGCCGAAAGTTGGGCATTCAAAAATTGTTCTCCAATTTACTGCATCATTAGACCAGGCTTCTTTTTCTGTAGTATCATATACTGAGGTTTTGTGGTGAAGATCTCTATACAAATCCCGTTTTGATCATGATACACATTACTCTTTTAGTCACTACACTTAAATATCTCAGCCGTGATATTTCCGTCAGCAGCGGCCAACCCACTGGGAAAGGCTGTGTTATGGCACTTTCTCCTGAGAACTTAATTCACAGCTCTTGCATGCTCTTAAAATAGTAGCATAAAGAGAATAGTTTTTGTCAAAATAATTTCCCAAGTACAGTAGAACCCCGGTAATCCGGACACTCGCTAATCCGGAACCCTCGGTAATCCGGACGGTCCATTTGGAGTTATGCAAACCCGCAACTTCTTCTTGTGAACATATATGTAACAAGAAACGTGAGGTGGACTGACTATTTGAAAAAATTCTCCATTGGCTGCAATGATGTGATGGAGAGCGAAGTATTTCGTTTATTGTGATAATACATCTAAGCTGTGATACTTTTCTGAGACAGCATTTTTCCATTAGAGGAATGCTTAATATGCACGAGACTGAACAATTTCGAAAGACAATAAATTTTCAGTTATAGCAGGGTATCACTTCTCAAAACATTACTTTCATTAAAAAGCTATGAGAGAAGAGGCGTAAGAAACAATCCTTCCCTTTGATAGACGTCCAATGAGGATGACCATGCATGGCTATAGAGATCGAGGGCAAAAAAACACTTAGGTCACACGAGAATTATTTTTGGATTATAGATATAGATTATAGTTTAAAACAGAATTCATTCCAGCAGTTCGACAACATATGAAATCCGTCAATTTACCACAACGTTCTTTATTGTTGCTTGATAATTGTTCTGGCCATCCTTTTGCTGAAGAGTTGTGCACTGATGACGTTGAAATTTCTGCAATTTTTTTACTCCCTAAAACGACTGCGCTGATCCAACCCATGGATCAAAATGTTATTCTAAGCATTAAGTTAGTATATCGTAAGTTGCTTCTTACAAGTATTCTTAATGACCCTGTGCAGAATGAAAATTTGGAAACTGCACTGAAAAAGGTAAATTTAAAAGATGTCGTGTTCAATCTAGCTAACTCTTGGGCATCCGTGTCTAAATTATTGATCAGCAAGTCGTGGAAAAATTTACTCCCAAATTTTACTGGTTAGGAAGTTTTAAAAAATGTGCAAAATGAAGAAATTCAGCTTGCGCCACTCATTAATCAGTTACAAAATTCGAACCCAATATCTAACCCTGAAGTTCTTCGGTGGGCTGCTGAGGCTGACCCAGTTTGGCTCGAAACGAAGCTTTAACAGATGACGAAATTATTAAACAGTAACGGCAGAAGATGATGATGACGACGACAATCCTGTAGACTCCGTCAAAATTCTCATTCTGAGACTTTGGTGGAACTCAATACATCATTAAAGTGGGCCGTGGAGCAAATTTTTGAAGCACATGAAATTATGCTCTTTACACGTTTTAGAGACCGTGCACTTGATTTAAAAATAAGAACGGTCGCGCAAAAGAAAATAACTGACTTGTTTGCTCCCTGATAATATTCATTCACTTTATATGTTGTAATACCTTATGTAATATATACATGCATTATCTATACAATATAATTTTTGAGAGAAAATGTTTTTTACGTTATTTTTTGAAAACCTCGCTAATCCGGAAACCCCGCTAATCTGGATGCCTATGTGCCTCAATTCGTCCGGATTACCGGGGTTCTACTGTATGTCACAAATGATTTAGCAGTTTCTTTCCTACCTTTGAAGTTGCGGCTGTGAACGTTTTCCAAGGTCCATCTCGATTGCCACTGAGCAAGAGTTACTCAAAATGTAATCTTGCCATTGATATTTGCACAAATTAGGTTGGATTGCACCCAGTATCTTCTGTTCCTCCAAACAAAATGTGTTAAATGTTTCTGCGCGTAAGAATTAATCCCTTTTCCAGGATTCGATAGTCGAAGAGGGTGCCACAGACTTGGTGCTTCATCAATTTCAAAACTCTTGGCTAAATTAACTTTCTCAATATCAGCTCTCTGTAAATCCCTTGATATTAATAATAATTTTTTTTATTGAATTTTCTCAAATTATACTGTGTTATTTCTGTTTTCATCAGCCTTTCAGATATTGTTCTGCAGACTGCTATTTTGTAATCTCTGCATGCATGTAAAATAATTTTGAAAATTACATTTTAATGTTTTTTGAGAACCTCTAGTAGAATATACCATATTTACTTGAAAATAACACACACCCTTTTGGGTCAAAATCATGGTGCTCGTATGAATTGATGGCGCACTAGATTCAGGCATAGCATTACTGGTTCAAATGTCCAGTAGCACAAGCTGCATCCTCGGCTTGCCCTTATTCCATATAACTTGTCTATCGGCCTACCAATTTGCTATTGATGTTTTGATTGTAAGAACTACTAAAGACAAAACTGTAGGTCAGTAGCTTTCAATTGAAAGGGAATTAGCTAGCCCAACAAACTTTTTAAATGACCAATTTTGAATATGTTAACATGCACATTCATGTACGACTTCTAGCATAGACAACTTCCAGCATTTTGTATACAGTGAATACGATTATAAATATACACATACATCAGCATATATGAGTATAGTACACACATGAATATGGTGTCGCCAATGGCATGGACGCATGTCTTAAGGTGTGCATTACATTAATGCGTAACTGATTTTTTAATATCCAACGCTTGAATTTTGGGATGCACATTACATTCGATGGTGCATTATTTTCAAGTAAATTGGGTATTTCAGTAAATTGTTTTATTGTCAACTTTTGAAAGATTTTGACTATGCTCGAATTAGTTTTGGAATTCCTGGTATGTGCTTAATATATTAGAGCACTCGAGTTATTAAAGCTATAAATAACTATGTATTTGCTCTTTTCATCTGTGTCATATTTTTTCAACAGCCATGATGGAAAGTACATTGTAAGTGGCTCAGAGAACCAGTGTATATATGTATGGAAGACCCATCATGAATATGCCAAGTTTTCCTCTGTAAGAAGAGACAGGAATGACTACTGGGAAGGTATTAAAGGTGAATATTACTGTTTTTAAACTTGTTTATCGTATGAAATTTAATCCGATATGGTAGCTTTGTCAACCAGGGCATATTTTGGTATTCAAATTTTATTTTGTAGACCTCTCATTTGTTAAACAATATCCCTTGTTATTCAAAATAAATTAACGAATTAGAAAGCCAAAATAAAAGGAGAATTATTTATTTATTTATATTCCCTAATGACATTATTTATATTATTTACTAAAATAATTCTCAATATTGTGTTGTTTATTTTATTAAGTTTTAATATGCATGTATATCAGGTATTTTTTGTTTGAAAATTTTAGTACAATTGCAAAATATTTTGTGTGAGATGACTTAAAGCATGGATATCCCATGTTGCTCCTAAAACTCAGGTGAACATTGTTTATGCTTTTTTCCTTCTGGAAATACGTTCATGCATGTCTTAGCCATCTTCTCCAACTCTTAGCCTCAAAACAAATGGTGAGCAGGCTCTGCTTATTGAGTCACTTTGCTTTGATTCCATTCTTAAGAGGTTCCTGATGGCCTCTCTTCTCGGAGACCAAACTCTCGATGCAAAGATTTCGTGACTCATTAAAAGTATGCAGTTATCCAAACATTCAAGATTCTTGGTCTAACTAGCAAAAAATATTTTTTCCACTTCCAAATCTGTCTGCTAGTAAAATAGCTGCTTGCCATTCTGTATGATTGATTTGCATGACCTATATTCCTGCAGTAATTTTCAACGATGAGCATTCTCAAGATAACTATATATTATCACAATAGTTCCTCTCTCCTGGAGGAGAACTGTTTTTTATAAGCATTTAAAATTTGTATTTTGTCTCTCCACATTATGCATTTTTAATCACTTTCAGCAAAAATTTCATTCTGATTTTCTATTCTTATTATTTTTATCTTCTTTCGTCATCTTTACAAGAATTTTTTAAATATATATATTAATTTATATAATATAATATAGCATAATATTATACTATTATAAAAGAACAAATGTGTGAATATGTATATTAATAATTGTAATTTATCTTCAGAATAGAATTTTATTTATTACTGGCGGATTGCCTGTTGTTTCTCAACGGAAAAATGTCATAGATTGTCTCTGCAATGAACACCAAAAGAAAGAAGATGTACCGATTAGAGCAAAACCATTGTCAATAGAAATATAGGAATGATTCATTTTTGTCAATTCTGTTAATAATTTGCGATTGTTTTCGGTGATATCGGAAATTACTGAAATTCAGGGTCATGATTCCTATAGTTAAAATATTCGAAGAGTAAAACCGTTTTAAAACTCTAACTAAAAATTCAGTAAACAATTGCATTGCTGTAACTAAAACTTGGTTGCTACTGACGTATAAACAAAATTGTAAAAAATTAAAATATTCGTACTTTTTTCCGGGGGATTCTTCACAGGTTATTGTTCGTAACAGCAAATGTTAAAATCTCATGCAATTTTTGCTTCTTCATAAAGTGTATTACTAATTATCAGGATTAATTTTAATTTGACTTATATTCTTAATGCATTTGATGGATAAATACAGGAACTTGGAATCAACAATCGCCTTCATTGTCAAGGGGGACGGGTTGTTTACAACCTCAAAAATTTTATAAAATATTAACGCATTTTATCAAAATTCTCGAAATTTCGATTCTTAAACGATATTTCACAACCCAAGTAAGAATCTTTATTCTATTCCCCTTCTTTTGGTGCTTGATTCGACTTTGTGCGACTATTACTTCTAATTTAAATTTTCAAATGAAATAAAGCCTGCTGCGAGGAATTTATGGAAATGCTTTTTCAATTTTTCGGCTCTTCCTTTTGGGTTTTTCCTAATTTTATTTTTTCCTAAACCACCTCTGTACCAAGGCGAGCAAAACAAAAAAACATTATTCAAATCGGTTTTGAGTTTTAGAGGAGGTCACGAACATCATTTCATGTTTTTGTCACTTCTGATTTAAACATCATTGTTTAAGTTTGCATGTGTTCATTTTATCTACCCAAAGATTTATCAGGTAAATGGGGGAAGCTTTATATATTTTTAAATAATTTCTTTTGCTTTAAAATAAATCATTTCTTATTGTTTGAATTTTTTCATTCGTAGTCATAGCTTTATCATAGAATTGCATTTCTTGTGAGTGAAAAATAAATAGTTTTGGGATAAAAAAGTAAAACCAGGATTGTACAAAAATAATTTTAATTTTATTAGAAAACACATAATTTTTACTAATTTTCTGCATAGTTCTGCGTAGTGTTAGCACCCACTTTCTAACAACTACCTCACTTTCTCCATAAATCTCGCAGCTTTGACAATAAATTTCAGCTGGTTTCATGTTCCTTGCATTGAGGAATCAGATAACTGGTTACATGTCAAAGTCGGCAGGAAAGTAAATGAACTTAAACATTTCAAATTTTGAAAAAAATGTCAAATGCAATCCACTGATGCCGTAAAGGCATCTGTGCAAAGCCAAAGAGACAAGCAATGTTGTGCATATGTGTAAAGTAGCATTTTTCATGCTACTGTGACAGTAAAGCGAAACAGTACTCACTTTTCAAACATGCCTTGTTTTATAGCAAACTCTGCCACCTGATGTATTCTTATCTGCAAATTTAATGTGATAGCAATAATAATAATATTGATGTTGTACTTTTGAATGCTATGTTTGTGATAAATATGAATTGTTTCATTTGATGTTAATAACCTTTCTGTTATTCAATTTGCCTTTGCCAACTGGCACTGTTTCTTTATTTGAGCTGTTGCTACTTACAAGTCTCTCATCCCTCTTATGTCTTGATTATTTTATCCACAACTGTGTTAAAAATTGCAGGGTTTACACAGCTCCTTTTTGAACGTTAACGGTCTTATATGTCTTTGCTGGTTGCTTCTACTGTAAAATTAGCGATACAATATAATCGCAGTCTCTTACACCTCTCACATATAGTTGGGGAAGAATTATTGGCCTATGAAATTCATGTTTAGTTAACTGTACAATTCTATGAAATCGTTAGTAAGTTCTGTTCTCTCTTTAGCCCACAATGCAGTAGTAACATGTGCAGTGTTTGCTCCCAATCCTGAGAGTATTATCCGTCAAATTGATGAGGAGAAGGTGAACTCTCCAGAGGAAGTTGGTGTTACAGAGAGGAAAGCAAGCAGCAGTGCTTACAGTGGTGGATATGTCCTGGTCAGTGCCGACTTTGGAGGTGCCATCAAAGTGTTTCTCAACCGCACAAAACCAAAGCATAGTTCTCTACCGGCCTCGGCCCTTGCGTGAACATCCACTTGTTGCTTCTCTTTCAAAGTCAACTGAAAATGGAAAAGAATGAAAATCCAGTTTATCTATCGTATGTACATTTTGTTATTTGATGCAGTTTACAGAAAAAATAATGATTACACAGAGCTAGAAGCAAAGTAATTGGCTCATGAAGAAAGTAGGGCGGAGGAAAAGACTTTAGGTGTGTCTGATGCCAATTAAAAATTGATAATTCGTTAATATTTTTTTCTAATAGGCAAATGGACAATAAATCTATGGGAGAACAGTAGTTTGTGTGTGATATGGAAAAAAGCTGTTTTCTATTGCAGGTTGTGTATATTATTAAATTAAATTACTTTATTTCCAAAATATATCTCTGGGACTTGTGGCATTATATCAATATGAGTGATACTAAACAACTTTCCAGAGTTTTAAATTATGAAGAAATTTTAAGCAAATTGCAAAATCAAAAGGATTTGAATGTTAAAATCCTTCAATCCCCTATATATGCCAATTGATGACATATATAGTATCTGCATAATATCAATCATTGAAAGTTTGATGAACTTGTTATTTATTTAAGTTGTTCTCATCTTCCCTGTATTCCAAATGATGTTTTAAAGCTCTAACAGTCTTCAATTCTTTAGATTGTAGCATAAATTAATTTTCTTACACTTACAAACATAAATCATGCAAAATATTATTTTTTAACTCGTGAGATATATCTCAAGTATTTGGAATAAAATGAGTCAAACATATACTCTCCCATCTTCGAAAGGATTTGTCAATCATTAGAAAATTGAATTGTTAATTTCAGTTTTCATGTGGATTACTGGGATGGAATAGATTAATTAAAATATAATGAATATTCTGTGGCTGGGTTCTTAAAAGTAAGAGATCATTCCAGTTTCTATTCTCAAATTTAAAGAGCCTACTTTAATAGACAGAACTAAGCCCCATCTTTACTGTCTTCTGTCAATCGCCTGCATCAGGGGTTCCCAAACTTTTTCAGTTTGCAACGCACTCACAGGTTTAATATTTTTCACAGTGCTCCAGTTATATCATAATGAATATAATTTTTTTTCCTAAGTAAAGGGAAAAAGGGAACATAGTGCCTCACAGACTCCCGCAAAGAGTGCTGCGGCACCCTTTGTTTAGGAATCCCTAGTCTAACTCAGCTAAATATTTGGCGACGGGCCTATATGCAATTGAGCAATAATTTTATTCTGCCATACATCAATTGAGAAAATTTCTTTTCAAAGATTATGAATTAAATAATTGAATATAATATGAAAATGATGTAGCGATACATACACATTTACTCTCTTTAGAGCAATTTTAAAAAGGCCAAAGTCTTTATGAATCATCCCATATTATTGGTTTATTGAATTATTGTTGGTAAGTTGAGAATAATTTCGATTGGGAAATTTTTATTTAAGGCATTTTGTAGCTCAAAACTGTTGTTTTATTGCTCAAAAGAGTTTACATTTCTTGTGTAATTAAAATGTAAAGTTTTTATATTTTCCATTAAAGTCAGTAATCAAAAATGCCCCAAAATTGTTAAGTTTTACATGTATCTGTTATATTTTTTGATATTATTTTACTTTTCATTATTTAAACACTCTTTGCTCTATAAGACTTACTGAATGTTTGTATCTTTCGGCTGATGAGGAGCTTAGGATTTCTTTGGATGTTCATTCTTCTTTATCATTTTGAACAGTCACAAATCTCAAGTGATAGTCGTTGCTTCTAGTTGGTGGAATTTATAACTAAAATGCTCACACCTATGATTTCTATTCTCTCGATGAAAGTCTAGTTAAAAAGAACAGTGGATAAAGAGCCTTCTCAAGACTGAACTGTGAACTATTGTGTGCTACTTTGGTTCTGAGCACTTTGGAAAATAATAATTGTAATGTACAAGTTTAGACAGAAGTAGTTGCAGTAGAATTTATTTGTATTTCTTTATCCCAGCATACATATTTTTGTATTATAGATGGTTAATTTAATTGAACAGTATATGAATATTTTGGTCATAAAAGTGACAAGCTGACAATTATGGGCATTGTTTCATCTGAAAGGAAGAATAAAACATAAAGTTTTGAAAGAATATCAATCATCCTGAGGAATTTAGGCTCTCTCTTGAATACTCACAGAATATTCGGTTGCTTTCTTTTTATGAGGTGCTGTAACCCTTGCAAGTACTTCATTCCATACAAAGTGACTTGCTATAAAAATATATATTTATGATGGTGGTATACTCTGAATATCTTCTCTGTCATCAATTTTACTAGTTACTGCATTTAGAGAAACTCACTTGTTTTAAGCTTTTGAGCAATAAGTTACAACAAAATATAACTGGCACAATTAACGTTCAAAAATAACTTGTAAAGGTTTCTATGAAAGCCAAATTGTGTGGTAATATTTTATGTTTAATCTGATTTATTATTTAATGCAAACAAAAATCTTTGCTACCTCATTGTTCATGATGCTAAGCTGTAAATTAAATGTAAATAATTTTATGAATAACAGGATGTTTCAATTTTGTGTTTTTTCTTTCTTACCCAATTTATTGTATGATCATACATAAAAAATTCTACAATTCTCTCATGTGTGCCTTTTTGTAGTACATGGCTACTCTCAGTGGCGGAATAATCAGAATGCTTACCAACATCCAAAAAGATTGTTTAAGTCCCGCTTTACATTTCCTGTGTCTATTTATTGAACATGTGTTTATGTCATCCATCATCAAATTATTAAAATATTAGATTGCGGTTCCCGGAGATAGCTTTTGATGCTTTAAAACTATTTGAAACATATGGCGGGAATTTCCAATTATTTATGATTCAGTTTCAAAAATATTTTAAGATACATCCCGGTAGGATGCGGAATACAAAATCATAGGGGTCATGGAAAACTCGCTCATCTTTCTTTATATCTATGAAACTGACACCAAATGTGCATGAGTTTGTCGCCAGATGGGTGCAAATTTCTCCTATTTAAAAAAATCGCTTTGATTTTTAAGAATATTTTCAATCCTTTTTTTTCTTTTGATTACCTTCTAGATATGATGTCAATTGAAATTTGTATTATCAATATGCTTGCAGAAAATATGCACTCACTCATTCATAGGGGATTAAAATTCTAATCATCCCCTACAACACACATTTGGATATACATATGTATTTGTGATGTATTTTAACTGTATGCATACATATGTATTTATGAATTGTATTACATCTGTAATACATATGTATTTATGGAACATTTATACATATGTATCCATGCATGAAAAATACATTATGTATTTTCTCTGTATTTTCATGTATGGATACATATGTAAAAATGATGCAGAAATACACAAAAAATACATATACGTACATTACTTGTATTTTCACATTAAGAAATGTTTGTTTGAGTTTTACCGGAAATTATTACCTTGAACAAATTTGCAAGTTTTCCTAATTTAAATGATCTGCTAACCATATATTATATATTCTCGGAAGTGGCACGCAACTTTAATTTTAAGTGGAAGTGAGCGTACGGAGCCTACGCATATTGTAACGCTATCTGTCGGCGCAATCTCGGAACTCATGAATTTTGAATTCATCAAGATCAACAAATTTCGTTGACTTCGTCAACTTCATGCAATCTGGAGTTTGGCTTCCCTTCTCCTGTGTTCGGGCGATTTTCAGAAATCGTGATCCAGTGGTTTCCTGTTCCTGATTTATCAAGGTAATGTGTGATTTCTTTTATTCAATGTGATATGAGATGATTTTCTCGGATATGAGCGATCACCTGTTGATCGTTTTCATAAATTTCCTTTAATGTTTTAACGGCTAAATAAGATGTGACTATAGTTAGTTAGACTATGTATACAATCATTGATGTATCATATATATATTGGTATCGTTTTTTTTTAATTTCTTTGCTATTTGCACTTAAGTGTGAACTTTATTGACCATTGTATATGCTCGCTTTGCATCATCGCGTTCATACGTCCTTACTGTTATTGCTTTTGTGCTTTCCTTCAAACGATGTTTCCGTTCATTTTGCTATATTTGATTATACTAGATGAACCGGTGAACTTCGTACCACCTAAAATTAAAACAATTGCCTTCGTTGTCAAGGGGGATACGGGTTGTTTACAACCTCGAAATTTCGATTCGTAAACGATATTTCACGACCAAAATAAGAATCTTTATTCTATTCCCCTTCTTTTGGTGCTTGATTCGACTTTGTGCAACTATTATTTCTAATTTAAATTTTAAAATGAAATAAAGCCTGCTGCGAGGAAAATGTGCTTGACGTGCATCCAGAGTTTATCTATCGCCATTTGTTGAGTTGACTGTAATCAAATCAGAGTAGCCTTGTTATTAAAACCTTAATTATCAAGCCTTGCTAGTTACCTTCAAAATTTAATTATTTTATTCACAACAATCATACATAAATGTTTGTTTTCCTACTAGCTATATGACCAATGTATTTGTTCTAATTGCCTCTGTTCTCAGAAAAATGTACCTTTAATAATTATCTTAAACCTTAATTCAATTAAGTCTTTACGTACTTATTGAAGTAGTGCATTTTATGAACGATAACGTGTGTATATCGAAGTCATTAATGATGATTTATCTTTTTCATGCTCCTGCTTTCTTGAATCTTCTGCTGGTCCCAATGTAAGTACCTAATTTAAACATTTGTATAGTTATAATCATGGTGGAATGCCAGGTTGCATAGCAGCTCTGCTTCTAATAGTTAAAGTTGTGTGTCCGTACGCTCTGCATATATAGATTTACGACTAAATATCACTCTATTTTTATGGATAGCTTTGATCAGTAATGAGCTCCTAAAAGTGAAAAATTATTTTATTACCTTAAGGCTTATTATAGGCTTGAATCATTTGGAGAAGTTTCCATTATATACCTTTAAGTTCATTTGAGGCATTACATTAATTCAAATTGTCATATTGACTGTGTGAAGACTTCATCATAGTTCACATGGCCTTACTGCTTTGAATACATTTCCATGTACTCAATATAAGCATTTAATTCACTTAGTGATATATTGATCACAAACTTATATCTCATTAAGAGAGCAACTTTCATTTGGATTCATAATCCAGTCCTCAGAAATATACCAAATCTCCTTTTAAAAGGTGTGACTGCCTGTATATATGTTGGTAAATAAAGTCCTCATTAAGATATGATTATGACTCCAGATCTTATTCAAAGACCAATAATTCCTATTCAAATCTTAAAAAGGGACTAATATTTTTGTGTAGAAGTTTTTTTAACTTGTGCTTTCCTTTTCAAGGATATTTTGGATGATGCAGACTCTTGATCTGTTTCCTGGATTGAAGTGTGACTTATTTCCAATGCTGGATATTAGCCAGCAGCTGTGTCGGGATAGTGCAGCCGTTGTTCTATGAGAGATGTGTCCTGTAATCTGGCCCTGGGATGCCTACCTACAATGCACAGTTGTAGTTTGTTTGTATTATATTTTTTATTATCTTTGTTTGAATCTTGATCTTGTGGCTTAACCTGAGTGTAACTGGCCCTGGAATGCCTACCTACAATGTACAGTTGTATTTTGTTTGTATTTAATTTTTTATTATCTTGGTATGAATAAATTTTATGTTATCCAAATGTGCTGGTTTCAATTTCTTATATACCCCATGACCCTCATTTTTTCATATAGACTGGTTTTTCATGTATTAATTTTGTATGTTGACTATGGGAAAATAATAACATTGTTAATATGCCTATTTTAGTAGTGTATGAAAATGGAAAATTTAATTTAATAATTTAATTGTGCAACAATTTCCCAGTTAACTGGGAAATTGTTGCACAAATATATTGTCATTTAAAGTTTGTGTATGTAGGCCTGAATATCAATTTGTAAATTTGACGTATACATACATATGTATTATTCGCGTAAGGCTACTCAATTTTACAATTCGTAATACGCGCGTATACATACATCTGATGGAACTTTTGAGCCACTTTTACGTCAAATATACGTACCAATTACGCACGTATTCCAACTTATACATATGTATCTCATGACTTATTTCCTGCGTATTCTTCATGTAATACAGATGTATTACATATCCTGTGTTGTCTGGGATGCTCCACAAGTGTCACTTGACTTGAAGTTTTTATGACGTACTGGCCATAACGTGTAACCACCAGAAAAAAGGCGATTTTGAACCTCAGTGTCATAGGTTCAATGCCAGAAGGCCCCAAAGTCTTGATTTTTGCATTGCATTGTGGGGATTTTCGGAAATTTTTTGAGGCACTTCCCGTCAGATAAAAGAGTTGACATTCAAGGGATCGCTGGAAACCGTGCATATACGACGAAAAATAAAATTATACCTTCAAAGACTGTCCTTGGTTCGACGCTAGGTCAGGGCAAATATTCTCCCATTTAAAATGCATTGCGATTTTAATATTTTTTTAATCCTTTCCCGATTACATGGAAACTATCTTACAGGAGCGCTCCCTTGAGAGCTCCCAGTCGCGACGCCATACTCCTTGTCAATCTCCCCTCAACTGTCTCTCTTGTTAACTCCTGGCGACAGCACCTCCCTGCCGCCCCCTTCACCCTTTCTGCCAGTTCGATGTCCTCCTGGTTCGCTGCATCCGCTTTCCTGAGATCATCTACTTCTTCAGCATCAGTGTCCTCTTGGTCTGCCGCATCCACTTCCCCGTCTTCTGGAGCCTTACACCATGGCTTCATTCGGTCTGCACTAAACACGGAATTGAATGGACCTTTGAGTCCGTCTAGCTCCGGGGAGGTCCTTCACCACGTATCTGTCCCTAGGCAAAATCTCTGCCACTACATAAGGACCCTTGTATTTCGGTGCTAACTTACGCGACACCCCAGTAGCCTGTGCTTCCCTTTCCACTACCACCAAATCTCCCCTCTAATAACACTGGGGAACAATTTTTAACTTAATTTCTGTTGAGTAGAATTTTTGAGCTGTCTAAGGGTAAATGAGGCATGCTGATTTCAAATCTGTATTTAGTTTTCTTCTATCACGTCAAGTTTTTTCTCTACGCTTTATGTGAATGTGACCATTCTCTCGGAGAAACTCCAGTACCGTCAAACAAAGAGACAATTTCGGCGGAATGATTTTCTGTTGGTTTATTCGTTTGTTGACTACAGTTACATCTTAATTACAGTATAGCACAATTTGCTTACATTTTATGCTTTTGTCCCACTAAAATAGTGAAATTGACCATTGTGCACCGTTGGAAACCAGCGACAGGTTCATGTTATCCTTACTTGTTCAGTTACGCTTGAGATACTGCAGTGAGACGTTGTGAGATTTTCTTATATAATGAAGCACTTTCCAGCGTTTATTCTGAGTTCTTGTTTGTTTACAAGATTGTCAGGGTATAGTTTTTATTTATATATGAACTGAAATATTTTATTATGTCTGCTTCTGCTACTTCGCTACTAAGTGTTCAAACAGCCCCGATTCGTTTTGTTATGTATGTGGTAGTTTTACCATTCCTTGTCAAAGAACAAATATCAGTGTATTTGTTAAGCGAGCCTATTTTGCCTAATTTAAAGTGCAAGTAGGTGATCAAGATAAGTCATGGGCCCCTCACAATGTGTGTAAGAAGTGTGTTGAGGGATTACGGATGTGGACTAAGGGAATTGGTGATAAATTTCAATTCGCTATACCTATGATATGGCGAGAACCCAAAGACCTCTCAAGTGATTGTTATTTTTGTACAGTGAAAACATAAGTATACAACAAGAAAAACAGATGTGAAATAGAGTATCCTAATCTACCGTCAGCTATACGTCCAGTGCCTCATTCAGCTGAGATCCCAGTGCCAGTTTTCAAAGAATTGCCCTCTTTGGAAATACATGAAGACGAGTCTGGTGAAGAACGAAGTGGCCTTAACGACATAGATTTTGAAATTGAAGATACCGATCACAAGGGATTTGAGCAGCATGAGTTGAATGATTTGGTACGAGATTTGGGACTATCTAAAAAAGAGTCAGAATTTTTAGCATCAAGACTGCGCGAGAAAAACTTGCTTGTAAAAGGAGCTAAGGTATCCTACTTTCGATCAAGAGAAAGTGCGTTTCTGCAATACTTCCGAAGTGATGATGGATTTGTATATTGTCATAACGTACATGGTTTAATGGAAGAGCTGGGAGTTTCAGCATATAATGCAACTGAATGGCGATTGTTCAAAACGGAGCATGAAGTGTGTCCTCATCCACAATGGAAATTTATTTTGTGCAGTCCCAATAGGCCATTCAATTTGTCTGCGTGAAGAATATGAAGACATAAAGAGAGCCATTGATTTGTTGCAATATAACATGCACCAATGGATCATCTGTGTTGATTTTAAATTGGTCAGCTTCCTCCTTGGTCAGCAACGCGGTTACACCAAGTACCCTTGTTTTTTGTGTATGTGGGACAGTAGAGCTCGCGAGAAGCATTGGGTGCAGTCGAATTGGCCGCCACGATCTGATCTGAAACTTGGTGATCCAAATATTCTACATCAGCCACTTGTCGACAGAAAGAATATTATATTTCCACCTCTACATATAAAATTGGGTCTCATGAAGCAATTTGTTAAAGCTTTGTCAACTGAAGGGGACTGTTTCAAGTATCTCATTTCTGCATGTCCTAAATTGTCATTTGAAAATATCAAGGCTGGTGTATTTGATGGTCCACAGATTCGGCGGCTCATTAAAGATGAACATTTCATCAATACAATGAGAGTACTTCAAAGGAATGCTTGGTTAGCATTCATAAATGTTGTCAAAGGCTTTCTTGGAAATGCACGAGCACCGAATTACATGGAAATAGTCCGCCAACTCTTGGAGAGCTTTAAAATGCTTGGTTGCAATATGAGCATCAAATTGCATTTTTTACATAGCCATCTTGCTGACTTCCCGAAAAATCTTGGAGCAGTCAGTGATGAGCAGGGTGAGCGATTCCACCAAGATTTGAAGGTCATGGAGACACGGTATCAAGGTAGATTGGATGCTCATATGATGGCTGACTACTGTTGGAGCATCAAGATAGAATTTACACAGATTAAACACTCCAGAAAAAGCTATAAGCGAAAATTTTTACCTTAATTTGTTTGTTTAACGTTTATATGAGTTAATGAATGCCTTTATATGAATAAAAATATTCTTTGTAAACAGTATATTTTTTTAGTTCTCTTTATTTTCTCTTTTGTAAAATCTCTTTATTCTCCTTCATATGGACATTTTGTAAGACTTTTGAGACATATAGAGGGTATCCTGTAGCTTAAAAACTTGACGTGATAGACAAAAACTGAGGTTCATTTTGAATTCAGACGCAAATCGTTAGTCTAAAACAAGTCACAGATCTAAGACAACAAAATCACTGTTCCCCAGTGTAATGTCTAGGTGGTTTATGTCTAGCATCGTATTTCTCTTTTTGCTCCCTCTGTGCCTTATCTATTCTGGGGGTCGATTTTGTAATTTGTCGACAGTAGTTATCGGTCGAGAAATCGGCCATCTTTAGAAATTAGTCGACCGAAATCTAGTTCTGCGATTTTGTAAGCGTTGCTCTCACTGTAGAGTGAGAACTTCGGTGATAACTTCCGACACATTTGTCGATTTTTATTTAGTAGGCGAGAACTGGCTTGACAAGTAAGAAGTGGACGTAGAATTAATTAAAGAATCTTAATATTGGTCTAAAATACACCTTTTGAATCGAAATTACGAGAACTATGACAAAATAAACGAAAATTTTCGCCGTAGTGAGAAGTGGACGTGTGAAAGATTCGTATCTCCCTATTCCTATCATTCCAATACATTGTTTTTTCTCGATTTTGCAGCTTTGATACAGAGTTATAAAGGTTTGATCGAGTAAGTCGAACATTTTGGAACACAAAATGTAGTTTGAGCAGTGTGTAACACGAAGCAATTCTGTTATTTTCGCGTTTCTAAACATTCTATAGGTAAATAAGCAGTGCCTGTTTCAATGTTCTGTGTATTTGCTGTGAATTTTGCTGTCAGAACATGCAGTTGCCCCCACAACTTGTTCGGAAACTAGAATCTATGGATCTTCCTCAATTTTATTATTTCATTCATTATCTGAACTCTATGAATCAAAACGAACGTTGGTATTAAGCCACGGTGTTTTAATCAACATTTCATTGTGCTCTCGGCTGCACCTGCAGGTCTTGCATGGTATAGAAGTTCTCGTATTCGTCATTTTGACAACTTCTACCACATTGCGGTAAACGATTATTAAGGAATTTCTATGCCCAGGAACGGATCTAGAAAAAAATTTCGGGGGGGGTCCGATCAAAAAATTTTAAAATAAAAGACATTTCGGCTTTCACAAAACGTAACGTTAGAATTGTGTTAGACAAATTCGAATATTTTCACTAGTGATAGCTTACTAAATTGTGTGTTTATTTGCGTTATTTGAGTTTCATTTTCAAAAAATAGGCACTAGTGATATTTCGGGGGGGGGGTCCGGACCCCCAGGACCACCCCCCTGGAGCCGTCCCTGTCCATGCCATACTTGATATTGATCAAGTAAAAACTGAGACGGAGTAATATGCATTAATGCATTAGAATATACATAAAATTAACATTAGAATAATCATCGAGGTTTTAATGCAGTTTGCAGGAGGTTTGATAGATATTTCGTTCTCTTGTATTTCTGTAGCAGACGACACCGCCATCCGAGTTCGTTTTTGTATCTTGCAGGTTTTGTAACTTTTACAGAATTAAATTGGAGATAATGGTCCTACGAAGTCAAGAAAATTATCAAAGGAAGGTAAATTAAGTAAAGAATCTTAATATTGTCGTAAATACACCTTTTGAATCGAAGGAATTACGAGAACTATGACAAAATACACGAAAGTTTTTGCCGTGGTAAACAACCAGTCCCCCTGAAGGTGATTGTTGAGTACGATACATTCATTCTCCCACAAGAATACACGGGGATATTTGAGAGACAGAATTTTAATGCAAACTTGATTTTATAGAAGAAAATTTAAAGCAGTTCGTTTTTGTGATTCTCACGAACTGCATCATGGAATCAAATTCGGAATTTCGCTATAATAATCTTAGTCATTAATGCAATTTTCTATGATATTTCAATTTCACAGAACAAACAGAAAAGATACACAATTAAAGATGTCATCGTATCAAAAAAATTTTAAAAACTTTATACAACAGTCTATATATCTACAACAACTTATTCTTATTGAGTTGAACGATTCATTGAATATACTCATCCGTTTTAACTTTCGTAAATTAAACATTGGGAAATCATACGATAACTTCGACGAGTTACTGAATCAGTTGTTTTGCCTTAAATAGTTTCGTTGAGTCTCGACAGAGTCTTTCATTTTTTAAGGTGTCTGTCATAACAAAAGGTACAAGTAAAACAAAATAATGTCCATTTCATCAGATTTCGATAGCAATAACAGTAACATTATCACGTAATGCCATTCGCATATGTTCTCAAGTAAGGCAATAAAAACATTATATTCGCAGCATCCAAGTCTTGTAATTCGTATTGTCTGCATTTGTAATACATACAAAAGTAGAAAATAGTATAGATAATATATAAAATAATTGGAAATAGTTTGATTTCTCAATTACAGCATATTAAGACACTTATTCTATTAATAATTAGGATTTAATGGGCTAATGAAATGGTACCAAGGTTTTTAAATCCTCAATGAACGCCCTCTTGCCGCTCTTGCCTTTCTTGTTTTCATTCGAAATTGGAATTGCGCATGCGCGAACTACGGCGTTAAGTGAAATATGGCAACGTCCCTCACGACGCTCTCGACTGGCCCTCGACCGAAAGCTCTCATGTCGATCGATAGTGACAATTGCACTGAAATCGCAGTTATCACATGAGAACTGTTTTCGGTCGAGATCGAAGCTTTGTAGTGACAGCTCACAGCTGTCACTGTCGTGTGATAGCTCTAAATTACAAAATCGACCCCCTGGTCTTTTATGGTAGGTACACTCAATACTATGTACTTCCTGATCCTTTTCCTCATCCTCGGAAACCAAAAATATCTCTTCAAATGCTCCAGAGTCTTCTCTTCTCCGAAATATCCCATGTCGTCGTGACTTCCCTTTAAGATTTTGTAAATTACATCTCTTCGAAAATCGCAACAATTTTCTCCATTTACCATCATCCTATAAACTCTGCCGGGGCGTTCGACTCAGCTGACATCGGTAGGTATTTGGTAATAACCGGACGCCATATCTAACGTGGTAAAATATCTATTTCCAGCCAGCCTATCTAACTGTTCTTCAATCCCCGGTGCGGGAAACTTCACCTTTCTGGTCTTCTTGAAAATGCTCGGTAGTCAATACAGTCTATTATCACCGTTGGCCTTCTTTACTAACAATGCGGGACTTGCATATTCTGAAGTCGACTCTTGTACTATTCCCAACTTCATTAATCCCTCTACCTCTTTTTGCATTTCTCCTCGTTGAGAATACGGTAACCGATAAGATCGTAAATTCACCGGTTCTTCATCATTTAACTCAATATCAAAACTGGTTAAACTGACAATCCCTAGTTCTTCAAGGTTTTTGGCAAAACTGTCTGTATTTATTGACCACATTCCGAACCTGTTCTCTCTCTGCTTCATGTAGATTTCCTCCCACATTGATTTCGCCTGTTTCTATCAGTGTTCCCTCTTTTACTTATAACCCCTTTTCCTCTGGCTCCGATGAATCCCGTATAATATTTAATCTTCCATCTCCCTTTTGAATCCAAATTGAACCAAATGGTGGACACTCATGGGATTTTTAGATAGAAATGAATTCTTCGACGCGAACCAGCATGGTTTTCGTAAGTCCCGATCATGTGAAACCCAACTTGCTCTATTTGTACACGATATCTTAAAGTCGGCCGAAATTAAAAAGCAAGTGGACGCTATTTTCCTAGATTTCAAAAAAGCATTCGATAGAGTACCCCACTACAAACTAATTCACAAACTTAAACTAGCGGGCATTAACAAGGAAGTAGTCGACTGGGTTAAGGATTTTCTCTACGAGAGGGAACAACAAGTTGTACTGGATGGCGTTAGCTCAAAACGAGTCAAAGTTACCTCTGGCGTACCTCAAGGCAGTGTAATTGGACCTCTTCTTTTCCTGATTTATATCAATTACTTGAGTGACGAGATAGTTAGCAATGTGAGGATATTTGCGGATGACTCGGTTATATATAGGGAAATAACAAACGAGGAAGACCGGACATCTCTCTCAAACGATTTAGTCCTCATCCAAAGGTGGTGCGGAAAATGGTAATTAGATATTAACGTAGGTAAATGCTCCGTAGTTAATTTCTTCGAAAAGAAAAAATTGCGTCCAAATCACCCGTACAAAATTAATGGAATTAGTATCAAAGTAGTAGATACAGTTGAATATCTCGGGATCAACATTACTAATAACTTAAATTGGAGCACGCATATTCGAAAAATCTGCAGCAAAGCAAGTAAAAGGCTTGGCTTTGTAAAGCGTATTATCGGTAAATGCGATGAAAAGGTGAGAGAGCGATGTTATTTTACCTTGGTCAGACCCCTTCTGGAATATGCGGCAAGTATATGGGATCCGGCGGATGTAACGTGTACTCGCGAACTCGAGAAAGTGCAGCGTAAAGCGGTTCGTTTTGTTAAGAAATGCTACGATAAAAAAGCAAGCGTTACAAAAATGCTCTCAGATGTAGGTTGGGAATCCTTGAAAGAAAGGAGATTGGAAGCTAGGCTGCGATTGCTTAATAAATTCAGGGAAACTACATTTTCCGAAGGTACAATCGATATCATGCAACCCCCCTGCTGCGTCGGTCGATCCGATAATGACCGTAAGTTAAGAGAAATAGATGCTAGGACGAATCGTTTTAGGGATTCATTCTTTCCGCGAACAATACGTGACAATAACCGAATAAGGAAGTAGTACAGATTCAACTGGTGTTTACACTCCCTGCCACACGCCGAAAGGCGGCTTGCAGGGTATTAATGTAGATGGAATAGTGTTCATCATTTTTCTAATATTTAAAAATTAATTAATCCATGTATAGTTGCTTAAAAATTACTAAAATATTGCTTAGATCATTATTTAAATTTAGTTTTGTAAATTTGGTAACAACACCAAAAATGGCATATTTTTATAATAGTAAATAACATGATGATGGCAAATACTTGGTTCTAAAATCACATCAGACGACTTTACACTTAGAAGGCACCAGGTGATTTTATAGGATTGGTTTTGATCAGTGATTCCCGAAGTGGGCGCTACCGCCCCCTGGTTGGCGCTGCAGCGATCCAGGGGGGCGGTGATGGCCACAGGTACATTTGGGGGGCGATGAATAGCCGTAAGGGGGCGGTGAAAGCATAAAAGAAGATTTAGATTTAGATAAGATTTTGAAAAATTGATTTATGTATTCCGTTCATAACGCATAATTTTTCTTTGAACAACGTACTGGACAAATAGACTTTCTCAAGTTGGTATCTTTTCTTTTATTTAGAGGTGTGACCACTTCACAACTCTTCAAATTGTCTGGCCGACATTCGTAAAATCTTCTGTAGGTTTCTGGATCCTCGTCTTAGCGTATCCCTTTTAGCGTATCCGAACAAAGCTCACTCCAATTCTTAATAGCCACTTAAGGATTTAATTATAATTTAATTCGTTCAGAATTAAGTGAAATGTTAGCGCCAGTAAGGAGCGAGCGCGATCTCCGAGAGGCATCGACGAAGCGTTATAGGGAAGTAATCGCAAGGACGGATAATTACTTTTGGTCGTTTTTTCCCCAGGCTATAAGAGATGCTAATAGGGATGAATGAATAATGGTGGTGTATTACACCCCCTGCCATACGCCTCTGGCGGCTCGCGGGGTATATATCTAAATCTAAAAAAAAAATCTAAAGGATATTTTTCTTTCGTCCCACAGATGACATATTCCTTCGAACTAGCCACTGGTACTGGCAGCTAGTGTATGCCGAGCGAGACCACAAAACCAGCCGCTGCTTGCTGGTGCTACCACCAGCTGATACTAAGTAGCAGCTGGTAAACAGCCTAGTGTGACCCGTGCTTTACTATTGAAAATCACAGTTCCTTGTCAGATATGTAAATGCAGTAAAATCACCTTCTCTGCGCTGCCTTGCACAACGAGCGCCCGACATTTTCCATTCACTTACCATCCCATTTCGGGAAAACTACGATAGCTATCGTTATGAAACTTTAAGAAATCAAAAATTCAAACATGATTCTTTATTTCGTTTTGCAGCATATATTTATGTAAAACTGATATCTAAAAAAATTACAGCATGTCAACTTTTTCATGTTCAATCCCGTAAAATTTACGACAATGCAAAACAAATATTTAATTATAATCATTGAAATGTATAAATAAATTATCTTTAGAAATTATCGTAGAGTAGAATAATAGAGGAAGTCAGGCAAAAAATTAATTACATTCTGAGTGATAGAACTTGAGACACAACGTGATAAATAATTGGTAATTCATGGTTCGTGGGTCAGGATTTGAGCATTGCATCAAAAATACAGCGGGGTGAAAATCCGAAAAAGCGTTCCGTATCTGAAAGTAACATTTTTTTAAACTCTACCGTCCTGAAAAGGTTAATAATATCATGTTTATTTAAATCATTTGTATTTATTTTAGTTTGTTTTTTACAAAAAGATTTCAAAAAATTGTTAAAACAATATTAATTAAAAATACCTCCATAAAAATGTTATTTTTTCTACAGATAATAATTGATCAATAAAAGAAAAAATGTAGACAATATAATATCGAATATTAGAAACACGGCTTTATTGAGTCGCCTGTAAGCAATACATAAAAAAATCTTGCCTGATTTACCAGAAAGTTTTATCAAACGAAGGTATGAAGCCTTCCAGACTACAAGAACATTTGACTAAAATTCATTGTGATGGAAAACATAAGGATTTATCTTATTTTCGAACACTAAAAGAAATATTAGCAAACAACCGTGGTTGGCAAACTCTTTTCAATCGCAACCACACAAGACGGCGATGGCTTGCTTGCTTCTTAGAATATTTCGTTAATGATTGCCAACCTCATACTATTGGTGAAGAACTAATTATACCGGCTATAAGTGAAGTAATACGTACTGTGCAACACAAGCCAGCATCTGATATTACCAAGAAAATTTCGCTGAGCAAAAATACAGTGCCAAGATGAAATGGCTCAAGATGTTGAATGTTGGCTATTTAAAGACAACTCGGGTTTCTATTCAACTCGACGAGTCAACTTTGTTAGGAATTGAAGCTTTACTTTAAGCATACGTGCGGTTTACAAAGGAAGAACAAACTTGCCATGAATTATTATTTGCTAAATATTTGCAAACTGATACTATAGGAGAATCAATATTTCATGCATTGGATGAGTTTTTTAAAGAAAAAGAAATACCTCTGAGTAATATCTTATCAGTAGCCACAGATGGTGCTCCAGCAATGATAGGACGCTAAAGTGGTTTTCTTGCATATTTAAATAAGGAGGTGCCGAATGCATTCACGGTACTCTGTATCATCCATCGTCAACATCTAGCTGCCAAAAATTTAAGTGCATGCCTACATAATTCATTACAATCTGTAATTAAAGCTATCAACGCAATCAGAAGCAAATCATTGAATGACAGATTATTTAAACAGCTTTGTATTGAAAACGATGAAGAATTTAATCGTTTGCTGCTTCATACAGAAGTTCGTTGGTTGTCAAAGGGTGTCTGTTTTGATAGGTTTTATAAGCAGTTTAACTCGGTGCTGGAGTTCTTGAAAGATAAACACGATGCTTTACGAACCAGTTAAATTCAATCCTAAAGTGACATCGTTTACTTGACCGACTTGTTTAAAAAATATAATGAAAGCAATCTTTAGCTTCAAGGTGATGAACTGAATTTTATTAGAACAAAATCTCTTATTTCTGCGTTTGTGACATAACTTCTTCTGTACAGACGAAATTGTGAACGATGGGAATCCAGCCAGTTCCCAAATTTATCAGGTGCAGAAAAAATATGAAGACATACTTTCTTATTGTGAGCACTTGGATGCTCTCCATTCAGATTTTAATCAATTATTTGATGATATTTTGAAAATGAACATACCTGATTGGATTTTGGATCCTTTTTCAAGTGCAAAGAATCTCCACAGTTACAAGAAGAACTGATGGAAGTAACTACAAATGTTGAGTTGAAATTTAAATTCAAAAGCGGCTACCAACAATTCTGGCTGCAAAAGGAGATCCCTATGGCTTATCCTGAATTATGGACTTGAATTCAAAAGTTCTTAATTGCATTTTCTTCAACATATTTAGTGGAACGTGGATTTAGTGCAGTAACAAATTTATTAACAAAAAAAAGAAACCGATTACAAATAGTCAATCGCGGTGATTTAAGATTACTGCTGACGAAAATAGAGCCGAGGACTACAAAATTGGTGGCAGTATACCAGGTTCATTCTTCTCATTAAGATGATTTCAAATGTTTTAACTCTTTTTGTATTATCTTTTTATTCAGAGTTCAATAAACAGTTTCATAATTTCGAATTTCAATTTTTCTAATTTACACCTTTCTTTACTATACTTTACGAAAATGGAAGAAAAATTAATACACATATCTTTCTGTTTAATTGCTATTAAAGTTATTTAAAAAAACTTAATTCCAGGGGGGCTCTGAGTAATATTTTTTCTAGAAAGGGGGCGGTAGGCCAAATAAGTTTGGGAACCACTGGACTAGAGCGTCTGCAGGGTCTTGTGCGCTTATATCGACGATGGTCTCAGGGAGAAGCACTGGTAGTCTCTGCACATCAAGAACATCTGATGTAAATCTTGCACGTCTTGAGTTACATTGTCCAGCATGGGGACGTACACAGATAACCTGTAGTAATCTTTTGCCGATGATATTGGATAGTTGTCACGTTTTGTTTGGCGACCACATATTCTAGGAGCTTTAAGCTCAACGTCAAGTTTTTTTGCCATTGATTCAGCTTGAATGTACTGATCATTAAAGTGTTTTTCATTTTCTTCCCTTCGTTTATCTAATAATCTAAGAAAACTGGAAGTAAGTTCAGCTGATCTGGCAAGATCAGGGGTTTCTTTCTGCAGTACTTTGCTCAGAGGAAGTGTCAAAGATAAGACGTCGCTAAGACAGTACAAGCCTATGATAAATTGAGGCTCACATATGGCTGTTATCAATCGCCACCGCATGCGACTGAATGGCGGCTACGGCCGCGTCCAGTGGCGCGTCTGATTTTGTGCCCGCTACTTTTGTGAACTCCTCTATTTAAAACAATGTTCAGCTATGAGTGGCGCGACTCGGAAGCAGCACAGAGAGGCCTCGTGTTAGGGGACACCGAGAGCATGCGGCAACATTAACTCCAACAACCGTCACTCGTCATATACATATACATACGTCATCTATCTATAGACGCTCGCTTTATAAGAATTAAATTATTGGCCTCGGAAAATATATTCTCTTGGATTTGGGGGGGTGGAATTTCCCCCTTCCCCCCCCTGGATCCGCCACTGGTTGGTGTAATAACTTTTGAAAGGGTAAACATTCAGAGAGATTTTGGGCAATGTTTACTTTATAGGGATGGTTAAGGGACTTTTAAAATTTAGCTAAGAGTTAAGAATGAAATTTACACTAAAAATTGTAATTTCAGCACTCCCATATAGACTAAATATGCCCTTCGTTTCATGAAATTAGCTTGCACAGCTTGGAGAAGGTTTTAAATTTGCTGGGTTTTACTTTGTTCGTTATTTGGCTTCGAAGGAGAAATAAGAAAAATATCCAGAATACAGTCGTTAATTGCGAAGGAATAATAGTTATCTTTCTTAAGTTTCAGAAAAGAAAAATTTAAAATCAAGTGGATTCTCCGCGTGTATCATTTATGCCAAAAGATGCCATTTAATGATGATAAGATTCATCTACCGATAAAAATGTTTCGAGAGATTCGAGTCCGAAATTAATACCGTCGGAGCCTTTGATGTGTTCTTTTAATAGAAATTTGACTTATCTACGTCTGAAATATCAAGGCTAATCCTTTTTATCTTCGCAGATGAAGTACGTGACATCTAAGTTTTATTGCGATAATACGGTCTTTGAACAATCCGCTGTGGTTAAACTCAACCAAATGTTCTTAAAATGATAAAACCTATGGTAGATAAGTGAGAAATGAGACGCTGAGAAATTCTGTGAATTCGTACGAATTTTATCTTTTACGTTTTCGCACTGAGGGATAATCCCCGCAATATATTAGCGAACAGGTATGCACTATATAACTCAGGAATTTGAAGAACGACTCAGAAAAAGTCTCCGACAATCCTTTCCGGAGACCATGATGTGGCTGGAGTGATATAAAGCCAAAATTGATGTAGTGCGATGAGCAATGCTCATAATAAACGATGAGCAATAGCCGTAATTAAAAAGGGAAGCTGGAAATCTTTCGAAGCAGTGAGAGTTTCTCGAATATTTCGCAATCCCGGAATTCCTTGCAAAAGGAAAATCTTTGCACTTACCTCATTAGCAGTTACGCCACTCTTTTATTAGGATTTCATCAATGGAATGTACGTAATTAACCAATTTTCCTCGATAAATGTCCTTAATTATTTTATTGCTTCCATTCCCAATGGTTTCAGTAACGATGTAGTATTTTGTAGAGTATCTAAATTATGGTGTACCACACGATTATCAATATTCAAAAGATTTTTCTTTCTTTCAGTTGTAATTTTATGATTCCTAAAAATTTCGGAACTAATGCATTTTTGATTGCATGTTACTCCACCGTTAAACCCTTCTCCCAGTAAACCATCGAATATTTGCACTTTTTTCTACGATTAATAGTTTTCATTTGTCAAAATGTGATATTTTTGCACAGCTTGACATAGTAATGTAATCCATTACATTGAGTCTGTTACTTCATTGATTTATCCTAACGGTGCACAGTGGGGCCAAATCCCAAAAAGGTGGTCATAGTGAGAAAAAAAGTTCGGGGATATGATTTCATTTTACATGGTTGGCAAGTAAATTGTTTGAGCCGCCGAGAAATGCATTCGAAATGCAGGTAAGTATGCACATGTTTGTAAAAATCAATCACAAAGTGAAAGGTCTGCTGCTCGGATGCCGAACCATGCTTTCGCGTCGAAATAGCCTCATCTTCAAAATTCCTCTGCAGCTACCCCATTGGCGCAATTTGAAATTCATTAAATGGAATTGACTTAGCTATGTTCGTGGATTTGAAATGCTGTTTTACAATAACTCCGAAACAAAATTAACAATGTTATTAACATAAAATGTTACCACCAAATTGCACAAATTTCGCTCAAAAAATAAATACAAACTTCATATAGTTATAGTTCCCGGCCTAGCCCTGCGTTGATATAATTCTATTATATATAGACGTTTCTCCGTATCTATTATATATAGACGCTTCTCCGGATATCTATTATATATAGATGCTTCTCCGGATTCATTCATATATATAGCTATATAGGTATATAGATAGGATACAAATTCACAGGCTAAACCACAAGCCTCATTGACTTGAAATTTTTATGAAATATTGGCCATAACGTGAAACCCCCAGGAAAAAAGCGATTTCGAACCTCAGTGTCATGGGTTCGATTCCAGAGGGCCCCAAAGTCCCGATTTTTTCCGTTTAAATGCATTGCTTTGATTTTCGGGAATTAAAAAAAAATACTTCCCGGATAGCTAGCGAATCAAAACTCAAGGAGCCTATATATATGGTCATGATCTATCGAAAACTTAAATGAGTTTTACGGAAAATATCCTGGGTTCGATGCTAGGTCGGGGCAAAAATTGGCCGTTTAAATTGCATTGTGGCGATTTTGAAGATTTTTTTTGGACCCTTTCCCGATGGCATGGAAACTTGAAATTCGGCATGGAGTTGGAGATCAATAATAAATTTCAGGATAAAATTTTACATATTCGCTGATGGTCCTTGGTTCGATCCCAGAGGGCCATTTCAATTCCTCAATGCATTTCTTACGGAGATAACGAAAACAAATTATAGGTACTTCCCAGCACGATAAAGACTTCAAACTTTGCACTAAGAAAGATTTAGTGTATACAAATTAAACTGTGCATTCCCAGCTGTCAATGTGTCCTGGGTTCGACACCAGGCGTCTCTACAATCAGTAACTGATCCGATTTTCAATAATTATTTTGAACCCTTTCCCAACAATATAGAAACTTGAAATTCTGCATTTAGATAGAGATCATAAATAACTTTCAGAAACATTTTTTAGATTTCCAAGATCGTCCATGGTTCGAATCCAGAGAGCCATTTAAATTCGTGAAAATTAGAACGTCTTTTGAGGCAGTTGTAGCCCATATTTCTGCTTGAATTTTCACACATAGTTAGAGATGGCGATGTTCTATTGTGTTGCATAGTAAGTTCAACAGTAAAGACCCGGGTTTGATGCCAGACGATGGAATTTCAGCGAATTTTAAGAAAAATTTCAATCCATTTCTTTCTTTTGATGGCCGTCCCGATATGATGCCGACATAAAAAATTGGTGCTGTCGATCTGCTTGCAGTATGCAAGCAACATTTTACTCGTACCTATCTATTATATATAGACGCTTCTCCGGATATCTATTATATATAGATGCTTCTCCGGATTCATTCATATATATAGATAGGTATATAGATAGGTATATAGATAGGTATATAGATAGGTATATAGATAGATAGGATACAAATTCACAGCCTAAACCACAAGCGTGATTGATTTCAAATTTTTACGACATATTGGCCATAACGTATAACCTCCAGATAAATTGCGATTTTGAACCTCAGTGTCATGGGTTCGATTCCAGAGGGCCCCAAAGTCCCGATTTTTCCCGTTTAAATGCATTGCTTTGATTTTTGGGAATTAAAAAAAAATACTTCCCGGATAGGTAGAGAATCAAAACGCAAGGAGCTTATATATATGAACATGATCTATTGAAAACATAAATGAGTTTTACGGAAAATATCCTGGGTTCGATGCTAGGTCGGGGCAAAAATCGGCCGTTTAAAATGCATTGTGGCGATTTTAAAGATTTTTTTTGGACTCCTTTCCGAATGCATGGAAACTTGAAATTTGGCATGGGGTTAGAAATCATAAATATATTTCATAATCAAATTTTAGATATTTTCTGATGGTCCTTGGTTCGATCCCAGAGGGCCATTGGCACTCCACAATGCATGTCTTATGGGGATAACGGAAACACATTTTAGGTACTTCCCGGTATTATATCGACTTCAAACTTTGTACGAAATTAGATCAAGTCCTAGCAAGTCATTTTGTGCATTTACAGCTTCCAAAACGTCCAGGGTTCGACACCAGGCGTCTCTACTATCAGTCACTGATCCGATTTTTAAGAATTATTTTGAACCCCTTCCCAATAATATTAAAACTTGAAATTCGGCATATATATAGAACTTATAGATACATTTCGAAAAAATATTTTATATTTCCTAGATCGTCCTTGGTTCGAATCCAGAGGGCTATTAACATTCGTGAAAAGTAGGTCTTCGTTTGAGGCAGTTGCAGCCAATATTTCTGCTTGAATTTTCACACTTATTTAGAGAAGATGATCTTCTGATGTGCAGCGTAGAAATTTCACCAAAATGACCCAGGTTCGATGCCAGACGATTAAATTGAAGCGAATTTTAAGAATATTTTCAATCCTTTTTTTCCTTTCCGGGACCGTCCCGATATAATGCCGTTATGAAATTAGTGCTGTCGATCTGCTTGCAGTATGCAAGCTACATTTTACTCGTACCTATATCTATTATATATAGACGTTTCTCCGGATATACCTATATATATATACGAGTAAAATGTAGCTTGCATACTGCAAGCAGATCGACAACACTAATTTCATAACGGCATTATATCGGGACGGTCCCGGAAAGGAAAAAAAGGATTAAAATATTCTTAAAATTCGTTTCAATTTAATCGTCTGGCATCGAGCCCGGGTCTTTTTGGTGAAATTTCTATGCAGCACATCAGAAGATCATCTTCTCTAAATACGTTTGAAAATTCAAGCAGAAATATTGGCTGCAACTGCCTCAAAGGAAGACCTACTTTTCACGAATGTTAATAGCTCTCTGGATTCGAACCAAGGACGATCTAGGAAATAAAAAATGTGTTTTCGAAATGTATCTATAAGTTCTATATATACGCCGAATTTAAGGTTTTAACATTATTGGGAAGGGGTTCAAAATAATTCTTAAAAATCGGATCATTGACTGATTGTAGAGACGCCTGGTGTCGAACCCTGGACGTATTGGAAGCTGTAAATGCACAAAATGACTTGCTAGGACTTGATCTAATTTCATACAAAGTTTGAAGTCGATATCATACCGGGAAGTACCTAAAATGTGTTTCCGTTATCCCCATAAGAAATGCATTGTGGAGTGCAAATGGCCCTCTGGGATCGAACCAGGGACCCTCAGCGAATATGTAAAATTTTATAATGAAATATATTTATGATTTCTAACCCCATGCCAAATTTCAAGTTTCCATGCATTCGGAAAGGGGTCCAAAAAAAATCTTAAAAATCGCCACAATGCATTTTAAACGGCCGATTTTTGCCCCGACCTAGCATCGAACCCAAGATATTTTCCGTTAAACCAATTTATATTTTATATAGAGAGGATACAAACTCACAGCCTAAACCACAAGAGTGATTGATCTGAAATTTTTATGACATATTGGCCATAACGTGAAACCCCCAGGAAAAAAGAGACTTTGATCCTCAGTGTCATAGGTTCGATTCCAGAGGGCCCCAAAGTCCCGATTTTTCCCGTTTGAATGCATTGCCGTGATTTTCGGGAATTAAAAAAAAATACTTTCCGGATAGGTAGAGAAGTAAAACTCAAGGTGCCTATATTTATGGTCTTGGAATTTCGAAAACATCAATGACTTTTACAAAAGTTATCCTGGGTTCGATGCTAGGACGATGCAAAGATCTGCCCTTTAAAATACATGGGAGCCGTTTTTCATTATTTTTTTAGATGCACTTATCGAAATGATAGGATGTTCGTGCTTGGCTGGAAGATGTATGGTACGAATAAGTTTTAGAAAAAAATTTTCATAAGACCGTACTGTTCCTGGGTTCGAAGCCAGAGCACAATAACGTTTCTCTCATAAGGAATATAAAGGAAAAGTAGGACGTCATTTGAGGCAGTTGTAACCAATATTTCTGCTTGAATTTGCATACGCGGTTAGAGATGGTGTTTTTCTTTTGTGCTGCATAGAAAGTATTGCCTGAAAGACCCGGGTTCGATGCCGGGCGGTAAAAATATCACCCATATATAATACTATGGGGTATTGTTCATAATTTTTTTATGCATTTATCGATATGTAAGGGAGCTCTTGCTTAGATGGAAGATGTATATTAACACTTTGTTTAAGAAAAAAAATAGATAAGACCATGCTGTTCCTGGGTTCGATGCCAGAGCACATTATAATTTCTCAAATAAGGAGTGTATGTGAATAGTAGGACGTCGTTTGAGGTAGTTGCACCTAATAGTTTTGCTTGAATTTTCACACATAGTTTGATATGGTAATTTTCTATTTTGCTGCATAGTAAGTACACCAGGAAGACCGGGGTTCGCTGCCAGGTGATTAAATTGCAGCGAATTCTACGAATATTTTGAATTTTTTTTTTCTTTTGATGTCCGTCCCGATATGATGCCGATATGAAATTAGTGTTGTCGATCTGCTTGCAGTATGCAAGCTACATTTAACTCGTATAAATATATGGATACATGAATGAATCCGGAGAAGCATCTATATATAATAGATATAGAGAGGATACAAAGTCACAGGCTAAACCACTAGCGTCAATGGCTTGAAATTTTTACGACATATTGGCCATAACGTATAACCTCCAGAAAAATTGCGATTTTGAACCTCAGTGTCATGGGTTCGATTCCAGAGGGCCCCAAATTCGCGATTTTCCCCATAAGATTACATGGCGGGGATTTTCGATAATTTTTTTGAGGCACTTCCCGGAAAAGCAGAGAGTTGAAACTCTAGGGACCGCTAAATGTCGTGCATAGCCAACGAAAATCGGAAAGACATCTTCGAATATTGTCCTTGGTTCGATGCTAGGCCGGGGCAAAAATCGGCCGTTTAAAATGCATTGCGGCGATTTTTAAGATTTTTTTTGGATCCTTTCCCGATAACATGGATTATTGAAACTCGGCACGTCGATAGATATCATGAATTTATTTCATAATCGAATTTTACATATTAGCTTATGGTCCTTGGTTCGATCCCAGAGGACCATTTGCACTTCCCAATGCTTTTCTTACGGAGATAACGGAAACAAATTTTAGGTACTTTCCGTCACGATATCAACTTCAAACTTTGCATGTACAAAGATCAAGTCCATACAAATCAAACTGTGCATTCACAGCTATCAAAGAGTCCTGGGTTCGACACCAGGTGTCTCTGCAATCAGAAGTTAATCCGATTTTTAGGAATTATTTTGAAACCTTTGCCAATAATATAGAAACTTTAAATTCGGCATATAGATAGAGATCATAAATAACTTTCAGAAACAGTTTTTAGATTTCCAAAATCGTCCTTGGTTCGAATCCAGAGAGCCATTTAAATTCGTAAAAATTAGAACGTCTTTTGAGGCAGTTGTAGCCCATATTTCTGCTTGAATTTTCACACATCGTTAGAGATGGTGATGGTCTATTGTGCTGCATAGTAAGTTCACAGTAAAGACCCGGGTTCGATGCCGGACGATGGAATTTAGGCAAATTTTAAGAAAAATTTCAATCTTTTTTTTTCTTTTGATGGCCGTCCGGATATGATGCCGACATGAAAATAGTGTTGTCGATCTGCTTGCAGTATGCAAGCAACATTTTACTCGTATATATATATATATAGATATATATATGGATACATGAATGAATCCGGAGAAGCATCTATATATAATAGACGAGGAAAATGTAGCTTGCATACTGCAAGCAGATCGACAACACTAATTTCATATCGGCATTATATCGGGACGGTCCTCAAAAGAAAAAAAAAGGATTTAATTTTTTCTTAAAATTCGCTGAAATGTCATCGTCTGGCATCGAACCCGGGTCTTACTGAAAACCTACTATGAAAAACAATAGAAGATCACCATCTCTAACTATGTGTGAAAATTCAAGCAGAAATATTGGCTACAACTGCCTCAAAAGACGCTCAAATGTTCACGATTGTAAATGGCTCTCGGGACTCGAACCAAGGACGATCTTGGAAATTTAAAAAATGTTTCTGAAAGTTATTATTGATCTCAATCTATATGCCAAATTTCAAGTTTCTATATTATTGGGAAAGGTTTCAAAATAATTCCTAAAATTTGGATCAACTTCTGATTGCAGAGACACCTGGTGTCGAACCCAGGACATATTGATAGCTATGAATGCATAGTTTGATTTGTTTAGACTGGTTCTTCCATCATGCTAAGTTTTAAGTCGATAGCATGCAGGGAAGTACCTAAAACTTGTTTCCGTTATCTCCATAAGAAATGCATTGAGGAATGTAAATGGCCCTCTGGGATCGAACCAAGGAACATCAGGGGAAACATAAAAATCGATTATGAAATATATTTATGATATCTATCCCCATACCGAATTTCAAGTTTCCATGCCATCGGGAAAGGGTCCAAAAAAAATCTAAAAAATCGCCACAATACATTTTAAACGGCAGATTTTTGCATCGACCTAGCATCGAACCCAGGTTATTTTCCGTAAAACTCATTTATGTTTTCGATTGATCATGACCATATATAAAGGCTCCCTGAGTTTTGATTATCTACCTATCCGGGAAGTATTTTTTTTTAATTCCCGAAAATCAAAGCAATGCATTTAAACGGGAAAAATCGGGACTTTGGAGCCCCCTGGAATCGAACCCATGACACTGAGGATCAAAATCGCAATTTTTCTGGAGGTTATACGTTATGGCCAATATGTCGTAAAAATTTCAGCTCAATCACTCTTGTGGTTTAGGCTGTGAGTTTGTATCCTCTCTATATATCTATTATATATAGATGCTTCTCCGGATTCATTCATGTATCCATATATCTATTATATATAGATGCTTCTCCGGATTCATTCATATATATAGCTATATAGCTATACGAGTAAAATGTTGCTTGCATACTGCAAGCACCTTGACAACAAAAGTTTTTTGTCGGCATCACATAGAGTGAGTCCTCAAAAGAAAAAAAAAGGGTTGGAAAATATTCTTTATTTCCGCTGCAATTTATTCGTTTGGCATCGAACCCAGGTCTTCCCGTTCATACTTAGTATGCAGAACCATAGAAGATAGCTATCTGTAACTATGTGTGAAAATTCAAGTAGAAATATTAACTGCAACTGCCTCAAACAACGTCCTACGTTTCCCTTATATTCCTTATGAGAGAAATACTAATGTGCTCTGGCATCGAACCCAGGAATAGTACGATGTTATCTAAATTTTTTCTAAAATCAATTCTTTTCGTACATCTTCCAGCCGAGTACGAACTTCCTATCATTTCGATAAGTGCTTCAAAAAAATAGTGAAATACTAAACCAATGTATTCTAAACGGGAGACATATTTGCCGCCCTGCATCGAACCCGGATCTTTCTGGTAATTCCTCCTATGCAACATAATAGAAGATCACTATCTCAAACTATGTGTGAAAATTCGAGCAGAAATATTTGCTGCAACTGCCTCAAACGACGTCCTACTTTTCCCTTATATTCCTTATGAGAGAAATGTTAATGTGCTCTGGCATCGAACCCAGGAATAGTACGGGCTTAAGAAATTTTTTTTCTTAAACCGATTCTTAATATATATCTTCTAGCTTAGCGAAAAGTTCCTTACATTCCGGTAAGTGCATCAAAAAAATTAATGAAAAACTATCCCCATGCATATTAAATGCGGGATTTTTGCATCGTCCTAGCATCGAACCCAGGACGTTCTCATTCGTAATCATTAAAGTTTATAATAGTTCTTGACCATATCTGTAAGCTCCTTGAATTTCGATTCTCTACCTGTCCGGGAAGTATTATTTAAAAACTTTTGAAAATCGCCATCATGTATCCTTATGGAGAAAATCGGGACTTTGGGGCCTTCTGAAATCGAACCCACGACACCGAGGTTCAATGTCGGCTTTTTCCTGGAGGTTACACGTCATGGCCATAACGTCTTAAAAATTTCAAGTCGATGACGCTTCTAGTTTAGGCTGTGAATTAGTATCCTATCTATCTATCTATCTATCTATATCCTTGAATGAATCCGGAGAAGCATCTATATTTAATAGATAGATAGGATACAAATTCACAGGCTAAACTACAAGCGTCATTGCCTTGAAATTTTTATGACGTATTGGCCATAACGTGAAACCCTCTGGAAAAAAGCGACTTTGATCCTCAGTGTCATAGGTTCGATTCCAGAGGGCCCCAAAGTCCCTATTTTTCCCGTTTAAATGCATTGCCGTGATTTTCCGGATTTTTTAAAAAATACTTCCTGGATAGGTAGAGAAATAAAACTCAAGGAGCCTTTATTTATGGTCTTGGACTTTTGAAAACATCAATGACTTTCACAAAAAATATCCTGGGTTCGATGCTAGGACGATGCAAGGATCTGCCCTTTAAAATACATGGGAGCTGTTTTTCATTATTTTTTTGATGCAATTCTCGAAATAATAGGAAGTTCGTGCTTAGCCGGAAAGTGTAAGGTAAGAATTGGTTTAAGAAAAAAATTTTCATAAGACCGTACTATTCCTGGGTTCGATGCCAGAGCACATTAACATTTCTCTCATAAGGAATATAAGGAAAAGTAAGACTTCGATTGAGGCAGTTGCAGCCAATATTTCTGCTTGAATTTTTGCACATAGTTAAAGAATAATATCTTCTATTATGTTGCATAGGAAGTTTAACCAGAAAGACCTGGGTTCGATGTCGGGCGGTAAATATGTCTCCCGTTTAAATTACATAGGGTTAGTATTTCATTATTTTTTTGATGCACTTATCGAAATAATAGGAAGTTCGTGCTTGGCTAGAAGATATATGGTTAAAACTGGTTTAAGAAAACGGTTTTCAGAAGACCGTACTATTCCTGGGTTCGATGCCAGAGCACATTAACATTTCTCTCATAAGAAATATAAGGGAAAAGTAGGACGTCGTTTGAGGCAGTTGCAGATAATATTTCTGCTTTAATTTTCACAGATAGTTAGAGATGGTGATTTTCTATTGTGCTGCATAGTAAGTATCACCTGGAAAACCCGGGTTCGATGCCGGACGAATAAATTGCAGCGAATAATCAGAACATTTTCAATCCATTTTTTTTTTCTTTTGACGGCCTTCCCGATATGATGTCGACATGAAATTAGTGTTGTCGATCTGCTTGCAGTATGCAAGCTACATTTTACTCGTATATCTATATATATATACGAGTAAAATGTAGCTTGCATACTGCAAGCAGATCGACAACACTAATTTCATAACGGCATTATATCGGGACGGTCCCGGAAAGGAAAAAAAGGATTTAAAATATTCTTAAAATTCGCTTCAATTTAATTTTTTTGGCATCGAACCCGGGTCTTTTTGGTGAAATTACTATGCAGCACATCAGATCATCTTCTATAAATACGTGTGAAAATTCAAGCAGAAATATTGGCTGCAACTGCCTCAAACGAAGACCTACTTTTCACGAATGTTAATAGCTCTCTGGATTCGAACCAAGGACAATCTAGGAAATATAAAATGTGTTTTCGAAATGTATCTATAAGTTCTATATATATGCCGAATTTCAAGTTTAAATATTATTGGGAAGGGGTTCAAAATAATTCTTAGAAATCGGATCAGCGACTGATTGTAGAGACGCCTGGTGTCGAACCCTGGACGTATTGGAAGCTGTAAATGCACAAAATGACTTGCTACGACTAGATCTAATTTCATACAAAGTTTGAAGTCGATATCATACCGGGAAGTACCTAAAATGTGTTTCTGTTATCCCCATAAGAAATGCATTGTGGAGTGCAAATGGCCCTCTGGGATCGAACCAAGGACCATCAGCGAATATTTAAAATTTTATTATGAAATATATTTCTGATTTCTAACCCCATGCCAAATTTCAAGTTGCCATGCATTCGGAAAGGGGTCCAAAAAAAATCTTAAAAATCGCCACAACGCATTTTAAACGGCCGATTTTTGCCCCAACCTAGCATCGAACCCAGGATATTTTCCGTAAAACACATTTATGTTTTCGATAGATCATGTTCATATATATAGGCTCCTTGAGTTTTAATTCTCTACCTATACGGGAAGTATTTTTTTTTAATTCCCGAAAATCTAAGCAATGCATTTAAATGGGAAAAATCTGGACTTTGGGGCCCTCTGGAATCGAACCCATGACACTGAGGATCAAAATCGCAATTTTTCTGGTGGTTACACGTTATGGCCAATACGCCGTAAAAATTTCAGCTCAATCACTCTTGTGGTTTAGGCTGTGAGTTTGTATCCTCTCTATATATATATATATCTATTATATATAGATGCTTCTCCGGATTCATTCATATATCATATATATATATATATATACGAGTAAAATGTAGCTTGCATACTGCAAGCAGATCGACAACACTATTTTCATGTCGGCATCATATCCGGACGGCCATCAAAAGAAAAAAATGGATTGAAATTTTTCTCAAAATTTGCCTAAATTCCATCGTCTGGCATCGAACCCGGGTCTTTACTGTGAACTTACTATGCAGCACAATAGAACATCACCATCTCTAACGATGTGTGAAAATTCAAGCAGAAATATGGGCTACAACTGCCTCAAAAGACGTTTTAATTTTCACGAATTTAAATGGCTCTCTGGATTCGAACCAAGGACGATCTTGGAAATCTAAAACATGTTTCTGATAGATATTTATGATCTCTATCTATATGCCGAATTTCAAGTTTCTATATTATTGGCAAAGGTTTCAAAATAATTCCTAAAAATCAGATCAACTTGTGATTGCAGAGACACCTGGTGTCGAACCCAGGACACTTTGATAGCTGTGAATGCACTGTTTGATTTGTTTGGACTTGATCTTTCTTAGTGCAAAGTTTGAAGTCGATATCTAACCGGGAAGTACCTAAAATTTGATTCCGTTATCTCCGTAAGAAAAGCATTGGGAAATGCAAATGGTCCTCTGGGATCGAACCAAGGACCATAAGCTAATATATAAAATTCGATTATTGAATAAATTCATGATATCTATCGACGTGCCGAGTTTCAAGTATCCATGTTATCGGGAAAGGATCCAAAAAAAATCTTAAAAATCGCCGCAATGCATTTTAAACGGCCGATTTTTGCCCCAGCCTAGCATCGAACCAAGGACAATATTCGAAGATGTCTTTCCGATTTTCGTTGGCTATGCACGGCATTTAGCGGTCCCTCGAGTTTCAACTCTCTGCTTTTCCGGGAAGTGTCTCAAAAAAATTTTCGAAAATCCCCGCCATGTAATCTTATGGGGAAAATCGCGACTTTGGGGCCCTCTGGAATCGAACCCATGACACTGAAGTTCAAAATCGCAATTTTTCTGGAGGTTATACGTTATGGCCAATATTTGGTAAAAATTTCAAGCCATTGACGCTAGTGGTTTAGCCTGTGACTTTGTATCCTCTCTATATATATATATATATGAATATATGAATATATATCTATTATATATAGATGCTTCTCCGGATTCATTCATGTATCCATATATATATATAGCGAGGATACAAATTCACAGGCTAAACCACAATCGTCATTGACCTGAAATTTTTACGACATATTGGCCATAACGTGTAACCTCCAGAAAAATTGCGATTTTGAACCTCAGTGTCTTTGGTTCGATTCCAGAGGGCCCCAAAGTCCCGATTTTTCCCGTTTAAATACATTGCCGTGATTTTCGGGAATTTTTAAAAAATACTTCCCGGATAGGTAGAGAATCAAAACTCAAGGAGCCTATATATATGGTAATAATCTATCGAAAACATAAATGAGTTTCACGGAAAATATCCTGGGTTCGATGCTAGGTCGAGGCAAAAATCGGCCGCTTAAAATGCATTGTGGCGATTTTTAAGATTTTTTTTGGACCCTTTCCCGATGACATGGAAACTTGAAATTCGGCAAGAGGTTGGAGATCATACATATATTTCATAATCAAATTTTACATATTCGCTGATGGTCCTTGGTTCGATCCCAGAGGGCCATTTACATTCCTCCATGAATTTCTTATGGAGATAACAGTAAAAAGTTTTAGGTACTTACCGGCATGATATCGACTTCAAAATTTGTATGAAAGAAGATGAAGTTCTAATAAGTCATACTGTGCATTCATAGCTACCAATATTTTCTGGGTTCGACGCTAGGCGTCTCTACAATCAGTAAATTATCCGATTTTTAAGAATTAATTTAAACCCCTTCCCAATAATATTAAAACATGAAATTAGGCATATAGATAGAGAACATAGATACATTTCAAAAACGTGTTTTAAATTTTCTAGATCGTCCTTGGTTCGAATCCAGAGAGCCATTTACATTATTGAAAAGTAGGACGTCGTTTGAGGCAGTTGGAGCCAATATATCTGCTTGAATTTTCACACATAGTTAGAGATGGTGATTTTCTGTTGTGCTGCATAGTAAGTTCACCAGAAAGACCCGGGTTCGATGCCAGACGATTAAATTGCAGCGAATTTTAAGAATATTTTCAATGCTTTTTTTCTCTTTTGACGGCCTTCCCGATATGATGCCGACATGAAATTAGTGTTTTCGATCTGCTTGCAGTATGCAAGCTACATTTTACTCGTATGATATATGAATGAATCCGGAGAAGCATCTATATATAATAGATAGAGAGGATACAAAGTCACAGGCTAAACCACTAGCGTCAATGGCTTGAAATTTTTACGACATATTGGCCATAACGTATAACCTCCAGAAAAATTGCGATTTTGAACCTCAGTGTCATGGGTTCGATTCCAGAGGGCCCCAAAGTCCCGATTTTTCCCGTTTAAATGCATTGCTTTGATTTTCGGGAATTAAAAAAAAAATACTTTCCGGATAGGTAGAGAATTAAAACTCAAGGAGCCTATATATATGAACATGATCTATCGAAAACATAAATGAGTTTTACGGAAAATATCCTAAGTTCGATGCTAGGTCGGGGCAAAAATCGGCCGTATAAAACGCATTGTGGCGATTTTTAAGATTTTTTTTGGACCCCTTTCCGAATGCATGGAAACTTGAAATTTGGCATGTGGATAGAAATCATAAATGTATATCATAATCAAATTTTATTTATTCGCTTATTGTCCTTGGTTCGATCCCAGAGGGCCATTTGCACTCCACAATGCATTTCTTATGGGGATAACGGAAACAAATTTCAGGTACTTCTCGGCATGATATTGACTTCAAACTTTGCATAAAATAAGATCAAGTTCATTAAAATCTAACTGTGTATTCACAGCTACCAGTGTGTCCTGGGTTCGACACCAGGCGTCTCTACAATCAGTAACTGATCCGATATTCAATAATTATTTTGAACACTTTCCCAACAATATAGAAACTTGAAATTCGGCATGTAGATAGAAATTATAGATACATTTCAAAATAATGTTTTAGATTTCCAAGATCGTCCTTGGTTCGAATCCAGAGAGGCATTTAAATTCGTGAAAATTAGAACGTCTTTTGAGGCAGTTGTATCCAATATTTCTGCTTGAATTTTCATACATAGTTAGAGATGTTGATCTTCTATTGTGCTGCATAAAAAGTTCACAGTAAAGACCCGGGTTCGATGCCAGACGATAAAATTTCAGCCAATTTTAAGAATATTATAAATCCTTTTTTTTTCTTTTGAGGACCGTCCCGATTTGATGCCGATATGAAATTAGTGTTGCCGATCTGCTTGCAGTATGCAAGCTACATTTTACTCGTATATATATATGGATACATGAATGAATCCGGAGAAGCATCTATATATAATAGATATATAGAGAGGATACAAACTCACAGCCTAAACCACAAGAGTGATTGAGCTGAAATTTTTACGGCGTATTGGCCATAACGTGTAGCCACCAGAAAAATTGCTATTTAGATCCTCAGTGTCATGGGTTCGATGCCAGGGAGCTCCAAAGTCCCGATTTTTCCCGTTTAAATGTATTGCCGTGATTTTCGGGAATTAAAAAAAAATACTTTCCGGATAGGTAGAGAAATAAAACTCAAGGAGCCTATATATATGGTAATGATCTATCGAAATCATAAATGAGTTTTACGGAAAATATCCTGGGTTCGATGCTAGGTCGAGGCAAAAATCGGCCGTTTAAAAAGCATTGTGGCGATTTTTATGATTTTTTTTGGACCCTTTCCCGATGGCATGGAAACTTGAAATTCGGCATGAGGTTAGATACTGTAAAAATATATCATAATCGAATTTTGCATATTCGCTGATGGTCCTTGGTTCGATCCCAGAGGGACATTTATATTCCTCAATGCATTTCTTACGGAGATAACGGAAACAAATTTTAGGTACTTCCCGGCATGCTATCGACTTAAAACTTAGCATGATAGAAGAACCAGTCTTAGCAAATCAAACTATGCAATCATAGCTATCAATATGTCTTGGGTTCGACACCAGGTGTCTCTGCAATCAGAAGTTGATCCGATTTTTAGGAATTATTTTGAAACCTTTCCCAATAATGTAGAAACTTGAAATTTGGCATATAGATTGAGATCAATAATAACTTTCAGAAAAATTTTTTAAGTTTCCAAGATCGTCCTTGGTTCGAGTCCCGGGAGCCATTTACATTCGTGAACATTAGAGCGTCTTTTGAGGCAGTTGTAGCCAATATTTCTGCTTGAATTTTCACACATAGTTAGAGATGGTGATCTTCTATTGTGTTTCATAGTAGGTTTTCAGTAAGACCCGGGTTCGATTCCAGACGATGAAATTTCAGCGAATTTTAAGAAAAAATTAAATTCTTTTTTTTTTTCTTAAGAGGACCATCCCGATATGATGCCGATATGAAATTAGAATTGCCGATCTGCTTGCAGTATGCAAGCAACATTTTACTCGTATATATATATGGATACATGAATGAATCCGGAGAAGCATCTATATATAATAGATATATATATATATAGGGGATCAAAATTCTAACCATGTTCCACAAGTGCCACCGACTTGAAATTTTTACGACGTTATGGCCATGACGTGTAACCTCCAGGAAAAAGCCGACTTTGAACCTCGGTGTCATGGGTTCGATTCCAGAAGCCCCCAAAGTCGCGATTTTTCCCATAAGATTACATGGCGGGGATTTTCGAAAATTTTTTTGAGGCACTTCCCGGAAAAGGAGAGAGTTGAAATTCAAGGGATCGCTAGATGCCGTGCATATCTAAAGAAAACCATAAAGACATCTACGAATTTTATCCTTGGTTCGATGCTAGGTTGGGGCAAAAATCGGCCGTTTAAAATGCATTGTGGCGATTTTGAAGATTCATTTTGGACCCTTTTCCGATGGCATAGAAACTTGAAATTCGGTATGAGATTAGATACCATAAAAATATATCATAAGCGAATTTTTCATATTCGCTGATGGTCCTTGGTTCGATCCCAGAGGGACATTTAAATTCCTCAATGCATTTCTTACGGAGATAACGGACACAAATTTTAGGTACTTCCCGGCATGCTATCGACTTCAATCTTTGCATGATAGAAGAGCAAGACTTAACAAATCAAACTATGCGTTCACAGCTATCAATGTGTCCTGGGTTCGACACCAGGTGTCTCTGCAATCAGAAGTTGATCCGATTTTTAGGAATTATTTTGAAACCTTTCCCAATAATATAGAAACTTGAAATTTGACACATAGATTGAGATGATTAATACCTTTCAGAAACATATTTTTAATTTCCAAGATCGTCCTTGGTTCGAGTCCCGAGAGCCATTTACATTCATGAACATTAGAGCGTGTTTTGAGGCAGTTGTAGCCAATATTTCTGCTTGAATTTTCACACATAGTTAGAGATGGTGATCTTTTATTGTGTTTCATTGTAGTTTTACCAGTAAGACCCAGGTTCGATGCCAGACAATGAAATTTCAGCAAATTTAAGAAAACATTAAATCCTTTTCTTTTCTTATGAGGACCGTCCCGATGTGATGCCGATATGAAATTAGTATTGCCGATACAATATGTCCTGGGTTCGACACCAGTTGTCTCTTAAATCAGAAGTTGATCCGATTTTTATGTATTATTTTGAAACCTTTCCCAATAACATAGAAATTTGAAATTCGGCATATAGTTAGATATCATACATACTTTAGATGAACATATTTTAGATTTCCTAGATAGTCCTTGGTTCGAATCCAGAGAGCCATTTTCATTCATGAAAAGTAGAACGTCGTTTGAGGCAGTTTCAGCCAATATTTCTGCTTGAATTTTCACACATAGTTAGTATTGGTGATCTTCTCTTGTGCTGCTTAATAGGTTAGCCAGGAAGACCCGGGTTCGATGCCAGACGATTAAAATTGCAGCGAATTTTAAGAATATTTTTTTTTCTTTTTAAGACCGTCCCGAAAGGTTGCCGACATTAAATTGGTGTTGTCGATCTGCTTGCAGTATGCAAGCAACATTTTACTCGTATATATAAGTTATATATAGGGGATCAAAATTCTAACCATGTTCCACAAGTGCCAATGCCTTGAAATTTTTATGACATATTGGCCATATCGTGTAACCTCCAGGAAAAAGCCGACTTTGAACCTCGGTGTCATGGGTTCGATTCCAGAAGGCCCCAAAGTCCCGATTTTCTCCATAAGGATACATGGTGAGGATTTATGTAATTTTTTTTGAGGCACTTCCCGGACAAGTAGAGAGTTGAAATTCGAGGGATCGCTAGATGCCGTGGATATCCAACGAAAACAAAAAAGACATTTTCGAATATTGTCCGTGGTTAGATTCTAGGTCGGGGCAAAAATCGGCCGTTTAAAATGCATTGCGGTGATTTTTAAGATTTTTTTTGGACCATTTGCCGATGTCATGGAAACTTGAAATTCGGCGTGGGGTTAGATATCATAAATATATTTTATAATCAAATTTTTTATATCCACTGATGGTCCTCGGTTCGATCCTAGAGGGGCATTTACATTCTTCAATGCATTTCTTATGGAGATAACGGAAACAAATATTAGGTACTTCCCGGCATGCTATTGACTTCAAACCTTGCAAGATACAAGAACAAGTCTTTACAAATCAAACTTTGCGTTCACAGCTTACAATATTTCCTGGGTTCGAAACCAGGTGTCTCTGCAATCAGAAGTTGATCCGATTTTTAGGAATAATTTTGAAACCTTTCCCAATAATATAGATATTTGAAATTCGGCATATAGATAGAGATCATAAGTAACTTTCAGAAACATATTTTAGATTTCAAAGACCGACCTTGGTTCGAATACAGAGAGCCATTTACATTCGTGAAAAGTAGTACGTCGTTTAGGCAGTTGCAGTCAATATTTCGCCTTGAATTTTCACACATAATTAGAGATGGTGATCGTCTGTTGTGCTGCTTAGTAAGTTCACCAAGAAGACCCGGGTTCGATGCCAGACAATTAAATTGAAGCGAATTCTAAGAATATTTTCAAGCCTTTTTTTTTCCTTTTGAGGACCGTCCCGATATAATGCCGATATGAAATTAGTGCTGTCTATCTGCTTGCAGTATGCAAGCAGCATTTTACTCGTATATATATACACTCATTCATTCATTCATTCATTAGGGATCAAAATTCTAACCATGTTCCACAAGTGCCACCAACTTGAAATTTTTACCACGTTATGGCCATGACGTGTAACCTCCAGAATAAATCCGACTTTGAACCTCGGTGTCGTGGGTTCGATTCCAGAAGGCCCCAAAGTCGCGATTTTCCCCATAAGAGTACATGGCGGGGATTTTCAAAATTTTTTTTGAGGCACTTCCGGGGAAAGTAGAGAGTTGAAATTCAAGGGATCGCTAGATGCTGTGCATATCAAAAGGAAACCATAAAGACATCTCCGAATATTATCCTTGGTTCGATGCTAGGTAGGGGCAAAAATCGGCCGTTTAAAATGCATTGCGGCGATTTTGAAGATTTTTTTTGAACCCTTTTCCGATGACATAGAAACTTGAAATTCGGCATGGCGTTAGATATCATAATTATTTTTCATAATCATATTTTACATATTCCCTTATGGTCCTTGGTTCGATCCCTGAGGGCCATTTGCATTCCTCAATGCATTTCTTATGGAGATTATGGAAACACATTTTAGGTGCTTCCCGATATTATATCTACTTGAAACTTTGCATAAGATAAGATCAAGTCATTACTAATCAAACTGTGAATTCACAGCTACCAATGTTTCTTGGTTTCACCACCAGGCGTCTCTACAATCAGTAAATGATCCGATTTTTAAGAATTTTTTGGAACCATTTCCCAATTATATAGAAACTTGAAATTCAGCAGACAGATAGAGATTATAGATACATTTCAGGAACATGTTCTAGATTCCCACGATCGTCCTTGGTTCGAATCCAGAGAGCCATTTACATTCGTGAAAAGTAGAACGTCGTTTGAAGCAGTTGTAGCAAATATTTCTGCTTGAATTTTCACACATAGTTAGATATATTGATCTTCTATTGTGCCGCTTAGTAAGTTCACCAGGAAGACCCGGGTTCGATGCCAGACGCTAAAATTGAAGCAAATTTTAAGAATATTTTCAATTCTTTTTTATTTTCTTTTGAGGAACGTCCCGATATGATGCCGAAATAAAAATAATATTGCCGATCTGCTTGCAGTATGCAAGCTACATTGCACTCGTATACCTATATATATATTCATATATATACACATTCATAGGGGATCAAAATTCTAGCCATGTTCCGGAAGTGCCACTGACTTGAAATTTTTACGACATATTGGCAATAACGTGTAACCTCCAGGAAAAAGCCGACATTGAACCTTGGTGTCATGGGTTCGATTCCAGAATGCCCCAAAGTCCCGATTTTCTCCATAAGGATACATGGTGAAGATTTTCGAAAATTTTTTTGAAGCACTTCCCGGAAAGGTAGAGAGTTGAAATTCGAAGGATCGCTAGATGCCGTGGATATCTAACGAAAATCAAAAAGACATCTTCGAATATTGTCCATGGTTCGATGCTAGGTTGGGGCAAAAATCGGCCGTTTAAAATACATTGCGGCGATTTTTAAGATTTTATTTGGACCATTTGCCGATGGCATGGAAACTTGAAATTCGGCATGAGGTTAGATATCATGAATATATTTCATAATCAAATTTGACATGTTCGCTGATGGTCCTTGGTTCGATCCCAGAGGAGCATTTGCACTTCTCAATGCATTTCTTACGGAGATAACGGAAACAAAATTTAGGTACTTCCCGACATGCTATCGACTTCAAACTTGGCATGACACAAGAGCAAATTTATACAAATCAAACTGTGCATTCACAGCTTACAATATGTCCTGGGTTCGACACCAGGTGTCTGCAATCAGAAGTTGATCCGATTTTTAGGAATTATTTTGAAACCTTTCCCAATAATATAGAAACTTGAAATTCGGCATATAGATAGAGATCATAAGTAACTTTCAGAAACATCTTTTAGATTTCCAAGATCGTCCTTGGTTCGAGTCCCGAGAGCCATTTACATTCGTGAAAATTAGAACGTCTTTTGAGGCAGTTGTAGCCATTATTTCTGCTTGAATTATCACAAATAGTTACAGATGGTGATATTCTATTGTGTTTCATAGTAGGTTTACCAGTAAGACCCGGGTTCGATGCCAGACGATGAAATTTCAGCGTATTTTAAGAAAAAATTAAATCCTTTTTTTTTCTTTTGAGGACCGTCCCGATATAATGCCGATATGAAATTAGTGTTGTCGATCTGCTTGCAGTATGCAAGCAACATTTTACTCGTATCTATTATATATAGAAGCTTCTCCGGATATACCTTGATATACACTCATTCACTCACTCACTCACTCACTCACTCACTGGGGATCAAAATTCTAACCATGTTCCAAAAGTGCCACTGCCTTGAAATTTTTACGACACATTGGCCATAACGTGTAACCTCCAGGAAAAAGCCGACCTTGAACCTCAGTGTCATGGGTTCGATTCCAGAAGCCCCCAAAGTCGCGATTTTCCCCATAAGAATACATGGCGGGGATTTTCCAAAATTTTTTTGAGGCATTTCCCGGAAAGGTAGAGAGTTGGAATTCAAGGGACCGCTAGAAGCCGTGCAAATCCAACGAAAATCAAAAAGACATCTTCGAATATTGTCCATGGTTCGATGCTAGGTCGGTGCAAATATCGGCCGTTTAAAATGTATTGCGGCGTTTTTTAAGATTTTTTTTGATCCTTTCCCGATAACATGGATACTTGAAACTCGGCACGTAAATAGATATCATGAATATATTTCATAATCAAATTTTACATGTTAGCTGATTGTCCTTGGTTCGATCCCAGAGGGCCATTTGCACTTCTCCATGCATTTCTTACGGAGATAACGGAAACAAAATTTAGGTACTTCTCGGCATGTTATCGACTTCAAACTTTGCATGATACAAGAGCAAGTCTTTACAAATCAAACAGTTTATTCACAGCTTACAATATGTCCTGGGTTCGACACCAGGTGTCTCTGCAATCAGAATTTGATCCGATTTTTAGGAATTATTTTGAAACCTTTGCCAATATTATAGAAACTTGAAATTCGGCGTATAGATAGAAATCATGAATAACTTTCAGAAACATCTTTTAGAATTCCAAGATTGTCCTTGGTTCGAATCCAGAGAGGCATTTACATTCGTGATAATTAGAACGTCTTTTGAGGCAGTTGTAGCCAATATTTCTGTTTGAATTTTCACACATGGTTAGAGATGATGATCTTCTATTGTGCTGCATAGTAAGTTCATCAGTAAGACCCGGTTTCGATGCCAGACGATGAAATTTTAGCGAATTTTAAGAAAAATTTCAATCCTTTTGTTTTCTTTTAAGGACCGAACCGATATGATGCCAATATGAAATTAGTATTGCCGATCTGCTTGCAGTATGCAAGCTACATTTTACTCGTATATATATATATATATATATATATATATATATATATATATATATATAGTCACATAGGTATAGGTCACCTTAACCAAGTTGGAACCAATACCATCGAATACTACTCGTTGCTCTCTATCGGTGAGAAAGTCTTTTATCCAGTTAATAACTTGTGCATTGATACCCGCAACTTCTAATTTGTACAGCAATTTATGATGAGGTACCTTATCGAAAGCCTTCCGAAAATCTTAAAATATCGCATCGACCTGCTTATGTTTTTCAGCAGAGTTTAGAACATCGTGTACTAATAAAGCCAGCTGAGACTCGCAAGAACGAGTCTTACGAAAACCGTGTTGATTCCTAATTATGAAATTGGACGTTTCAAGAAAACCCATTAAAGAGCTAGCTATTATATGTTCCATAATTTTACCGCTCAGTGATGTTAAAGATATAGGCCTATAATTAGCTGGATCGTCCTTAGAGCCACTTTTAAATATTGGCGTGACATTCGCAATTTTCCAATCTTTCGGGACCCTTCCTTCGCTCATACTCTTGTCAAATATAACTTTAAGAAAAGGTGCTACGCTCTCCGCAACTTCCTTGAACACTCGAGCCGGTATGTCATCAGGACCCGGAGCTTTATTCGGATTAATATGTTTCAATAGTTTAATGATGCCGTCTTCTCTGAAGGTGATTTTCGACATCGATTCAGGTTTATCAACATTCGGGAGAGTATTTGATGCATCGTCAGACGTGAAAACGCTTCGAAAAAAATCATTCAAGATATTAGCTTTGCCTTTAGCATCGTTTACTATATTTCCGCAAGTATCCTTTAATGAACCAACAGTTTGCTCTTTACCTTGGACCTCACGAACGTACGACCAAGACGCTTTTGGGTCCTCTTCCAAGTGTTCGCATACAATCTTCTTTTTATATTGACGGAGGGCATCTCGCATAATTCGTTTAGTTTCCGACTTTGCTTCCTTATGTTCGCTCTCTACTCGATCTATGTTGATACTATTCGGTTGCCTCGCAGCGGCTTTTAATTTGGAATGCAAACGCCTCTGTTTCTTCAGTTCTCTCCTAGTCTCCTTATTATACCATCTAGGTTCATTAATTTGATTTGAAAGTTTTAAGGGTACAAATTTATCCATTAGGTCACGCATTGTTCTTACAAAGAGATTCCACGTGTCCTCGGTATTTAAAAATATCGCGCGCGTTTTATACTCCAGAAATTCGTACATGAGTTTACTACTATATCCTTCGAAATCGGCTCGCGGGTAAAGATAAACTCTGCGCTTAGGTTTTCTGTGCTTTACCAAGTTAAGGTTGAAATCTATAATTATGGCTTTGTGATCGTATATTCCATCGCAAACAGATGTGTTAGATACCCGTTCGGGGGTGTTCGTAAGAAAAAGATCTAAAATTGTTAATTCCCTGGTAGGCTTTTTGACTAGCTGGTGTAATGAATTTTTTTGTATTAAATTTAACAAGGTCCTACAAGAGTCATTGTCCCGAGCTCTTTCCTTGACTACGTGCTTTTGCCAATCGATATCTGGAAGATTAAAGTCTCCTCCAATTATCATTATGCTATTGTTGTTTTTACGCGAGTAAAAATTTATTTCATCGTTTAGGTTACGACAAAATAAACATGACGCGAAGAGTTGGGCGGCCGGTAAAAGCACATACATGTAGATTGGGTTTATTTGGCTGACTAATGGTACACCATACGCTCTCGATGCAACTGTTAGGATACATATGTGAACTACTCCGTAAAGAACTTTTAACCTCTATAAATACTCCTCCACCCACTTTATCCTGACGGTCCTTACGATAAATCTTAAAATCTTTAGGAAATACTTCGTAGTCATTAATATCGTCTGTTAGCCAGCTTTCGGTGCCTATAATTATGTCGGAGTCGTTACTTCGGATAAGATGTTCAAGCACTACTGGAAGAAGAGCGCCAAACACAACGAAAAGATTAACTAAACTATGAACCAAACACTAAATTAGAAGTAAAAATATAATATGCACTAAAGAAGTAAACTAAAATAACACAGAAGAGTAGCTTAAAACTACACGGTAGGAGCAGGTAGTACTCTGCGTCTCAGCAGGTGATCTCAGGAGAGATAGAAGGCACGTCCGTCTCCTTTGACAGCTAGGCCAAGAATTGAACTGGTGGAGGTGCTCAGGAAGAAAATCCGAGAAGAGTTTAAAAGACAGCTTAGTTTGATAGTTGAGCCGCCAAAGCAGGTGTATGGTAGCAGTAATGATGGCAACACAGCTCGCCGCTTTTTCGAGCACTCGGAAATTTCCGCCAGTATTTCAGGCCTAAATTTGGAGCTTCTTCGGAGATTTCACACAATTTTTCAAGTTCTGTCTTCTGGATACAGAATAAATGTAGATATCTACGAAGAGTATGCCATCAGAACCGCACGGCTTTTTGTTCAGTTATATCCCTGGTGCTGTATGCCAACAATCGTGCATAAAATAGCATTGTACGGAAGAGATGTTATTCAAAATTCATTGCTGCCAATCGGACAAATGCCCGAGGAAGCACAGGAAGCATGCAATAGATTGTTAAAAAATTTAGAGAAGATTTTACGCGAAAGTGCTCTAGGAAGAAGACCATGGAGGACTTGTTTGTGCGAATGATGTTGCATTCAGACCCTATCATTTCAAGCCAGGTTGTGATGCGTTCCTAGCCATCGAAAGCTTTATCTTCCGAGGCCTTGCAAATATTGTATGTATCTTACCCAACAGAATCTGGATCGAAAGATGATTCTTCGGACGGATCGGAATCGGATAGTAATTAGAGTTTGCGTGTGTATGAGTGTGTGTGCGCGTGCCTTTTCAAATTCTAAGTAAATAAGCTGTGATATAATAATGTTTTACATAAATGTGTTTGTTAACTTTTCATATGCTCTATCAAAATTGGAAACGATAATTATGTATTATTTATAGTGTTTGTGTGCTAAGATGATTCTTTGGACGGATCAGAGCCTGATTTTAATAATAGTTTATATTATATTGCATATATATATTTGTGTTTATATTTGTATAATGTATTTGTGATATTATATATGTAATAAAATATTTAAATAACTTTTTTGGGATAGTTTTCAAATAAAAATACGCATACAATTGTAATTATGGATTTTAAACAATAATATAAAATTATTAATCTACATTATTTATAAAAATTGAAATTATTTCACGAAAGAATAGTTTACAAAAATCAGTTTCATATGCATATTCGGCGATCACGAAACCTATACTCACGTTTTTTTATGGGCATGATATAAGAATATTGTATATTTTAGCCAAAAAATGTGAATTGTTTTGCGAAAAAATAATTTTAAAATAATTTCAATGTCATATTCGAAATTAGTGACCTCAAAAACTATTACATACCGGATTTCAAACCGATCAGATGAGATTTACTTATAATGACCAACTTTCAGGCATTTGGCCCCACTGTGCGGTGTCCCAATGTGGGATTTAAATTATGTATTAGCGTAGTAGTTCGGTCTTTGCTTTTCTACATTTGCCCAAAATAAAGAAGCTGCACCAATAAAACGGTGTTGCAATTAAGCCCAATCAACTGTATTTGAAAAATAAGATATATTGCAAAAATACACCACAATCTCTAAGTTTTCGAGGGAAAGGGAAGCTGTTTCCATCCGTATAGGGATATCTATCACAGGTGTCATCCGTTGTGAAATAATAACTTTTCTACGCTTTCTACATAAATAATTGTATCTAATAATTAAACAACTTAAAATTCAAAATTGACGAATATATAGTGTCAGTTGTCAAAGGGATGAAAAGATTCCTATGAAAAAAGGACTTAAGAAAGTTTGACGTGAGCTGCACTCCGATGCCACAGAGCATTTCGTGTACGAGTGCCGTGCGAGATACTATACCGTACTTATTAAACATATTTGAAATGCATTACTACAAATTTGAACGTATTTATTTCTTTTTGTAAGTGGAAACATAATAAATGCATTATAATCAATTACAATTGAAAGTATATAACCAAAGATTACAACCTCTCATAAAAGACAGGCAGATATTGCCTTTTTTACTTTGATCTCGTCCAAATAAAGAATCATTGATGTTAGTCATCGTAGGTATCAATCGATATAATTATTAAACAGATGAAAATAGTCTAATTAAACTTGATCTCCGCAGGAAATGCTTCAACCGAGGCATTTCTCGGAACATTCCGACCATGGATCAATGGACTGGTGGTAGAACGTTGGCAGCGAATCTTCCAGCGTAATTTCCAGGAGGACTGTAATTGGCCACGATGTAAATGGCGTTGGATGAGTTGTGCGCCCAACCAACTCCCAGCTCCTCCGAGTCCTTCCACACCACCTGGGTGAAATGACCTGAGGAGAAGAATCGTCTCCAGTAAAGTACCATCTAGGGTCGATTAATTCAGCACATTAAAAATACGGTACGATTTACTGCGTTAACTGATTCACTGTGGTAGTTTAGTGGTTTGAATGGTTTGAGCAGGCCCGTGCGCACGGGAGGGGTTTTGGGGGTGATCATGAGGAATCCTTCATAAAAAAGTTCCACGAATGATGAATTGAAGATAGGATAATATGAAATTGTTTTATTTAATGTTTCATTTGGTAAACTTTTTCTTCCAAAATTTAGTGGCTCTTTCAACTTCCATGTTAACGTCTGTCAGGACTCCATCGTAGCAATATCAAGACTGATGAAATTGAAGACTACTATCGAATTTCCATTTATAAACCATACCTGGATACGTCCGTCACTCATATCAACGACCGGCTTCTCAAGCACCGTGGGATTCTTTCGAATTTCAGATGTCTTTTTCCATCAAGAACTTCAACTGTGGATGAAGAAACTTGCAAACATTTATTTGAGAAATACTCCACGATTTTGCACGATGCTTCTCTCGAAGTCAATGAAGTGCAACTTTGGCGAAGACGTATTTCGGATATAAACAGCCCCATTTGATATCTGCAATGCAACTGCTTTCCCTAATGTTTACCAAATCTTGCCTGTGATGGCTGCTTTACCAGTAACGACTTCAACGAATGAACGTTCTTTCTCAATATTACGCCAGTCAAAAAATTTCCTGCGTTTAACTATTAGCGAAATTCGACGAAACGGATTGGCTGCACTTCGTATTCATCGAGACGCTGAAGTTCATGTTGTGAATGCAGTATTGGACGAGTTTCTTTCGGTACCCCGACGCATCAATTTATTAAAAGCATCCTCAAGGTTATGTATCTTTATTCGGAATGATGAAAAATATTCCAGAAATGTATGAAACTGAATTCCTACAATTTTGAATATAATATTTCATACATCGTGTACGTTCATTATTGATAGTTGTATTAATATAGTTACTTCTTTTTAATGAGAAAAACCCCTCCCCACGAGCAAATCCTGCGCACGGCCTTGGGTTTGAGTACCAGCATCAATGGGTTCGAGTTCTAGTTATGTCCCTATCTTTCACTTCCATCCAACCGAAGGCAAAAATGTGTGATAGAATTACCTACTATTACATTCAAATATACCAACCAGTGCTCATGCTGAAACAGCCGTTTCCATATCTGTAATTCTTAACTTCGTCATACCACAGCTGCACCGCTTTCCTCGCAGAGTTCTCGTACATGAAGCATATATTCTCGCCATAGCCAGAGCCTTGGCTATGTTGCAGACAGTTCCGGGCCGCTATTGTCCTCGCCCAGTTCATGCTGAATTTGCTTATCTGAAAAAGAGTTGCACCCACAGCCGTTAGCATATTTTCTAGCGCGATTTCTAAATATTTCGTTTTGTGATCCCTTTCAATCAGTTTTGATATTGTATTAACATAAGATTTTAATTTTGTGTCTAAGGGGGAGATAATTAAGTACTAAATTTTAAACACTGAACTAAATGGCGTCTAATTTGGCGAATTTAAATATTTGAGAGCAATCGATAAATCTCTAGTTTTTATGAACAGTGACAAATGAGCAACGCTCTCGTTTCGCCTGACTTATTTGCAATAATAACAACAACAAATGTCCAACAACGACGATGTTTGTGGGAAATATAGAAAGGATGGATTTAAAATAGTTTTCCATATTTTTGGAGGAATCAGAAGCACACCGAACAAAGGTCTTAATATCTGTATTTACTAGCGTTTAAGCAGTCGAAAAAACACGGAGGATACCTTTCAATGTTCACGCATTTCGACAGGCGTAAGATCATGGTTGTCTTGTATTTGGGAAGGAGTGTTTTGTGCAAGTGAGATTCATTGGACATAATCTGTATTATTACGGGTCGCTTATGGCTAGAGGTGTTTGTTTTTCGCAATAAGCGATAAAACTTACAAATAAAGCGAATTTTGGCCGATTTGGCGAAATAACGCTAATTTCGGCAGTTTTAATAAGCACCACGGATTTTGGTGAATTTCGCTTCATTCATCTTTTTTAAGAGAGGAGAATGTAATTTTGGTATGATTTAAATAAATGTACAATATATATTTGTATTATTTAAGTATCTATTGTCATATTTTTGATCACTCGTGACATCTTTGCTTACGCGAATTCAGCTTGAATCTTTTGCAATAAATTCACAAAACTAAATTACTGTCTAAAATACATGTACAGCAAGGCGCTGGCTATCGTCAGTTTTCAACGATTACTCATACGTTTAGAGCAATGTATGTGCGAGCGATGCATTGTGGAAAGACGCGCTATCAGCTTACCAGAAAACGGATTGATACTATTTTGTGTAATTTACAGTAAATTATATTTTCAATACTTTTAATGTTTATGCTAAAGTGTGCCTAACATTATTCCTTTGCTTACATAAGACTCAGTGAAAATTATTAACACAAAATTTAGGAAACAATAAAAACACAATACACCAAAATTTGGTTTTCAAATCAACAAATTTCAGAAAAAATAAAAACATTTTCAAACACCTCTACTTATGACAATGTCGCTTACCTGATCGTTGAGCTTTAGTGGCGGTGCTTGATGTTTGGCGCGGTATTCATTGTGCGCTTCTAACATTTCTTTCGCGAATTCCTCTTCATCTATGGACTGGGAACTTTGGTTCGAGGGCACCGATGGCTGCTGCTGTCTACACACCTGCGAATCATTGTCAACGATTAGTTCATTTACGATGATACTCTAACTTTTATATTGCATCGAAAGATTTTCAGAATCCGTTCAAGTCTGAGATTTGATAAGATTTGTCAATGTTGGATCTTTTTCCGAATCAGATTCTACTAACAGAGATGACAATTTCCGGCTCTGAATAATCCGTGGATCCATTTTCATCGAGGAATCTTGCATTAATTAATCAATGCTATTTCTGGGAATAAAATACGTTTATCTCTTTTTCGTTATTTTTGCACGTCTTTTATTCCTGTTTACCTCTACAAATACTTTGAAACCACCATTCGGCTACTGGCAGGGGGTGTAAACACGGAGCCCTATTTTTGTTAGTCACAACAGCTGATCATTCTCGGAAAGAATAGGTTCTTAAAAAAATTGTATCTGCGATTATTTCCCCATCAGTTAGGTGCACCATCAGATTGGCAGAAGGACCAGGATGTCGCAAAATAACGATTACGTTTTTCAAAACGTACTTTGTCCGAATTTATCAAACAAACACAGCTTAGCTTATAATCTCTTTACTTTCAAGGATTCCCAACCTGAGTCAGATAGTATTTTCGTAACACTTCCTGTCTTATCAGAGCATTTCTTAACAAAAGGTATCTCCTTGAGTTGCATCTTCACAAGTTTCATCTGATAGATCCCTTTACATTTATTTTGGTACTCTGCTGTTGCCAAACACCGAACAGTCGATACCGGGAGCTGTATATTCTATAAGAAGTAAATTCCCAAAAATTCCAGGAGACTATTTAAAATCATTATTTTAATTATCATAGCATAGATTTTTTTTATGTTTATGATCGGCATAAATGTGCTTTTTAGCCTCAATTGCGCCAATTACACACAGAGAAGTAATTTCGGACTATTTATTTGCTCCTTCCGTTAAGTTTTCATGGAAATTAGCTGATAGCCTCATTAACCTGAGATTTTCCCAAAATATTTCCAAATATGTCCAAAGGAAGGTGGCGCATTTTTTATATTACTCGAGAAGACTTCCGGCGTTAAATTATGGAAGCAAATACACAGCGGAAAGCGGCATTTTAGAGCGCAAACAATAGGATGAATCTTTTTGAATAAAATTGTAGGAACCTGCCCGGAGAATATTGCCGAAATTTTGTACTCTCGGAATCCTGTAGAGTTGCCAACTTTATTTGCAAGCCGCCAAATGGCGTGTGCCTGGGGATATGAAAACATTTGCTGTGTATTCTAGATTGGGCCTAACTAAAGTGAATTAAAATCGCTGTCTAACCTTTCCATCGCATTTACTGACAGCGAGATTTGTAAGGCCGAAATTTTTAACCATTACTATTAACTTAGTACGAATAATTCTGATGTAAATGTTTTCTTTCAAAGAACTTAACTACGGACCTTTTACTAACAATGAGTTCAAAGTTATCCTTGCCTGAACGCCGAAAGGCAGCTTGTAGGCTATTAATGTAGATGTAGAGGTAAATATACATGATTTTAAAGGGTGAACTTAAGCTGTGCTTATAGTTATCGCTATTTTAGGCTCGAAATTTGTCTTTAGTAGAATGAAAATTGCGAATAATTGACCCACGAACTTCATGATTTTATATCTTTAGAGAATATGCAATGGCGATTTTGAAATCGGTAGTGGAAGGCGAGACTTCGTGGGAAATATTTATAAGAGAGACTTAAATTGTCTGCAGGAAATTTAATCACGACCGGTTTTACAAGCTTCTTTGCATCTTCTTCTTCATGCCAGCAAATTTGAAACCTGTCATAATTAAATTTCCTGTGGAACATTATGCAATTTCCTGTTGAACATAAATCTTTCTTATAAACAATGAATATTTTTATCATTATCATCGAAATAGATTTTTCACGTGAAATCTTTCGAAACTTTGATAAAATCATCGATTGTTAATTTATTTACAATCTTGTTTATCGCTCCAAGTCGTGATTACGGTGGAAGAAACAATTCACCGAAATAAGATATTTCCTTCGTTTATTCCCCGTTATTTAGAAGTCGTGGATATTTTTGGATTAAACTTGTCTGGTGAATCATATTTTAGAGGACAATAAAGTCGTATAATGAGATAAGAAGGCTTCAAACATCATGTAAGCGGTAAAATGATGATCTTAGATCCTTCGAAGGTATGAACTGAGCGGATTATCATTTCGGATCATCTTAAATTTAAAATGTAATCAGATCAGCTTCGACCAACGCCGACGAACAACCAAATTAACTTCTTTAAAACAATCACATTTAAATCATTAAAATTGATCGACATTTAACTTTGACTTTTTGATTGACATTTGATTCACTTTTTATCTGATTCTAAAATATCACGTGAACAATTTATTTTAGGTTCTATTTAAGCAATTCTGTTTCATAGTATACGTTCATTCAATCCAAAAATTCTGTTCAGCTTACAATCCTACAGTGATTACTACTTTTTAACTGAAATTTAATTCATTTTCCGCGAATAGTATATAATTTGGTTTTCGCCATTTTAAAAATAATTTTCCCTTAATTTTACTTGGCTGTTCTGACACAGCATATGATGGTTGATGTAAAAATATATTCTCAGATAATGAATATTTTCAATTTTAAATCCTCAGTTCCTGGTGTTAACGAAAAAGACGAAAGAATCTTACCGGTTGGCAGTTTCCAGAAGAGTACGACCATTGCTGTCTTCTGCCTCCGCATCCGCTCGATGACCAAGACCACGAGTAACTCATCTCGAGGCGAAATCTAAATAGTGTTCAGATCATATAAACCTCAAGCTTCAAAGGATAAGTAATATTAGTTGACTGAGATCGTGAGATTTGAAAGGAAGCTCTTAGATCAGTAATGTCCAAATTTTCCACCTCATTTGGCATCCCTCATTTCTAATACTTCATTACATAACTATAAAAGCGAATTAATATCTGAATTAATTGTCCGAGATGCACTTTTAAACAATTTAACATGTTCATAGTTCATAATAGTTGTATTATTTCAATGGGCGGCTGTGTTCGACGTACCTCTTTTATCATCTAATGCAAATTCGAGAAATAAATGTCTCTAACATGAAAATATGGGATAACTGTGATACTTGTTCCCCCCTTGTGAGATGAAAGACATGTCGTTTAGTTAAAAGGCATCCTTTTAATCTAATCGATAAATAGATATTTACCAATGACTTAAAATTAAAATAGAAAATTCTTCTCGATTTTAGTTATTCACGCCATTAATTCATTCATAAAGTAAGAATTGGTTAGGAAATTAATACCGATTTCCTATCACATAAAAAAAACGCACGTTTTATTCGATGAAGAAAACTTCAGAGAAATTTTAACTATTAACTACTAAATTTAAATATAAACTAATTAATTTAAATCGTTACTAATTATTTAAATATTAATTAACTTATTATTATTAATTTATTTCAATATTAATCAATTATAGACATTTATACTTGCCTTGATTTTTCTAAGCGTTTAAAGCCAAAATGATGCCAGTGGTCAAGAGCAGTTAAAATTAATGACATAATAACTTTATTCTAGGTTCAGGTAGAATGAAATCATTAAAGGAATAGGATGTTCAATTTATATCATGAAAAATAAACTAAATATGTAAATTAGTAAGTAAGTATTAGAGTAGTATAGTAATTAGCAAGAAGTATTAGAGTAAATAAACTAAATAAAAAAATTAATAAACGAAAAACAGCTTAGATCAAATTTCGCTGACGACAGTACTCAGAGAACTAGTTTCTCACTTATTGAGAAACAAACCCAAGATCTCCCTCATTTCGTCCATAATATCGGCGCAAAAAATTCTCTTCCTTTACTTAACAAACGGTCAATGTGCTATTTATTTCTAATTCACCCATATTTAAACTTACCTTCTTATTAATGAAATGTATCACTCTTTTATAAGGTATTGACAATATTTGATGTTTAATTTCAATATTTTCTAATTATTTCGGTTCATTTGAAACCTTCATGTTCACCGTAAATTGCCAGACATGCCGTGAGTTTTCTGAAAATGATAATCGAAAAGGCAGTTATAAATCGTCTTTATAAATTTTTCCCGGTTTCAGATGATTTTCATTTGTTCCAAGTGGCAGTGCACTTTCGATGTAATATCAATTATAGATTCTCATCGATTCTATTCTGTTTCTTCCTGAAATTCCTCTGTATGTGAAGGAGCCAATTGCCTAAAGCGATGCTCATAACTCGTTTAAAATGCGCAACAAAAGGGCGTATAATAAATATCCTTAACTTTAATAAATAACGGAATCGTCGAAGGGAAAATGAACTTCTAAGATGATTATGAAAGTATGTCTCCATCATCTAAAGTTTTCATTTAGTGTATTTGAAGTTGTTAAGTCCATGCTAATATAGCAACAAAGTGAAAGCGAGGGAAAAGTTTATGATTACAAGTTAGACTCAATGGTTACCTCAGATATCAAGTTGATATTTTCAATTACTTTCGTCTGTTAGGGCAACAACTGTTTCAATTATGTTACATGGTTATCTTGGTGTACTCAGTCAGTCGAGTACCGTTGTCAGTGATAACATCTCTGATTCAACTACCCGCTATGGAGTGTAGCGAAAAAGCAAAATACGCCTATATATAGAATGAGTACAACAAATGGGTAACGTTTGAAAACTATCGAAATCCTCTGTTTCGGCCTCTACTTTGTGGTAGCTCTTCGTGATGAGAGAGAGATAAAAACACTTGTACACGTTACGAAAGAATTTCATAAGAACGACCTAGGTTTCAACACATAGCGCCATCATTTTATATAATTATATATTGTTTTTATTAGATTCTGTGGTAACATATAAAAGTGTTTCCATTCTTGTTTTATCACAGAAAAACCATATGAGCATTCTGCTCGTTGTTGGAATGTGGAGTAAGAGATGGATAAGTGGAAATGAAAGGACATTGAATTTGAAGTCGCCTTCAAAGAGTTCTTTAGGATATTTCGCCAGATATTTCAAAAGACCATCCGAAAGAATGGCTAATTTCGTTTTTATCACCTGGGTATTTTTCTTTCTTTAATTCTATATTAGAGGTGATCATTGTGAAATGTATAGATTAGTTTTACTCGAAGGTTAAAAATTCTTTACCTTATCTGCAACCAACGCTCACACTCGAGAAGCACACACCTTTTGATAACGCACTCTAAAATCTCGTCAAATTAGGCACTTTAAGAAACCTCTTAGTAATTACAAGTATTATCGATGTCGTCATTTTTACTTCCTCATACCATAAGATAAACTAATTGCCTCCCTCCCTCACACACTTTGGTCTCTGACTTTAGAAAATTTTACGAATGCATTTCCCCGTTACATTCCACCAAAGGACGAATTTCAAACGTTTCTCTCTGTAAATTTCCCGTAATTCACAGATAGCCACAGTTGTATACAACAGTAATTGTATTTATAGAACAAAATTATACTTATTAATAAAAATTATATTGTGTTCTATTCACGCAGGCAGAGCTCCAAGCAATTATTCCATATTCATAAAATTGAGAAAAGGTTTGGGTCGAGTTTTAAATCTCTGACTTGAAATAGGAATCCCAAGTCGGGTTCCCATGCTCGTGAGCAACGCTAAGAAACATTGATACAATTTTAAAGTAAAAATGAAGGAATCTACGATAAGGATACAATATATCCATGATAGAAAGAATCAAAGAAACACCGTTTAGATTGGTATATTAAGGAAACCAACGCCCAGAACACGGTTGGAGAGGGAATTTGCAAGAAGAAACGATGACCAAGGAAATGGTTTGAACTAATAACACATAATTAGAAAGATTGCTCGAGGTAAAGGAAAACAGTCATCCACACGAACACAAGGGGCACATCTTCGATAGGAATGAGTGAAGTATAATTCAGGAGCTAATATCAGCTGTCCCGCGCACCAAACTGTATGCAAGATGAGATTTGAGGGATCTTAAAATGGAACAATTACAGCGAATGTAAGCTTCCTTAAGGACAAAGTTGAAAGGTGTGTTGATTAACTCTACCTGACATTCTAAATTAATGCCATATCTTAGTTCCTTATAACTATGTACATTAAATACGCTCTAGAATTCACCATCAATATGTTATTACTGCGGATTTAGAATTCATGGCTCAAATGCGAATAATTTTCGTGTCACCCGAAGCCACTGTTGCCCAGGGTCCCGTAATCCCTCAGGGGTTTCTCGAAACCAGGATATTTCAGTCAGGAAAGAACTTAAGGCGTTTTCAACCTTAAACTTTTCTGCACAAATATACAGCCGTATGAAAACTATTGTCAATCACCTTATTCTTGAGATTATTAAAGGATATCAGAAAATAGTCTTACCCAATAGACTGTCAATTCCCCTGTGCTCTTCTCTGGGCCCATCTGCAACACTAGCAGACTCACAGCTTCTCTTTAGTGTATATTCCATTATCTTATCTCGCTCCATTCCGCCAATAAATATCGCCTTAGCAACGGACCAATGAATGCCTAATAAAATATCCAAAATATTTAATCATAGCGATCATGTGGTGTGATAATTTGCGTTGGAAAGAAGTTTTTTTTAGGGCGTGGTTGGAAAACATTACGTCGCAGAATTTAATCTAGAAGAATATTTACTCAAGAAGAATGAAGTATAGATATGGACGATAAATAGATCACGCTATCCTAGTTCTATGATAACTTTTGTTTATTTACCTTAGAGAGCTTAGGAAGAAAGCTGAGCACTAATACTTCCCGAGAATACTCTTGGTTAAATGGAAATGAAAACGACAGACGCGACCCAGGTTCTCTGTTTGCCAAGAAGATTATTTTTCATTATAACTGTTTATTCATTCTGTTTTAGGTTTATTTTAGAATCGCAGTTTGAGGAATCGCAGCTTCTTTTTTGCCTTACCTTTGCCCTTGATTGCCTCCCAAACATCTGCGTTCCTCGGAGTGAAAAACTACATTTATGATTGGTATTTTGATTGAGATACGCCCTATCGATATACACTTTTAACAAACATTTATGGATCTATTTTTTTAACATCCTTGACGATGAAAATTTTACCTTCGTATACAGTAAAAATATAAACTATTTTTGAGAATTTCACTTTTTTGTCTTATAATGAAAATTAAGAGTTTCTGCGACCTTTATAAAATCAGGTAGGGGTAGATAGGGGAGACCTGGGTAATGGCGCCACCTTAAGGGAATTACATTTTCTTCAGTTTGCCAAATACGTTTTATGGCAAATGGAAACGCTGAAAAGCTTAATTCACTTGTCTGGATTCTGAATGAATTTAACTGACACCGTACCTATTGGCAAAATACTTTAAAGAAAAATTTCAATCACACACTGCACAGTGGCAGAATAATCCCGGTAGCCGAGGTTATTCCGCCATGTTCTCGGGTTTACGACGCCGCTATTTTAGAGAGCAAATAACTATGTATTTATTAATTATTTTATATTATATTTATTATTTTTTATGAAAATCGATGAGCAAAAAAAACTTGCGAGGATTTCGACGGAAAACTTTGCAAGGTTTACGGAATAAAGTAGTAGAAATTTTGACAAATTAAATGGTAGTAAGTATAGCAAAAGTAAACATAAATTGCACCTGTAAATGTGAATTATTACATTAGCCTATTGCTAACCTATGAGCTATGCCGCCACTGCGAGGTGCTATGGCGCCATTGCCCCAGATTGACAGCATCGAGGCTAACGTCGTCCATCGACCATCTGAACAAATTCGTTAACGGGCATGAAAATGTAGCTTAACTACTAGACAATGGGTTGACGTATTTTTTTCGAACATAAGACAATCTAAAAACGCAATTACCTCAATGAAATATGAAGTCAGAAATTAGATGAAAACTGTTAAAAACAACAACTTTAACTTCACAAGAAAACCACGTTCTAGCACAGCTTCTAGCGACTGGGAACTTAATGCCAACATTGTCTGTTAGACTTGATCTGATCACATTTTTGGTCCCAGGTTCAAGAACTTGTCTTTTTGGCCAATCTTTTCTAACCCATTTGTTACGATTGTTGTCAAATTTGTGGTCTGGTAAGGCGATGAGGAAAGGACGCTAAGGGTGGGGAAAAGGGTCTGTGGCGTCTCCTGAGTCTCCAGTCGCCCGTTTGGCTTTGTATGGGGAAGATCAGTGAGACGCATAACGATCCTGTGATTTCGAACTTGTAACAACTCATAGACAAATACAGTCCACTAAGAACAAAGGTTCCGTCATTATTTACTTACCACCCTAGACGCGAATAGTAAATTCAGGAGCTATTCAGCTCTGTCACGACTATCCCACTCACGTAGAAAACAAGATACTTAGTGTATCCGCCTTGTTGCCCAAGAAGCATCGATATAACTTTCATATCGCTACAAACAGTCCAGTCATGGTCTGCGTATTTTACTTTGTTGAGAATTATTAAAAGATTTTCATACCGTTCTTTCAGATGCACAGAGCCATTGCACAGATTTGCACATATCACAGCCAATTGGCACAGATGCATATTGAGTTCCGTGATGAAGAAGGGCAGCTTTAAGACTCCTTTTAGAAAATTCTATGAGTAGCCTCCAATCTTTTTTATGATACGTGATTTTAAATTGGCCCATCAGTCCTGGAACGTCAGCACAATAAACCAGGTCATCTTCTTCCTCAAAGTATTTCACGAATTCTTTTTCGCGGTTCCTGTGCCAGTAGAAAGAGACACATTTGGATAATATTTTTTTCCCTTCAACCTGGAACAAAACAATTCAGCTGCTTCTTTCGACAGATCTAGATCTCGAGTCAGATCATTGAGTTCCGACTGAGTGAATGGTTGAGGTGCATCGCTGCTAGAAGGCCGATACTTGGAATCTGATTCCTGGGTTTCTGTTGTTTCTGAATCCGAGGACGAAAGTGTCAGTTCTTTAAAAGGAATAGGCACTGGAATTTCAGGTCCATGAGGCACCGGGCGTATGGCCGATAGAATGATTTCCGGATACGAAATGTTTTTTTCTATTTTTCTATTGTAACCACGGACTTCGCAGGAACAAAAATAACAATCATCACTCTGGTTCGATGGCTCCCTTCATACCATTGGAATTCCAAATTTTAAGGCTTCTTTCTTTCCTCCAAACCAAGGTCCCAAATCATGAAGACATTGTAAGCACACTTTATGGGGTGCTCATGATTTGTCTTGATCTCCTAGTTTGACACCAAAATATGCTAAATATAGTTATTTGACGTGATTCGTAATATTTCTTTGTGCACCTTTGAGCATGTATTCGCCACACAAATAGCAAAAGTCGTCAGGCAAATTTACACAGCCCCTTGAAGCTATGCTATTCGTGTGTTGAACGCGAATTATTGTAATTGAAAATTAAAAGAAAACGTGATGTGATGGAATTTTTTCACTATTTTTTCTGAAATCAGCACATCAAAATACATAAGAATCAGATTTTACTTTGCTTGTTTTTTTTTCATCGCAGGCCTGTGTTATTGAACTTTCACTGCCTTCTCTGTAATCGGTGAATTTTTTATCTGAAAATCTTGAGAAGTTCTTAGAGTCGAGTGCACGTAGATATTAACTGATTATTATTTGCGATGTGAACTTGAAATAATCAGTTCTTGTACTTTCCCTAACTTATGAAGAACTTAACTGAACTGAACTTATCCAGATATAAATACAGGAGATATATATTTGAAATAAAAAAGTTAGATAACGGAATGGAAATAATGCAGAGGTTCTATGAAAATATAGCTCTGCCAAGAGCTTTCTCCCATTCCATGGATCGATGTAATCATTCTCAATACAAAGCTGTTCGGTTTGTTGAAATTTTCTCTATCTCGTTTCGTGAGATTTTTATTTAAGGCATAGTTAATTGTTATGAATGGAAACTATTAAATTATTCAGGGTGAAGGCGGAGCTTTTGAAGAATATTTTTCTCGGACCGTCTTAATACTTACTGATATGTTTAGAAAAAATTCACTTCATAATTACTTTCGTTATAAATATTTTGCTTACAAAATATCAAAATTCCTGCATAAATACTATATAATCTGGAAATTAAATTTTGAAAATGAGAAATTCTTAAGATAACATCAAAAATCAAAATTTCAATTCAGAAAACAGCTGAAAATAGTATAATGTAAGTAAGGAAAATTCTACGTTGACACCTACAATTCTGCTAATCTGTACGTGGCACAGGGTGAATACACCATTAATTGGCCAATATCTTTTGATTATAATCATACCTAGTAATGTACATTATATATACATCAATCGCACACACCGATATCTAATCATTGCCTACCGATAATTGCCGGCATTCCCTCTGACGCACCGCAGAATAGCACCGAATTTGCGAACTCTCCTAGTACGAATGCATTTCCAAAACCGTTTTCTTGGCAGAACTCCTGAATGGCGTTCAATCTATATCTCCTGTTTCAAAATAAGGTCATAAGAGAACAGCGAACTTAGTATAGTTCGTAATAATAATAATAAGCGTCTTTAATAAGGGTGAGATTGAGAGTAATAAGTCTCTTCTCACATACAAACCGTACGTGAAGCGCGTAGATGCAAATTCAGCGGTTTTGTCGCTACATCTAGTGACGTTTTCCTTGTTTTAGAGACTTTTTTCTATTTCTGCGACATCTCGTACACCATTCAGCATCTGCGGTTTAGTAAACTCTCTTCTACACTATCGTTGTATAATATGTTTTATTTATACATGAACTGAAATAGCAGTACGATTACTTCATAATAATCATAAAGCTCAAATTCTCCGTTAAATTCATTAAATATCTCAACTGATACAATCTAAAGCGAATTAAAATCAACGTAGTTTTCTAACTACGTTTTAGCATTAATGACTTAAGCGAGTATTTATGGTTTATCAAGCGAAATTATCGAAGCTAAGCTAAGATATCTGACGATTGGTTACATTCCCCAATGAGTGCGATTCTTGAATTCTAAAAAGATGATTTCTCCGATTGACCTCACCGGTCTTTGTACCACTAAAAGGAGGAAAACGGAATTATCTCTCATTTCTAAATTTATTGACGGATTATCATTTTCGAACTCATTTTATCAGCGAGGGCCTCATCGCATTTGCCTTGGAATTCTGTTTCTCCTCGCTGTGCTTCCACGTCGCGGATTCTCAATTCGTAGTTAAAAATTGTATCAGTACCTAAAGAAACCAGAGAATTGTATATCAGAGGGAACTTATAGTACAGAGCGCCTGTTAGCGTCTATAAAATTCTATTTCACGCAAAGACTAAATTATGGATTCGTGTATTCTTCCAATGGGCCCGAAACAACCACAATGGACAAGAGTCCCGCGATAAGCGCAATAGAGAATTTAGGGAACTATTCACAAGGAAGACATCAAGGTGATACGAAAAAAAAATTACTTAATAGTTGAGTGTTAACTTCAGACCCATTTATAGCAAGCTTACGCGTACTTACAAAAACCAAACGTGGCAAAATCAGTAGAGAGGTATTTGAGCTCTTAGAGATGAAAGTTTCATTGATCATTCAAAGTTCAATCCTTCGTCAATTGATTTTAATTTAAAATTATTATAGATATGAAAGTATTAATTTTCTAACTATAATGACAACTCTGGAAGTAGTTTTCGGTCAGGTGAAAATTCTTGTACTAAAAAGAGTGGTCGGTACAAGGATGAAAGGATTTTCAATAAAAATTTGATGTGTTCAAATTTGAAACTTTTTTATTGATTGCTGTAATAAAGTTCACAATCTAAAAATGTCGATAAAACTGTTGAATCGGAGTGGTGTGCCTCTTCTGTTCTCATCTCCAAGCTATAATGAATTTTTAAATTTCACAAATTGAATTAACTTAGAAATTTTTAAATAAAAGTTTCTTTAAATAAAGTTAAAGTTAAATATGATAAAAATAAATGTTTTTCATTGCAAAGTAAACATTTAAATTTCAATTAAAGTTTAAACTTATTTTTAAAAAATTAATTTAATTGTGTTTTAAGAATTTCAAGCAAGCATTCAAACAGTTTAACAAAAAATGGCATTTTTATGAATCTGAAAAGTAGTAAGTTGGAGAATGTAAAAAGTAGTATTGAAAATTTTCTTCAATGAAATAAAAAGTGTCCATTAAAAATTTAAAACTTATGTAAGCATTAATTAGAAAGTTCCAACTCATTGCATCTAATTAATTTAAAACTGAAAGAGCTATAATACCTGATCATATCAAAGTTCCTTAATAGCATTCATCTTCAAATCGCTCTGTTCCCTAAACTGCTTTACGAATAAATAATCTGGGAATACCAGTTTACTACACTAAATGTTGAACAATTCTTATCCATTACAAAGACTATTGAATAAAAAACTGAAGTGTCTTTTGCACTACCAGTTACTGGCCAAAAATTAAATTTAGATTGTTAACTTTCCAAAATGACATTAAAATTTAAGAAAACATTAAGTTAAAATTTGAAAGATTTTGTATTTTTTCAACTCTGAAATTATTTAACTTTAGGAAATTTAAAGAAAATACTTTAGGATACAAACTGAAAGAGCTATAATACCTGCTCGTCTAACCAAGAGAGCTTTAATATCGGATCGCTTAAATTTTTTTTCAAACTTTTATTTTTACTTTGAATCATTCCCGATTCGAATATATTGATACTCTTTTTTAAACTACAATAAGACGACATCGATAACATTACTAAAAACATTCAACTCCAAGCAATTGAGAGATGTTGATATGAGCAATGCAAAACAGTTTTGAAAGTTTATATTATAAAGTATTTTTAATAGACCTTAAAAAAAAGTTTTTCATGGGGTGATTCTTATCAATTGTCAGAAATTAACTATTCAAAGAAGAACTCGATTCATCAAATGCGAGCAAATTGCGATAATTTAAAATTTTAAATAATCAAGGAAGTTATTAACGAAAGAATGCAAGATAATTTACGCAAATTTTAATTTAATAATTTATGTAAATTTCTGCTTCGATTCAATAATTGTTAAATAACATTTTTACCGATATTCTAAAACCGAGAACTCGTCAATTATCATAATGAATGCGATTCAGTTACGGCGTGTTCAACCGAATTTATATTATCGGGGAATATTTTTTCTACCAGTCAATAGCGCCTGATGAAGCTGAACAATACTACAAATAACGTATACGATCTTCCTTTAATTAACAATTTCGTATTGTTTCTAACTTTCGCGTAGACAGCGTTGTTAAAATGATTTTCCGAATATTTTCTCATGAACAAATTATCATCAATTCATGTGAAACAAGTTTTCTGGAAAAGCAAGAATTTGGAAACATAACCTCAATACATAATTTCTTAAATTAAGCATTAAAGAAACAGTATGGACTTCAATTATTTGGGATTTCGTTTTGTATTTCTAACCTTCCCAAATTTTTTTTAACCATCAACTGAATAAAATTAAAATCGACTTACATAAAGAATGTTCGTCTCGCTCCCTATAACAAGTTAAACCATCACCGCTCGGGAGGTACAGACCGCCGCGGCGGTCTGTACCTCCCGGCGGTGGGGGAAGCCTCACGGCGCGCCGTGAGGCTTCCCCTACCCGGTGAACTCGTCAAGCCGCATCGTCCGAGGGATCCAAGGCGGGCATAAAGTTCACAAGCTCCAAGTACCGCCGTGATTTGATGGATTTGGATGAATGGAAGGATTTGATGTTTACCATGACTCTGCAAACAGGTTCAAGACATATGGAGCCCTTGTTCCTTCCTTAGACAACGGACTAACTAGAAAATATATAAGAAAAAAATGCGTCTAAAATACATCCTAGTTATAATTTCTAAACATTATCCATTAAAATAAACTTGCATAAATAATGTTCCTTCCACGTAGAGGCTTCGGCGGCAAGCGTTCCATCATCACCTCTCGAGTGAGGCGTCTACTCCGAAAGGAGGCATAGATGAGTCGTGGGAGAGAAGAGATAACCAGGGGGCTTATTCTATAACTTTGGCTTTCGATCGGAATGAACACACCCAGAATTCCACCCAAGTGGACTCATAACGATCGAAATGGTAATTCAGCTGAAAACGGTATTCTATATGTACTATATTAGCTGACTGTCGAATCGGAAACGGTGTAGCCAGATTTTTGCACTCAACTGACATGCTTTACTACATTCTCATACTCGCGCATGCGTATTTACGATCGAAATGGTAATTCCGCTGAAAACGGTATTCTATATGTACTATATTAGCTGACTGTCGAATCGGAAACGGTGTAGCCAGATTTCTGCACTCAATTGACATGCTTTACTACATTCTCATACTCGCGCATGCGTATTTACGTCGTTTTCTCGTCTGCTTGGCAGTATTCAGAAGGCGGTTCGAGAGAAAATATTCTTAATAGTAAGAGAAAGACAGGATGGCGTTGTTAGTAATTGCGGTTAAAGACAGAAAACAATTAAAGGACATAAAGGTTATGATTAAATTAGCGAAGTAGCTGCTTCTTCGCCAGCCAAAGCATTTGCTTAGTCCATAGCACCGTCTATGTGCACTTTTGTACATTATTTGTAAAAAAAGTTACATTTAAGACCATTTTAAATGCATTATAATGGCATTTTATAATATGTATATATTCATATACTACATTAATATAGTTTTTAATGATTTCTTGGACAAAAAGTTGTGTATAGCTTTTCTGCGATGCACATTGCTTTGTTGGATTGGGTTCAAAATCCTCTCTTGGCTTTGCAATAATTCCAGATTCTCAGCGATTATTTCAGGTAACCCATAATGATGTACAGTATTTATTTTATTGTGCGGTTATTTGTGAAATTAAGCCTTTTCTCTTCAATCCCGAAACTTCATGGTTAAGTAATGTAATGAAAACAAGAATATACATTTTTTGAAGAGAAATTTCACTGAGGGTTGTTGGTTTCTGTTCTATCCTTTCAATCAACCAATCAATCAATGATTATTCATCCAGAGATCAGTTAAATACATGATATAGGACAAGTCAGTAAAAACATAAAAATATTCATCAGATAAAGTAGTCATCAGGTAACAAATATTGTTACAAATTTGAAAACTCATCAATGCTGTAGAAGGCATGCTTTAAAATAAATCTTTTTAATCTTATTTTAAACAAAGAAAAGGAATCACAAGATTTGATACTGTGGGGAAGGGCATTATAAGGAATGCGACATTGGTAGTGGCATCCCTTACCAAACAGATGCAGGTTATGGTGATCACGAAAGAAATCCTGCTTTTGCCTGGTGCCATATGAATGAATGGAAGAGCTTGTATTAAAAAATCTAGGATTGTCTTTAGCAAAGCAAACACACTCATAAATGTAAATAGAAGGGAGTGTCATCACACCATGGGTAATGAAGTATTGTTTACAAGGGGTGAATAGTTTTAGACCGAGAATGTGTCTTAAAGCTCTTTTTTGGAGGACAAAAACTCTGTTAGCGTTATAAGAATTTCCCCAGAATATAATGCCATTCTTAATGATAGAGAATATATTGTCATAGTAAAGCATAAACAGAATGTTAGTGGAGACACAGTCTTTTAATCTAATTATTTGAAAAATGTAACTGTTTATCTTACTAGCAACAAAATGTAATTGCTACGGTATACTCTATTGAATGGTGCTGCGACGTAACTAATAGACCTTTTATGAGTGACAGCTTACCTTTTTTAAACAAATTCTTACGATTATAGGTAGGGTAATCATGACAAAATAGGTTAATAGTAGCAGAAGAAGCCGTTCTCATTTTCCTTTGGGCATAATTCAATCAATTCACATGCAACTACAAGTAAAATTCATCTGAAAATATCTTTTATTGAAGAGTGATACATGCATATATTTTTGGTGTGGCAATTAACAAGTTTAATGCTTATTATAACTGTATTCTTGAAACTTCATTATTAATGGTTAATAACATACAATAACATTGTTATTTTCTATATTAAAATTCATAAGAAATAATTTCACTGAAGGCGGAAAGTTTCCGAAACGTTGTCTTAATATTCAGTAACTTTCAACTTGGAGCATGTACATAAATGAAAGTTTTATGAGATCAACTGGCACTTGAACTAAAGAATAAATTGATAAATTCTTTCTTCCCTCTTACCTGAAGAAGAGAAACGAAGACATCAAGCGGACAGCTTAATATATTATTATGTAACTCTTTTCTGATAAAGACTTTTTTGATACGTTCCACTGGCGAAAAAGTAACGGGCACACAGGATTTGCATAAGTAGACATCGCTCATATATAACGCACAACTATCATTAATTTAATATAGAGTATACGTCATTTACTTATGTTTCCAGAAAATTAATATTTAGTGAAACTTTACCCGTAAATGTACTGGAATCCCAGTGATTCTCCTTGGCTACCTCAGCTGAGGAGTTAACCTTTGTATTAAATACATAACCCCTTCTTGGGGTAATCTAAATTTATTCCGGAATTCTTCGGCGGGCATCGCAAAGGGATTTGTCAAGTCCCTTAGGGTTCTGCGATCAATTACCATTTCTCCTTCTTCCATTTCCTCTGCTAGGAATATCGCCGCTGCCAGACGAACCGCCATATTTATTGTTTACTTTTAGAATTCCGATCAATATGGCCGCCATAACGCCACCTTTTAGCTCGAGAAAGGATTCTGATAGTAAAAACCCGCTCGAGATCGAATAGCGAGTTATAGAATAACTTTCCTAATTCCCATCGTAATTTGGGGCAATATGCCGACCATTTCGACCAAAAACGCCATTCCGATCGAAAGCCAAAGTTATAGAATAAGCCCCCAGGGTTCGGAATGCATATGGCGAGGAGGGGAGTCCGTGGTCAGCGGAAAAGGTGGCAGATAAAGAGCTCGAAGGGGAAGTTTATTTTTTTAATGAGTTAAGGAGAGCGACCAGACGCCGCACAATCAGCGGATTCTAGGAGCGCGTGCGTGTTGAATGAATATTTCAAAAGAGGGTCCCTTATTTCGGTTAATCATGCCGATTATTATTTCTATCGGTGAATAAGTTTATCTATAAGAGCCCGATGATTTCATCCACCATCTCTGCATGTGCGTGAATTAACAATTTTAAAAATTGATGAATTAAATTATTCGGAAGAGCTGTTCACTAATTATCAACATAAAATTATTAAAAAATATAAAATCGTGGGATGTTTGTTCTAAAAAGTAATATCTTAATTAACTCCGAATTTTTGTTCTCGTTTTTCGAAATCGGGTAGCTTTTTCACTGTTACATGATGTCATGTTTCGTAAATTGATAAATGCAAATTCACTTTCAAGTATTCTCCAATTCATACCAATAAGTCCGCTTAATATACGGACTTGTGAAAAGCAAAATATATTTTAAACAAAGTAGATAAATTGACAATGCAATTTTTGTGAATATGAAAAGTAGTAAGTTGGAGAATGCAAAAACTAATATTGAAAATTTTTTCAATTAAACAAAAAGCGTCCATTAAGAATTAAAAACCTATGTAATCATTAATTACCCCCAGCTTGTGGACTTAAAATTATATTTTCAAGCTGATAAGCAAGGAATAAATAAGAAAAATTAAGTCTGGACTTTAGCAAGAGCAAATAATTACAGCAAAGAAAGCTGAATATGATGTGTAAAATTATTAAGAAGTTCAAAATTAAAGCAAAACTAGTGAATTAGTTTTAAAATTTATGAAAAACGTCTGATAGAATTTCACAAGAAAGAAAGAAAATTAAAGATTGCCACAAGGAAATAATAAAAAAAGGAAAACGAAAAGAATTTTTAGGAAACTTAAATAAGCAATTCTGGCATTTAAGTTAATCAATTGATAATAAATTTTGTATTTTTAAAGAAGTGTGAACATTTTGATAATTCTCTCCAAAAATGCGGCGGGGCAAGTGGTGACGCGCGAATTCATAAGCGGGCATTGCTTTTCAACTAAAATACTCATGTCTGTGCTAGACTGTGCTAGCCACCGTGTGCTAGGTAAGAATACTCCGTGTACCAAAATTGGCAAAAATATTCCGGTGTGCTAAAACCGGTGTGCCAACATTTGCCTTTCCAATCTACTTTCTGAGGAAAATTAAAGAGGAGAGAAATTTGATGAAAGAGCCGAAGTAAAGCATAATTAAATTTGCTGGACATGTTCTGAGGCATAACAGCTTCCTAGAAAATATCGTAACAAAATGAGTGTTCTACCTTTTGGTAGGTTCATGTATAATCAAAAATCCCTATCTCCTTCATTCCCTTATATTTAACACATCCCCATACATCATCCAACAACTTCTGTCTTCCACTCTGTTTTTTTTTCCCTGAATCCAACCCTCAATTATAATCTTTACCAATTTCTCTCCCTTCAAGATTTGACCCACCCATTTCTTCCGACGATACTCGATCACGTCAACTAAAGCCCACTCCTCCCCAACCATTTCCAACAACTCCTCGTTTGTTCTCCTATTAACCCAACTAACTTTTTCCATTCTACGTCATAACCACATCTCGAAGGCCTCCAAACGTTTAACTACTTCCTTTCTTAAAGTCCACGTTTCGCACCCATAGAGCAACACACTCCAGACCAGGGATTTCACCAATCTTTTCCTGATTCCTTCATCAAGACCTTTGGTCATTAATTCCCTTCGCTTCATAAAGGAATCCTTCGCTAAGGCTATTCTTTTACGAACCTCACCTTTACATCTTCCATCCCACAAAAGAGTACTTCCCAAGTAAGAAAATGTATCCACCTGCTCTAGTTTTTCCCCATCCACCCTAATAGTTAACTTAGATTTCTTTCCCTTAGTAAACCTCAAAACTTAATTAATAATTTAATTTTCATTCCTGTACGATAATCCCGAAATTCGGTAACCTTGTTCTTTTTCCGTAAAGGAATCAAGATAGTTTTGGTAAAATCCTCTGGCCATTGCCCTTTATCAAAAATTTTCCTAATTAAATCATAGAAACATTTCTTACCCTTGTCTTCCAAGTTCTTAAGGAACTCCACTGGGATATCGTCAACCCCCGTTGCTTCATTCCCTTTCATATCCCTCAATACCCGTTCTATTTCACTATCAAGTAACCCAGGTCCAACATCGTGTTCTTCAACTTCTTCCTCACTTTCTATTTCTATGCTAGTGTGTTTCATGTTTTTCCCATACAATTCCTCAGCGTATTTCTTCCATTGGCCCCCTATGGTGATTGGATCCCTCAATAGATTTCTCTTGCTGTCTTTAAACGACAAAATTCCACTACTAATTTTATTACCCGTCAGTTGCTTTACTTTAATTTACATTAATCGGCCCTCCCTCTTTCCACCAGCTTTTCTATTTGGATTATACACCACTGTTCTATAGCCTTATTTGTTTCCCTTCTTAGTTCGTTGTTTAGTGTTTTTTACATTCTGCGCCCATGGTCGATGTTGACTTTTTTCCATTTCCTTCTTTCCTCCGTTTTATTTAAAATATCTACCATTACCCATGGTTTTCTAATTTTGCTTTGTTTTACCATCCCAACAGTTTTTTTAGCACAATCCTTGACACAATTTTTAAAATTTTCCCCTATCTCGTTTGTGGTCAGATCCCTTCCCTTACTATCAAGAGCCTTGCTAGGGAGGACCTGGAAAATATGCTGGAGGGAAAGGTACTAGGGAAAAAAGGAAAAGGAAGGTCAAAAAGAAGTTCCTGGATGACATAAAAGGTACAGTGGGATTCGGATCATATAAGGATTTGAAAAGAACAGCAATGGACAGAGTCGTATGATTGTAACGACAAGGCTCCGCTTTTAGAAAATGATGATGATATGACTAGGGTTTTCGCAGTAGAGGCCCCCTGTAAGGGGGCACATGCGTAACGGGGATTGAAATCTATATTCCTTCAATCTCGATCATGAAAAACTAGTATTCGAACCTGTAAAAGATAGAAAAAAAATCTTGCTTTCAAAAACATTTACCTTCTCGAAGAAATAAACAGATAATCCTAACATTAAGAACGCTCAGATGGAAAATCTTCTATTAGTATAGAAAATAGTGTGGGTGTGTGCGTGTATGTATGAATAATCGCTAAAAAATCGAGAACCGAGAGACGTAAAACTTTGAAATTTTCTACATCATTAAAAGTCAACCCCGCGCAGAGTATAGGCTATTTTTTATTTAATTAAAATACACAGTTCGAACCCAGACCGGTAAAAACCTCTTCATAAGAAATACACGTAAAGGTATTTTTTTTCGTTGCAGGGTTCATTTATATTTCAAAATTAAATTAGAAATAATGGTCCTAGAAATTTGAATTAATCACCAAAAGAAAGATAATAGAATAAGGATTCTTATTGTGGTGGTGAAATATCCTTGTCGATTCGAAATTGCTCACATTTTGATAAAGTTCGTGAATATTTTATCGAAATTTTGAGGTCGTATCAACCTATCCCTCTGACGATCGAGGCATTGTTGAGTCCCCAGCTCATGTATTTATCCGTAAGAACACATTAAGAACACATTTGTCTACTTCAAATTAATGTTAAAAATAAGTGATAGATTCAGTGGCGCAGCCAGGATTTGCCAATGGGAGGGGTCCAATGAAACTTAAAATGCCTAACTTACAGGGGCTATTGTATTCATGCTCGTTACTACAATATATGTCAATTCTTTCAAAAACTAAATACATTAAAAATAGAGGAGTTTAGCGCTTAGGTAGCCAACTGATTACACTTTCCAAGATAGTAGTTTACATAAGCGAGCAATTGGAAACTTATCATGAGTGTTGTTTGGATTTCTGGTTTGGATACGTCCAATATCTATTAAAAACTCATTTTTTTTTTCTTTGCTGAAGTTTTTTAGTGTTGTAGATATAAACTTCCCGAGTCTTTGAGAGTTCTTTCTTCCAAGACGTTGCCAAGCGTGACAAGAAAAAAGTTAGAAATGATTATTTAGCAAGCAACATAACGTAATATCCGCTCAGTAGATCCCCACATTGGCACACCCATGCTTATTTGAATATGTTTCGTAATTAGACAATATCATCAGCAGGTTTCTTAGGAGTGACTTCATCCCTCGTTTTTAAAATTAACTTCTTTCCTAAGGAACAAAAAACCATTTATATCAGATGAAATTTTCTGGTAGGCTTACAATTTAGCCTGAATTAGTTATTTATGTATTAGCTAAGTATTCAGTTGAATTCGTCACAAACCGAACATTAAAATTCGGCTGCATTAAAAAATACAGTATACTCTTGATTATAATTGAATTTGCAGAATTAAAATTACGCACCAAGGTGAAAAAAATGAAGTCGTCAACTAATAATTATTTATACCAAGTAGTAGTTAGGTTGTTTAACCAGCAGAGAGCTGACGCAAACCCAGTCTTACGCATTGTGCTCAAAGAAAACCAAATTTTTCCATGAATTGAAATTTTGAAGGGGCATTGCATGATCACGTGGTCGACAGGAAAAGTCATGAGATTCGTTGGATTCTATTACCAAAGAAAAAATTGGTGGAATGAGCAGAAAGAAAGCTGGAGAATTTAAGCCATAGTTTTAACAGTTCATCAAATTTATTTCAAGCCATCAAGTCACTATTCCGATAAATCTGTGCGTACCTTACGCACACAATACCTTTCAGCTGACTGATTTGCTTCCAAAATGGTACATTATTAATAAAATCATCGCAAATTATTTTTTAGTGATATCTTGTATTGCTCCAATACTTCTTCAAATTTATACGGAAATTCGGTTATCGAATTATTTCGTAAATATACAGCAAATTAACAGGTAATCATAAAATAAGGATCAGTACATTTTCAATCAGCCCGAGTAATGAAGAGTCTACTGTACAGACTTAATCGTCCAGAATGCTTAATAAAGGAACCAGTGCCTTTGGAATTGTCGCTAAACTCATCTTCAAGTGTGCCATCCGATAACAGCCCTAAAAAAGACAATCCTAATTTATGCATCTAATAATGGTCATTTCACAAATAAACACATAGCCATTAACTTACGTTTTCCCGATAGAGGCCTTGACCTATTCGTGGATTGTCAAAAAAAATTTCGGATGTTCATCTGTACCTTATGAAATCCAAAATAAACTCTCCTTCGAGCTTTTCATTGTGAATTTCTCAAAAGCACTACTCACGAGCCTATCTTTGCATTCACACCCTAAAAACAGTCACATGCAGAAGATCTAACTGAGCGTTTTATCATTCTGTTTTTCTCTGAAACGTAATCTTAATCTCTGTTTTCCGGGTGTAAGTTTCGAATTACTTCTCGAAGGTTCCCCTTGTATTTTTTCGTGGAGTAAACGAATCAGCCATTTCGAATTTTTCTCATGGGAATCTTATGGTGTGAGTCATCTAACTAAAGGATAGCCTTAAGAAGTACATACATTGAACATTGAGTGCAAAACACTCGTATCTTAGTGTCCCATTGATATCGATGTCGGCTCTAGGCCCGCTCTGCTACTGAAAACATCACTTTAGCTGAAATCGAAGCCATATTTACGGGTACGTGGAGCTTTCGCTGAATTTATCAAGCAATGTATCTTTAAGACTTGCGTGATGATTGGGGTTTCGTACTCTTCAGCAGAAAAAAAGCTCAGAGCTAGTCATAGGACTTGACTCTTGGGGGGGGGGTTTGAACCCCTAAACCCCCTCCCCTCCCTGCGCCACTGGATAGATTATATGAAGAGGGAGAAATTTAAGAAGATATTAGTAACTGCAGCTATGAACTATATACTGTGAAGAATCGAGCGTACAAACCTACGAATACCAGTATTTAAGAAAGATTTTAAATTTTATGGAATCGTCTGTAGCAACCAAGTTATATTTATATCAACATAATTGTTTACTGACTATTTCGTAGGATTAATGGGTTTATAGTAGTTTGTTAGATGATATTGCTTTCTCTCGATCAAAACAACTTAATTCGTATAAAAAATCTGGTAAGTTTTGTTTGATTTAAATATATTTCTTAAGTGTTACAACTTATCAATTTACATCGATAAATATTTAGCATTCGAAGAAAATGGACTTAGTTAATTTTTCCATTCTTAATTTTTACTTATTGATTGATCAATTAAGCTTTATTGCATTACTTATTTTAACCAATTGACGCAAAGAAGCAAAGAGAAAATATTACATTTTGTTTGATGAAGAATTGGAAGGACGGAAGATTTCATAACAAAGGACTTGGAAACATCGCTTTTTCCTTTCCATTGGAGACGATTAGATTTGAAAGTACTACCTCGAAGGTCATTGATAGGACTCGGAAATGCAGTTCCGGCCTCGCTATCTCAGCAGCCCGTGAAAAGGTGTTTATTGTATCCAAGAAGACCAGCCGATATCGCCAGTTAGTATACGACTTCGATTATCGCTGGGAGTCGGAGGGATAACTTTTTAGATAATCTATTTGTATTCCGGAACTATTATGAAATCCTCCGACGCTAGCTCGGCTTTCTACGCATTAACCCTTTGCGTACCGCCGCGTGGCAGAGTCGCTCGCGAGTGCCGCCCGCCGCTTTGCCGTCGCGGCTTCTACCGCTCTAAGAAGGTAAAATCCCAAGGAATATTTGACTTGAAAAAAGCCCGCCGAGACCGGGAATCAAACCTGGGTCTCCTGCTGGTCAGGTGCTCTGTCCGTTGAGAAGACTCCTCCAGAACATCCTTTCAAGCTATTCGGGAGACTTTGTGGATGTCCAACGCCACCTCGTGAAAAAATCACCTCAACCACTTTCGTATAGGTAAACTCGGGTAACCCTTGACCTTCAGGCCAGGTCTGACCTGTTTGCTACTTTCAGGTGGCCTGCAACATATTCCCTAGTTGCCTAACTATTTATTAATGTTCATTGTGTTAACTCATATTTATTTACCTCTTCAAATCATATGATATTATATATTTCAGATATTAGGCACCTATGTCATTGCTCACATTCTGGCAGACAACCCAAAATTGGTGGCCATGTTCGGTCCTTCCTGAAAAAATTATCTTGTTTACATTTGAGGAATAACAATTTAATTAATGGCTGTACTGAACATATCAGGATATCGATTAGAAGAAAGAATGGTGACCATTTAAGTTGAATTTGAAGAGTGAGGTTATATGATGAGAGATGATAAAAGATTGGCTTGGGAAGAGTCGTTAGACATTGACTTTTTATGCCTCAAATGTTATTTGAACCTGAACTGCCTCTGAACAATTTTCGGAACATAGCTCTGAAAATTGGGCCCGAACTTACTTAAATGAACCATATCATTAATACTGTTCCGCATTTCATTGATGTAATATATATAAGCATGTTCCAAAAAATCAGTAATAGTTTTCATTCTGAAATGATAGTTTACTGATTCTCGCGTCAAAAACATAGGATAGTTTTCAATCATATAATGATTTTCAAATCTATCATAGAAATGGACACCTTTCTATAAATTACAAATCTACGGCTCGAAAATTTTTAGGGCTTTATTCTATTTTTCGAAGATAAATTAGCGAGTTCGCTAGATCATAAAAATTCGAGAGAGCATTATAACACGAGAAACTAAATTGTTATTTTAATGCACATAAATTTTATGTGAGTTCGAAGATTAAATTAGGATTGTCATTTCGATTTCTATTCCGATTTAGTTACTTTAAATTCAAGATAATTTGTTTAATTTAAATTGATGATAACTGCAATATGTATTCGATATTCTTTGAGCACTGGGTAGCTTTTTCATTCGCGAAATCAAGTGGCCGGCGCCGCACAGTGGGCTAGAATCGAAGAAAGCTGGCCAAAAATAAAAAAGTGCTTTCTTTTGAGTCCGGACTTTGAAACGTCGCATAGTCGTTTTTGAATAAATTTTGCATATAACTATGAAACCATTTGTGTTGGTTCCCACGCGTTACAATTCTACAGGGGGTCAAAGTTGACCAAATTTTACGAAAAATGCCGGTCTTTTGGCCGGTCTTGGAACACAAATGATTTCCCAAGTTTGAGAGCATAAGATATCTGTCAGGTATTTTCCTCTGCCTTCTGAATTATTATTATTACCATGGCCATTGTTACTACATTTAGAAATGCCGTTACCTTCAATTCCAATTTCACCTTGCAAATTCTGCTCTTTCTTTGAAACTCTATTTTCCTAACAGCATTGGATACCTTGGTTTCGACTTAACGATTCAGAAGTCATAATCAGTTTTTATTTAGTTGCCCCTCTTTTAGAGCATTTGCTTGATTTGTATACCTGAAACATACGCAATCGCTTTCCCATCTTATCTTAAAAGAAGTGAAAAGTATATTCATGCATACCATCAGATATCTGCTAAGCCAACCGCTAATTCGCTTTCCTATGGGCTTATTTACTCAGTAATATTATTCTCAAGATAGAGAAAGTTGTGTCCCAAACAGTTCCGTAAGAGCAGTAATCTGTTTCCAGCGACCTTGTATAATTTGCTCATGTTTATGCAGTTGAAGGAGGTCTTTCTTTTTCCTTATCTAAGAAAGAGATTTCTGTTTCTTCACCTTGTGCCTTCAACCTCATTGCAGAGTCCCAGGAATTTGAAAACAAAAGGTGATGCTCCCCAGAATCAGGCGAGGTATTGTGGGATAATTCGTAGGAGAAATGCTTTTCCCAAAAATTAAATTATTGTCTAGTAGTAACAAAGTCACGATCACATCGAAACCGGTCTATACTATATAGGGATATATTCAACTTGTGGAATAATATTCCCAGATTCTTAAATATTTGTTTTTGTAAGTTTCATATTCACATTCTTTAATCCTGGAATTGAAATAGGATATTCCACATAACATATTAGTTTAATGGAAAGTTATTTAGTTCTTGGAATCTACTTCCGCTTATATAATGATACAGTCAAGGTATTAATAATATTGTTTTCCTTGGATGTATAATTATATTTACTTCCCTATTCATACAATATAATTACATAATAATAATAATAAAACGGCTTTATTCGGGCGAGATTGATACTAAAAGTCTCCTCTTCCATCTAACCCATCGTCATACAATACATAAGTAATTAATTTAAAGTGAACGTATGAAAAAGATATGAGAAGAAATTGTGGATGTGGATGAGATATAACATTTTAAGATCAATTTCCTCAATCTTCCTTCCATATGGAGGACTTCATGGGGGTGCGGGAAGGAGCTGAGGTCCTTGCATTCGGCATCTGCGACACGGTCTGAAAAGCCCTCCTCCTCCAGCGTCTCTGCATTCCTGCCCGAAAACTCCGGGCGCTTCGAAGTAGGAACAGACAACGACTTCAGGTTGCGAAGCGGTGGGAGAACCCAAGGGCGAACCACTTTACCATCACCATACCCCGGAAGATGAATAAGAAGTGAAATACAGTCTTTTCCTTCCGAGCCAAAATATATTTTCAAATTTGTGTAGTATAAAAATTGTACGGCCGGAACTTGTATAGTGTACCATGACTTGAAATGTATATCATATGGATGTAAAACTTGTATGTACAACAATAGTAAGTATAAAAATACATGGAATAGGTAAAATATTGAATTTCCTGAAAAGTGGAAGGCTCGGTGCATCCTACCTTGCATTAGCCATCAGTCTTAGAACTTTCTTTTGTAATTTGAAAATTTGAAGAGCTTGGGAGGATGAGCCCCAGAAAAGAACACTGTATACAACATGTGAATAAAATAAACCATAATAGAGTGAAAGAATGACTTTAAATGAGATAGTAGAACGAATGGTCCAAACAAGAAAACAAAGAGGACTGAGTTTATTTAAGAGCTTATCGACATGTAAATCCCATTAAAGATGAGATCCAAGAAATTTGCAAGAGTCAACCTGATGTAAGATGTTGCCGTCTAACAAGGAACATTAACGGAGTGTTACTCACCGATTTCATTCAAACTCGGTAGATTCAGAGCTGATGGTGAAAAAATAAAATCTGTGAAATCATTCGTTCCCTCGTGACCTAGGAGCCGAGATATTCGAGGTCAAAAATTGCAAACTGACCACCCGGGCCCCTCGCTAAGACGCCGTACTCCTAGACGCGGATACCGGGCGGGAGTGCCGATGCAGTCGCCGCGATAACGAAGCGCGGTCGGAAATACGAATGGTTTTCGGCGGTTTTCATTCTACAATTTGTAAAGAATGAAATAAATTTCGATTACATGGATTAAAATTTGATTTGTATTTACTTCGTATTTTTAAACACAAAAGAGAATTTTTGTTTTAATCTTTGAAACACGGATTAAGTTCACAGTGAGCATTCACTTTATGAAGGTTGTATTCCCACATACAGTTTCGTCTTGTACATTTTCGCATCGACTTTCATAAATATTTTCATTAAAACAATGCTGCACCGGAGTGAGAAGAGAGTCGGGGTGCTGCTCTATATATCCTGCTTTGAACCACGTGCACTTAATAAAATTTTCAAATCTGGGGCCTGGAATTGAAAATGCGTAAGGGATTGCAATTTTAGGATACTAACCCTCTGAAAAAGGGAAACGTCCAGTTGATCTAACAGCACTCGATCAGAAACCTTCCACACGAAGTCTTTCCACATTCTAAATAATACACATCCAGTGGCTGAATAAGTCCCGTGGTCTTTGGAGGAATCAATTTAATGTCCAGAAACTTATTTTGCTGTTTCACTTTTTCTATGAATTCCCGATCATTGTAGGATCCCCGTAGGAATATTTTTTTAGAAACAACCTTTGTCACTTTCCTTGAAACTATCTTGTTGGCCCTTTTTCATTTTCATAGCCAGACAGATGTTGCTTTAAAATTAGGGATACTATGTTCCATTTTTTAATTTTCTTCCAGTGCCCACCCCCATAGAATAGCATTTTCAATTCCAGGCCCCAGATTTGAAAATTTTATTAAGTGCACGTGGTTCAAAGCAGGATATATAGAGCAGCACCCCGACTCTCTTCTCACTCCGGTGCAGCATTGTTTTAATGAAAATATTTATGAAAGTCGATGCGAAAATGTACAAGACGAAACTGTATGTGGGAATACAACCTTCATAAAGTGAATGCTCACTGTGAACTTAATCCGTGTTTCAAAGATTAAAACAAAAATTCTCTTTTGTGTTTAAAAATACGAAGTAAATACAAATCAAATTTTAATCCATGTAATCGAAATTTATTTCATTCTTTACAAATTGTAGAATGAAAACCGCCGAAAACCATTCGTATTTCCGACCGCGCTTCGTTATCGCGGCGACTGCATCGGCACTCCCGCCCGGTATCCGCGTCTAGGAGTACGGCGTCTTAGCGAGGGGCCCGGGTGGTCAGTTTGCAATTTTTGACCTCGAATATCTCGGCTCCTAGGTCACGAGGGAACGAATGATTTCACAGATTTTATTTTTTCACCATCAGCTCTGAATCTACCGAGTTTGAATGAAATCGGTGAGTAACACTCCGTTAATGTTCCTTGTAAGAGGATGTTTAATGCTTGTGCTGGTTTGTTTTTATAACAAAAATGAATAACTTGAGATTTATCAGCATTAAGTTTAAAATAGTTATTTAGTGACCAAGAGTGAATTTTATGGGTGAAATGAATGAAAGAAATGAATGAAAATAAAGTTTTATGAGATCAACTGGCACTTGAACTAAAGATTAAATTGATAAATCCTTTCTTCCCTCTTACCTGAAGAAGAGAAACGAAGACATCAAGTGGGCAGCTTAATATATTATTATGTAACTCTTTTCTGATAAAGACTTTTTTGATACGTTCCACTGGCGAAAAAGTTACGGGCACACAGGATTTGCATAAGTAGACATCGCTCATATATAACGCACAACTATCATTAATTTAATATAGAGTATACGTCATTTACTTATGCTTCCAGAAAATTAATATTTAGTGAAACTTTACCCGTAAATGTACTGGAATCCCAGTGATTCTCTTTGGCTACCTCAGCTGAGGAGTTAACCTTTGTATTAAATACATAACCCCTTCTTGGGGTAATCTAAATTTATTCCGGAATTCTTCGGCGGGCATCGCAAAGGGATTTGTCAAGTCCCTTAGGGTTCTGCGATCAATTACCATTTCTCCTTCTTCCATTTCCTCTGCTAGGAATGTCGCCGCTGCCCGACGAACCGCCATATTTATTGTTTACTTTTAGAATTCCGATCAATATGGCCACCATAACGCCAACTTTTAGGTCGCGTGAGGATTCCGATAGTAAAAACCCGCTCGAGATCGAATAGCGAGCTATAGATTAACTTTCATGATTCCGATCGTAATTTGGGGCAATATGGCCGACCATTCCTACCAAAAACGCCATTCCGATCGAAAGCCAAAGTTATAGAATAAGCCCCCAGGAGAGAAGTCTGTTTAAGGGGTTACATCTAATCGCCGGCCGGAAATAATGGTATATTTTGGCAATTTTTGTAGGTTTATTGTTGCTATCTATGAAATAATTTTCATTTAATAACAAAAGTACATTACTTCACATACTATTTTTTTGTATTGTGATGAAAAAATATAAATAAATAAAAAAGTTGTTTGCCCCTGACATATATGCATTTCGAAGAACGTCACTTAACGATTGGCAGTTTTTCTCTGGTATAGATAATTTGAAATCAAAAAAACAAACATTTTCTTAAATTACAAATGTGTGGCTATCGTTCCACGTAGGGAAATTTTAATATTTTGATTTTTAACGAAATGGTGGTCAGTTAAATATAAATTGTTGTAATTTTGCAGATAAAAACAAAGTTTTTCATTATTTTTTCATTAACTATTGAAAACTGACTTTACCACCACAAATCTTACACTTGAGATACTCACTTAGTGCAGAAAACACAGTAGCAATATTAAGAATTCTATATCCCATAGTTCATAACAGAAACCTCGAAATCCTTGCTCGTCCTTAGTTTATTCGCAGAAGTACTTGCCGGTTGCTCCTCTCTCTCCAATTCGAAACGGTTGAGAGGTCAATTCTGCTTCTTCTTCACTCTCTCTGCTCTTACGAAATTGCGTCTAAAAGTCTTACGATCCATAATAATCGTAAAAATTACTCAAATAGAGCAAAAATTGCAACAACTCAGATAGCAGAGGAAGAAAACGAACGAAAGCGCACTCGACAACAGACCACAGCAAACTCACCGCATCAACTAAATATTTGTCGCTAGTTTCGAAATATCTAACGGTATTATCCTTTGTTTTCCCAGTTTTCCCTCTCAAGAAGAAAAGACCGTACTCCTATTCATGAATAGGACACTTGAAGGGATTAGAGCATAGGTTCCCAACCTTTTTTGAGTCAGCGTCCACTTTTTCAGTCAATAATTTGATAGCGCCCCCCTTAGGTTAACTACATTGTACATGCTATATATTGAAAAACAAGAACAAATTTTTAATTTTCTTTAATCTTAAGATAATAAAATATTGAAGTAATGTTTACAGAACGATTAAAATATGTTATTAATAATTAATACAATATTATTGAGACAGCTGAGCTTGATGTGATGAAACTAATTTATCAATATCTGGTGCCATTTTTGTCATTAATAGCCTTAAGTCACCGCGTTCCACTATTGACAACCTGTTTCTTTTCTTAGTTTATAGATTGGTCGCCATGCTAAACCCTCTTTCTGCTAAATACGAGGACGGAAAAGCAATTAAAATTTCTTAACTGCGGCCCATAAGGCTGGATGTAATATTTTAATTTGACGTTGAAGCCAAAATTCTTGATAACCATTTTTTAATTTAAATTTCAACTCTTCATTTGTTGACAATTGCAGTGATAATTCTTGATTTCTAAGTTAGAGGATGGTTCTATGACTCAATCTGGAATGACCATATTTAGTAAATCCTCAAATCTTATTGTAAAGTCTTCTTTTAGTGCTTCCCAATGCTGGCAGTAAGCGAGAATGTCGTTATCATTAGTTTCCATTGAAGAAAGATTTGGAAACTGATAAATTTTGTTCTACCCAAATTTTGTTTGTGCAAAGCACGTTTTAACACAAACGCAGAGATAATTGTCTTTCATCAGATTTAAATCATTCCTTTGCAGCTGAAATTTTGTTTCCCTAAATTTTTTTTATAAATCTGTCAAATAAGCAATATCGCTTTTACATTTCAATAAATGCACTCTTAATAAATCATCTTTTCTTTCAAAAAACTTAGTACCTGCTTCAAAGAGTTCAAAAAATCGTTTTAGATAAGTACCTTTTGACAACCAACGAACTTCTGAGTGCAATAGTAACCGATTAAAGTCTTCGTCGTTTTCATCACAAAGCTTTCTAAATAATCTATCATCGAGAGCATTGCTTCAGATCCTGTTAACTGTAGTAATTACATACTGTCGCGGTGAAGACGATCACTAAGATGTTTTGCTACCAAATGTTGTCGATGAATTATACAATGCACGGCGACTACATTTGGTACCGCTCTTTTCAAATATGAAATAAAACCACGGTGACGTTCAACCATTGCCGGAGCACCATCGGTAGCAGCAGACAAGATATTATTCAGAGGAATTCCTTTTTCTACAAAGTAGTTTTCCAAAACGTCAAAAACAGATTTTCCTTTAATGTCCGTTTCTAACGCTCTTGCAAATAATAATTCTTGACAAATGCTTTCATCTTTTATGAAGCGAACGTACACCAGAAGTAAAGACTCGTATTTTGGCAAAGTAGATTCATCAAGCTGTAATGAAAACTCGGTAGTCTTAAAAAATCAGCTAGAGAACTCTCCACATCCTCGGACATTTCATCTATTCGCCTCTGCACTGTATAATTACTCAACTGAATTTTTAATTATATCAGACGGTGGCTTATGCAGCACGGTACGCTTCACTCAAAGCTGGAATTATCAATTCTTCGCCAATTGTGTGTGGTTTTCCCGATTTAGCAATGAGTAAGGAAATATTATATGACGCACGTAATCCATCATTTTCTTCTTTTGATGCTGCCCGAAAACATATGACCCAAAGTAGGGCGTCTCGAATGTTGATCGCTGAGCATTTGAAAGTGAGATATATTTTTTCTCAGGATATATTTTGCTTAAGTGCTCTTCTAATCGCGAAGGCTTCATAGCTTCATTGGAAAACACCTTGTGGCAAATTAGGCACATTGGTAATGTCTTGTTTGTTGGCGATTGAATGAAACCATATTTTAAATAATCGACATTGTATTGTCTGCATTTTTTCTTCGGTTCCGACATGGATATATATGTGGAAATAACACAATAATATGATTATTACGAGATAGATATGTATAGAAATATTGTAATTATAAGAAAATATGTTTCGGAGATAAAAATTTCTGTATTTACTTATTTAAAAATCATAGCAAGGTGAATAATTAATTTTCCAACAATTTTGAAAAATTAAATGAACCGCAAAATAGCGGAAATTTAACCATTACTGCTTATTTTGAAAGAATACCACAAAAGAAATATCATTCGTCCAGACCGGGACACGAACCCGGACCCCCCGATATCGTGCCAAGTAGTTTAATCAGTTAAGGTAGCTTCCTTGACATCCTTTTTCCTCTGGTTTTCTGGGGCTTAAGATTGACTACATATCATGAAGAACTGCCGTACAGTCAATGTGACCAATCTGTCTTATTCATGCTCTTTACGGTACCATTAACGTGGTTAACGCCATCTTTAAACACGGAGATGTTTACTTACTATAACGAAGGGACCGAGAACTGGCACGAGTACGACCGCTTCCTTAGTTCCCAGAAGCTTTTCTATTGACGCGTTTCAGGCGGAGCTAAGGGCTTACGCGCGTAGACTTTACGTGTGAACTGTTCTCATAGGTGCATAGAATCTATCTACTCGAGGAAAACACCGACTAATAATCTACGCAAGGAAAACACCGACTCGCTATATGGTGTGTAGAAACGAAAACCATGAGACTGGGATGCTGTCATATTCCTGAGCGATTAGGTAGGCGTTCCTAGCTAATCTGAGCTCGTAATGTCTAATTCCGCATTCTATTTTCTAACCCTATCATTCTTGAACGTATCGTATTTTCATTGCTTCAAGCTACCTGATTATTTTATATTTTTAATTATAGGCATAAATTAATTCAATTGAAAGTTATTTTTATGTTTCATGGTAAATGGTAATTACATTTTTTCTAACTAAAGTTGAATACGACAAGTAGGGACCGCAAGACAGGATAGTTCACTCCTTTCTGGTACTTTGGGTTTGGTTTCAGTAATTTGTGCAGTAATAATTGGACACTTAATAATATCTGCACGAAAGTTCACTAAAAGAATTAGCAATTTCACTATTCAGAGAGGTCTTTAAACACAAACATATCTATCCGTTAAGTTGGAGGAGCGGTATTGTAAGATAAGGGGAACTTATGCTAGATAATCTGTCAAGCTATAATTTTTCTCCCTGATAATGTAAGAAAGTTGATATTTCATGAATAGGAACTGTTTTTAAATGAATACCCCGAGTAACTTCTTGTCAATTATTATGGATTGCACTTTAGTGATGATTGGGCGCGTTAGAGCAGAAATCATAAAAAGTTTTGTAATTATTATTTTCTATTCTCTGTTTCAATCATTGTAAAACTTCATTAACCAAACTACGAGTAAAAGCCGATGATGTTATCACACTGTATCAGAGTTAACCAAATTCGATATAGTTCACTGATATTTGGAAGATTTTTAAATTAAAACAATGATGAATAAAATTGAGTCAGAGTCCCAGTTTGAGAAATATTTTTTCTCACAATCAGTGGTAATATTTCAAAATACTGCTATTTGATTATGCGACCAATGCACTTATAATTTGTAAATTTAGTGACAAAAGATATATTTTTTCCTTTTCTTTCTACTTTTACATGCCTGCTGACAGAGATGTCTATGTCTAAAACATGTCGCTTTTATTGAAATAAAATTTCATGTATGCTAAAAGCTATGATGCATGCTATTTTAATTTAATTAAAAATGATAATAATAAATACATTCTTACCTATCTGATAACAATTATTGCGCCAAATTGCACATGCGCTGAGGAAATTCCGAAACTATCAGGTATCAATACTACAAAGACGACGCACAGTGTCTCAGAAAGTGGCGCTCCGCCGCACGGACATAGCTCTTGCATCGCCATCGAAAAGTCGCTTTATTTATCGGCGTCGCGAATTGTCGGAGGATTTTATTTCAGATTCTTATTCAGAAAGTTTCAAAGAACATTTGGGTATAAATAACTCCGCGTACACCGCTTTTATTCACTACTACTTTCCTCACTTTAGGTGGAAATTTGCCTTAAAATAAGGGTTCGCCATTTTGTTGTGTAAATAATGCAAATATTCAACTGTGATCGTTCAAACCCAGTATTATGAAGCATGAAGATTAGGTTTATAATACTACATCGTTTTTACCAGATGATTTGGCTCATTTTAGTTCAGGATTGGCTTGAAATGGAAGAATTTTGCGAAAAATCGAGGACCGGCATTTTTCGTATAATTTGGTCAACTTTGACCCCCTATAGAATTGTAACGCGTGGGAACCAACGCAAATGATTTCACAGTTATATGCAGAATTTAATTAACAAGACTATGCGAAGTTTCAAAGTCCGCAATCAAAAAAAGCACTTTTTTATTTTCGGCCAGCTTTTTTCGATTCTAGCCCACTGTGCGACGCGACGGGCGATGAATGACTGATGAATTTAATCCTCACTCAACTTCTCACTTACAAGCTCGTGGCAGTTGCGCAGAGGACGATCTGGTGGCGGATATGTCCGTTTTCTAAAACCCGGTCACTGCAGTTGGAAAAATAATGACTATATGCGCCCCTCCCTGTTTGTCTCTTCGCTGACTTTATTCTAATAGTACAACGCGATCCGACGGTAAGGTGTACATGAGAATAAGGGTACCTGAGGATCAAACGTCGAAACGCGTTGTACTGTTAAAAATAAGTCGGTGAAAATTTACATAGATTGTGTATATTCATTCTATATGTACGATTTTACTATTTTAATTGAATTAAAAATGATAGTAATAAATATGTGCTTACCTATGTGATAATAATTATTGCGCTAATTTGCACTTGCACTGAGGAAATTCCGAAACTGTTTGGTACCAGTATTACGAAGACAACGGGCGATGGATGTCTGATGAATTTAATTCTCACACAACTTTCGAGTACAAGCTCGTGGCAGATACGCAGAGGACGATCAGACAGGTCTTGATTTATAAAACTCGGTCTCTGCGGGTGGAAAAATAATGACTGTATGTGCCCCTCCCAGATTGCCTTCGCTGATAGCTTCGGAATGCTACTATTTCTATCTGTAGCTACTTTGTTTCGCATTGGGTGGAATATTTCGGGCATACCTTTTATCCGATAGCCTATTTGTTATGAATTGCTTCTGGCCAGAGAGGATGCCTTCTTTGCTTTTATAATTTTACAATGTAATGTTTGCTCGAAGGTTTCCGCGGCGTTGGTTAGATGCTCTCTGCATTTTTTTGGTTGTCCGTCCGCGTAGTATGAATTGGTGACAACAGTTTCGCTGACTATCCTGTCAGCATCTTCAGGACAGGTCGAAGGTGTTAAGAGTCGAAGTTAATCCTTCAACCTGAAGACGCTGACAGGATAGTCAGCGAAACTGTTGTCACTAAGTCATCCTACGCGGACGGGCAACCGAAAAAATGCAGAGAGCATGTACAATGTAATGTCTGCTCCGTCCCTACGCCTTGTTGCCTTTAAGCCTGGTTCTAATCCTCATGGTTATTAAACAGTTCATTTTAGATCTCCCCCACCTTCTTATTTTCACTTTCAATTCATTGCCCTGCACTTATTTTCATTCCATTTAATCATTATCACATTTTCCTGTCTTTCCGTTACATTCGTACTTTCATTTTTCCTATAATTTTCAATTACAAATTACGAACTATCCTAAATTGGGAATCTGAAAGCGCTTTACAGCCAAGAATGAAAATTATTTACAACGTCATTATATGTATGTGGATGGAGGCCGATGAAGAAATGCAATAAAAGTTTTAAAAAGTTTTTGATAGGGTCATGTAATCAACAGAAAAAATCCTTGGGATTACTATGTATATTCCAAAGTAGAGAGATGATTTAAAACAATCTCTCGGGGATATAAGTGTTTTTTAATCGGGTTGAGTTTTAGTCTCCTTTTGCCAAATAAACTTAATACAGAATTTTAACGGCAGTTATAATGGTGGGTGAGTTCTAAAATGAACTACTTATTAGAACCAGGCTTAAAAGTTGAAGAATCGAAACAAAGATGCCAGTAATGCCGTTAGTGGCCATTAAATACGCCAACTGCTCAAGGGGGCGGCGGCTGGACCTCAACGCCCCCTCAATATGACTTGGGCACTGAACGCCCCCCTCAGACTTCTCAGCGCCCACCGGGGGGCGGTAGCGCCCCCGTTGGAAACCACTGGATTAGAGTGATTAGGGTGGTCAATTCTTGAGCCGGATGTGGCGGAAGTGCCCTTCAGGCAGGAGCTCGGGCGCCAGCGCTCTAACGCGCTCATAAGGAAATTTCTGTATCTCAGCCAATTTTACGGATTTTAAAATAATTCATAGTGCAAAATAACGAGAAAGGTTTAAACTTAAAAGATATGCAAAAAAAATTTTCGATTTTTTCGATCTAGACATTAGATGTAACCCCTTAAGCAAGATTGTACGGTATTGCAATCGTTAATTGTTTAAAGTATGAACTTGATAAAATCGATATGAACTGACTTTACTTGGTGGAATGCCATTTATAAAAATAAACCACAGACTTTGTATTTTCCACAAAAACTCTTGTGGAAAATACAAAGTCTGCGGTTTATTTTCATTTATGAACTTGATCTTGATATGGTAAGATTAATAAGGAGTTCTTAAAGGCATTTGTGTAAATTCTTTGGGCCTCGGCAGCGTAGCAGTTAAGGCCTCCCTGCCACACAGAGGCCTGGGATTCAATCCTCAGCCAGGGCAAATTACCTGCTGGCATTTTTCAGGGAGGCCTTAGGTCGACTCAGCCTGTAAATGTGTAGAAATGAGTAAACTCTGGGTAGGCGGGGGAAGCGTAGCCACACTTCCTTCATTCACACCCTTAGGTTAAGTATTAGCAGTCTTAACCATGGAAGAAGGACCTTCCTCTAGTCTCAACCTGCTAGAAGCGCAAAACGCTTAGAAATGTTCACTACTACTACTAAATGCATTCATTAATGAAACCTTATTGATACCTTGGAAATTGTGGTTCATGAAGATGTGTCTTGAATCCGTTTACTGAAGCTTTTCTTGATACACAGTGCATTAGTAAGTGAAATTTTCCTTTTATTCTCGTAAATTTGGTTTTTAAGGAGATATCAGAAAAAATTAATGGGAAGCAGAGGTACTAATAGCATGATGTTTATTGACCCTTTTGTTCCTTCAAAAATTATACATATATAACATTCTGTAGCAAGACAAAGTATCCATATATCAGTGATTTCAATTCTGATATGGACTGGGCAATGTAGCATTTCAAATTTGACATTAGCATTTCTGACATAACTACTAAAAGCAGATGAAATTTAGTAATCACAGTATCTCATAAATATTCTTATAAGTAGTAAATATTTTGTTTCTATCACCCCCAATACCATAATGGGGAAAATTACATATATTAAATGGTTTTGTTTTAGTTTGTATTTTGTTAACTTCAAGCTATATTACATTTGTTCCAAGTGGAATGGAAATAGAAAACTAAATCCAGGTACCCCTGTTTTTCTATTTTTAAATTTTATTAGATGAATATCATAAATAAAATGAAATTAATCTTACAGATATGAAATCTATGCTAAAGAGTGCTGAAGTTATTGACATATTTTTTAGATTTTAATGAATTTAAATTTTATTCTGTTTCTTTAATATCCCCAATTTGTAAGCTTAACTACATAGAATATTGTTGGCAGGATAAAAATATTTAAGTAAATGCTATATCATTTAATTAGACAACATAATGATTATTGAAACCGATTTAATGCATGTTATCTTATTACCAAGATATTTTAAGTCTTTTACTTGTTATACACAATCATCTTTTATTTTATTATCTTCATTTCCTCCTTTCCTTGCTAATTTTATTTTCTTGGCATTTATTTTAATCCATATACATTTACATTTTTTTCTGTAATTTTTGTACTAGAAATTATAATTTATTTTTGTTCTTTGCTAAGATAACCATATTATCAGCAAACAGTGTACAAGTAATATGCAACATATATGTTGCTTATCACCAACAATGATATCATTGCCTTACTCCTCTTCCTATAGTTCATATCATTCTGATTTCCAGTTCATAATTTGTGCTATTGCTTAATTTAAACCTACACATAAGATACTGTTCTATCTAAATTCTACACAAAAAGATACATCAATATTACAAAATACCTAAAACTTAAATTAACCGAACCTAAAATAATTATTTACAAACTGTATCAAATCGTACGTTTATAAAAATTTACATAGTACGCTAAAAGAATTCAGATTTTTATCAGTATAAACATGAATTATAAGTGATATGTTGATATTTATCTGTAGGCTATAAAATAAATGATTGCCTGATTATGAAAGATAAAGTAGACCATAAAAGAACCTAGACAGACAGGCAAAATTTCACATAGGAAAATGTATTTAAGGGCAAAAACCGTATTTAATGGGGAAAAGGTAGGAGGACGAATAGGATAAATATTTTCTTGCGTGGATTCAACAAAATATAACTGCCAATTACAAACGTCATTAATAGTAAGTGTCAGCCATAAGAGATTCTGTTGATGAGCAATACAACTCATATTATTGTCACAAGCCGTGTTTGGAGTAAAAAACAGACGCAGTAAGTATTTTTCAATATATATTAATCTCACTTCAGAGAGATTTCTCTCAAGAGATATATATTTATCAAGCATAAATCGGTCCAACAAAAATTGATGAAATATGCAACGAACCTCAACGACAACACATACTCTAGTTTATTTACGTGTTATCACCTCGATCTTTCCAGGAGATTGAAACTGAAGTGTCTTAGTCCAAGTGGAACATTACATGTACTTATGCTAGTTACTTATGCCCGCTAAGAATTTCAGAGATATCTGCGTGAATCACAACTTCAAAATCGTCAAATTCCCCTCAGTACAATAATCGTTTAGATAATACATTGAGTGCGAATTTTATGGTTTTTAATAGTTTTTCTGAGTTATTTATTATTGGCGTGCAATACCATTGATATCCCAAACAATTAACAAGTACAGCTCACTAAAGTCGTTAAATTGGCAACTATGTTTATCTGCTGGGTTTCTGCTTCCGGCTCCCCGAAAACTTCCCGCTCACTGAAAGGCTGAAAGCGTGGAAAATGTCGGAAATGTCAGGTTAAGCTCGATTGTTTACTTTTTCATTCAACGGCTCTAATTTAACTCTCTCACTTAACTCTTATTTCTATAATGACAACTAATTTTCAGTGTTTTTAAAGTATAAGTTAAGCTTATTCATTGCTAATGAATTTTTTTTCAGTCGCTCATGTTCAAAATGTATCAGGCGATGAAAGCAATGGGTTAGTAGAAGTGACGTTTTCTTTTTTAAGAAAATTGTTTCAATTGGATAATGGAAAGAAAATGGAATTTGTGATCTTAGAGACTAGCAGAGATGCAGCTCACGTTGCTAGATTTATAGAGGTAATTTATTCTGAATTCTGGAAAATTAATTCAAAATTAAAGTATTTTCTGGCGGTGAAATGAATTATTTTCAGTTGTACTACGCTTAAATAATATATATATTTGGTATTTTCTGTCTATGATATCTAATGTTTGATTTAGACTATAGATGTGGTCTATTGCTTCATTAATTCATTTTCTTACGAGGAATTTGTATTTTGCAGCGTTGTGGCGGATTAGCTATGATAAAGCCCAACTTTGCTTCGAAAGTAATAAATTTATGTAGCCATTGGAAACCGTTTATGAGCAAACACGTAATCTTCGATACCTCCTATGTATTTGATTGTTGTGCTCTTAACAAGAAGTTATGTCTTCGGAAATATAGGTAAGGAAAGTAATTTATGATACTCTGAGACCCTTCTATTCGAAATACTTATATTCATTTCTTAATATTAGCTTTAGCGAGTATGTTTGAAGGACCCTATTTTTTTTAGCAGAACCGTCAAATCCAAGTTAACCCACTTGTGATGTACTGTCTTCTTCCTGCCACTCTGCAACATTTGATGGAATAAGATACTATTAAAATCAGCCTTTGTCATATTTATGCGATTAATTATTCTTAAATTAGCTTTAACGAAAATGTTTGAAGGAATTTGACACTCAAGATACTGATCAAGTTATAGGATCCAGTTTTGAGAATTGTCTCACTACTATAGTATAGTATACTTATGCTAATCTACAGCATTTGATGGAATAAGATGCTTATAAATCAGCCTGTGTCATATTTATGTAAATGATTGAGGGTGATGAATTGAATGATGGAAAAATATTAGGTGCCAGTATTGCACCAGTTAGAAACTTTTAAAATTTAACCTATTCAGCTGATTAATATGCTGATATAGTATATTTGCCTGTAATTCTTGAAAATAATAATTAAAAGGGGAATTGTCAACTTTAGCTTTAGTTTATTAAAATAGAAGTATATATGTTGTTGAATAATGGTGGGTTTTTACACCAGTTTTACTTTAGTTAGAAAATTCTATGTTATCTTTTCACTATCATTAATAACTCTAAATTCTCTGTGATATAATGTTTTGAGTTTTATTATCTTTAGATGCTTAGGCTCTATATCAATTCAAAAACTGAAATATTCTTCCCTTACAAATTCTTACTTTATCCAATTCTAATTTATTTAGCCAATCGCTAAAATAAGCAGTATAAGCATTGTCTAACATACAAGAATGGTATAAACGCAATTAAAATAATGCTACATAATATGCATTAAAACTGTTATTAAAAGGGATTGAAAAAAGGAGGAAAAGTTACCAAGACAAATTATAATTTGCATATCTATTAAATATAGATGCTTCTCTGGATTCATTCAAGGATGTAGATAGATAGATAGGATACTAATTCACAGCCTAAACCACAAGCGTCATCGACTTGAAATTTTTACGACATATAGGCCATAACGTATAACCTCCAGAAAAATTGAGATTTTGAACCTCAGTGTCATAGGTTCGATTCCAGGGAGCCCCAAAGTCCCAATTTTTCCCGTTTAAATGCATTGCATTGATTTTCGGGAATTAAAAAAAAATACTTTCCTGATAGATAGAGAATCAAAACTCAAGGAGTCCATATATATGGTCTTGATCTATCGAAAACATAAATGAGTTTTACAGAAAATATCATGGGTTCGATGCTAGGTCGAGGTAAAAATCGGCCGTTTAAAATGCATTGTGGCGATTTTTAAGATTTTTTTTGCATCCTTCCTCGATAAGATGGATACTTGAAACCCGACACGTGGATAGATATCATTAATATATTTCATAATCAAATTTTACCTATTCGCTGATGGTCCTTGGTTCGATCCCAGAGGACAATTTGCAATTCTCAATGCATTTCTTACGGAGATAACGGAAACACAACTTCAAACTTTGCATGATAGAAGAGCAAGTCTTTAAAAATAAAACTGTGCATTCACAGCTTACAATATTTCCTGGGTTCGACACCAGGATTCTCTGCAATCAGAAGTTGATCCGATTTTTAGGAATTATTTTGAAACTTTTCCCAATAATATAGAAACATGAAATTAGGCATATAGATAGAGATCATAAATAAATTTCAGAAACATGTTTTAGATTTCCAAGATCGTCCTTGGTTCGAATCCAGAGAGCAATTTCTTTTGTGAAAATTAGAACGTCTTTTGAGGTAGTTGTAGCCAATATTTCTGCTTGAATTTTCACACATAGTTAGAGATGGTGATGTTCTATTGTGCTGCATAGTAAGTTTATAGTAAAGACCAGGGTTCGATGCCAGACGATGGAATTTCAGTGAATTTTAAGAAAATTTCAATCCTTTTTTTTCTTTTGATGGCCGTCCCGATATGATGCCGACATGAAAATAGTGTTGTCGATCTGCTAGCAGTATGCAAGCAACATTTTACTCGTATCTATTATATATAGACACTTCTCCGGATATACCTATATATATATATATAGACGCATCTCCAGATATACTTATATATATATCTATTATATATAGGCGTTTCTCCGGATATACCTATATATATATTCATATATATACACATTCATAGGGGATCAAAATTCTAGCCATGTTCCAGAAGTTCCACTGACTTGAAATTTTTACGACATATTGGCCATAACGTGTAACCTCCAGGAAAAAGCCGACATTCAACCTCGGTGTCATGGGTTCGATTCCAGAAGGCCCCAAAGTCGCGATTTTCTCCATAAGGATACATGGTGAAGATTTTCGAAAATTTTTTTGAAGCACTTCCCGGAAAGGTAGAGAGTTGAAGTTCAAGGGATCGTTAGATGCCGTGGATATAAAAAGGAAACCATAAAGAGATCTACGAATATTATCCTTGGTTCGATGCTAGGTCGGGGCAAAAATCGGCCGTTTAAAATGCATTGCGGCGATTATTAAGATTTTTTTTGAACCCTTTTCCGATGGCATAGAAACTTGAAATTCGGCATGGCGTTAGATATCATAATTTCATTTCATAATCAAATTTTATATATTCCCTTATGGCCCTTGGTTCGATCCCAGAGGGCCATTTACATTCCTCAATGCATATCTAATGGAGATTACGGAAACACATTTTAGGTGCTTCCCGATATTATATCTACTTGAAACTTTGCATAAGATAAGATCAAGTCATTACTAATCAAACTATGAATTCACAGCTACCAATGTTTCCTGGTTTCACCACCAGGCGTCTCTACAATCAGTAAATGATCCGATTTTTTGGAATTTTTTGGAACCATTTCCCAATTATATAGAAACTTGAAATTCAGCATACAGATAGAATTTATAGATACATTTCAGGAACATGTTAAAGATTCCCACAATCGTCCTTGGTTCGAATCCAGAGAGCCATTTACATTCGTGAAAAGTAGAACGTCGTTTGATGCAGTTGTAGCATATATTTTAGCTTGAATTTTCACACATAGTTAGATATATTGATCTTCTATTGTGCCGCTTAGTAAGTTCACCAGGAAGACCCGGGTTCAATGCAAGACGCTAAAATTTAAGCGAATTTTAAGAATATTTTCAATCCTTTTTTTTCTTTTGAGGACCGTCTCGATATGATGCCGAAATAAAATAATGTTGCCGATCTGCTAGCAGTATGCAAGCTACATTGCACTCGTATCTATTATATATAGATGCTTCTCCGGATTCATTCATGTATCCATATATATATATATATAGAGAGGATACAAACTCACAGCCTAAACCACAAGAGTGATTGAGCTGAAATTTTTACGGAGTATTGGCCATAACGTGTAACCACCAGAAAAATTGCGATTAGGATCCTCAGTGTCATGGGTTCGATGCCAGGGGGCTCCAAAGTCCCGATTTTTCCCGTTTAAATGCATTGCTTTGATTTTCGGGAATTAAAAAAAAATACTTCCCGGATAGGTAAAGAATCAAAACTCAAGGAGCCTTTATATATGGTCATGATCTATCGAAAACATAAATGAGTTTTACGGAAAATAACCTGGGTTCGATGCTAGGTCGATGCAAATATCTGCCGTTTAAAAAGCATTGTGGCGATTTTTAAGATTTTTTTTGGACCCTTTCCCGATGGCATGGAAACTTGAAATTCGGTATGAGGTTAGATATCATAAATATATTTCATAATCGATTTTTATGCTTTCCCTGATGTTCCTTGGTTCGATCCCAGAGGGCCATTTACATTCCTCAATGCATTTCTTATGGAGATAACGGAAACAAGTTTAAGGTACTTCCCGGCATGCTATCGACTTAAAACTTTGCATGATAGAAGATCCAGTCTTAACAAATCTAACTATGCATTCATAGCTATCAATGTGTCCTGGGTTCGACACCAGGTGTCTCTGCAATCAGAAGTTGATCCGATTTTTAGGAATTATTTTGAAACCCTTCCCAATAATGTAGAAACTTGAAATTTGGCATATAGATTGAGATCAATAATAACTTTCAGAAAAATTTTTTAAGTTTCCAAGATCGTCCTTGGTTCGAGTCCCGAGAGCCATTTACATTCGTGAACATTAGAGCGTCTTTTGAGGCAGTTGTAGCCAATATTTCTGCTTGAATTTTCACACATAGTTAGAGATGGTGATCTTCTATTGTGTTTCATAGTAGGTTTTCAGTAAGACCCGGGTTCGATTCCAGACGATGAAATTTCAGCGAATTTTAAGAAAAAATTAAATCCTTTTTTTTTTCTTAAGAGGACCATCCCGATATGATGCCGATATGAAATTAGAATTGCCGATCTGCTTGCAGTATGCAAGCAACATTTTACTCGTATATATATATATATACACTGGGGATCAAAAGTCTAACCATGTTCTACAAGTGCCATCGACTTGAAATTTTTACGACGTTATGGCCATGACGTGTGACCTCCAGGAAAAAGCCGACATTGAACCTCAGTGTCATGAGTTTGATTCCAGAAGGCCCCAAAGTCGCGATTTTCCCCATAAGAATACATGGCGGGGATAGCGAATTTTAAGAAAAATTTCTTTTTTTTTTCTTTTGAGGACCGTCCCGATATAATGCCGATATGAAATTAATATTGCCGATCTGCTTGCAGTATGCAAGCTACATTTTACTCGTATACTCATACACAGATAAAAGTTAAATAAAAAAGAGATAGATATGATTACAAGTTATCACTAAGATATCCTGTAATATTATAATGGAGGCCTGAGTAATGACCCTCATGACTTGGGTTTTGAAAGATCAAGTAGACAAGCAGCCTTTTATGGTTGCAGGAAGATTTTTCTAAGTGAGTGGACATAGAGGTAATATATAGAGATCATAGAGAATATCATTATTTTGGCGAGTGTAATGGGTTGTTGGAGTTGAAAGAAAAAAGATGAAGATATTTTTTTGCAAATATGGAATAACGTAGGATATAAATACAGGGAAGAGTAAGAAACTTCAATTCTTGAAAAAGGGGACGTCACGAGTTCTGCTAGAATTTCATTTTATACAGCTTTTATGGCTCTCTTTTGTGCAGAGAAAGCTTTGATTGCTGAAGATGAGTTACCTCAGAGTATAATTGCATAAGATAAATGGGAGTAAATATTGGCATAATAAACAGCAATAAGCCATTCCAGAGAAACTATCTTGACTAACTTTCAAACGAAAAATATGTTACTCGAAAGTTTGTTTGTAAGTTGATTGATATGGTGAGATCACTAATGTGTAATCCAAGAGATGTGACAGAATCAGAGCTAGTTATGTTGCTGTTGTTTATTTTAAGCAGACAAGTTGTATTCAGAGGAGAAATTATTGTATAAAATTGAAGAAACAATTATTTGATCATTTAAGTGGAGATTATTGCCCCTGCACCATTTGGCCATGGATTCAATTGTTTTTTCTTGCATTGAAATTCAGGTTTTTGGAGCTGCTTATAGTGGAAGTATCATCAGCGTAAATTTGTGTTGCAATAGGCATTTGGTAGATCATTGAAAAATATAATGAACATTAAGGGTCCAAGAACAGATCCTTGGGGAACTCCAGAAATTAAGGAGAGAGATTTTTAAAACACACTATGTCTGACATTAGCTGCCAAATAACCAAGCCAAGGGTATAACAGGTTTCCAGGATTTTGGAAAAAACTGATAGAATTGAAATGGGGTGATAGTTACATGAATCTGTGAAGGATCCTTTTTTATGGACAGGAGTAACATGAGCAAGTTTTAGGACAGATGGGAAGTGACCTTATGGAAGAAAATGGTACATGGAAGAGCAGTGGTGGATCTTGAGAGTTGGGATTAAAGATTCATTTTCTATTTATCGATTTTTGTAAGAAATTTTATAAAATTAAACTCAGTATACATATTTGAATTATGCTTATTATTATCTATCGTTGTAGATAAACTATATTTTCTTGACATCTCAATAGTATGAACATTGATACATTTTTTTTACTGTGACTTCTGGGGGGGGCTACAGCCCCGTTAGCCCCCCCCCCCCCCCTGGATCCGCCACTATGGAGGAGTTAAAAATGCTAGATATTAGGTAAGCAATCAAAGATTCAGTCTGTTTGATGAGGGCCATATCTCATCAAAACCTGCTGACCAACTGAATATGATTTCTTAGGGTCTGATGGGAGTAAAATATTGATTGAGGCTCAGATCTTGATTGGGGAGCATGTAAAACAGTAGATGAGAGGCAGAAGTGCTTATTTCCATTTTATATCTTTACAATTACTTCTGCTGAATGTACTAAAAAGATCATGGTACAATAATTCAGATGCTGTTGAGTTTTTCTTTTGTTTTTAATTTGGTCTTAGGATGAGACCTTTCATCTTAAATTCAGAATGTAAAGACTTTGTTTTTATACAACATGGAATCAGGCGTAACTTTGTGTTAGTTATAAATTATATCAAAATCCATATTGAGGAAACTTTTACTATATTTACCACAACAAAAACTTTGTTTTTGTTGCTCCTCAAAGTTCTTTGGAAACAATTGTTTTACTGCTCCAGTCACCTAGAAACTGACCTAATGGAATAAATATTGTAGGGGAGACCGGGGCTGGTTGGCCGAAGGGGCAGGTTGGCCGAAGGGGCAGGTTGGCCGAAGGGGCAGGTTGGCCGAAGGGGCAGGTTGGCCGAAGGGGCAGGTTGGTCGAAGGGGCAGGTTGGCCGAAGGGGCAGGTTGGCCGAAGGGGCAGGTTGGCCGAGTGTCTTACTCTCCTGAGACGTTTTTAACTTGGACAAAACGGTTGTATTTTATTTTTAACCTTTTGCCAAGCCGCACTCTGAGCATTAAGGGAGAGAAATGCCATGGAGGCAGCCACAGTAAGCAGCGATTGACCGTTGTTCTCACTTGCAATTCGAACGGAAGCGAGAAGTTACGAGGGTGGTAGATTTGAAAATCAAAGAGCCCCTGATTCTTCAAGCACATCGATCTTTCAAAGCTTCCCTGCGAGAACACCCACCACAAGAAGGCATGGATTGACGGCACTGCATTTTGTGAATGGCTCGTGCGATTTAATAGTCGTATGGCTGCTCAGAATCGTCATGTGTTACTCACGATGTACAACTGCGCTGCCCACAACCTAAGAAAATTGGAGTTGACTAACGTCAAGGTTTGGTTTTTTCCGCCACATAACCAGTCGTTTGCAGCCCTTAGATCAGGGAATCATCGCTCTACTGATGAGAGATTACCGAACTCATATGGTACGAGCAGCGATCCTCGCAGCCGAAGGAAGTGATAAATTAAGTTTCTTTAATAAGGCTTGGAGCCATAGTGATTCGATTCTGCTGTTGGACAAGGAGCGGCTACAGAAAAGGACACACCTGAGGAATGGGAGCTTTTGCAAACACTTTTGTTGACAATGGTAAGTATCGTGAGAATATCTCCGCAGTTAGAGCGTTGATTGTATTGTCTTTAAGACAGTTTTAAATTTAGCTTTTGCTTAAAATTTCCAGGTTGAGTTAACGTTTGAAGAATATTTGGAGTTTGAAACTGATCTCGCCGTATGTTCCTTTCCTGACGAGGAAGTAAACGCGAATAGCGAAGAATCATCCTCGGATGAAAGTGAGGAGGAGTCGCTTGAGCCTCCCACCCGTGGAGAAGTAACAACGGCTCTAAATATGCTCTAACGATATTCAGCAAAGGCAAATGTTTCCAGGACCTTTTCTGATAACTTGCATCGGATTAGACTTGACTGCATGAACCATTTGCACCCTACTCTTCGGCAAAAGAAGTTACATGATTTCTTTAAACCTAATAAAAGCTAAAATTTTGACTTTGAAGATTCTGTTTTTTTTTATTTATGTAATGCTTGACTGTGATGTAAAATAAAAATTTTTTACCAATTTATTTTAAGTTTATTGCAAAAATTAAACGATGGAATGTATTTACTTACCAATTGGTAAAGAAAGACTGAATAGAGATATTTGTGATCGTTACTTATACGTTAACATCATTATAGACGTCCGTATATCAGCAATTATACTCTCATTTTTTTTGCCGCGATACAGTTAACACGAATTTTTTCTTAACGCTAACACTTTGCCCGGTCCCTTGAGATTCGTGTTAGCGAGGGTTTACTGTATATATATTTAAATGGATGTGTGTATGTTTGTATGTATATTCCAGATAATCTCAAAAAGTAGACGTCGCACAATGTTCAAACTTTTAACATCATTAAATGTCTTCCCAGAGATGATCAAGAGGTACTTTAAATTTGCCTAAAGCCCACGGTTCAAACCCAGACGAGTAAAATAGTTTGCATAAGAAATACATGTAAAGTTCACTTTTGCAGAGCTAAATTAGTTAGAACAGTTGTAGGAAGTCGGAACTAGCGTTAAAAGAAGGGAAATAGAATAAAGATTCTTATTTTGTTCGAGGAATATTGTTTGCGATTCGAAACCGCACTGCAGCCAGAAGCTCCAACCCTTGGATCGCAGCGTCTATGGTCCATTTAAAAAATTCGTTAATACCTACTCTGATGCGTAGATGACGAACAACCCTGGCAAAACAGTGACCATCTACGACATTCCGGGAATCGTAGCCAGTGCATTTCCACTCGCCTGCACACCGAACAATATTCGAGCTGGTTTCAGAGTCTCTCTCGTGTGCCCTTTCAATCCTGAAATTTTTCCTCCTGAGGAGTTCCTGGCAGGATTTGTCACAGATTGACCCAACCCTGAACAAAACTTGTTCATCAGCATAGAATCTGTACCAGATGTAAGCCTCCCTGAAGACGTCAGACCTCTCCCCAAGGCGAGTGCACCAACCGTTTCGTCAAGGTAGTAAACGCCGATCGACCGAAATTTTGACCGATTCCCCAATAAAAGCAGCATTGGAGAAGGAGAAAATGAAAGCAAACGTAAGCGTACGCTGGCATAGGAAAAGAAAGCCGCCAGAGGTATGAAAAAGTTCACTAAAGCTGCCGAAACTAAGTCTAAAAATGTTAAAAAGACTAAAAAGTAAAAAGCGGAGTTTTTTTTACGTACCTACATATTACAAAACTATGTGCACTAACTTTTTCTCACTAATAAATATTTTCCATTGATGCATTTGATGTCTTTCACTTATTTTACTAAACTCAGCCAACCTACTTCGGCCCTGGGGTTGGTTGGCTGATTTTTGGTGCCGCATTTGATTGTTTATAACTTTTTCCCTGATTTTTTGACTTGGATGAAAAATTCACATATATGCTCAAGGGTTGTATCTTTATAACAAAGCAAACAGTTTTACAAAACGTCAAACCAAAATGAGTACAGAAATTACGAAAACAAAACTCAGCCAACCAGCCCCGGTCTCCCATACAATAAAGTTCATATGAAACTTAAAGAATCAGATTTGACAGCTCTTTTTCTACAAACTTAAAACATTTTTATTAGAGATTATCATATTTTATACCTAGTATTATTACTATAAATACTATTATTTTATCTTATTAATGGTCATCTTAGATAAATGTAATTCTCTATATCAGTATATACGTTTTATCTTACTTTACTATTGTATACTTTGATCTGATGACAAATTGTATACTCATGTGTTTGGAATGGAAATGATATCAAGGTTTAATGAAAAGTAATCTCCCCCCCTTAGTAACTTCGGTTTGGAAAAGTGAATATTGCTAACTAAAGAGCATATTCTAAGAATTTGTCTATCTAAATCCAAGTTATGAAGGTGGGGCCATTACTTTTCATTTAACCTTTGCAATATTGTCTGCATCATCTTCTTGGTTCCTTTCACGCAATGATCTCTTGATTTCTCATACTATTTTGTCTTTACTTCTTGTTTGAATTTTATACTGTTATTAACTCATTGTTCCCTTTCCTTTTAGTTTCCTTTCTAAGTTTATTTTGCAGTATTCAGTGCATTGTTATTCTAAATGATCATTTGTAGATTCAAAATAATTCTCTAATTCTGTTCAAACTGGAATAAAAAATAATATCAACTTAAAAACCAAAAAAATCATTCCTCAAAAATAATAAACAAGACAAACAAAAAAAATTCAACCATCACTGTACATAAACAAATCAGTTCTTTCTTTGAATACGTAAGGAGTCATTGAAATGTCTGATCATAGGGCCAGGCAATGCTTTAGTGAAAGTATCACCAACACTCCTCTGATGGTACATATTCAAAGGTTATATTTCCTACTTCTACTTGCTCACAACAAATCTGATATTTGAGGTATATATGTTTTGACTTCTCAGTCACCACTCCAGTTAGACCCAAGTACATGGCGTGTGTATTGTTGCACTTCACATTGCATGGTGTCTTAAAATATTTTGACTGTCCTACCAGGGTATAAGTCGACCCCTAAAACTTTGAGGTGAATTTCAGGTTTTAGCCTATGTTCAGCGTATAAATTGACCCAAAAATAAGGCAACACTACTTCCCCTGCTCTATTCTATGGGAAGAAAAACTATTGTATCCATAAATATACGATAGTTTAAAGAATATTTACTGCATAAGATTAAGATGCTAGAATTGTTTCTTTCAGCTGCCGTATCAACTTCTCGTCTCTGCTTAACTATTACACAAGTTTCTTTGGTTGGTATCACTCAGCCTACACAAATAAAAATGCGTTATGAAACAGAAACACAATGGTAATAAAAATTTATTCTAGAAATAATGGTAATATAATATGGTTGTATCAAATCACAACACTGCTGAAACTACTTCCATTTACTCCTAACACTAAGTCGAATCATAATTATTATATAAACAAAAACAAACCATGATGTGCTTATTGATCTTCATTTGTGAAAAGAAAACATCGAACTATATATTAAATTGTCCTAAAATAAAAATACATGTGAAGAAATGTATATAATTTGTTGAGAATAAATATGCATCAAATTTATTTAAAAGATATGAAAATAGTTTATTAATTCAACTCTTTTATTATGAAAACATGTCATAAAATAACATACTTTTGGCCACAATTGTATTTCGTGATGAAATTAGTTTTAAATGATATCTACTTGCCTAAAGTTAGTTTTAGTAAGAAATAACTGCGGTGAGTTGCAAGAGTTTGTGTACAACAAGTGTTAAGCAGGCAGTTTCCCTTATTTACCCCTCGGCTTTTTTTGGTTTCAAAGGTCGACTCATACATCGGCATATATGGTAATTATAAAAGCCTTTTCAGAGAGAAATTGTTGCATCTTTTTGTTACAGTATTCTTCCCATCCATTAGTCTGAATGCACTTAATCCTACTTTTATTTCCTATATTTATTTCACTTCCACTTCTGCCACATACTCCTTCAACGTAGCTATGGCCTCACTCTCTTTCTTGAGTAATCTCACTTCCTCACATCTAGTGCAATCATCTATAAAACTCATTAGGTCCAAGGCTCCTCCATTAGAGATGGGTGTTACACTTTCTGAGATTCTTTCACTGTTTTCCTGAATGCATGCAGAACAATTGCTCTTGCTGGAAACCCTTTTGTTCTCGAATTCAGAGATTTTATTGGTGGATCGTCCATGAAGATGTCCTAGCCTATGATGCCAAGTGCCATTGCTTGCAGTTTTCAAGCCAAATGCTTTTATCATGACAACATCTTCAATCTCTAACTCTGTCATCATAGCCATTTCATCATCCTTCTTATACATATGCACTCTCCAAGACAAACAATCCACTTAGTTGATATGCAGTGAAAACCAGCATATTGTTCTTTACTCCCTCCACCCTATCAGTCATGAACAAAACAGTCACATTGTTCTCAGTGAATTTCCCCTCAGACACAAGATTTAACTGCAGACACGTTTACATTTTTATTTACAACGAACACCCCCCATTCTTGTCCAATAATCTAAATGATAAAGTTCATTATAACTAATATAATTAATATAATAGTATCATTGATAACAAACTGTTAATGGGAGGATTCCAAAATTGACATGGCCTTGTAGAGGAATGAACGATTCAAATAATTCCCTTCATGCAGTTTGGTTGTGGCCGAATCAAGGAACCACTGGTAGCAGTTGCTAGCCAATAGTTGGGCACAAGATTTAATAGAAGAAATACTTTCTCACTATAATATTTGGGATCTCATGCTTGCACTTTTACCACCATTCTGAACCTCCATCTGCTTACTGCTTCAATCTTTTATAGAGTTACCATACTTCCTACACTTTTTAGAATCAACTGTAGCGCAGTTGTAGCTCAGGTTGATTGCACTTGAAGCACTTTTTCCGCCCCAGCATCTTGGTTTCAAAGTTGGCTTGGTCTGACCCTGAATGTCGCCAATATTTCGCTGCCTTCTCCACTCCCCATCAAGCATGTGTCCCTTAATGAGCTTTGTCATGAGAATAAGCTGCTTGGGTATGTTCTGCACGAAAACCTCAAACTCATTGGCGAGCAGTGCAGCAAGAAAAAGATTTGCTAGCAGTTCGTCTGTAAATTGAATCGTCAATAAAATCTCTCTGCTCCTTAACCAACCATGAAATGGAAGTAACTATTTTTGACTCAGTTCAGCTTTTACTTTTAAGTGTTTTCCTTGTGTATATTTTGAGCGAATTCTTCTCAAGCCTGACATGCTAGAAATCCAGAAAAATATTCACTCCAATTCTATTTTATTGACCTCCTTTTCAGCATAGGAAAAACTCTGTCAGATGAAGAATATAGAGAATTTGATCGGAAATATATACACTCAGGTAATAATGCAATTATTACCATTCCATTATATTTCACTTCAAATTTATATTAATTTCATCATGGATAATATTATTCTAAACACCAATGCTTTTTTGCTCTTACCCAAAAAAGGATGTCAGAATGATAGTTTGCCTTCTTGCTCATCCTTCAAGAGGAATGCTGATCTACCTGCTGCTGTGGAAATTCATCCTGAGGATTTACCATCTGAAGGTGTGGCCAAGAGGAGTTCCTCCATATATAATTCTTGTACACATTACACTCATACACATTTTAAATCAATATTTCTTTCCATTCAACATGGAATAGAAGTGTTAGGATGTGGATATCAGATGAAGATGGGTACTGAGAGAATTTGCACAATTTTACACGAATTTGCAGGAATTTTAACAATTTAAAACAAAGTAAAGTTTCTTCCACTTTGAGGTGACAGTTTACTGTAATATATATATTCAGGGTCTGTATAAAAAGTATCGGGAAAAGTTTCTGAAAAATAGATTTATTTTGGATATTGCTACAAAACATTAAAATTCTTCAAAGTACATCCCTTGAGTGTCGATACGCTTTTTCCAGCGACTATTCCACGACTCAAAGGCTCCCTGTTAGGCGGATTCCAGAAGGTCCTTAAGGGTACGCGTGAAAGCTTCTTTGACTGCGTCAGGTAGGTATTCACCTTGGAGCAGGTGTTTCCGTCAACACCTTTGGGATGAGTTTGACACAGATCTAATTTTCAGAGATAATGGTGTGCACTGACATCTTATCAATGCCAATTCGGTCTCCGATCATGCGCACACTCAATTGACGGTCTGAATTCAGCACTTCCGGAACCCGTTGCACGTTGTCGTCGGTTCTTGACGTTGACGGCCGTCCAGCACGGGGCTCGTCCTCCGCACTCTCTCGGCCATCTTTGAAGAGCTTGTGCCACTTGAAAACTGCAGTTTGTGACATGCTTTCATCCTTAAATACTTGGAAAATCATGCCCAATGTCTCAGTACCCAATTTCCCCAATCCAACACAAAATTTGATGGCAAACCGCTGTTCATGCTGCTTTTGAGCTTGCACCGAGTCATTCGACAAGGGTCCACTAAAAACCTGATCTAGCCTAAAGAAACAATTGCAGGTGACTCACTCTTGGTGCATTTTGAAGGTCAGAAACCCACCACCGAGCCCACTCGGTGAGTGTGCGCTGCAACGTTCAGTCACATCAGAAAATAATTGTTCCCGTTATATTTTATACAGACCCTGTATGATGATTTTTATTCAAGCATAGATTAAACAAATTCAGCTACAATAGATTCTGTTGATGAGTAATGCAACTTGTTCCTGTCACTAGCTGTGTTTGCATTGAAATAAACTCATGCAATAAGAATCTTATAATATATATTAATCTCACCTCATTGAGCAACTTATCAAGCATGAATTGGATTCTGAAATTTTGGAACGAACCATGAAAACAACAACACATACTCTTGTTTTTTGATGTATTATCACTGTGATCTTTCCAGGAGATTGAAATTGAAGTATCTTAGTCCAAGTACAACATTACCTATACTTACATTACTTACTTATGCCTGCCGAGAGCCAGCATCTGCCAGAATCATAACTTCAAAACCGTCAAATTCGTCTGAGGATCATTACCATTTAGATAACATTGGGAAACAATTTTTAACAAAATGTCTATTTAGTTCAATTTTTCAATCATTTGAAAGTAAAATAGGCTGGTTTCAAAACTGTTGCTAGTTTTCTTATATCCCGTCAATTTTTTCCTCTACGGCTTATATTACCACTCTCCAACTTACAAATGTGGACAAAAGAGCATCTATGATTTGGTGAGAGATTGTTCAAGTGACTGTTACTTTTGTATAGTGAATACTTCTGGATATAACAAGAAAAACTAATTTAAAATAGAATATCCTAGTTTATCATCAGCTACACAAGCTATAATTGTATGTCCAGTATATCATTCAGCTAAAATTCAAGTGCCAGTTATCTAAGAATTACCCTGTTTCGAAATACAGGTATGGTGAAGATCAAATTAACACCAACAATGAAGATTCTGAAAATGAAGATGACTCCATTCAACTCATGCTTAATGAGTTGAATGATTTGGCATGCTTTAGATTTCCTAGTATCAAGACTGCAAGAGAAAAACTTGCTTGAAATAGGAACTAACGTATCCAACTTTCGATCAAGAGAAAGTGCCTTTATGCAATACATTTAAAGAGACTGTGGTGTCGTAGTGCTGGCTACGACTGGTTCCCGCGAGGGAATGAATAGGAAAACAGTCACAGTTCATACTCTATTTATTTTACATCTACAGCACTTACAGGGCAAAGGGGCGCCCTTAGCGTTGACCGAAGGAGCAGGTGCGTTGGTAAGGAGTGGCCGCTGTGCGCTAATGGTCCCCTCACGAGGACTAAACGGTCAACCATCAGTGAACCCTGAACCAGTCTTCTGTACGTCCCCTTGCGGACTCAACGGTCGATCTGGTGATTGAATGTCTTTTTCACACTTTGACCACTCCTTATATACGGAAAAAGGGCGGAGGTGGGAGATGGCGTAACTGCCCCCGAAGCCACCCCCTGTACACTATGACCCAACTGGGGGTGGGGTTACCGGAAACCTCCCACGCTCTCGCCCCAGCCCAGATGCACTCCCGCTCATCCGACCAACTGTAACTCCAACTGTGGATTTTTGTACTTAATGAAAGAGTCAGGTATTCCAGCCTATACCTCAACTGAATGGGAATTGCTTGTCAATACCTCAAAGCAAATCTTAAAGTGTCTCCTCCACAATGGAAATTTATTTGATGCAGTCCCATAGGCAATTCAGTTTGTTTGTGTGAAGAATATGAAGTCATAAAGTGATTCATTGATTTATTGCAATGCCATGTGCACAAATGGATCATCTGTTATATATCAGATATACCAAGCATCCCTGTTTTATTTGTATGTGGGACAGCAGAGATCATAAAAAGCATTGGGTGCTGTCAAATTGGCTGCCAAGATCTGGTGATCCAAACATTCAATATCAATTACGTCAGTTGACAGAAAGAATACTAGATTTACACTTCTGCATGTAAAAATGGGTCTCATGAAGCAATCTGTTAATGCAAACTGAAGGAGACAGTTCAAGTATCTGATTTTGACATTTTCTAGCCTGTATTTTGAAAAGATAAGGGCTGATGTGTTTGATGGTCCACAGATTTGGCAGCTCATTAAAGATAAAAATTTCAATAGTACAATGACCAAACTCCAAAATAATGCTTGATTGGCATTCAAAAACCTTATCAAAGACTTTCATAGAAATACAACAGCACAGAATAACACCAAATTGTCCAACAACTCTTGGAAAGCTGTGAAATTCTTGGTTGCAACATGAGCATCAATGTGCACCGTCTTGCTGCCTTCCTGAAAAATCTTGGTACAGTCAGTGCTGAGCAGTGTGAGCGATTTCATCAATTTGAAGGTCATAGAAGCAAAGTATCAGGTTAGATGGATCGTGCGTACATTTGCTGGCTGACCATTGTTGGAGCACCAGGCGAGAGTGTACACATATTGAACTCTCTACGAAAAGCAATAAGCGAAACTTTTTACCTTAATTTATATGCTTGCTGTTTGGTATAAGGACGGAACTATGAGCACATTTGACTTCTACATAGCCTATTTATGAATAAGATTATTTTCTGTAAACAGTAAATTTGATAATTGTTTCCTATTATTTATCTTAGAATGCATATCTAGTATGACTTTTGGAACAAAGAGAGGTTATCCTGTAGCTTAAAAGTTGACATGATAGAAGGAAACAGTAGACATTTTTGGAATAAGGGGACAAAAATTTGTCAAAAACATTTCAGATCTGTCATCAAAATTTGTATTCCACTCTGTAATAGATTGAGTGCAAATATAATGAATGCCATATTTTTTGAGTTAATTATGTTTGGCATATAATACCATTGAAATGCCTAAAACTGAATACATACAGCTGACTAAAGTTGCTAAATTGGTTGCTAGTATTATATGAGCTTCCCACTCACTAAAAATATGGAAAATGTCGGGGATGGCAGGTTATGTTTGATTGCTGAATTTTTCATAAAACAACTTTAACTCAATTACTTAACTCATGTATTATTACTGACTACTAATTTTCAGTGTTTTTGTGTATCAGCTAATTCATTGTTAATGAAATTTATTTCAGTTACTCCTGTTGCAAATATATCAGGAAATGATAACAATGGGGTAGTGGAAGTGAAGTTTTCCTTTTCAAGAACATTGTTTCAATTGGATAATGGAAAGAAAATGGAATTTGTTATCTTAGAGACAAGCAGAGATGCAACTCAGGTTGCAAAATTTATAGAGGTAATATATTCTATAAAATATAATGTACCGAGCAAAGCTGAGGATTGACTTCCCTTGGCTTTGTCTGCTAATCGAAGAAAACAAGTTTTTTTGGATTATTAAACTAGAAAGCCAGATAATTGATAAAAAATTATCTGCAGAGAATGTTCAAGTCAATCCCAGAGGCTTAAAAGACATGACTTTTAAAGACAGATATCCTGAATTGTGGATAATTAATTTAAAGTTAAAGTATTATCAATCTATGAAATTTTCGGCATAAATGATTTATTTTTCAGCTGCTATAAACTTATAAAATATAAATTTGACATTTACTGCCCAAGATGACAAATTTTTATGCAGATTATTCATAGATATGGTATACTGCTTAAATTATATTTATTTTGTTTCTGAAGAGGAATTTGTATTTTGCAGCGTGGTGGAGGATCAGCTATGATAAAGCCCAACTTTGCTTCAGATGTAATAAATTTATGTTGCCACTGGAAACCATTTATGAGCAAACATGTAATCTTCAATACTTCCTACGTATTTGATTGTTGCGCTCTTAACAAGAAGTTAAGTCTTCAGGAATTCAGGTAGGAAAAGTAACTTGTGATACTCTGATACCCTTCCATTCGAACGACTTCTATTCATTTTTTTAAAATAGCCTTAACGGCAATGTTTGAAAGATTTGACACTTTCAAGGTACTGATCAAGTTATCCATATTTTTTATTTATAGTTATTTACAAATTTTTAAAATTGGCTCACTTCCAGTGTTGTTTCTGTTGCAGAACCACAAAATCTAAGTTTAGCCACTTGATGTTTTGTACATCAAGAGGCAAAAAAAGTTTCCATCAGTGCACACTTAGAATGAACTTGGTTATTTTTGTTAATGCTCCACATGCCTGCAGGATGAACGTTTTCTTAAAAAATTTACATTATTATGATATGATAATTAAAAGAATATGAACTACTGTAAATTAGGAAAACGGATGAAGGGAAAATTAGAGAAAATGGTCAAATAATAAAGTAATACCTGCTATTACAAATTACAGAACTCAAAGAGGAGTAAAGGTGCTTGTTTTAATTAAAAACGAATTGGGTGCCATTTACAATAGCAGGGAATTTAGATTTAAATAATTTAGATAGTAGCGCACTTTATACTACACGTAAAATGATACCAATATTTGCCATCTGTCCTCTCTATAATCTCGCAATGTTCTTTTTACCATCTGGCAGTGAAAATCACGATAGTTGAGAATAGGGATCATGTCGTTGCGTATTTCGTCATGTAAATCACAGCTAAGGAATATCTCTAATAATTATTGTCTATAAAAAGTTATATTCTTAAAATATAACCAACGGAGGGCTCTGATCATTTTGGACTCATTGCTATCGAACCTGTAGTCACAAACCATTTTATATTATACGCACAAAAATTTCTTTTGAATAATGAAATCAGTAGAACTAGTTGCGCAATCAAGCACCAAAAGAATTGAATAATATACTTGTAATTATTTAATTGCTTTTATTTACACCTTAACCATTAAAAATTTTAAAATGCTAAAACGATTAAGGCCAGGTGGCCGCCAAATGCGAAGCGAATTTATGCCGAGCGGACTACACTTTGGCAATATATACTTTTGAATGCAGCTGCATCCACTGGATACAAAGCGGAGGTGAGGTGATAATTGTGAAGTCATTCAGTTTAGCACAGCTCATCTTCTGAACGGCCGTGGTTCATTCTGATGCAAAGTCGGCTTCCCCCTCAAGAGCGATGGAGGGGGAAGAAATTAAAGAAAGGTGTAATTATTTCCCAATTACAGGTTTCTTCCAGAAACATGAGCGTAATTATTGTTGACCAATTCCATTTCACAAAATGTAATTATTTCCAGACAAAATATGATAATTGTAATTGGACCACCTAATTTAATTACTTCCAATGTGGTTAAATTGCAATTAAGATTTTCACTCGTCTTAGGGGAGCGCAATCATTGTGCAAATGTTGGCCGGAACGTTCACTACAGCTGAGAAAAATGTTCTTGTAAATTTAATCATCGAACACTCTTTAAAACTAAAACCTTTCAGTCAGTAAAATCTCTCTATTCCTTAGCCAACTATGAATTGGAGTTGCAACATTTGATATTAATGCAGTATCTGAATCTTCTTAACACATCCCATAGTTCTAGAATTCAGCCTCTACTTCAAGTCTGCTTTATTGTTTATATTGAAAACACCACTGACAGCAATGTTAATAAAGGGAGTCAAGATATACCTTATGCTGACAAAGAAAAAAAAATTTCTTTGACAGCATAAGGTAATATCTTGACTCCCTTTATTTATTGTTTATCTTTATTTTCAGCATAGGAAAAACTCTGTCAGATGAAGAATATAGAGAATTTGATGAGAGATATTTACATTTAGGTGATAATGCAATTATTACCATTCCTCATCATGAAGACGTTGATAATATTGACTGGGCAAATGCAAAGGAGCTGGATTTAGAAGGTTCCATTATATCTCACCTCAAACATAAATTAATTTCAAGATGGAAGCGTGGAGAATTATTCTAAATCTTTTTTTTTGCAGATTCTTCAGAGCTTTCTGACTCATCCAATATACATTCCTCTGATCAGGTCAAAGGACAGAAGGGTTTCTTACCCAAAGAAGGTTATCAGGAGGATAGTTTGCCTTCTTACTCTTCCTTCAAGAAAAATGCTTGTACAGCTTTATCAAGGAATGAAGATTGTGGGGATGATAATATGCCTTCTTGCTCATCCTTCAAGAGGAATACTTGCGTGACATATTCAAAGAATGCTGCCTTGGACGTAGCTGCCACTATGGAAATTTATCCTGAGGATTCAGTATCTCAAGTGGGAAGAGAAGCTGTGCCCAGTGGGAGTTCCTCAATAGAAAATCCTTGTAATACATTCGAAAGCGACATTTCTAGCCATTCAGCATGGAGTAGAAGTGTTAGGATGTGGCTATCAGAAGATGGTGCTGATAGTGACTGAGATTAATGTAATTAATGTGAAACCATTTGGAAATTTATATCAGCCAAGTTTGGCCATTAAAAATATTTTTTCCTCAAGTGGTCTCTTTTCTTAGAAAAATATTTTATTTTCAAAGAAAAATGTATACACCTGCTCCGTTAATTTTTATAGGGATTTCAAGCCTTAATGAACTGATTTTTTTATCAACATTTCAAATTTAGATACAATAATATTTTTTTAAAGAATTCTCATTTTTTCTATTTCATAATATTGGCTACAAAATAATAGTACCGAGATATTGGTATTAACAGGCCTTTTTTTGCCTTTTAGCAAATAGAACTTTTCAATACTACCATATTTGTGTAAGAATTTAAGATGAATCTTCGTCAGCTTTTCTGTATAAATCTATTCATTGTCATGAGTGGGCTTTTGGGATTACAGAGGTTTAATTCAACGATTTGTATCTATTACATAGGTTACTTCTTTCTGGAACTGCAAATTTCAATCTTATGCATTCTTAAAAACTTTTGAACCCTCAATTGGCTCTTAAATTAATTCTGTAGTGCCACACCCGATGAGGTGTGTGACGTCCACGTAAGTATTGGGTTCTTGCCCTTGGTGTCGGGGTTTCGTGAAATAAACACTTTCCCGGATTCTAAAACAAAAGAAGCATTTTTGTTTATTTACCTTTGCAGCCACAAGCACCCAGCAACCAAGGGGAGGTTCCGGTGAGGAGCAGAGAGTGGGAGGGTGCGGAAGCGGCATTGAGGTGGAGTCGGTCTTTTCGCTGCCTTCTTTCCTGTCTTTCACTAACTGGCACTGACTTGATCACAATGGCCACCTCCACTGTCCTTTCGCAGATAATTAAGATCGACTCTCTGGTGGGGGAGAATTTAAATACCTGCACTTTGGGAAGGAATTTACAGAAAAGGGGAAGAGACTTTAGCGCAGGTATACGGCGACAATCTAAAAGGAGGGTTCTTGAAAGTTGGCCTAACTGCATAAGGGGCTCGGGGGCATAACAGAACGTGGCCTTAGCATCGCGAAATAGACAGAATTCGGGTCAATCCACAGTTCTTAAGGAACTCTATAGAAGAATATTGTTAGTAATAACGGATGACCCTTATCACGCGGCTTTAAATTTACGTGGAGCGTATTTTGGGAGGACTTGGAGTGTTAGAATGCTCGCTCTCTCTGCCTGGGGGAAGGGTGGCGGTGATGAGAGGCTAGGGGATGGGGAGGGGGACACTCGCGGCGGCATTACAATTCTCTCTCTGTTCACTAAAATATTCACAATCAAAATTACTATTGAATATGGATTAATCCCTAAATATTACTCAAATGTATGCTTTTCTCTTGTGTTCATTGATCTTTTCTGCCAATCTAACTCCTGATGTACATTACTGCACATTTTGATCAGTAGAATAAAAACTATCCGACTATGTCCACAATTTATTGAAGAAATATTTAAGGCAACCGGTTTTGATGAGGCTTCCTCATCTTCAGGCCACCGGATGAAGTGCAAAGCAGAATATATATATATATTCCACTTAAAGACATCAATTTGAGTGGAGTTGGTAGGAGTGAGGATTGAATAACGTGGATTGGTTCCTCAAATATCCAAAATCCCTGCTACGGTGTCGTCTGCTGCGGCAACCGGAAGTAAAAGGGATCGCGGGATGGACATGGCCGAAGCGGGTGAAGCTGACGACATGCCCGCCATGCAGCGTGTGGTCGAGTCGAGTGATGTTGTCTGTTCTTTGTGGACGATGAAGTTCAAGAACAAAAAAATTTCTTAAGTTTATCTCTAAGTAATCTAAACTTTAATGCTTGTCGTTTTGAGCCACTCTCTTGAATGATGAGAGTGGTCAATGTCTCTCTGAAAAAAGGTGAATCTATTGATTTATTTTAGGATTCTTTTTATTTGTTAAAGTGTAAATTGTACTCCATACTTTCCTATTAATGTTTGTGTTTTAAATCTTTCTCTTTACCTCTTAGTCTTCTTTTTTTGTGTTAAATTTAATTTATCATTTTTATTACATCACATATAATTGGGTAATTTTGTATCTGTTTGTGATTGATAAATATTTGTATTATAATTATTTATATTAATTTATTTTTTAGGTGACGTTTCAGATATGGAAGGGCAAGTTAGAGAGTATGACCCGCGGTTGAACGTTGATGCAGGCCAGTATGAATTCCTTTCCACACCCATTGCAGTTACTCAAGGCAGGTTAAGTTGGGTTCTGGGGTTAGAAAGTCAGACCCCCTCGAAATCCAGGATGTATAGAATCCATAGGAATAACATTCCGAAGCTGGCCAAATTGAGAGGGATGCTAAGCAATGAAAAGGACTCTATCAACTCTGCTGTCATTGAAGTCCTGAAGGCTGAGGTGTCAAAGATGAATGACAATGATAAGTATTGTGCTCTTCTTTTTGATGAGATATCACTTGAGAAGGGATTGTATTATGAAGCTAGCAAACAATATATCTTTGGGTATGAAGATTTTGGCCACTTAGGAAGATCCCCCAAAGAGGCTAACCATGCATTAGTTTTCATGATCAGTTTATATGATAAATTAAACAACAGGGGATCAGAAAATCTAAATTTAAAATATGTAAAACTGGGATTTGGAAATCTAGATTTTGAAATCCAGATTTTCCATGTATTAAACAAGGATTTCGAAATCCAGATTCAATGTATCTCCAAATCCTAAAAATATCTAGATTTAATCCTTATCTGGTTTGTAGGGAGATGTCATGCACAAACAAGTAAATAATATAATACAAGTAAAACCAATTTAATATTTAGAATAATCATGTGAAGAAAACGTTTTAAAAAATGACAAAGTTATTGTGTCAAAATCTACGATTATGATCATTTTATTATGGATGACCTTATACCCATCTACCAAAATGTTAAAATAACATGAAGTGTTCGCTAGGAAAGTTTTAACTCTACTGTATCTTTTCTTATGGCGTCAGGTTCATCTTGGTGCGGGAATTAATCAATAAGAAATAATTAATATTAATAGTAACTTGCATCTGTTGTGAATACAGATGCACATTGTATACACTTGGTATACACCATACAATATACCATATCCCTTGTATATCTCTTGTGAATATAGATACACAATGTATACACTTCGTATACGTCATATAATATACCATATCTCTTGTGAATACAGATACACAATATATACACTTTGTATATGCCATATAATATACCATATCCCTTGTGTATCTGTTGTGAATACAGATACTCTATACGCTGTGCTGTGTGGGATATGTTACGGATGTTAAGCGTTTCCCAACACTTTACCTAATGAATTATTGATGGTTATTTACATTTATTATTAAAAGATTAAAACGTTTATTTTATTCCACGTCCTTGGACAGATGCACGCTCCAGGAAACGTAGTACATACGTGCATCCATATGTGCTATGGCGTACAGGCTAAAAGCGAGAATCGCATTCATTTTATGCGATCACATGTCTTATTGCGGCTTTATTTTACATTCTGATAATTACGGGTATTCAATTAACGCATTTGCCTTGATGATATTGTTAAACATGCTCACACTTGCCACAGTTCGTCTGCTAACCGACTAACTCCTATCGCTACCGACTCTTTTTCATTATCGGTAGAATTCTCCGGATTCTACCGACAATGGCTAGCCATCGTACCGACGCAGGAGCTTCCAGAATAGCATCGAGAGCTCGCGGAGTCGGTTTGCGATCCCAACCGACGGGAAAGGAGATACAGAATATGGCCCCTGAAGGAGCAACATTTCAACTTCAAGGACAGCTTCATGAAGATGAAAGTTAAAGTTTCTGCATTACAGTTAAGCCATACTGTCGCAGCTGCTATTGAGACTTATGTTGCAACAAATGTATTGCCCTCCGAAGCTGTATACACTGCCGAATTTGTGGAGAAGATTGATGACCTTTTTGACTCTCTTAATAGCTGCAACCAATATCCACATGAATGCAAAATTTTTAGATGTGCTCTTTCAGATAATTCCCCGTTTGTGGAAATGTGGTACAGCATCCTCAAGGAGATAGGGAAGTGGAAGCTGAAAGACCTAACGACAGGGAAAGATAAGACTGATATGTTCAGCTTTCTTAATGGGTGGCAGATTACCTTACAAATTGTTATATTTATATGGAACAGGTTGAAGAAAGTAGGTTTCAAGTTCCTAAACTTGAAAACGTTGAATCAAGATTGTTTGGAGAATGCATTTTGTTGTGTGAGGCAACATGGGATTGCAAACACCAATCCTACTTGTTTCCAATTTAGAGCTGCTCTAAAGACATGTATAATCAACAACATGGCCCTACCATTTAAGTCTATGAGCAACTGTGCTGAAGATGATTGCTTTCCACTTAGCAATTTATGCCACTTGCTCCATTCTGCAGGTGATGAGGTAAGTTGCAGCGGATCTCCTAACTGTGATGGTGAGGACATGGCGGACTTCCTAGGACAGGTAAGTAATGAGGGTTGTTCCACAGCAGGTGATATTCAAGCTGTGGCATATGTTGCAGGATATACTCTGAAGAAGATGGATTGGAAGGGTGACTTCGAGATTTGTAGGGCATCTTTATTTTCAGCAACTCTCACAGAGAGGCATTTATTTACGTCAGTTAAGGAATATGATGGCACCAATCGTTTGATGTATGCCTCGGATCAACTCCAGGATTACCTTCTTCATCTGCATGATCAGCTTTATTTGCTTCTACACAGACATCTCAGAAGGATTGAAGATACTTTCAGAGTATCATTTACCAGGCCAGATGTTGCTTTCTGTGCAAAGCATTCGTTAGAGGATGATATTTTAACAAAGGCTGTGAAATTTCTAGTATATAAATACGTTAGAGATAAAAAGGTTTCTTGTAAAAGGAAGTGGACGTTTGGTCATCCTAAGAAGATAAAAAATTTAAAGCCTTGTAAATTTAGGGACATATTGGTTTCTCATAGGCCTACCGGGGAATCTCTTTACCAAATAGGTATACCCTATGAAAAAAGAGAAACGCTGCCTCGCTGATAACCTCCTGGGTGGTTGCGGAATAATCAGCCAGTATTATTCACTCACTGAATTGCTCATGATCTCTAGTGTAATTTTTCCTTTCTTACAGAATCAGCACGTGGGGACGACAAATTCACTCAAGGCCCTGAGAACGATAGCAGATTCAGCCACAAATTCATGATTGTCATGAAAATTTATTTTCTAATTTCTTACATTATTAGATTATAATATTATTTTCTTATGATGTCTGGAATTAATGTTTGAACAAGCTTATTGTAATTGTAAGGAGCTATATACAAGTAATTGATGTTGACAGGATCGTATATGTGAAATTGGTTTTCAAATAAATGTATGAATATAAATAGTAATCCTTGTCTGTCTTCTGCAATATCTATAGCCCTTCCCTAAGTCCAGTGTATTAATTATTCCTTAAATATGAATAATATGCAAATGAAATTACTCAAAACTCAAACTACGCGCGGTTGAGATAACTACCGCTAAAATTCTCATATCACCTGTTTGGATGTAAATATTCTCATATTCCTAGTTCCGTGCCTAGGGGAAGACTAGGGGCCAGAGCTCGTCCCTCGTGACGTCAGAGTTAATATATCAAATCGGCAAGTGATGGCGGTACTGACGGTAGGGGCGGTAGAGTTTACCTGAATTAAAAAAATGCTATAACAAAGATAAGATAATAAATAAATTATTAAACATTTTCTCCATCATCATAAAATATCAGAAAACTGTAATAAAATTTTAAGTTTTCAATAAATGCTGTGAAACGAAATCACAACATAAGTGCAAATCGCACAGCGGCAAAGATGACGCAATTATTTGTTATTGCGAGTAATGGCGAGTAAGAAGAGTGCGGCGATAAAATGTTCCAATTCCCTACTCGCTTACGGGCTTCCTTGAGTGAAAAGGGGTGCTGGGGGACTATTCTGCAACTCCTTTCCGACACGGAAAGCGGCCGTATTGTCGGAAAGTACCACAATCCGATGTGGGAGGAGCCTCCGTGCGATTCTATGCACTCTGTGTCGGAAAATGGGCTAACTTCAGACGGCAGATTCTGCCCGACAGATAAAGCGTGTCGGAGGCCGAGGGACAGATTCCGTGCGCATGCGCACTTAATTATGTAGCTTATTGTAACGCGCATCTTTCAAAGGATTTAATGTAAAATTAAGCTATATTTTAATGATTAATGTAAATAACCATAAATAGTTTATATTAGTAAGATGATGGGGTATGCTAGTAATCCGTTGCATATTTTGAGTGCATGAGTCAACCAAAAGATGTTAAGATCGCTTAAGATCCTCGGCCGCCTAAGGTCTTATAAGTTGGAACTTTCCTTCAATCGAGTTAACATCGTTCGTAAATGTAGACGTTATACATAATACTTCTATATAATATTTAATATAATACACCCGATGCAAATCTGCATATATAAATTTCTACATAAGTAAAGCACCATTATTATAACTGGAAAGTCCGAATAAACTCTGCGTGAGCGAACTTATATAGCGAATGATGTTTTGAAATTTAATTTTACTATTTAAACCTTGATTATTATTTGATTGTGAGAAACCCAATGTAAACGGGCGACAACAACTGAAACGCTACTACTGTGGTAACAGTCCTAGGACTAAACTTAGACTGATAGGACAACTCAAACAGTTAACCTTTATTATTATGACACAGTATGGTATCACAATATAAGCTCTCACAATATGCCTGTCCGGTTGGGAAACGCTCTAAGTTTGTAATTTGCAAATCTTTAACATCGTCGGCCGAGTGTCAGAATTTGTTTTCCTGAGTTTCTGAATCTTCGTTAAATAATAATTAAGTCATGTTCATCAGAATCTCTCAATTAAATGTATAACCAACTGGTCATACTTTTATATTTATAGATACTATAGATATATTATACGACTTACACAGGAATTTTAGTAATTATTGTTTCCGATTTAGAATTGTTGTTGGAGATGAATGTTGAGGAAATGCATTCTCGGAGGTGCACATTTTTCTCAAATTCTTATCTATTTGAAGAAGTGCAGTATATGTTTATAACGCGGAATATATTTCCACTCCCTAAGTGTCAGAATTAATACCACCCTTTCGTTCGCAATATTTACGTACAGCATATTTAAAAACAAACAGCATAAACATTAACGAATGCAATTACAGTCGTTTCATTATTCCACAACGCCTTCATCACCGTAGCTTCAACAAGGAAACAACAAAAGTCTACCATGAGCCTTTTATAGCTACTTAAATCTTTATTCCATGAGTTGCTTCTGCTACCGGGAAATGTTACACGTAGAGTTTCAGCCTTCATGTGTTTATTTGCTTGCCCTCCGTTGGCTGAGATGAAGCACGTGACCGTACCCTTCGGAAGTGATCGGGATTCTCCTCCTAATATGGGTAGGACCGTGCCTCACGTTGAAAAAGTCAAGTTTCCGATCCAACATGCGCACAGAATCGCACAGAAAGGCTCCGTCGGAAAGTTAGCTCGGATTTTTCTGCCGTCGGATCCGAAAAATCTGTTTCCGACGTGCTAGATTCCGACGAATGACAGAATAGCCCCCCAGTGAGGATATGCAGCAATAATTCAACAGAAAACCCAAACTTAAAATTCCACAGATTTCCGAGAACGAAAGAAAGGTATTTATAATATTTCGAGGGTAAATTTCTAGAAGAGGTCTGTTTGGGAGATATTCTACATCTCCCTTCATATTGAAGATAGAACTATGATTCTTACTCCATTTTATAGAAGAAGGATTGCGGCTAATATATATGAAGAGAAATCACTCCTAAGTACTGCCATTTCATGGGAATTTTACTCCGAAAATGATCGTTTTTCGTCTGCTTTTCGGCCATTTCTGATGTTTCCTCGGAATTCCGGTAGGGGTTTTTCTGTAATTTCAACTCTAACAGATACCCACTTCCGGATTTGCTACACAGTTACGGTTTGGAAAAAAGCGGATGGGTTGAGTTGGGCGGGCGGGGTTCCATTTATTGTCATATACTTCCATCATTACATACGATGTAAATAAAGGAATCCCGCCAACCCAACTCAACCCATCGACTTTTTGCATTTCCGGAATTTTGACGTTTTCCGAGAGTTGAAACTCGTCGATTACCGCTACATCTGGCGTCAAAATGCCATAACTAACACTTCCAACATGGCCTATGGAGGCCAATTCCTGTACCTCGCTCACTATAATCGACATATGTCAGTAACTACATGACGTACTTACTAGCTATAATTTGTGTAATAAGCCGCAATGTTTGAAGTATCGTCCCTGAAAATATCATTGAAATAGGGCTACATTTAGTGGGAAAAAAAAATTAAAACCCAAACAGACCTCTTCTAGAAATTTACCCTTTAGGTCTTTATCTTGGAGGAAATTATTTGGAAATCCATCTTTCTCTGCCTTGCCCGCTGTAAAGCTTGGATTTAGTTGGCTCTGTGTTTGTTTGGTGCTCTTACGCGAAAATAACAACACCAATACTAATGAAACTTTCGATGTCTCCTTGCTGACTATTGATAATGGCGTCATTGAGGTTAGTGTTCGTCTCAGATGTTTCTATTATTCTCCCCTATTTACTATCAACAAATATGTATGTGAGAATTTTTTGTTCAGGTTGTTGATAGGTTCAGAATTGGTGATACTCTCTTAGGTGGTGAGGACTTTGATCAGACGGTGATGGATTGCTTCATCAAGTTGTACAAGAATGAAATGATGATGAAAACAATGATTGTTAAATAGGATGAAACAAAAGGATGTTGATGAGATACTTCTTGTTGGAGGTTAGACTCAAATCCCTAAGGTTCAACAATTGGTTCGTGAGCTTTTTGGAGGAAAGGAACCTTCTCGTTGAGTCCATCAAAATGAGATGCAGCTGTCCAGGTTAGTATTTGATTAGACTAATCCCTTTGTGCATTTATCTCAAATTTTATACGTGATGCTCACTCAAGTTACTTTAACAGGCTAGTGTACTCTCTGGTGAACAAGGCACAGATGCAATTGTTCTCCTTAATATAAATCAATTAACTTTGGGTATTGAAACTGTTGGTGGAGTTATGACTAAATTCATCCCACGCTAGACTGTCATCCCAACAAAGAAGTCTCTGGTTTTCTCCACTGATCTGACTACCAACGCTACCAACACGCCCTTACTATCCAGGTAAATTCATTGTATTTCATGGATAAATATCCTATGGTTTAGCTGCATTATATTGTAACCTCAACCTGTTTTATTGTGTTGTAAATAAGAAATGATTTTTTGATTTCATCATACCATAGCTTTCCATAAAACAGCTGTAATTTTAAAGACCTATGGATACTTATTAGGTATATTGGGATGGATCTCTTCTCATTAATTTCGAACAATTTGAAACAAGTAGGTGTTATGGGAAATAATTCTGTATAGCTTTGAATGATTATTGAAAAGAAGTTAACTGACAACCTAAAAAGCATTTTCCTGAATAATAGGCTTAATAGTTATACTTCATTCATACTAGGTCTTCAAAGATGATTATCCCATGGCTGAAGACTGATGATATTGAAAGAATGATTAGAGATGCAGAGGAATTTGCTGATGAAGATAGGAAATTGAAGTACTGCATGGAGGTAAGGAATGAAGGCGAATCTTATGCATAATCTCTCAATCGACAGCTCAGTGACAAAGACAAACTTGGTGCTCCTGTAAAAGTGAGAATAACTATTTGGTTTTGATCAAGATATATTTCACCTTCCACCACTGCATATACATTATAATGTCAGACTAATAAGAACTTTCACTGTATTCTATCATCATTAAAAATAGGAACAACAAAGAAATGCAATTCTTAGCCTCTACTAATTCAGTATTCCTCACAATGGTCTGAATGCCTTGATTATAAATTTATATTGATCAAACAAAGATTTTGGCAGACTAATATCAATGTGATGCCATTGGCCACATTGTTTGGAATTAGCCCTACATGCAGGTTGGGAGTGCTTTTAATAAATGAGGTTATGATGAAGCAAAATAAATATTATGAAAAAGATGAATTATTAAATGATGAACTTGAGAAGATTACACTTTTTGTTTGGTTTTAATTTCGATTTTGCCCTGTAAATTCCAGATACAGATAATGCAGCAATGGAGGAGGTGATAGATGCTGTGATAAATTGACTGGGCGAAAATCAGGATGCAGAAATAGAAGAATATGTATGAATGGCAATGGAGGAACTGTGCACACAAGTAAGAAGGGTTCAAGGAGGGCTTTTGAACGAAGAATTAACATTTTTGCAATAGCGATATACAAATGTCTGACTCAAGAACAGAGACATTTTCTGTTTCACTTCCTCCCTATGAGTTCCACAGTTGACTAAGGAAGAATCTACAGACTGTAGGATAGCACATTTTATTTACTGAAATACCTTTTCCTTATGTGCTACACTGGGCATGACATAATGTTAGTAGCATAGACCATAGCAGCAACCATTTTCCCTGATGGTAATGTGAAATGACCCAACTCATCAGGACCATCATTGAAGGATGTTAGAATATAGCAGTTGGAGAAAGCAAGAAAGTAATGCCTCACATTTATGATACCCAAAGTACTGTATATGCCAGCGTATAAGTCAACCTTTAATAGCCTAAAAAAATCTCTCATAAACCAGGGGTCAACTTATACGCTGAACATTAAATTTAACCCTTTCCAACCGAGCGGTAAATAAGTGAAACTGCCTCCTTAAAAATTGTTGAACACACACTCTTGCAACTCACCACAATTGTTTCCTACTGAAACTATCTTTTGGCAAGTCTAATTAACGTAGCTATTATATAAAACAAATTTAATCACAATATACAATTGTGGTCGATAGTATGTTATGTTATGACATGCTTCCATAATAAAATAGTTGAATTAATAAACCATTTTCATATCTTTAAAATAAATTTGAGCCATATTTACTCTTCGCATATTATATTAATTTCTTCACAAGTATTTTTATACAAAAATTTAACATGTATTTCTATGTTTTCTTTTAACAAAAAATAACAATAAGCATACCATGTTTTTTTGTTTACATAATGGTTATGATCTGACTTAGCATTGGGAGTTAATGGAAGTTGAATTAGCTGTGTCGTGATTTGATATTACCATGCTATATTATCATTATTTCTATAATAAATTTTTAAAACTATTGTGTTTGTTTCATAATCCATTTTTATTTGTGTAGCCTGAGTGATACCAATGAAAGAAACTTGTATAATAGTTAAGCAGAGGCAAGAAGTTGACATAGCAGCTGAAAGAAACAATTCTAGCATCTAAATCTTATTCAGTAAATATTCGTTAAGCTATCATATATTTATGGATGCCATAGTTTTTCTTCCTATAAAATAGAGTTGGGGAAGAGGTGTTGCCTTATTTTTTTGGTTCAACATATATGCTGAACATAGGCTAAAACCTGAAATTCACCTCAAAATGTTAGGGGTAGACTTATACACCAGCATATACGGTACTTGTTGAAGGTGATACCTCCGCCCATAGGGGTTCACAAGATACATGAGTCGTGTCTTATGACCTTTGAGGATGGAGGCATTGCCTTTAAAAAGTACTTTTGGTATCATAAATTTGAGGCATTAGTTTCTTGCTTTCTCCGTCTAACTGGAAGCAAGAGGAGGAGCGCCGACAAAGACGGCTATTGGAGATTTTAAACCTTTAATTCATTAACATCTGTGTTCCAAAATTTCTTTCTTTGTATCTCCACTCATAATTATCTCCGATATGAAGACATTTGGTAATTTGGTTGTGTTCTGTAAATTTATTTATTGTGCTCTTGAAAATTCTCTCGTCATTTAATGTTCTGTTGTATAGATTATGTGATACTATGAGATCTTATTTTGCATAAAAAAATAAATTGTGAAAATATTCATATTTTGTTTCTTTTTATTTACATGCTATTTATTTAAAGATCCAGAAAGCCTTCACGGATGATTAATATTGTGGTAAAAATCAAGAGGAATTTTCCTCTGATCACCAATGTAAAAGGTGTTTCATACAATGTTTTTTATTTAGATTAACGTATTTATGCTTTCAAATGTTAACATTTTTACTTATCAAGTTTTTAAACAATGCGCAGTTATCTTTTCAGTCGTAATGGTTATAAATACTGAGTAATAATATTTTATGCATTTTTGTGTAGATTAAAGTACTCAAGCTATTAAATGTTAACATTTTTCCTTATCATGTACTTAAACAGTGAAATATTTAACTTTTTCAGCCGTAAATGTGATGAAATCTATCGTAGAACTATAACGGCATATAATATAGTGTAGTGAGGGAACGAACGTGGAGGGCCCGCTTGGCTACCGCCCATGAAATTTAGTACGTCAAATCGGCAAGTGGTGGCGACACGGTGCGACTAAATCCCAGTCTCAATACCGTTAAGTTGCATTCTCGTGCTAGGGGCGTTGCGATCACCCTTTGCTTCCCCGTAAATGAATGGCATGATGTAATCATTTCTTTTTGTATCGGTGTTCTGTGATGTGTGTGGGAGTTGGAGCAAGGCGGATCTTTATTATTGTTTCTTGGTTGTTCGAGATAGTTACCACCCCAGTTTTTTTCTTAGGATATTATTATACAATAATTGTTGTGTTTTTTTTTGTGGATTAAAATCTTGCGTGATATGTCACTTGTCCATCTCGGTTTATTCGGACGCAAAATACTCGAGGGACGCTAAGGTTGTTCCTCGGAAATTGTCGGAGAATTATTGGCTTAGGTTATTTGTTGAGTGATTTTTTCTTAATAGTTAGTCGCACATGTCCCCCTCGTAGTCATCTCCGGCTTTGGTCAAATTGCTCTCTTCTGTATACTTGTCTGGCAGTTATTTTTTGCTCTGCAATACTTAGTGTATAATTAATTTGCATAAGACTACCTCGGCAGATAGAGAAGGATGGGCTCCTGTGCATATGTAACTTCCCGGGAAGGGCCCTGTTTCGACTTCTCAAATTCAGTCTGTAAACCTAGATTTAATTAAGCAGTTAGCATCACCAATCCAGGCATTCTAGGAAATGTCGCCTGAAAACCTTTTTAGCTTCATTTTTGTCGTTTCGGAGGTGGTAAGTCTGAGTCTGGTTTCTCTATAATTCCTCCATTTCTACGATATTCTTGGCTTACTGCAATCAGAAGGGATGTTTCTGGAATGAGTTAACCTGTCAGTTTTTGCGTGATGAAATCAGCCAACGCATCTTCGATGACCTCATTGTCAAAGTTAAATGATTTAAATCATTTAAATGGTAAATATCTGTTGTACCAGGTTTACAGAAAAAATATTTTTCTCCCACTAAAAAATGTCTGATTTCCAGGAAATTTACACAGTAGATAAAGGCATCTTTGCGCATTAAAATGATATATTTTTTGTTGTGAAAAAACGATAAATGTGGCAATGCCAGTGTTTTATGTGCGACAACTACCGAAATCCATGACCGCCATATTGGATTTTTCAGTAGTTATAGCTTCCCGTCACTAGATGCCGAAGCGATCGAGGAGTTTCATATCTTCGCAATGTAAAGATGTTATAGCGGAAATAGCGTATATTTCCCGATACCCTGCAATCTTACGGGTTTATGGAGTGAAACGGGTGCTAGGGTGGGATGTTCGGAATGAATTGCCATTTTTCAGTAATTTTTCTGGGTAAGGTACTTGTTTCGCTCAGTTTTGGAGAAAATCTATATCTCCTTTATTACTGAAGATATACATATAATTCTTATGTATACAAAAACAGCAGTGTTTGTTGCAAATGTTGCTTTGTGTTAAGAAAAAGATAGTCACCCTCACGTTCGGATCGCAAGCTATAGTTGGTTTGCAAGCTCAATTGGCTTCCAAGGTCTTTTTAAGGAAACGCAGCAACTTCAAACTAATTACTTATGCGATTTATTCTCAAAGGTTGAACTCTTACTAACTTCAAATCCTATGTTCTGCAAAGACTAACGATATCTAAGCACAGAAATTGTACGTGAGAAAAGAAATTCGTTTAGTGTAGCACTAGCGGCAGTTCTCGGAAGCTCGTAAAAATCCAAAATATCGGCATCAAAAGTAGTGAAAAAGGTCATTTTCGTAGCTTTAAATCTAAAGAATAAACGCAGTGACATAATAGCGTTTTATCATTATATAATGCGCAATCTTTACTCTATCTATAAAAGCAATAATTATAATTCTAGTGTCCTACATAAAGGAGATATGAATTTTTTCCTTAAACCAGGTACAACAGATATTTACCATTTAAATTACCAAATGTAAGCCCATCACTTTATTTCAATAATATACAGATCAACTTATTTCCTTAATCCTGGAAGGATTAAACCCCTTGACTCGAAGTACTATATTTTTTCAAGTTCATCCTGTAACTTTGGAGGACATCTACAAAATCTAACTTCTAAAAACTCTTCTATGGAGTAAATACGTATTGTATTCGCAAAAATATTCGACCTCCAGATTTCGACGAAAATAGATGTTTTGGGGCCCATAGAGCATGTTTTTTGCTATTTTCCCGAACATGTCTGTCTGTGGTTAAAAAGTTTGTGGGCCCTCTATCTTAAAAAATAATTATCCGATCATTTTCAAAATTCATATTTAGAATTTTCCTAACAATGCCAACAGTTGATTAGTTTTTGGTGAATATCACTTAACCGGAAGTGGCGGTTTATCCGGAACAAAATTTCATTTCTTAAATATTTCTGTAAGAATGCAATATAGGTATATACATTTACACACAAAAATTGTAGATAATGTATTTTACTACAACTTTTGTATGGAACATTTTTTCGTAACACTGATTGTTTAGGAGTTATTCTTCAATAATGGTTAACCGGAAGTTGTTGTTTACCCAGAAATTGAAGTTTTTCATATTTATCTCTGTCAGAATGCAATGTAGGTGTATACAATTATGTACAAAAGTTATAGGTAATGTTTTTTACTACAAAGCTTGTATGAAACATTTTCCTGTAACACTCATAGTTTTGGAGTTATTTATATATTACCGGCATAGGCTTCTGTTTTCAAAAAATACGGAGAAAGTCATGTGTTGGCCACATCAGATTTTTTAGATTATCCTGAAATAGTTTTTCGTCTTTGCCATACCTTTAGAATCCTTGTGGAATTTTATCAAATAATTTTATTCCAATATAGTACGGTGTCCTTTCATACATGGTTAATCTATGATTGGGACATTTTCTTTCTGGTCCCATAATTCTGCTTGTGCTGGCAATCATCGAATTGAATTATTTCATGTATATAGATGCATGGAAAATCAAAATAATATGTTTCTAAAGGAGTAGATGGCAGGAATGTCTATACTTAGAAAAGGTTATGAAACGTTATTTTTTTCTGTTATTTAAATACTGTTTTCCAACCTGAGGTAATTCCCCATTAAATTTTACCACCTCTTAAAGTTGAAATAACCGTAGTATACAGTGAATCTTGTGGGCATGTTTGTAACTGGGGCAATGCATGACATATGTTATTTTAACATATGTTAAAACATGCTGTTTAACTTTTTGCAACATAGTACATCTATTCTTTTAAGGAAATAAACTCATATATGGGTATTTCTAGGGTTTCATTTCACTACATGTTGATATAAGTGTTTCCAATAATAGCTCATCAGGGGTTGCAGACAAAGTACGTAATGCAAAATTCTCCATTTTTTTACCCCTTCCCCCACGTAATGCCTGGCCGGACCCCCTTCTCCCAAATTTCATTACGTAATTTGTGTACGGCCTCCTTTCTGTGATCATATTACTACTGCTTTTGTGAAGGACTGCATTAAGTCTTTTTAAGTTTAATTCAAGACCATTCACTCAAAGCCAGTTTTTCTTAATTGTTATAGAGTCAATGACTTTGTTAGTTCATGATGAGTTTTGTTTTCTAGTAAGAAGGTGTTGTCATTAGCATATATAATGACTTTCTTGTTTAGATTTAATGAAAAATCATTCATATAGATAATAATTTGTAATGGGCCCAACACTTAACCTTGTCAAATACCAATTTTTCCAACAATAGTTGAAAGTTTTATTTTTTTGATTTACAATTGATGTTTTTTGTTTTCTACATGATAGGTAATAGGATAGGCATTCAAGGGCTTCATTTCTAATACCATAATATTCTAATTTCTTTATTAATATGGTATTCCTCACACAACCAAAAGCTTTTGTGAGATTGCTGGCTAATCCTATTGTAGACTGAGATAAATCAAGGGATGTTCATGTATTATTTACTACATCTATTGAGGCTGTGTTGGTGGACTGATTTTCCCTAAAACAAATCTTCTCATGGTCATAGTATTTATTTATTTTCAAAATACTTTACAAGTATCTTTTTTGCATGTTTCATATATCTTTAAAAAGTTTGGAGAAAGGACATTGGCCAATAATATTTTTCATTAATTCAGGTCATTCTTTCTTAAATTGGCTTAATAATACTATAATTTAAATAATTATGGTATTATAATTTAAAAGAAAAATGCCTGATTTAAGAGATTGGTGTATTAATCTGCTTAACTGCTTCTCTGACTCAACCTTATATATCTGGATACACCAGAAGGTTCAATTTTGACTTATCCGTATATATCTGGGTTTTTCCAATTTTTTGTATCCTTACGAAAATTGCCCGGATTTTTCAGTTTTCTGCCATAAGAGGACTTAAGTACAGAAGACATGGATTACCTAGCGCGAGTTTTCGAAATTTTATGATGGGGAACTCATACGGTCATTTTGGATGCACAGGCCTACAATTTCTCTCTGTAACTCAAATGGTTCGAATTTACTTGCAAATGAATTTACGTAAGTAAGTAATTTTTATGCGTCCCCATAGATTGCAACGTTACTGTTTTTCCATCTTACTTACACCTACAAGATTCATGCAAGCTTTTGGAAAAGGAATTCCCCCAAATCTGATGGAGAAAAAACTGAAGAAAGGCCAGACTGCCTCATATACAAGAGGGAAAATAATTGTTATCGGCAGAGGGCTGCAAGAGATGGTGCTATTTTCTCTCTATGTTCCAGAATACAGAGATAGTGGATGCGGAAGGGAAAGGGAGATATATTGTTAAGAAACCAAGGGCAATGGAAGACAATAATAAAATGATGGGAGATGTCGATAGCCATCCAGCGCTTGGCTGATTACAATAAACCGCAATAACGAGAAAAAAATATTGCTAGAAAATATTTTCCATCTTCTTGATGTTACTGCATGGAATTCCGTTTTCTCTATGAAATAAATTGGAGGGGAATATGAAAATTTGGAATACCGAAAGAGACTGATTGAAGAGAGCCATCCATGAGTACCTCCCCCAGAGTAAGACTTCTATACCTTTCACCTTTCGGGAAACCACTTTCCTGACCTTCTGCCACTCATAAAGAAGAAGAAAGCGCACATAAAACAGTGTGAATTGTGCTGCGGAAAGCCAGAGGGAAGCCGATTTGGAGGGAGATAAGATACTTCTGCGGAACGTGCAACATATCACTCCGTGTTTTCAAACTTACCACACTAGTGCAAATATTTAAATAAATTTTGATTTTTGTGAATACGAATAATTATAAAAAGTTAAAATGTGTCCTTTCTTTGCCTTTTACAGTATTAATTTAATGTTTATTTTTATATTAAAAATCTAAACAAGGATGTCTATGTAAGAACCCTGCAAGCCACCTTTCGGCGTGTGGCAGGGGGTGCAAGCACCTTGACTCTATTTTCCTAAACGGTTGCTTTCACGCATACTTGGCGGAAAAAATGAATTTTTGAAACGATTCGTTTTAGCATCTATTTCCCTAATCTTTCGGGCAGTATCAGCACGGCCCATATAACAGGGGGGTCGCATTATATCGGTTACATCATCTGAAAACGTAATTTCTCTGAACTTATTTAATAAATTTATCCTTTGAATTTTTCTTCTATCTTCTAATGATTACCATCCCGCGTCCTGTAACATCTGAGTGACACTCGCTGTTTTATCGTAGCAATTCTTTACAAATCGTATCGCCTTTCGTTGTACTTTTTCTAAATCCCGAATATGACATTTCTCGGCGGGGTCCCATACACTACATGCATACTCAAGGTGAGGCCTAACTAACGCTAAGTAACATCGCTCGCGAACCTTTTCTTCGCTCCTACCGACTATTATTTTAACGAAGCCGAGTTTCTTAAGTGCTTTTCCACATATATTTCGGATGTGGGCACTCCATGATAGATTATTCGTGAGAGTTACTCCAAGATACTTTACCGATTCTACTGTCATTAGGTTTACCCCTCGGAGACTATAAGAATAATCATTTATTATAGATTTACTTTTGAAGAAGTTAACTACCGAACACTTTTCTACATTAAGCTCTAATTGCCAATCTTCGCACCAATTCATAATTCTATCTAAGTCGTTCGAAAGGGTTAATATATCCTCTGAACTAACTATTTCCCTGTAAATGACAGTGTCGTCTGCGAATATCCTAACATTGCTTTCAATGTGATTGCTGAGGTCGTTGATGTATACTAAAAATAACAACGGTCCAATTACACTGCACTGAGGGACGCCCGAGGTCACCTTAACCAAGGATTTCTTGTACTTTGTAATCACTTTATTTATGGCTTCATTTATTGAAATTGTAACATTTATTTAATTTGGTATATTTACAAAGTTAACATTGAGTTAGCTGTTAGTGTTGGGACGCTTATTTTTTTTAACCATTTAGAATTTTAGTTGAAATTTCCTTGCTTTTAGTCTACCTTAAGCCAAGTTCACTTTTGATTATGGACCAAGTTGCTTTGCTTTTATTCTCTGCATTATGTATGTAATTAAAATTAGCCATCTTCCTTGCTTTCCTTATGACTTTATTTAATATTTATCTGTATTTTTGTAATAATCTATAATTTGTGAATTTTTAGGTTCTTGATGAAGAAGTCCTTTCATTCTACTTGATATTTTTATCCCCTGGGTAAACCATTTTTGGGTGGAGCAAACTTGTTTTAATTGTAAAAGGTTTCCCTGGTTGTTTTCACAGGAAATGCCTGCTTAAAACATAAAAATTTTGATGGAAAGGTATTATAATTTACATCAACATTCATTTCAAGGTCTAGATCCCAGTTAGTCTGTTTAATATTGTTCTTGAATAGTTCAATATTTTCTGGGTTGAAAGATCTATAGGACTTTTCCTTTAATTTTATATCCTTTTTGAACATACTGTTTCTTGGTAATGAAATATTGTTGTGCGATTTGGGATCCTCACGAAGTAGGATTCATTTCTGATCTTGAGATGGTTCAACGTAGATTTCAGATTTGACAGCAGTGTATAGGCTGTGATAGAATCCCTCGGATGGAACTCTCTTATTGATGAAGACTTGAGTATCGACAGAAGCTTTTTGATAAATTTATTCGTACCGATTTTGGGGAGGAGGTAGCTGTTATTGTTATCCCAGTTACAAACTTTTTGCGATCTTCGGGAGTAAACAAAATAGTGATGCAGGAAAGTACTTGCCAGGACAGATACAGATTACTTTTGGTATTTTTTTCTTGTGAAGTTTTAGAGAAGCTAATAGCTCTCCAGGTTAGATAGGGATTTTGGTGATGTACATCCGCTGCCATGCACCACTGGTGGATTGTAGGGTTAAAATTTAAATAGAGTGTAAGAATGATCTGATAGTTCTGGATTTGCCAGAAAGATTTCATTGTTATCAAATGGAATATTTGTAATTATATTATCTGTATTCTGTTGTAGAGGTTACTCAAGTGGAGTTATCAAAGTTGAGCATGTATCCTTTAGATCCTATTAAACTCATGAAATTATTGACAGCAGTATCTGGTGACATGCCCATTGGCGTTTCCTCCTCTAAGAAATAAACTTTAACTTATGGTTGATTCAGTGGCATAGCCAGATTGGGGTCCGGACCTTCCCTCCTTAGGGTTACTTAGGCACACTGGCGAGCAGTGAGCGCCACCAAGGTTAGCGCTGGATGCTCATTCAGTTTTGAGCATCTGCCGAAAACATGTCATGGTAAGAGTTATCGAAGGTACTGGCTCTCTTTGATTGTTTGTATTTAAAGATCCACGTTATTGAAAGAATTCAAAGGAGATTTGGAACTCATCCAATCAAGCAGCTACGTGCAAGATATGGATTGTTGCATTGTTTAGGATAGAAGGGGGTGACTTCACTCGAATAACAGTAGACGAATATTGTCACCAGATGTTGAATGGAAGTGGACTGTAAATGATTCAAATCTCTGGACCAATCAATTAAAACCCTTTAATAAGAATTGAACACACAAAACAATACTTGTAATTTCAATAGCGCACGTCCGCATGGTGCGGAGCTGCGGAAACAACGACCGCCTTCCCGCTTAGCTTGAGATCAACTGATTGGTTACATTACGCCAGAACTTGACAAAGTTGCAAGCCCAACAAAGTAGTTTCCAAACATGCCGCCCACCAGAAAGGGCTTGACCTTTTTTTTAAATTTAAAAGAATGAATTAAAATGAACAACAATTAATTATCATTTGAATGCTTTGGAAATGGGCAAAGTTTCTGAATTGGTCTCTTTATCACTCCACTCGAAGTCCTTAAAGACACAACTCTGATGAGACCATCACTGCCGGGATGAGTTTCCTGGACGATTCCAGTTCTCCATTGAAGGGGTGGGGTGTTGTGTTCCTTGATGAGGACCAACTCTCCAGGCCGTAGATTCTGGGATGTCTTCGTCCACTTCTGCCGTTGTTGTAGGGTGTGAAGGTAATCCTTTGACCAGAGATTCCACTACTGTTGGACAATCTGCTGCATGCGCTGCCATCTGGTTAACCTGCTGGAAGCTACATCACAAAGATCAGGTAATGAGGTTAAGGAGTTTCCAATCAAGAAATGTCTAGGAGTTAGGAAGGATAGGTCAGAAGGGTCATCCGATAATGGGATAAGGGGACGTGAATTTAAACGCCTCTTTTTGAGTCAAGACTGTGCTCATCTCTTCAAACGTTAGCGATGCGTTTCCTACTATTCGTCGTAGATGATATTTGATTGATTTAACACCTGCTTCCCAGAGCCCTACTACTCTCAAGATGTCTTCTCCATCTACAAATGGATGTAATTGCATTAGTTGATTTTTGTTGCTTATGATGACATTAGACTTTAATGTTATTATCTCTTCTGAGTAAACTTCATGTTGAGCAATTCTTATGAGTCTTCTTGCAGCATATTGCAACTCTATTGGTGTCAGTGCTATTGAAGAATATTTTATCTTCTCCTTACAGTTAGAGATTAATAGTAGACAATAGGCTGTTATCCTTTGCAATTTGATGAAAGATGAGTACTTGTTCATAATGTCCTTGCTAATCTTAAAGGTAGTTAAAATGATGTTTGCCTTCCTTTCTTCTGGAACCTCTTCATGAATCATTTTTTGAAGTCTTGGTCAGTTTTTGGTTTTAAGTAGGCTATAAAAGTATATTTTCTCCTTGTTTATAGATTACTTAATCCTTTGTGTCTAAAATTTTGTATCTGTAGCAGCAATTACTCTTCAATGCTGGATGACAGCAGACCTCAGTCTGTTTGATGTATGAACGCATTGCAATGTTAGACTCATATTCATGGAGCTCACTTGTCTGTGTGACCATTGCAATTTCTATAGAGATTTTATATTTAAAGTAGTAATCCAAACAAAGATAAATTCTCATTTCTGGGAATTAACAGTTGAATGACTAAAACCATAACAAAATGACTTCAAAAAATAAGTTTATCTGTTCAAGTCCAAAAATATTCCTCAACTAAAAACTCATTTCCCTATCTTTACAGTAAAGAGCTACTTTAAAACAATGGTGACAATTTCAAAATCTCCGAAAAAACAGTAGTTTTAATACCCACGTAAATTAATTTTTCAACATTTCGTTATATACATCCAAATAAATATATGACAAAATTAATTTATTTTTACAAGTAAAAATAAAAGAAACTGGTACACATCCTGAAGTTAAAAACAACGACCGGTTTCGGCTCGTTCAGCCATCATCAGGCTTTGAGTCAGGAAAACACAAAGCTTTATGTATATGATCTAATGGAGGGGAAGAGGAGTACAGGAAGGGGTAGGTATTGAAGGTGGGGTTAAAGGGTGAGGGAGAGTGCATAATAGAAAGGGAGAATTGTTTGTTGGGAGGTACTCATTTGTAACTGCTTTTCCCAAAAAGTGGTGAATCAGAATCTGTTGCTTCTCGTGAAATGACATCTTATGTCCTTTGTCTACATGGTGGTGGTGGTTTTATTTTATTTATACTTGTAAATATAAATAAATTTTGTCATGGAAATGAACTTCCCCCAGTCAAGCCTCAATGTATTGAGTTCAAATATATATGAGCAAGTTGTTTCAACTACTCTCAAACTGTTGATAGGGTCCATTATAAATTGAAAGATGGTTTAGTTTGTTGTAAGCCCCCAAGAGCAAGCAAGTGTTAAGTTGCAGTTCCTATTTTTCTGCATCCCATGATTTTTCAATATTTTCATTGCATTCCCTCTGATACTCATATGGGAATAACCAAGGCTGTTAACAATATTTCCCAATGTTGCTGGTGGCGTAACTCAAAGAAAGAGATAATTAATATGGTTGGAGTTATAGTCATGAATGTCAAGTATGTAAGTCTAGGAATACTCTTCCTCCAAACCTCTTATCCTCTGAGACACCTTCTATGGCGGAGGAGATATTTATTGATTTTGTTGATCCTTCTCCATGTTCCAAGAAGGGTAATTGTTATATCTTGACTGTAGTTGATAGTTTTCATAAAGTTTACTTTTTTGGAGCCAATTAAAGATGATACATCTCCCTTTTATCCCTGTCCTAACGCTGTGAAAAGGGTAAATAGGAAATTACATTGAGGAAACAAGAAACCCTTCTTGTTGTCTCGGAATACTGGTGAATGAGATGAGGAGCACCGACAAAAATGGCTATTGTAGATTTTAAACCTCTGACACCACCTTAAGTTCTCCGTGAACCTTGCTAAAGAGTATCTTTTCGAAGTAAATCAACCCAGCTTTTTCAATTCTGTTCTTCCTCCTCCCTCAACCACCCCTGCTAATTCCTTTGAAAAATTTTACACTCCTTTGCATTCAATCCTTCCCTCCCCCTATTAGTTGACGTCTTTGTTTAAGTGCGTATATATTCTACTTTGCACTTCCTCTGTTGGCCTTGAGATGAGGAAGCCACCTCAAAACTAGTCACCTTAAATATTTTTTTCAATAAATTGTGGGCTTAGTCAGATTGTGGTTTTTTTCTACTGATTATGGATGAGGTCCACCAAATATCACTAGAATTGATTTATTATAAACTGCACATTTTTCTGTCCCTCCATCTTGTACTAGTCATTCATCTCAGTATCATCATCTCATTCAATTCTAGTTGGTTTATTTCTCTTTCAAACAGCCTTCCTCTCAGTTTTATGTGCAATTCACAAACAACTGTTTTGACTGAGGAATTTTTGTTGCTTTATGTTTGCTAAATTGATGAAAATTTGGATTTTGTATTTTGATGTAATGATGAGAAAGGTTTCATGAATGTTAAATTTTACTTGCCTTTTTCTATCTATCTCGAGATAATTGGAAACAAAGATTGAGCTCAAAGCTAACCTCCTTGCTTTCTCTTTGTTTGCTCCCAGTTATCACATTCTTCTTCATTATGAAAAAAAATTGAGCAACATCTTAGTTTGAACTTTTCGTACCAAAGCATTGGACATTCATTTGTGCAGTGTAATTTAAGTTGTTTCCACCTCTTTTTCATACTGAATTTTCTTTCTCTGATGGATTGGAGCTCAATCCTCGTAAGAGGGGTGGCTGCTGCGTATTCTGAAGCCATTTTCATGAGGATGTTGCTTTGGATAGTATTTAAATTCATGCTAGTCCACTTAGAAGAATTACTATGTTTTTATAAGAGTTGAAGTAGATCATATTAAGTTCAAAATAAGACTTCTTTTGGCATTTTTATAGGGAGGCCCTTTTATTGTAAACATGCCTCCGGGTGGTGATATTTTCCCCTCTCTTTAATTTGAAAAATTTCTTATTTTACGAATTTTTATTTATTCTTTAGAATGTCCAAAGATAAGTTTATGGATTTGAGAAGAAGATTGTTGTGATACAGGGTACCATTTTTCTATTTTGTAACATAAAGGTACATTGCAATAAAAGTTGAGGAATACATGCCAATATTTAAGTTATTTATATTCATATTTGAGCAATTGACAATCCCAACATATTTTTAGAGGGAAATAACAGTTATCTTTTTACTAGTACAAATTGTTAATCTCTCAATTTCTCACAGAATCCTAGTGTAACCATATCAATACTAATGAAACATGTCCAGTGATACTTGGTGGAACTTTTCCATAATTTAATAAATCATATCAATGCTGTTTAGAGATCCTTCGTGGTTTCCTTATATTAACTAGTCCATTTCTTTTCACTGAAAAAAAATATTAATAATGAGTGCCATTAAATAATCTTGCTCCCAGTTGACAATGATTCTGTATCTCTTATGCTTATCCAATTAATTGATAGAAGGATGATAATTTTTAGTTTCTATTTTGGAGATATCAGTAATAACTTAATCTTTCACATACCCTACTGAACAACATGTGCATTTATTCACTTTTTCCATGAAGCAATGAAAATACAGAGACCTGGGTGGCATGTAATATTTCTGAGTTTTCTTCATAATCCTCGAGCACATTTAACTGAAATCAAGCTCCAGGAAGAAATTAGAGAATATCTTCCTCTTTATATTTTCATAATAAATTAATATTTAATAGAAAGTACTGGAATATATCTGTACTTCAGACAATATAAATAGAAAATATGTAAATCCCAGCTTATGTTAAAACTTCATGAATAACAGAATTTGATTAGTAATGAGTTCACAGAACATCAGTGCAGTGATATGTTCATCTTAATACCTGTAATGTATTGTTTTGACTACATCTGAAGTAAGCACAAATTAATCGGCTGGTTGTGATTGAACTTGTTACAAATAAATCCTTCTTTTAACTGAAAAATCATCATTTTAAGTATCATGGATATTTAAGAATGATTATAATGAAGCCCATAGTTGGAATTACATAACTATGCTGTTAACTGTCTAACCAATCAGATATATCTCCACAAAATTTTTTTAAATCAATTATGTTGCACTGGGAAAATGTACTATATTCTATGCTCTTCAATTACTGTAAAAGAAAGATAAGCAATTACCAGATACCTAATTCATACCTTCTTCGGCACTTGGTTTTATTAAATCACCCTTAAGAGTGAAAATATGTAGCAATTCAGTTATGATCCTCGAACAGGAATTTTCACAGTTAAAAAGTATTATTGAATTCAAAAGAAATAAATATTCCTTTTTATGAAAACTGCAATTCAATGTCATTGTGGCAAGTAGTTGATAAAATAAACAAGAATGAGGCTTAAAAACAATGTTTCTGTACTTAATTAGCTGATAGTTTAGTAAATCAAGAGGGTCCAATTGACATGAGTGTGCCATTTCTGGCTTCTGCAAATCAAAACCAAATTGAGATTCCTCCATTTGATGCCAAAGCATGACTAGAAACATGATTGCAAAATTTGAAGTCAAGCTACAACTTCCGAAGCAAACTAGAAAAGGGTCAATGTACAGAATCTTTAATGCAATTCTTTGTTACTACATGGAATGATTCATCCATCTACTTAATAAGAAGTTTCTAAAAGAATTGTTAAGTAATAGAAGAGCCATTTCTCAAAGAGTAGAAGAATCCAAAAATAAATTAAACAACCAGCAACTGGTCAAATCATTCTCTGATAATAAGCGTAGTGGAGAAAAATTGGTTTTATTCAACCTTACGTGATGGGCCTGCTTATATTTCATTACAAGTTTTAACAATACAAATCTGTTAGAAAGATTAATTAAACATTCATAGCACACTCAATTTTTGATGCTCCAAGCAATTCATCATTTGGTATTTTGCATTTACTGATTTCCTTAAGTAATATTTGCTATTTTCAAAGCACTCTGAGCACCAAATAAAGCAGATAATCTAAATATTTAACTGTTTCCTTTAGATATAACTACATTTACACAGCACATGGTTATGCACTTCTCAGCTACTATTAAATAGTACAATTATTAAAAAAATAATAAAAATACAGATCTGATCCATTTTTCTCTTTTTACAGTGAAGCATTCTGCACCCAAGTTATGTATCTACTTATAAACAAATAATTATAAAGTCAAAATGCTAAATACAATTAAACTTTTTGCAGATAAAACTGATGGTGGATCACACAATAATTTTACACACATTGAAGATATATTATTTACATACAAACAGCCCAACAAGAAATTTTGCCTCAAAAAGAATTTTTATTTCCATTCAATTAAGTAGGAAATCTATCGGAGTAATTAAATTAATCAAATTTGTACATTTTCATTGTTCTTATATAGAATAAGGAGGCAAAATCTCTCTGCCACAAAGAAAGTTTTCCATAACTCTCTTAAATTTTTCAAATTTCAACAATAAATGTCACCTCTACAGCATGAAGATAAAAGGAGATATTTGAGGAGTTCACCTCTACTTTACCATGGAAGCAACGCCAATGATAAAACCTTTCATTGCCCATCTACAAAATGATTGATGAAAATTGTACTATACAACCTCATTAAGTCCCTTCTATCCTCATGAATAACTTTTCCAGCAATAGGAGCTTACACCATTGTATACAAGGGATCTATCAGTACACATGCACTACCAGAACCATTCTTTTATCAGAAAGGGATATAACTTAAAAGAGATGGAACAAAAGCACACTTTTTAAGGGTTTCGAGTACAATAATCAAACCAAATTCATTATCTAGCACCTGAAGTGCACATAGTCAAGTAACTTCATCCAATATAGCACAGAGTGTTTTATAGCAAATTCACAGAAATCTCTGCTGCTCATTTACAGTACATATTTGTGCCAGAATTAATTTGTATATATGGTCCATTCCCATGCGCAGCTGTAAGCTTTGTTCACTTCACTGTCTCTGCCACTTGCCTTGCTTTGCCCCATTTTCTTTACACTGTCAAGTATTTACAACTTATGTACAAAACTGACATATAAAATTCCTGCTTTTAAAAATGTAAACTTTTTTCACGAATGAAATATTTCATACCACTTCATCCAATAAAATAATAAAATTACAATGATGATAAACTTCAAAAATAACATAAAATGATATTTGTTTAGTGAGGATGAATTCATGAGATATTTTTGCAAGGAAGAGCTGCTCTTCTTCAGCTCAAAAGTCATTACACAGCTGCCATCAATAGCAAATTGTCCCTTAAGTTCACAGCTAACATCACACTAGATATGAACAGAGATAATAAGTTACCTTTCCCTCTGATGAAGGCAAGTAAAAACCGTTGCCTCCTTTCTCACAAAACAAATCTGCTGCTACATCACTACTAACAGTCATTAAGTAATATCTCCACATTTTTAATCGTTTAACCACATCTGCCACAATTTTATTTAAAATGAAAATAGTTTTTGTCCTCTTACACTTTCTGTAAATTGCACTTTCTGGAATTCTTCCAATATAAGACAGTCCTGCTGAACCATACGCATCTTCAAATGAGGAACCTCATAATTTAAATAAAAATAATTCCTCGGTCAAAATGATAATAGTTTTGGGGCTTAGATAAATGAAAATGAAGAGGACATTCTCAACTTGCTCAAATAATTCCATGTTCCGCTTATGAGAGCAATGTGAGGCTAAACAACAGGAAAACCACCTTGCTATGAATCCAAGTCATCCTCTCTTTGACTGGAGAAGTAGGACACTAGCCCTCCAAATTCTCCTTCCTCCTCATACGAGGGCCCCGTTGGCCCTTTTCCTGATTCATACTGAGGGGACGGTACATCGGCAGGGCCACGATGAACATCAGGAGGGTATGTCCCTTCCACAGAATTGTACTGGTACGGAGGCTCATCCATCATTGGTTGTGGTGGATAGGAAGGGGGCACAAATGATGAGTAACCAGAGGTCTGAGGCATCGGAGGTTGCTGGGGTGGGTGGTGAGGGGAGGCGTAAGGGGGAAAGCCACGTGCCGAAGGGGGAATGTGAGAGGTGGTTGCAGGAGAGGGAAAGGTCCTTGGAGGTGCCACGTAGGGAGGAGGGGGCACCGATTGAGGCCTTACCTTGCCTCCACCGGATGCCTCAATGCCCCTGTAAATGCCAGAGGGAGGGAGAGGAGCCACTGGGCGTTGCTGAGGAGTAGGGGCACGGGATCCACTGCGGCCAAACTGAGAAGCAGGAGATGAAATGGGTGGCCTTTGTTGAGTAGGAGATCCAAAGGATGGTACTCTACCACCCCTAATAACAGCCCCTGCTGGGATCTGATACGGGGGTGGAGGGGGAGCTGCACCCCTCACCACTATCCCATTACCACTATCAGTAGAAGGGACTTGCCCCTGCTGAGGGAAGAACTTGAGAGCAGCTGCGGCAGCGGCTGAAAAGGGTGAAGCAGGAGCTGCACTTTGCTGGGGTTGCTGCTGAAGAAGACGAGTGATGACGCCTCCTGAGCTTGCAGGCATTTGAGGAAAGTTGCCTCCCCCATATGTTCCCACAGAAGGACTCGGACGCACACTCACATTCTGTGGTTGTTGGGGTGGTGGTGGTTGCGACTGTGGTTGCGTTTGGGGTTGCTGAGGAGATTGAGCTTGGGAAGTGTGTTGGATAGAATGGCGTGGAGGAGGAGGGGAGCTAACAAGTGTCAATCCAGCACGCTCTGCAGCTGGTCCAAGAGATACTACTCCTCCACTGCCTAACTTTCCCTTCAGCACAACTTGTGGTCTCTCTTCTTCTTCTTCGCTCTCATCTTCATCTTCCTCATCACTCTCCATAACCCTCCTCATACCCGGACCAGGCACTAGCTGCACTGTGACGCTGGGGATGGGTGCCCTGACCTTCTTCATCTTTGCAGGGGGTACTTTACGTCCAAGGTTCACCCCTTTCCGCCTCTCCACAGGCTTTGTTCTGAGAGGGGGTGAGGTGGGGATAATGCTGACTGAAGGAGTGACAATAGGTGAAGGGGGAGTGGGGCGAGGAGGGGTTACCACTGGAGCCGGAGTCACTGCAACTTCTTCAACAGGGACCACTTTCCTAGGAGACACTACAGGCTGCGGTGGTGGGGTAGGAGGAAGCAACTTTGATGGTGGAGTTGACTTTGGTGGCGGTGTTTTAGGAGGTGAGGTCTCCTCTTTCTCAACCTCCTCTTCTTCCTCTTCCACATCTTTCTCTATTTCTTCCTCATCTTCCTGAACCTTGTACTCGTCTTCACTCTCTTCTTTGGGCATGATTCCAAGAACCTCCTGCCAAGAAACAGCCTATTACATGAAAACAGTAAGCAAGGGTTTCCCAGGATATCTTGTGTCATTCTTTAGTATTGAATAATTAGCATTGGACATCATCACTATAATATAATGAGTTTTTAATTTCCTTGACTGAACCCACTTATCCCAAAAATTGCAAACTGACAACAATTAGGGCAGAGAAATAAAGAACAAAGGGGAGCTCTCTGGATTTCCCATGAAACTTTTGCACCCTATTTTGCAGGATTGAACCATCATAAGATTGGTTATAATCAATTGATTCTGTTTCTTTGGTGAGCATTTAATGGTGAGAGGACAACAACAGAAACTCTTTAAGTTCTTTCCAACATTTGAATTTGAAGAACGGATATGACAGCACTAGAGCCTAAACGTAGGATAGCATTGCCACAGTATTACCAATATGACAGCAATAAAACAGAAATAGTATAGAGAATTAGCTTTCATTAAAAATTCAAGAGGTTGTGTCAGAAAATCTTATAAAAATAGATGATCAAAAAGTTGCCCAATCATTCCATGTGATGAAATTCGACAAGAAGGAAGGCAAGAGGTAACACTGCTCAAATCAATCCAGGACTAAGCATATGTTTTACAAATTCCATAATTGGGAATTTTTCTAATGAAAGAGCAAACAGCAGATGAACAATTTTTAGAATACTTGAAAGGTGTATTTATTAATAAAGACTCAAGAAAATTTACAGATATAATTAAACAGGAAATGAAATAAATACTATAGATCAATACCTTATCTCCTGTTTTCTATAATACCAAAAAATGATTAAATAGTGTAATTAGAAAGAGATCCTCACCTCCTCACTGTCAGATCCTATGATCTCCTGATAATTGATCTTTCTCCCTCTTGTTCTTCGCACTGGCTCATCTGGTGATGGAGGCAACTCTTCCAATATTGGTCGAGGCTTTTGCTGAAAGTAAAAGGAATAAATGTTTGGAGGCCCTCTCTTACACTAAATAGAATTGTTAGTAAACAAAATTAAACCTTTTTGAAGTATGATTGAATGTCATGTGTAGAGATACAGGTTTTCCTACCCAAATGAACACATATTGTACGGAGACAACACAGTATAAATAGTAATGATGAGAAAGGCAAAGCTTCCAGGTATACTCTTTGACCCTTTCTTTTCACCCAGTTAAAAACAGTTAGAAAGATGTATTAGTGAATACCAATGTCTTAGGAACACATTTTGGTCTGAAAATACCTTATGTTAGTTGTCATTCATTCACAGACTAAAACTGTTGCATAAATCTCTTTCCACAATAATTCCTAGCAATTTGACATCTCAAAGTCTGACAGTTCAACGTAGGCTCTAAACTGCATGTTTTTAAGGCATTGAAAGGTTTCATTCTGAATTTTTATATTTTTGACATTTTAATGGAATGTGAATGTCTGGTATTTTTCAAGAAATGGAATAAATGTTTTTGCATTTCATTATAATTAATCCCCTACATTAATTTTTGTACACTGATAGGAAAAAGCTAGAATTTTGCAATATATATCACAGTAAATAATACAGTCACAACTGAAAAAGAGACTGGCATATCGAAGGAACCACTTTCATAAAAGCTGGAAGTGCTGCCCACTTGGCTATCCACGAGCCCCCAAGGAAACTATTATGAAATACTCAGTTGTTGGTTAATAAGTCGCCAACCACATCTTCTGACCATAATACTTAAGAATTGATATTCTCTTTATTTCAAAATGTTGACAGGAAAATGGCCCATTATCAAATTAATGAATGCTTACCTTGGGCTTCTTAGGCTTAGGTTTATAAGATTCAAGATCAGAATCAAGCTCAGTCAGTTTTCTGCGTTTCTTAGCTTTTGGCTTTGGAATAGATATCGATTTCCTGAAAAAGAGAAATAATTTTATAACAATGATAATATTCTTTCATTCAGCATCACAGCATGAGCTACAAGACATTCAGAATTCTTTTCTCAAAAGTTTATCACTTTGACAAAACAGTTCCTAAAATAAGGTCTTCAGATAATTTACTAAATCTCTCAAATACTGTTGCCAAATCTCATGTTCATTTGCTGGTTCATGCACCTTTTCATAAATTCAATAATTTAACTATTTTATAATAAGTATGTTCTTCAAGTTTTCCTAAGACAAAGAGAATTAATAAGGAGATGGGATCTATTTAATATTGATAATTAAAAATTTTATTTTGGCAGCGTTTAAGAAGCAACATATTCAGGGAGAGAAAAATGGCGTAAACCCTCTCATCAATGGCTTCAAAAGGATAACTTCATATCTAATTCTCAGCCTAAACTTGTAACTTTCCTCAATTTCAATAGAGTAAAAATTTTAATGCAATTTTCATACAATAGAGCTAATTTCCAAGAGAGCATGCATAGGTAAGAGACAAACTTAACTTGTTTTCTAAGATTTTATGGGGAAATAAGACCTAGGATTTAAATAGACAAATAAGTCTTCAACTAACTAGAATTCAGGAGGAAGATGGAATGATTTGATTCATTGATACAAAATGCTGCAAAAGTCACAAGAAGGATGCTGGACCTGTACAATCTGCAAGAACTATCTTTCTGAAAAACTACAAAAATTAGATAATTTCACCCAATGGTGGACCCTAGATAAACCCTAAGAGAAAAGGAGTTAAATCTTGAATCTAGATGATATTTGTTATGATTAGAGTCTTCAGTGTATGCTTCACAGAAATATGTGAGTAAAAACTAAATTGTAAGGATAAAAAAAGATGCATTTTTGAATCTTTAATAAAGATTGATAACAATCTAATTTCATAGATCTGCTTATACGAAAGATAAATTATAACATAAACCTTCATCGAAAAGTAAGGGTTAATCACCTCACAGTGATCCTTAATCATAGGAATATACTCAAAATACTCTTCAGCGTTATCAGCTGTCAATTAGGAAATAAATTCAACCACTAAAGAAACTAAAAGGAAGAACTGTTTTCAAGAGAAAGATTTCAAAGCATAGGTAAATAAATGTATCTAATTATTAAGAAATAAAGGATACTCACTTCTTTTTCTTCTTTCCCCATGTAACATCACTTTCTTCACTTTCCGATTCATCCCACAAGGGCCTCTTCTTTCCGCTGCCACTTCCACTACTTCCACCAAGACTGCGTCTCTTATTGCGTGACTTGGGCTCACTCTCATCTTCACTCTCGTCATTGACTGCATAAACACAAAAAAATATATTTTTATTGAAAGAACGCTGTATGCTTTAGAGTGCAGCCAAACTTTAGGTATACTTAGATATCCAATAGTTTATTTAAAAGAGTAAAGCTAGTTTTTCACAGCCAAAAACATTTTTCTTTATTGCTGATGACATTTCATTTTGATGCCTCCCAGATATGAAAATACAAAGAATAATCATCTCCATCTGTTGAATGAACAACAACAGCAGAGCACCATTGTGCACAGGAATAATCTTGCAAATTAGCAAGCATATTTATGATAATCTTGCAAATCAGCAAGCATATTTATGCTCTGTCAATGGAAATGAAGTGTTTAAGAAAGTAAGAATGAAACGAAACATCACTTGACAAATTCTTCTCATAAAAAACAATTTTACACGTATAAACAATTTGGGTAAAGAACAGCTTATTAAGTAATGAACATGTAAATCCATTACAAATTTTATTGGCAAGGCTAGCGTGTCGGTGGTGGAGCACCAATTACTAACTTAATTGCTATAAATTGAAATACTTCAATCCCCATAGTGATTTATCACACAATATGAATCTATATTTTGGCATACAGTGTTATTAGTTGTAAAATAACGTTTTAGTGAGGCTTTATGTACCATTTGTTGAGGGTGTGGGGTATTGGTCGTAAGGAATGGAGTCGCTTGGTGCATTGGAAGTAAGTAAATTGAGGGAAAGATGCACAGAGTAGCACTGTAAAAGTTAAAATATATAACTATTTGGTGTCGATGAATAGATTAAACTGTTTTAAATCGATTCCTACCGCAAAAACAGTTTTGGTTTACAAACATTTCAAATGTGGAATATGCTTTATGAACTAATTTGTGAACAGAGGTTACTCGGTGGAAGTAAATTATATTTATCTTTACTTATCTAATCATCCCCATGATGCAGGTGTATAAATACTGGATTATACCGGAAAAGGATGTTCTTCCTTAAGAAGTTATCTCAATGGTAACAATTTAACTTGACAAAAATTTTATTAATGCCTAACTTTTATAATGAAATCACTCCACAAATTCTCCATAAACTACATACCGAATAATGGAAAGTGCATTTTTATTCTATAGATTCTGTAGTGAATAATTAAGGGAAGATTTGGCACATAGAGAGCAAAATGCGTTATAATGGCAATTTCATATCTTACCCATGGCTTAGTTACAGAAGTGTTTTTAAGCCAACATTGCTGTTCACATTTCTTATGTTTCTCTTGCAGATTCTAGATGCATTTAGTTTTGCCATGGGATTTTTATGAGTATGTTTAGGAAGAGGGTTTGGAAACTTTCCCCTATACATTATTGAGGTAATTCAAGAGATACTCACTGAATTCCCTGTCGAAGCGTGTGATCCTGTTCCGAGAGGAGCGGCGTGTTGGCTCCAAATACCTCCTCCCTTTCTTCTTCTTACCTCCTTTGGATAAGCGTCCTCCTCTGCGTCTCCTACCAACGTCTGAATCATCAGTATCTTCCTCTTCCTCCTCTTCTTCATCCTCAGAACTAAAAAACACCCTCTATGTAAGTTACTGCTAGGACTGTACAGTATTCAAGATACAAAGAGTAAACAATAGGTGTCATTTCACAGGAGTGGAAATAAATTTAATGTCCGCATGTACATGACACATCTCTTGCAACATTACGGGATTCCAATTCTTTGTATTACAATATATAAAGAGGAATAAAAAGTTAAACTACGATGAGAGAACTAAATCATAGACAATAAATTACATATTATAGTATGATTACATATATTAATATTTTTGTCAACAAACGAGTATTTGTAAATATTCTAACATCAACTTTCCTTTCAGAAAATTAGCGAATCATTTAAGCATTACCTTCCTTAATTAATTATGCCCTTTCTGACATGTATGAACAAATGTCAAATTTCCTTCCTTGAGAATGCATCATCCAAAACACACTGATTTAGAAGTTGATAAATTGCGTAATTATTTCCTTATCCTATTTTATTAAAAGGCTTGTGTTGCATCAGAAACTCTTGATTTTGCTGTTTAGATCGATTCAGAACACAATCTGAAAACTTTTAACTATTGGTATAATGATAATATTATATTTTTGCTTTAGTTGATGTTACCACCACAACAAACAACAATATAATATTTTATTATTCCCATAAGTCAAAAAAACCACTTAAAAAGACAGCAATACAGATCAGCATTAAATTCAAATACTGGAACAGAAATTATATCTTTATCTTTTCCAAAAATATTGACCGATAAAGATGATACTGCCATCATTGGAATAGAATAACAGCATGAAAAATGAAATAAGCCAACTTGATAAAAAGTAACGAAATCTACAACTGAGTTTACCTGCTCCCCAAGAAGTCTTCGTCTGACTCAGCTTCATCATCACCACTACTCAATTCTAGGTTGTTCAGCCGCCTTGTCTTTTTCCTTCGCCCTGGGAGAAAAAGCACTGATTTCCTTGGTTTCACCACTTCCTCGTCGTCATCATCATCATCGTCCTCCTCTTCATCTTCCTCATCCTCTTCTTCCTCTTTTTCCTTCTTCTCCATTTTCTCTGGCTCTGCAATTGCCTCTTCCTCTTCTTTCTTTTCCTCTTCTTCAATGCCCACAGCCTTCTCTGCATTCACTATGTTCGCTATGTCCTTGCCACGCCCTTGGTTCCCAGCTCCTTTCACTGCTTCCAATTCATCCTAAAGATATTAACAATTAAAGCTACCAACATGCACCAACGGCATACGCACCAACAGCATACGCACCAACGGCATACGCACCAATAGCATACGAGTGATACTTTCATCTTCTTCCTCTACTCGGGAGACTGCCTTAACCAACTAGGCTACCTCTGATTAAACGTTTAAGAGTATTTTTCTTTTCAACAGGATTGGCTGACATAAAATCTCAAGAACCAAAAACAAATTGCTCTGAAACTTTAGGGAGAAAAAGAAAATCTCACTGTTTACCATCTGTTTTGATGTTATAAAAACTATTGAAGATGTGGAAGAAAATATTGATTTATAATAGCCCCAATCAACAGAAGTTTAAAGGATGTGGCTCAGTAGTTTAGTTGGTTAAAAAACCTTACAGGTTCTGGGTTCGAGTCCCAACCAAGCCACTATCTTTCACTTCTTGTACCATCTGATCTTTCAAATTATTCAATGATTCTTATATCTCTAATAGAAATCATCTTTTTTATTTAAAAATTGGCCCAGGCTTACAACTTTTAAACTTAAACAGTAAAAAAAACCTTCTATCATTATGACTGGTGTTCAGCTGGAATCATTTCAGCCATCATTGTATGTTTTTCTTCTGGGTATACTTTTTCATACACCATATTTTCTTTCCAGTAAATATTTAAAAATGTATTCCTACTTCAATATAATGTTTATATATACATGGTGTCCAATCTAAGACTCCCTATCTCTAGTGTGCTAAGGGACAAGATATATTTGGCAGACGATGCCATAGAATAATAAGGATTTCTGAGATGAGATCCACACATACCGATGTTATATATTTAGGGGGCTATTTTACGCTAATAATGGGATTAAGTTATACTCTGGTATAATCAAGATCTTTCCCAGAGACATCTCACATAATTTGTAAGGAAAACCTACCTGAATTGCTGAGTTTATGAGGTCATCATATTCATTGAAGCGATAGCTGAATAGCGCCTGTCTCCTTGCCCTCAGCTGGTATCCAGGCTCTGATTCCTCAGACTCTGACCGACTATCTTCTGATTGGCTGACAGAGCGAGACACACCTGTCTCTGAAGAAGATGATCTTCTTGAAGATGTACCTGAAGAAAAATGTCATGATGAAATAGGTAGAATAAACTTCCCAACTCGCACTGCGTATAAGTTGCACAGCAAAAACAGCTCATGGTTAATTTAGTAGCATGTTAGTGGGCAAAACCATCAGTTAACCCAAGCAGCCTACAGTCATACAAATATACAATCATGATTAAATGTGAGGAAGAAGTAACAAGGGTTATGCTGAAAGTCATGACCACCAATTGTAAATACAGTCCAAGATCCCATGGAAAAAATCCTTCAATTGCTTTAGAAAGTTTCCATATTTTTATGCAAAATCTCAAAAGTGCTGATTTCTGCAATCACATGGGCAATTTTAATATGCCTTTGACGTATAACTCCATTCCTATGTTGTGTAATCTGCAACACAGTTTCTTGACATATCTTCAATAGTTTTGATATTCTGGACCTTCCTTAGGAGTCACTGAACAAATGAATAATCAAGGTTCAACTTGCACCCAAAACAATGCTCAGAAGACATTTGACATTTAATGCCATCATGTTCATTGTTCTTCTGTGGTAGTAGCTGGAGAAGAATCTTTCAAACTCTCCTGTTAGAACAGGAAAACACCATGAATAGATTTTTCTTTCCAGCAATATTCTTGCTGCGGTTTGGATAGCATCGAGAGGTACATGCATACGATCTTTCATTGTTAGATAGTGCTACTCCTCACTTGGTGGACTAAGTCTTATCCTGTTGTCTTCTGTGGAAACTGTTGATGGATATTATGAGCGGAACCAATTCTCCATTAACAGATTTGAAATGATGTACTTTTCTTCATACATTAAACATGATGCTGCTGCATTTGCTATTGCTGTGACAGGGTCTAACAAGAAATTCCAAGAAGGCGTATCACAGGAACAGCACACTGCCATCATATAAGTTACTATTGTGAGATTCATATGGAAGATAGTTGCTTCTAAATGATTCCAATAGCTACAAGAAGGAGTTAAACATCGCAATTACCTCAACCAATGATTCTCCTTAAATTCTTAGCACTGGAAGAGTGATCATGACTTTAGGCACAACCCTCCTAGAAATCAGTGAGAAGTGTTATGGCAGTATGCCTCAAGTTCAAATGCATACATTAATGTCAAAATGTTAAAGGTTAAAGTTATCATGACAAAAATATCATAATTGGAGTAGTTTATAACTCGAGAAACTGCCTTGACATCAGAAATGGATTCTGAAAACTATTAAGTGTTTAGTAAAGCCATGTTTTCAATCGTAGGAGGCAAAATGCATAAATTATAGCAGAGGAGAGTGAGCTTATCTCACCAGATTCATATGATGATGATACAGACTCCCTCCTCTTCCTCTTCTTCTTAGTCACTTCATCTTCATCCCTCTGTTTTCTCTTCTTCTTGGCTCCCCTAACGATTGGGAAGCCATCTGGACCTATCACCAGCTGATCATCTGAGCCCAAGAAATAAGTCACTTCAGATCGCACAAGAAATGACAATATTTTTAGACTTAACTGTCATTTTTGTAAGGGTCTACAATTTTCTCTAAGTTCAAGGACCTCTAACATGCTAAATGCAGTCTGGCTGAGTTCTACCCTTCATCCTTTCCTCCAATCCAAAATTTTCTAATAAGGCCTATTTTTCAAGTAGGCCAAAAGAATTTTTGAGAAAAGTAATGCCAAGAGTGCCCGATGAATGAAAGTATCCATCCTTCTCATTATATGTACTCTATTATTGTGAAGAACCAAGTATGTATATCCCTATTATTATCCCTAAATATTAATGCTGAAGGACCTGATAATGCAAGTCTTTTAGCAAAAACAGACTCAAAATTGTACAGAAGATATATATTTGTTATGGCAACTATAGCTTTATCTGAATTCATGTCTGGACACAATTATTCAAAATAGTTTGCCAACTTTACTGTTTCTGGTATAGTTTAAAACTAAACTAAACACAAGTGATGCTGTTGCAGTGCCTTGATTCAAAGATTGTTTTACTAATATCACACATACAACAACGTGGTGTAAAAATAGTTAAGGAGGACAACAATTAGCATCTTTAGCAAATGTTTGTCCTGATGGATTTTAATAATCAACAACAAATATTTCATTTATACGTTACTTATAAGAACTTGCCTAGGGGGAGAAGATTTATGGAAATCTTCCAAAGCACTCATGTCCAATGAATTTTTAAAATGCCTTTTGCTATGATGAATGCAATAGATATACAGTGATTGCTGAAAAACTTCACAATCAGACTTTAATTCAAGCTTCTTCTCACAATCTATGCAGATTGCTAGAAATAGGAAGTCATCAGCCCCTCTTCTTAGATATACCGATTTTCATAACTGTCATAATCATCTGCCAACTCAAGGAGTGATAAGCCTGAGAAGTCGTAATCACAGGATACCAACTTTTAATTAGGTAAAAGGACTTCCAAATCAAAACAAAATCTACAAAAAACCTCAGAATATAATCCTAAATAAAAACTGTGATGCGATTCATAGCCCCATTACACTTCAGTCTTAAAGATAATAAGGAAATTACTGGAATAAAATAGTATTATAAACACATTAGTGTGCCTAGTTTCAGCTGCTTTCACCAGTTTGAGTAGGAATTTCCAGAGTATTATCTACAGACGTTCTCTAATCTTCTTCACCTCCAATACATAGATTGAGCTGTTACTGCACTCATCCATTAGTAAAACTTAAACTTGATCAGGTCAAGAATGGGTTCTTTCTTCAGCTGACACTACACTGTATTGAATCTCTCTCACACTTAAAAACACACATTTATACATTCATATGTATATATGTACAATTTTTTTTTAGAACAAGTAAGGAAGGAATTGATGAGAGATTATGTAAAATTATTTTGCAGCTTAAGTTGCATATTTATTTATGACAACAGTTACCTACCTTAAGCAAAGAGAAGAATCTTACTAAGAAGTTTTTGAAAGAAAGATAAATGGTCTGATACACTAACGTATACCTTGAAATTTGAAAAAAAATATAAAAACTTTTCTTCTTTGGAGCACTTTCCTCAATGACAGTGAAAACTGAACTCAAGAGAGGATTTGCCTAGAAATGGCAGAAAGATTGGAAGGAATCTAGAAAATTATTTGGAAGGAAAGAAACAAATCAAGTGTTGATAGAAGTAGATGAAGAATTGCAGCAAATAGACTCAGTAGAGAAAATAGAAGTCAAATCTTTGATCAAAAACATAAATTGCTTACAGCAAAAAATTTGGAAAGAAAAATATGGGAAGAGAACATAAATCGAAGAAATCTAGACAAGGATGGAATTTAATTAACTTATTATCAATTTGTGGAATTCTAAAATTAGCTCTTTAATAAGAATGTTTGTAAAAAAAAGTCCACAAGATTTGATAGGAAACAAATAACTAGATTCAACTGGAACTGGAAAACACAAGAAAATGGCTGAAAATAGTAATTTCTGGATAGAGTGAAAACATGTAGCCTTTACATCATTGATAAATACAATATTATAAAATATGTCAAAATAAAGTAACTTTATTAGGAAAATATTAAGACTATTAAGTCTCCTCTTAGATCTAACTATAAAATTTAGATAAATTGGGATAATTATAAAGTAATATGGGATTTATAAAGTTTCAACTGTTAAAACATTTGAAAAAATGCAAATACATAAACGATGGCAATATGTAGTAGCTTACATAAGAATCACAAAGGGCTTATCTTGATGAGTTTTGAGAGTAGCATATAATTTCTTGTAGACCAGACTTAAAACAGCACCTGGTCAAAGTCATCTCAAGCACTGGTGTTGAAAGACACACTGAGATTAACAAAAATAGATTTTTCCACTACAAAACCATGGTTATTTTAAGTGAATTTTCCAAAGTTTGAATCCTTGGGTATTAAGGCACTCACATTTACATGCTTATCGTTGCGAATTTGTTTTCAGAAAAAATGATAAGTAATGAAAGAAAGCCAATGAATGATGAAAAGATTCAAATCAACTGTCAGGAATTGAATAAGGGACATAATATGCACATTAATCTACAAGAAGATATGATCGAAGGATGTTTATGACAGAAAATAAGAGATGGAAAAGGAAAATAGATGTTTCTCTTAATGCTGTTGAAACATAACTAATGAGCATTTCAGAATTTTTATAATTGTAATACTCAGAAATACTAATTCTTACCTTCCTGCAATGCAAGTAGCCGAGCTCCTTTGATCATCAGCTGCTTGCGTCGTTCAACTTCAATCTCCTGTTTCTTCACACAGCGGTCAAATTCCCCAAGCTTATTCTGCAACCTCTCCAGTAATATTAACTGAAATCAAAACATTTTCAGTAAAATACACTAAATACAGACACAGGACAAACTATTGATCTTAATCCCCTCATTGCCAGGTTATTTTGTAATTTAGTATTTAAAAAAAATAAAAGGAGGGTCTCATAAAAAAGTGCCATGAAATAAGTGACAATGAATGTGATAATAGGAAAATGATGGTCATTAGATTTTACAAAGGTTTAAATTTGTTATTTTAGTATCCCTGTTCTTAGCCAAGTCATGTGAATCTGAGAATCTCATACATTAATAAACAAGCTAAGAATATTTATAAAGCAGTTGTGCAGCCAAATTTACACAAATACAGTAGAAGTCCATTATGACAAGAGCTGACAAAAACTGGAAAAGTACTCGTTATAGCCTATCTCTAATATGAATCGCTTTCTTCTTGATTCCAACGGCAGCGAGCATGGCAGAATGGAACTGTGGAGTTTTTAATTCGTACACAAATGCTTCAGAATGCATTAAAAAAGTATGTTTGCATCAAAAATATTATTTCATAAACCATAACCAAAGTGCATTGTCTAATATAAAATGTGAAAAATTATTGCTCAATAATTGTCTAAAAGTAATGGTTTATGATTAAGAAAATTCTTATTCACATCAAATTGCTCTCTCAGGATATATTTCATTCACACGCTTCATAAGCAATGACTGTCGCAAGGGATGGGGAGAGATTACCCTTGGAATCTGTGTCAGCACGGCTTTTATCTCCTATATTCCTACCCATCCTGGATCAAACGATTTGGTGCCAAGTTAAATAATAATACAAATCCCTCGGGTGGAACTCAATCAAACATTCTAACCCTGACTAGAGGGATCGTCACTAAAAAGAAACGAGGGGAAAAGATGTACTGAGGGACAGAGAGAAGTCCCTAATCAAAGCTCCCAGAAGCATTCTTGCTGAGTGAGGGGAAACATGCACAAATTAGGTTATGATAATTTTTGCATTTAATTTTTTTTTTGCTCTTAGAAGAAATAATGCACCTCCAATTACTGTTTCCTTATAGGACTTCATCTCTCACATTAATTGACGATTCCAAGATATTCCTCCTGCAAGATAACTATAGAAACGTGACACTTGTTATACTGATACTTCAGAAATAACTACTCTTTATAATGGATGTAACTCCCTCTCCTTTCTGCTGTGTGACGAACAACGGCCAAAAAATGACTTGCTATAATCAGGGTGGCTGCAGAATGGGATGTTAAAAAATCAACGTCATTTCAATGTTTATCTAGGTCAGGTCGAGGATTTTTCAAGGTCAAAATACAGTTTTTGGTTTGTATTCAATTCTTCAATTGAAATTTGGAATTTATTCCAACAAAAACAAGGCACAACTTTCAAACTTTACCCGGGAAATTAATGTTCATGAATCAGCGGCACGAATTGTTGGCAAGGGTTTTATGTATGAGGTTTTGGAGTTTTTGCGTAGGCAGCTCTGGTGCCAGAATGTGAATAAGTGGTTTATTTCGGATTGAACCAGGATAACGAGTTGGATCAAGATTTTTCAAGGTTTTGCAAAAAAAATTAAGGCGTTTTCACGGTTTTTCAAGGTCAGCAAAAATTCAAGGTTTTTTCAAGGTTCTCAAGGTTTCAAGGTCCTGTGGTGGTACAATGCAACTCTCGTTATGTGCTACTCATTATAAAAGACTTCTACTGTAATTACATAATCAAATTTTTCAATTTTTTTATCACTGTGGTATCAATTCTTGCACTTTCATCAATGGCCAACCTTGTATCATCAACAGGAGAAATACATTTGCAATAAAAATGTTAGATAACAGATTGGAGGGTATTCACAGATTCTGAGAAATAACAGGAAAACATCGGGAGTACTCTGTAAATCCTTTAATGATAAGTATGGATATATAAATTGTACTAGAAAATAGTTTGAAAATATTTTCTTTTAAAAATAGTCGAAGAAGGAACACGAATGAATGCTCAAGTTTAGCAGTAGCAAACAACATCACATTCTATTGTTTCCAGAGATATTATGTTGAGAAAAATGGATTTTTCACTCTTGTGTAACAACTCTTCTTGGTAAGTATTTAAAAAAGTGACTCATCTACCCAAGGTGGTTTTTCATTTAAGCAGTACGGCAATAATTCAAAAATAAAAAATAATTGAGTTTTTTCACCAATTTCTTGACACTTAGATATACTTTAACAGAATAATAACTTCATATTAAGGACTTTCTTGAAGTAACATTGATATTAAAAGTCTCTTCTTCAATTTAACAGTCTTCAATGGTATTAATCAAAACATAAATAAGTTATTGGTAAATAGAAATAGAGAGAAAAACTTAAGGAGTGGATATAAAAATAACCTAATGTATTATCTTAGGAAAAAAAAACTGCAGGAAAACATCCGCAAAGAATGGAGGTAATGTAATAGGAGATACGTATGTAATACATCAGAGACAGAAGATGTTGGATGAAATAAGGGGTGGGGTTAAATATAAGGATATGAAGGAGATGGCTATTAATAGGGATTTTTGATTGTGCCGAACCTACCGAAAGGTAGAAAACTTATGAATGAATGTAATACATGTTATGTGTTATGCAATGGATCTTCCTTCATGTTTGGTTCATCCATTTAATTTAATCAGACATAACTGGTTTGTTTTACCTCTCACTCCATTCATCTTTGTTGGGTTGACATAACTTCTTTCTTATGCACCATCTGTTGCTTAGCTTTTAAAGCGAAATAAGAAACCCTGACGAGAGTAAAACTAAAGAATGTATACTCACATGTTCGCAAGGAGGACAGAACCAGTCTCCTTCGGGGATTAGAAACAACGGAGGCCTGAGGCATGAGCAATGCCATCCCATGTCGCACTTGTCACACAGAAGGATCCATTCGGGGTGGTCGTGTTGTGCGCACTTCTGACACGAATGCTTGCCCATCAGCTCCTCGTCCTCCTCCTCTTCCTCCTCATCCTCTTCTTCTTCCTTCTTTCTCCTCACCTTGGCCTTGGCTGAACATGCAAATGACATGGGAACATTCCCATTCATTTTTCTGGAGCGTCCTATTGGCCGATGGTTAGTAAGCACCAGTCATTATAAGTTGGCATGCATTCATCTCACATTGGGCATCCACAGTACAATCAGAACCTCACATCATCACTGACTTAATGAGCAGCAATGGACTCTACTCCAAATAAAGGTCAGCAGAAAAGATAACCGCAGGGAAGAAGCATAAGGGGCCGTACAAAAATTACGTAATGCAGTTTTGGGGGAGAGGGGGTTGAAAATTGGAGAATTTCGCATTACAATATTTGTGTGCGACCCCTAACCTAAAATTCTCAAATGATAATAAACTATTTCTATTAAAATACCAGGATTTACATGGTATGAAATGCTCCAAAGTCAATCTTCCAAATTTTTCTTGCGTTAAAGAAAAGAATCCTACAATCATAATAAAAATTTATTATATTGCTCAAAATATACTTAATTTTTAAACAAAAATCGCAAATTCTTAATGCGAAAATTCATTATCATCATCTATAATTATTCCTTTTAAACAAATAATCCTAGGATTTCTGCCTATAAAATTGTTGTATACATCGAAATTTGCTTAATTTTTAACCAAATATCTCAATTTTTTATTGATAAAATTAATTATTTTACTCAATAATAATTGTTTCTTTTTAAAGAAAAAATCCTACAATTTCTACCTAAAGTTCATTATTTCAATTGAAATTTGCTACATTTTTACCAAAAATCCCATTAATGTGAAAATTCCTCTTTAAAGACATACTCCTAAGATTCCTGCTTAAAAATCAGTTCTTTCAATCAAAATTTGCTTCATTTTTAAGCAAATATATAAATTTTCTAACTCGAAAATTGATTACTTTTGTCGATAATAAATCCTCTTCAAAGAAATAATCCTTGGAGATCTGCCTACAAATTTTTACATTGATCGAATTAAGCTTCATTTATTACCAAAAATCTCAATTTCGAAATGCGAAAATTAAATATTTTCATTAATAATTCTTCCTTTTTAAAGAAATAATCCTAAGATTCCTGCAAAAAGATTTGCTTCATTTTAATCAAAAATCTCAATTTTCTTACGCGATACGTAAATATTATTGTCAATAATTGATAGTTTTGAAGGAAAAAATTCTACGATTTCTGCCTAAAAATTTATTATATTGATTGAAATTTGCTTCTTTCCTAACTAAAACTCTCAATTTCCTAACACAATAATTAATTACTTTAGTCTTTAATTAATCGTAGAATTTTTTTCTGTAAAAAGGAATAATGTCGATGAAAATGAAATCAACTATCACTTTAAGAAATGGTTAATTGGTTAAAAATGGAGAAAAATGTTATCAATATAATAAATTTTTTGGCAGGAATTGTAGGATTTTTCTTTAAAAAGAATAAAACATTTTCTTGATTTCATGAACATTGCCCAGTAGATTAAGAACATTTTTCATTTAACTCAGCATTAGTATTAAACCTACCGCAAAACTTAAACGCATTTCTCATCGAATATTTCTATGCAATTTATTCTTTTTATTATCAGAGGTTTAATCACAAGGACTGACAGAAATATGTATGGAAAGTCTCAATGATTGATAGTCAAATTTTACTCGATGGTTAAAATTTAGGATTGAAGGCTTCAAAACTTCGAAAGATAGCCCTGTATCAACCTTTGTGGCATCCTAGCCTTGTAATGGCTTTAACTTAAATGGCTGTAATTAACTAACTATTAAAAAAATAAAATACTAATTTCCAGAACTCTGGACGATTCATGAAAGATAAAAATTAACATTCTAAAAATTTTGTAAATGAAAGAAATAATTAGTTAGCTCTAACCATACCTATTCTTTAATGTGGCACTAATGAGCATTACCAAAAGGTAAAAGAAAGGCTTACATAAAATCAGCCTTTCTCTGATAATTATTTTCATAAACAGCTAGTTCGTAATAAAGTCAACAACTTAGATAGGTTAGCAATTGAGGAAAAATCTTATGTCATGTGTCTCACAGAACATTGGATGAAATATAAGTTTTCCTATTCCAAGATACTTTTCATCCCGGGATAACATGGAATGGGGAAGGCACTATGTGATAGTTCCCTTACAATCATGCAAATCTCTAGCAAGTTGTCTTTTCTGCTTGTTTGGGTAGTCTTATAACCCTTCCACAATATTTGAAATCAGTCATGATGTGAGACAAAAGAAAATAAATGATAAAATTAGGATAAATTTTCATAAGAAGTGGCCATTTAGGGGTAAATTTTCTTGTAATCAATGCATCAGTGATATGAAGCAGTCATGCATATAATTTACTCACGGATATTTAATATTAAAACAATTAGCAGACAATTTCAGCATAAAATCTGCAAGCAATTTCACACAGGATGTTAAACTAGCAAGGTTTCAAGCAAAGAAAACCACATCACTTAAAATGTAAATGCATTTGTATTTGAAACAAGGATTATTAGATACTGAATCACAGTCATTCACTGTAAATGGTCAGTTCAATAGAAACCAAGCTTTTGAAATAGCCAAAGATGCACTAGCCTCGTTGTGCCTGATCTAAATTTGATAAGCAACTGTACCTTTCTCAAATACCCATTCAAATTTTACAGAACAAATGTACCCTGTAACACAAAAACTAGGCTTTTCAGCTGACCCCAAATTGATAGTTTGCTATTCTAGTTTTGCATTGTTTTCAAAACCTGTTTTGGCTGCTTTGAAGATTAGAAAAATTAAAACTAGGTATTAGAACTAAAACAATGGGTAATTTTAAAAGATCCTTTCACATAAATTTCCCTACAAATTTAAAGATTTTCAACAAATATCGTCATTAATTCTAAATGAAAATTTTAATGCATTCTTTGAGAACATTCATTTTCTTTCATAACTAAATTACCCACTTAACATAATAAGTGAATTAAGTTGAATAATTGCCGATTTAAATTAAATAAATGTTGATGGTGAAGAAAACATTGCAAAACTTCTTCAGTAACCCTCCATGCAATTATTGGAGTATAACTAAGCAAGTATATCGCAAAAATCATCTTTCTGGATGGCTAATTTAAAGTCATGTTAATTTTTTAACGTACCATGTACAAATGTTGTAAAATTAGATACTGAGTATTTAAATTAAAACAAAAATTGAAACAAACAAATCAAAAATCACTTGCTACACAGTTCAAATATTTTAAAAAACTTAAAGGATATCATTTAAGATAATATCAGCAAATTTTACCCAAATAAGTTATTGAAAATTCATATGTATTTAATCGAAGTCTTAATCAATAAAATTTACTTGAAATAAAAAGACTGCACTTCTATACAGGTTTTGACAAAATTTTCACATTTTAAATGTTGAAGATTCGGATTTATTGATATGAAAGTATAAAGAGTAGTAATTCATTGGTGTAAGTTTTATATTCTAATATGTAATATACAAATATTTTTGTGATTATGCATTGATGACATCCAAGTGCAGTAGTGTACCATTTGTACCAAAAAAACATCTGTACAACTCAGTGGTCATACGGAAGCACCAGTGACAAACTGGGACTACGTAAGTCAAAACTAAAAAGAAAGGGCAAAAATTAACTAGTAGAAGCTGCAGCCATTAGCTGAGTATGATACTGAATCTATTACTCCATTATTTTTCTCAATTTTATCCCTAACAGTTGGATAAATGTCTCGGATGGTCAAACACGTAGAGAAAGGTAAAATGCGAAACCAATGAATAAAACATGCAAATAATGTAAAACTGGAATACAGTGTGAGAGAAAAGCACCGAGCATTTGAATTTAAGATTGAAATAAAGAGGACTTTGCATGCAAGGGAGATACAAGAAGGTAGATAATCAGTGAGCTACTCAATGTGTCTAAGACCAGAGTCATACCTAAAGATATGTTATGAACAACGTTTATATTTTTGCACTAGCAACAAATTCAGACCTCACACGGATGTGTATGTGATTTATAATTCCATGCCGAAACAGAGTAAGAAATCTAGCAAATGAGAATGAAAGGGTTGCATTAAATGATAAAAAAACCAAGTAGAGTACGATTGAAGGAATTAAGTCTTCATCCATCTTACATAACAGTAAGTAACGCAAGTCAGCCAAACAACAACTCCAAAACGAATATTTTCATGCCTTCTAGCGAATCAAAGGAAGTAATATTCGTTCTCTGATTTAAAATAATTGAAACCATGTGGGGTTTACCCCTCTCACCCTTTCTAGCAGTTCGTGCCCTCCTTGTGGGCTGCACTTCTTCTCCTGGGCCCTGCTCCAGGTCTGACTCAGGAGAAAATTCATGGTCCGACTTGAAAACCAATACTTCATCATCATCATCTTCCTCCTCTTCTTCTTCCTCACCTTCCTCGGATGAGCTAAAACACAGTAAGAATTTAAATTTTACAAACAATTTTCGATGAACTGTCTTAAGTAATACTCAATTAATTGGCAGGTGAGATAGGAGGATGTTTGACTTTACGAGAAAAAGGGTAGATGTAAGGCCATATAACCAGGAAGAATTAACTTGATAAAAATCTGAGAGGACCGGGAATTGATCCCAGGATATCTTCCTCTATCCAGGAGGCTGCGTTTTAACCAACTATGCTATCCAGCCAGAATATTTCCTCAAACAGTTTTGTTAACTTTGGGAACACACTGGCCGTTGCATACAGAATTATTTCAAGTTTGTTTTTCCTTGCGACTCTATGAGATTTATATTGAAGAAGTTTACCCAATGTAACAATTTACTTTTAGTCAAAATCACCTAAGAAGTATAGGGAAGGAATTAAAAATAATAGAAAAATTTAGTCCGGTAAATTGGACAAGGATAAAAGGATAGTTTCCATATAAAATTTATAGCAGTAATAGAATCCATGATTGGCAATGAATGTATATGTCCTACTTACTTATACTTGAATTAGTAATTCAAGTATAAAAGAAGATGCTGTAGGACACACATGATATGGTAGAAAAAATTACATTGTGTACGGAGAAAGAATAGTATGGTGAAAAGAATAAATGAGGAGCCATGGCCCTCAAAATATGGAGCTCTCAAGAAGAACATGATGACTAAAAGGAGTGGAGTATGGATTAAATGGCAACTGCTGTTATTGAAATACAAAAGAAAATATAAAAATTATATATGTATATTAAAACAGAATGAAAACAACATCCAACTTAAAATTATCAATTTAAGAGTTTAGAATGTGCATAGCTTGATCATTAAGTCATTTTTTATTTAACTTGGTCATGATAATCAGAACATATGATTATGCAAATTCCCCAAAAATATTCATGAAAGGATATTCGCAGTTTAAACTTTAAATTAATTCATCTGAATATAGAGAAAAGGAGACATAAATGTGATGGAAAAAACAGAGAAAATATGGGCACAATGGTTTAATAAGATAGGAAATGGTCTGTATAGAAAAATTAAACATACTACAAGGACCTGGCAGGGGTAGGTGAATAGGATACGAGAGAATAGGATCAAAATCAGTATGTTAGAATAAATCACAATATAAATAGCAACAAACAGTTTTAAGGATAAACTAGTTCAATTAATTTTCAGGAGGCAATCAAAATTAGATTCTACAGCACACATAATCAGTAAGTCTGATAAAAGTAAGATAACTGGTATGCATTAAACAAGCTCACCTAACCATCCATCAAGTTAATATAATAAATGTAATAATAGGACTTAATTTAATTATGATTAATAGCCTCTTCTTATATCCAGCCCAAGTTTAGGGGATCAAACAGAGCCCTCCAGTTTAAGCAATCTTTCAGAAGAAAACTGCAGCACAAATATCTCTACAACATAGAGGAAGCAACATTACGGAATATTTTTCATAATTTTTAAACTAAAGTAAGATAGCCAAGATTAAAAATCTTCTCCTATAAGAATGTGGAAGAACCAGATTAAAATTTTTAAAATGATTTAGAGAAAGTAAAGCCTGGGAACGTACGACGGATGTCATGCAACCACTACATATATAAAAAAGAAAATGAGAAATAGGGGAAAGATACATCATCAACTTTGTTTACCATTAATGATATCCCATAATTACTAAAAATAAACCGGTAAACAACTAGTGTTTTTACTGTCTTCAGGCCATTCAAGTTGATAAAACAAGAAGACTTACCTAGAATCAGAGGATTCCCAAGGGTTATTTCCTTTCTTCCCTTTCTTTTTCTTCCTCTTCTTCTTCTTCTTCTTGTGTTTCTTCTTTCCGTCTTCACCTGCACCTTCCTCTCCCTCTAGTCTGAAGTCCTCATCGCTGTTTGACTGTTCACCCAACAAAATTAAACACAGGATTAGTCACTCAAGCAAATCTTCAACTACCTCTCAGACATTACATCAACAGGTACAAAATTTGTTCATGCATCCAACTCTCAATCCAAAATTTTATCACATATTTTTTTCGAATTAACCATTTTTCTAAACAACCATTGAATGCAACAACTTTGGAGAATTTCTAAGAATCATATATCGAAGGATGTATTTTTGATTTAATTAACACAGACAATTTTGCTGAGAATGAAATTTGAGTAAATGAAATAAGCCAAATGACTCATTACTGAACCTTTATCTTGAAAATAAGGGCATAAAGTCACCATGATGACCCTCTCCTACATACTTGGCTGAACTATGAAAAATAAAGTAAACACTATCTGAAGAATTTCACATTTCCACAGAATAATTATTTTTAATTTTAAATTGTTAAAGTTACACATGATATTTCAACAAAACTAAAACTGATATCTAACAAAATAGAAACTGTCATTACAATGTACTGAAAATAACTTAAATAAATATGCTACAACTTTACCCCCTTTATGGTGTCATCACAAGTAAGACTGTCTTATAGGAAAGACTTGATTGTGAATCCTGAGGACCACTCAAATATGGTACAGCTATGTGCAAAAAAACTGTAATCCTTAGCCTGCGGAACTTTAGTTTTTTTTTGCACATAGCTGTACATTTGATAAAGAATCAGAAAATGTTGTCTGTTAAATTACTTCAAAATATCTTCATAAAAGTAATTACTACTGAAAATGCTCCAAATTTTCCAAATGATGATTGGAAAATCAGTTCTGATATTACACCAATAATAAAAAGTACTTGAATAAGAAAAAATAGTTCTAAAATCACAATAATACAACCATTTATTTTTGTAATTAACTCAGATATAGATGTTACAAACCTTTTCTATTTGATGATGATCATTACTAAAACAATTGCTTTGATTTAGAGCATACCCAAGTAGAAGTAAGAAATTGGAGAGGAATACATAAGTAACTTCACAAAATCATGAACTAAAAGCATTCAGGACTTTTGAAACCTGTTTTAAATAGTTAAGGTTATGCATTAATAATTAATCAAATAAATAGACATACCTTGCTTATATTTTCTGGATTTAGAGTACTCAGACTGATTTAAAATTTAAATGGATGGAATAAAACATGAAACAATATGACTTTCCACTCACATGCTTATAAATGGTATTATGGAAGGTTCTGTAATTGAATAACAATTTTCAGAGAACATATATACACAAACGTAATGGTATTAATATGTTTCCTTAATGAAAAACAGCTTGTATAGGTTTATTACCAATCACTTAATAATACTATTCATCAACTGTTAGACCTGTTAAAAGTTCCTCTATTTTATAGAGACTTGATGCTTTCCTGGCAAATAGCTTGTGTAAACTGCTCTAGGGTTAACACCCAGGTAAGTTGAGGTGACCAAGAAGTTGCCAATGTTTCGATGGCTATTGAAACGTCGATGACTTTGGTGAGGTTGGCATTAACCCAAGAACAGTTTATTATATGCTCTTCTATCTTATTTAATTTTTACCTATCATAAACAAGTTACATCACTTAGGGGGTATATAATAGCTATGAGCTCTAATAAGTGAATAAATTAAATGAGACTGAGAATTACCAGGAAAAGGAAGGGCACAAGATGTTGAGATTAAAAAAAAATAAATAATTGCTATATAAGTTCAACAAAGTGCAAGAAGTAGCCAAAAAGCAACTTTCCAGAAGCTACTAAAAATCAAAGCTTGTATCAAAATAAAAAATATCTCAGTAATTATCTCCATATAACACATTCATTGCTTAATTTTTCAGCACAAGCTTACTCACAAATGGTACATGATGGCCGCTCCATCTTTTTAGGAGGTGGTCAGACTTGAGGGAAGAGAACTTTCTTAACTTATAATCAATTCTACTTGGACTTTGATGATTTATTAATGATGAGGGTGAGACATTTGATTGAAGAACATGCAGATACCATAGATGTGGTAGGAGATTATGTGAAAGGATGAATTAATTTAGAAAAAGAACAAATAATCTTTTATTTTGAAATAGAGCTTTGGTTTTCTATAGCGCAAAGAACAAACTTAAAGGATCCCTCTAGCACTTGCTCTGCATCAAAATTTACAGAACAATGCATTTTAGTCAATTTAATATGGACTCAGATTAAATTTACCAACTCCACTTCCTTCGACAAATTTGAGGTTATCAACAAAAGATGATCTATCTAATGCTTTTCTTTCTCTCAGTGTAGTTTTCAATTATTTAATAATAATAAATATGTGGTATTATTTTAGCATACATTTCTCACTTAGATTGTATGTTTAAGTAAATCTATTTTGTGAATTCAAGTTATGTGGAGCCAGAAGGGAGTCAAATTTGACTGCTGAAAGAACTCCACAGCCTTACTTCCAACACATTGGTGGTTCTTAACTTATGAACAGTTATGTGTCAATTTGGACAAATGTCAAGTGAGCAGGTAACAAATGAACTATTAAACTAAAAAGAATGGGTATATTTGGTTCAGTTTTCTATTTTATAGGGCCTATAAAAGAATCAATGAAATTAGATAAGCAATATATACTTAACAACAAAAGCTTTGAAAGTCATGGAGCTAATGGTTACTGAGTCATACAATAACAGAATCGAGCATAAACGATAAAATTGAATTGGTTGTAAATGAAAGAGGTCACATAGGTCATAAGTCAAGCCATATATAACCTTCATAATAAGTGACCCCTGTGCACAATACATTTCCTAGAATAAAAATAACAATGTATAAAAATAATTTATCAACAATACTTATACATAAAAGTTTGCCTAGAATTTTCCTTTCACGAGAAAATAGAATGGAGAAGAACCAGAATATCAATACAAGATAACTTAAGGGGTTGATACCAAATAATTACATTGATAGATAGTATATATATATATATATATATATATATATATATATATATATATATATATATATATATATATATATATATATATATATACCACAGATATATAGTAATTCAAAACTAAGAGAGATACATAAGGATAGTAAAATGTACTTAGAGTTTTCTCTTTTCATCGAATACTGTAACAAACAAACACATACACAAGAGCAAAAATCAATTTCCTTTATTCATAGTTCATTTCATCCTTTCCACCAACACAACAATGCCCATATACGCAAGCAACATCTCTATCAAGATAAAAACTAAATGATTCATACTTCTCCCTTTCTTTTCCTCCCTCTCTTCTTCTTCTTTCTCTTGTCGTCCGTTAGTCCCTTTGGCTTTGGACCCCTCTTCCGATGAATAACAACCTGATTGGGAGACAATGGAAAGGGTTGGGAAAGGGACAAGCCATGCACAACAGCTACAGTGTAAATTGTCTCTCAGAAAGGGGACTTAAAAGAACAGCCACACAACATTTATGAATTGAGTGCAAAAATTTGGAGAGGGGATGAATGCACTTTGCAAGATTTCATGCAGCCGACTAAAAGGCTCGCATTGGAAGAAAAAGACTGATTTAAATTAAATTATAATCACTTAGCAGGGCTTCAACTAAACAAACATTGGTCCAATTGATGAATTAATGAAATTTGGGAAGACTATGCAAGACACTTTTCGATGTGATTTATTCATATCGACAGTTACAAGTGACACTCAAAGAGAAATCTTGTAACATAATTTTTCAGGCAAGAAAAAGCATATTGGGAGGAATCGAATTCTTTTCACTCAAATTTTATATTTTATTTAGAAATTAAAGGAATGCATAACTAAAACAGAATTTTTTATTTTATTCAAACTGCTAACATCAAAGCCTTGCTAACTCAGTAACTAAGAGAATTATGAACAAGAAAAATAAGAGTAAAAAGCTTACCTTTGAGCATTGTGGGCCTCTTATACCTATAAAGCTTTACAATTACAACTATGAACTGGAAGATTACCAACTTTGACTATACCTATAAAATATGGCGTTTTAACACTGGCTTACTGTTATTAGATACTGATACCACTGAATTCATTCTACTAAAGCCACGGATGAGCAGAATATTTTTATTTTGGTCAATTAAATTTGTTTATAGAGTCTAGATTCACACGAGAAATTGAAGGTTGCAAAGAACCAATATTCTCCAATATTCCAGGGCTCTTTCTGAGACAACTTTACTCTGCCTGAGGATTACCATAGATAGTTTAAGAAGTACAAGAGTTATCTTTTCTTTTGCTAACATAAAAAATATATTAACACGCTATATGCTCTACATGTCACCCATAGACTATAAAAGAGATTATGCAGCTCTATAGAGTACAATAACACAACTGTAAAGAATAAGTTCTCAACTTTTCCTGCCTTGAAAAGGTTTCAAAGACAATGTTTTCACTACATATCCCTTTTTTCAACATTTGAACTCATTTGAATTCTTCAAATGAGTTGAACTAGGCAAACAGTCCCAGTCAGATGAAGAAATTTCTTGCTCAGAAAGAACGAACTTGGGTTTTGTCATGTTTGTGAAAGGGCATTTTACTAAAAAAGAATCTAACTACATGTACATCTGAATCCTTTAATATGAAAACTATGGAAATACTGGGAAAATGATGGAATTCAACAGTGTCCCAGGGTAAGACGCATCAAATCATATATTTCAACAAATAGAAATTTGATGAGAAGACTGCCAAGACCCAATAAGGAATTATCAATAGAAAACAAGAGAAAAACAGAGACTAGTGTGAAATGTGTGATACCTAACTTTCATGACTTCAAGAAACTACATATCAATTAGAACATTTGGAGAAAAGTTAATTATTCACTTATATTTAGATAAACAAAGAGATTTGCGTAATGCTTTTACAGATATACCCTATGATGCAAACTAATGTAGGTTTTGTCAATGTGCTCCAAATACAGTAGGATCGATTACTACGAATTTCAAACTGTTAGGCAAAATAGCTTCTCATTGAGATGATCATACATATTTAGATTACCTTTCATAAAAAACATACATAGCATTTAATTTCAAAATGTAAATACAATCTAAAATAAAATCAAGAAAAATTTCATTGCCTAGATAGAAAATTATTCCTTCAGTCAAAATTCTAATCCTTAAAAAACTCATTGATGTTCTTAGAAAAATGAGAAACTACATACGAGAGCTTCCAAGATAAACTATATCATTTCATAAGAGGAATAAGTAATATTCCTAAAAAAATATAGCTTATTACTAATTGAAATGGATAGCCTTTCAGCTGCTTCATTAAATTCTGTTTACTTCTCTGCTAACCTTTCAGAAGTAGTATGGTTGACACCTTCTGAAAGGCTGATTCCTAAATGAATCTCAAATACATCAAGAAAATGCCAAGCAGAGTCCTGGAGGTATTCCATAATTAAAAATTCATAGAGAAAAGTTAGGTAAGGATGAGAGGAGGAAATTATAACCTACAAATATGGGCTGGATTAGTAAAAGTTAACCATTCTGAGATGCATTTACGACACTAACACCTAGTTCTAAAATATATGAACTGGCTTTGATCTCCAGAAAAATTTGTTAACCTCGACAAATGTCGATCAAAGCTCTCAAATACTTCCTTCCTTAAAATCGTTCACTCGGAATTGATTTAAAGTCAAAGAGATTCGGGAAAATTTGGATATTTATAGAATCGTTTCCTCCCTATTTTGGTTTAAAGAATTATGTAAGACAGAGAGTATCCAGACAACTGAGTGGCAAAAGTTGCTCACGGGAATAGCTGCTTGCCAAAACAAACATTTGATTTTTCCTGTAACTTTTGTGCAGCTGTAATTTTGGACTATTGAGTACACACCTCCTCCTCGGATTCATCATCGTCATCATCATCGTATAGCTCCTCCTCCACTTCCTCACGCTTTTTTCTTCTCTTTTGCTCCTCTTTGAGTCTCAGCAGAGCTGCTTCTTCCAGTTTCCTGCGCTCAGCCTCCTCCTTCAGCTTCAGCTGCGCTATTCGTCTCGATTGTCTGACAGGATTGGCTGAAGAGGATGTTGATGGGGAATCGAGGCCACCATCCTCCACAGGGCTACCAAAATCTCCATCTGACCCTGCACGAGATGGTGTGAGGGAATTGCAGGGAGGTGACTCCTCTCTTTTCAATAGACTTTGAATCTCTGTAGATTTACGGCCTGCAACAAAGCAAAAGAAAGAAATAACTAGAGATATAATTTGCTAGCTACAATAAGATTAACTATATAACAAGAATAATTTATCAAAACTTAAAGAGTCCACTATTGTAAATGATATTTCAGGCATGATTTAAGAATACAAAAGTGGAGATTCATAACAGGCGAGTAGCCATGTAGTTATCCCAAGAGAAGTCTGTTTTCAGAAACTGGTATAGGCTTCGAATGTCCACTGACCCAACAGTCACAGGATCATTGTAATTTTATTATTATTAATTACAATGAATAAATGAATTTTATGAACAATTGAACACAAAGATTGCTGAAAATCAGCTCTCTTCATCATTTGAAGACGAGAATATATTTATCTAAATACATTTTTCTATAATTTTAAGACAAGTAGATCGGTAGACATTCCAAGCCCCTGCCGTTCTAAGAGAAGAGACCTGTACTGACCATGAGGCAACTAATAACTATGGATTTAGGGGTTCTTTAACTCAGAATTTAAACTCATTTGCATTTACATTCCTACTATATTTCACAAAAATTAATATAAATAACTTATTGAATGAAAAAAAAATGAAAACAAACCTCTTCCTCTACCTCTTCCTCTGACCACAGGGATGCTTCTCTCTCTATCTAGGCGTGGTCGTCCTCTCATACCGGATCCCCTACCTCCCCTCCCTCTACGCATCCAACGCCCCCCACGCCCACGACGACCCCTGCGCCCTCCTCTGCCTCTCCCACGCCCTGAGCTCACGGGCCTTGAAAACACCTCCTCCTCTTCATCTTCAAAAATGCACAACTCATCTCTTCCGTCACTGTCGTCTTCCTCTTCAGACTTGTGCAGTACTTCCTCCGCTGCCTTTTTGCTCGCTTTTATCTGATTCATCAAACTGGCAACAGTCGCTGGTGCAGCCACTTTGATTTTGGTCAGCTCTTCCTCCGTGTCATCCATCTTAAATTCCAAAATAGATATCTCTTTCTTTTTTTCAACTTCTTTCGTCTTCTCTTCAACCTCATCCCCTCTTTTATCTACTATGCTTTCTTTCTCATCTCTGTCAATATCATCTAATGAAGCCTTTCTCCTATGTTGATTATCTTCACCATTTTCATTTTCTCTCTCTTCCTTCTGCAACTCTTCTTCTGCACATTCTTCTGGCTCAACACTTGGAATATCTTCTTTGGATGGAGAGCAGCTCAGGGGAGACATTATCGGACTTCCTCCTCTGCTAAGGTCGCATTCTGATGAGTCACTTTCCTCTTTTACTTCTGCTGATTCTTTGGCAGGTTCTTTCACTTTCTCCTTTTCTTTTGATGATGGCATTGACTCATCCTTTGGTGCTTTCGATTCAATGCTATCAGGGCAGGGCTCTTTCACCTGCTTAAGTTCATCCTCTGACTTACTGATTTCTGAAACCACAGGACTTCTGTCTTTCCTGACACCTACGTCACAAATAATAGGAGGTTCGTCAACTTGAGACTCTTCTTTTACACTTCCCTTTGTCTTTGCTGATGCAATAACACTGACTCCTTCACTTTCTCCTACTTTTTGAGTTACAGGCATCTTCCCATGCATCTCCACCTCAGCCTTACTTATTTCCTCTGTTACCATTGGGATTTCTTTCTTCTCTTCAACTTCAGCACATTTTTCTTTCTCTTTTACAATAGTTTGCAAATTTTGCGTAGTTGCAATCACTTTTGATGGGATGCCAATTTCATCAGATTTGGGGATACTTTTTTCCTCAGCTGTCATAATTGTATCAATGCTATGAGAACTTTCTGGTGCCTTAATCTCTTTGGGAGATATATCCAAATTTTTAGATTTCAATTCCTTACTCTTCTTCTCAGACCTCTTCACCTCCTTTTCTGTGGACAATATTACTTCTTTTTCTTTAGACAATATTACTTCTTTTTCTTTAGACAATATTACTTCTTTTTCTTTAGACAATATCACCTCCTTTTCTGATGACAATACTACTCCCTTTTCTTCTTTCAAAGGTTTCAATTCTTCATATTTCCCTTCAAAAGTGTTAGTTTTGATTTCCTTGGGTTCTTTTTCCGCAGGTTTTATAATTCTGGGTTGTGAAACCTCTTCAACAGATGATATAACTGCTGAAGATTCTGCAACTTTTAATCTCTCACTGGCAAATCCAATTTTGCTTAATTCTAAAGGTATTGTCTCCATAACATCAACTTTTTCCTTTGATGTAATTTTCTCAGATTTTTCTCTTTTAGCTTCAGCACATTTAGGTTCCAAGATCTTGCTAGCTCTATTCTCCGCAAATATATTCTCTTCCACTTTTTCTAACTTATCATCCATTTTCATATGCTCATCCTTTGATGACTTTTCCGACTGAGAATTGGAATGATCAGTTTCTTTCTCAGCAGCCTGAGCGATCTCAATATTTTCCAATGATTTTGAATCTACCTTAACATTTTCTGAATGTTTACATTCTATCTTTTTTTCCTCTATCGCAGAAACTACATCATCTATTCTATTTTCCTTTGAGATTACTGACTTTAACTCTTCTTTTTCAGAGGATTTCACCACAGTTAGATGACTATTTTCATCAGATTTATCTTCCTTTAAGTCACAGGAATGACTAGTCTCCTTGGAATCAAGGCCTTCTGCAACTTCCAAAACTTTCTCGTCCTTATTTTTGCTTTCTTCAATGAGATGCTCAGTTCCAAGAATATCTGCCTCTTTTGCTTCTTTGTGCATTTCAAGTTTTTCTTTTGATACTGCATCACCAGCTTTTCCTTCTTTTATTTCCATAGATTTGTCAATCTTAGAAACTGATGTACTGGACTCCATCTCTTTGACCACTTTCTCCTCCTTAATTGTTTTGATTTCCTTATCTGAATCAAGCTGATTACCTTTGTCCTCAACAACTACAGTCTCTGATGGCCTTCCTGCACTTTTAGGCGTTTGTTCAGTCTCAACATCCCCCCTTTCAATAACTTTGGCATCAACTTCTTCAAAAGGTTTGCTTTTTAAATCAATTTCTAAGCAATGGGCTTTTTCTTCAAATTCTACTTTACTGGGTAGCAACTGACTTTCTGTAGTAACTTCTGCGACTTTGGCAGAAACTGCAACTTTCACAGATGGAAGAGTTACTGCGGATGACAGACTTTTTGAAAGAAGAGCAGCATTTGATTCTGTGATGTCAGAAATAGTAGCATCAGGTACTGAACTTTCTGAAGATCCAAATTTTTTTACTTCTGCAGATACTGTTTCACACATCATTTCCTTTGTGATATCCATAACTACACCAGTCAAGGGAGGTTTTTCAGCCTTCTTTGCTTTTGTATCACCTTCCATGTCCTTTTCTTTTTTCAAAGGTGACGAAGAAAGTGGTACTCTAGATGTGACTTTGGTCACAGCTGGGGTCATTTTTACTTCATCCTTCACCTCACTTACTTTAGAATCATTACCTAAACAGTTAATTACTGAAGTCTCAACTGCAGGTAAGCATGCTGCAGGTTCAGCCTTCTGGTTTGCCAAATTCCTTCTACCCTCTGCTTTCCCAAGTTTTCCTAACATAATACCCATAGTGATGCTTTCAACAGACTTTCTTCTTCCCTTATTAGATGCTGCACTGCTATCAATGATAGTTCTTCTGTCAACCTTGGCCTCAGGAGAAATCTTCCCACTACTCTTTAGATTTAGCCCAAGAGATGATGAATTGCTCAGGGATTTTGACATTTTGGATTGGTCCACTCCATGCACAGTTTCTCTAACATTAGTCTCCAAATTGGAGGGTGATAAGTCTATTTCAGCACTTTTACTAAGATCAGTAGCACTTGACTCTGATTCCACTTTCTTTGAATTCTCCATCACTGACACAGATGGCTTACGCACAAGGTTTTTAGGGAAACTGCCGGATGACTTCTCATACCCTTCGCTTAACATATCAGCAACACCAAACTTCACTTTTCCCACCATATGTATGTCACTAGCTGGACGGAATGAAGGAGAGGTTGACATGTGAGGACCTTCTGATCCTTTGGTCGTTTCACTTGGGGAAGGGCTCTTTGGAGGAGATACATGGGGCACAGCCAAGTTCTTTGGCATATTGTCATCACATGGAATGAATGGGCCATGAATGACAGAAGATGCATGGGCTGGGGTCGGTTGTCTTGAGGGAGGTGAATGTGATGTTCCGCAGCTTAGATTGGTGGGCATATCTCCAGAAGATGGAACCATCCTGGATGCTCCAAAAGTATGCGCAGCAGAGGGAATAGGAGACGAGTGGGCTGAGGGAGGGACTGCTGATCCATAAGACTGAGGGCCAAACATCATGTGGACAGGAGCAGAAGATGGAACGACCCTTTCCGTTGGTGTTGGAGCGCAAATAGTTTCAATACTCCAAAGTTTTGGTGGTGTTGTTTGACCAGTTTTCTTTGGAGGCATGGAACCCGGCGATGTTAAATTCATTGGTGTCATATCTCCCAAGGAAGAAGATTGCAGATGTGGGTCTAAGTTGATTCTAAGAGGGGCTTCTGAGGGAGATTTCATAGATAAATCTTGGGAGGACGATTTCTGCATGTGATGCTTATCTTTCATTAAATTATGTTCTGTTTTACCATCAAAGGAGGCCAAACTCTTTGCAATTAATGGGTCGTGAAAACTCCTTGCCGATAGATCTGAAGCACAACTTTCTGATGGCCTTGTAATAAGATTTTCTGGAGATTCAGACATGGAATATCCACCTGAAGTGGAAGTCCCACTTAATCCTGTCACTCTCCCTCCAGAGAGTTTCTCCACTATCTTCTCAAGAGGATTGGTCCCATGGAAAGCCACAGTTGGCTTCATTGACCTAGCGGAAACACTTTTCTGAGAAAAATCTTCAACATCATGCACTCTTTTGTCTTGGATACCCTCTTTAACTTGAGAATAAGCTTCAGTATGTCCAGACATTTTTAAAATTGCGCTTTCCAATGATTTCCGTCCGATCTCTGGAACTTTCAGCACCTTGTGTGCAGGGGGGCATATCACACTTTCATGGATGTCCTTGCCGAGGCTTGGTATTTTGAGCTCAGACTTCTTATCTGATGCCCCAATAGATAATTTCTGAATTGCCTTGGGTGAGAGTTGAATGGGTACATGCTGAGATGCTGGGATTTCACACAAGCTCGGTGATGGTGATTTTGTAGAATAAACATTAGGTAAGAATGACTCTGACTTTCTTTCCCCCATCTGGAGTTTTGATACTTCCTCACTTTCTTGATATAAATTTTTTTCACTCAGATTTTCTGCCTGGGCTTTATCAACCTCAGACCTGGATCTGCTGGGAGAGTCAACAATTATCGTGGGTAAAATTTTGTGAGGTCTTCCCCAGGTATCAAAACGCTTCTCTGGAAGTTCTCCAACATCTCTGATTTTTTCTACTGAAGCAGGATACTTCCCTTCTGCATGAATGGACTTTTTCAAATGGTGAACACTCTCTGTATCCTTTCGGCCTTCATATGAAGAGGAAACTGCTATTTTATTCTCATGCAACCTCAAACTATCTCCCCCATCTTTAGGCTTAACTTTAATGGATTCAGTTTCAGACTTTGAATAAGTTGTCAAAGCTTTGTCATCATGAGATGAAAATGGTAAGGGAGATGTTCTTTTAGTTACCTTTGATTTCTGAGCACAAGAGATGTCTACCAATGAGTCACTTCTGTACATTTCTTTTGAATCAGGCTCTTGCAAAGGTATATTGCTTTGAAGAGATGAAACCTTGGTTGAAGAAACAGTAGAGGTGTGCACTATAGCAGGCATAGGTGCAGAGAAAGAGTCTGAAATTTTAGGAACAGAGAATATAGATTTGAATTCAGAGTGTTCAAAGGAAGGTTTCATCTTTTCACTGGCTGGTGGAGGAAGAGGCTCCAGAGATAGATCAGTTTTTGGATTATTATCTAATCCTTTTGCTTCACCTCCTCCTTTGCTTGATGATGGAACAAATCGGGTCTCTTCTCTCTTCTCATATTTGCTAGAGTGATCTTTGGGATTCACAGCTTTGTGTTTACTTCTGATTAATTTCTCTTCTTCTGCCAAGGACTTACTAGAAATAGCTTCTTCATCAACATAAATAGAACCTTTACTTTTACCAGGTACAACAGGAAAAGTCTTTAGAGAAGAAGTTTCTGCAATTTTTGTATCGTAAGACTTAACAGAAGATGACAGATTGATTTCTTTGTCTTGACTTATACTAAAATCTTTCAAACATTCAGGACGAGGTGATTCATCACCAGTTTTTGCAATGGAAGGTACATGTTTGGCTCCTCTACTAATCACTGCTTCACTACAAGAGTCTTTTACATCTTTCTGCAGCATCCCCATGCCTTTCTTGTTCACAAAGAGAGGTTTCTCCAGCAATTCTTCCTGTTCATTTGCCTTAGCAGCAACTAGTTTCTCCATCAAATTTAATGCATCTGTTTTATGAGAAGTCTTGGTCAAATCTGAATTACTATCTGACAGCTGAGGCTGTGCTATTGAATCACAAATGGTCGGTTCACTTCTTGTGGAACTGGGCGCTTTTTTATCAGCTGATCCTATATCTTTTACTTCATAACTTTTCCCAATGGATGAATCTTTGCTTTCCAACAAAGGGCTTTTTACCACTACATTCAATACCGCAGGAAACCTGGGTTCTGAGTATTTTATGTTTTTAAAGGTCATATCCACACTTCCTATTTGCTCACTGGATGAAGTTTCAAAGCTGTCAACTGGCTTACTATCCTTACAAATGGATTCATCATCTCTATTCAATGATACTTTGGGCAAATTGTCTACCTTAGATAAAATTTTTGATTCTGCAGTTGATTTACAGCTATCTTTAAACATCTCAGTAGCTGAGGTAGAATGACCTGACCTCTTCTCGGCCAATTGAGAATCTTTAGACAAATTAGGAGCTTTTGATGATGTATGTGGATTTTGAAGAATATTGGCATCTTCAGGCTTTGAAGCTTGACCATCAACATGTGACAAACTCTTCAATGGATCTCTTGACTCATTATTTGTACTGGGAAGATCTTTTTCTAGTTCTATCTTTTCTTTCAATTCTGGTTTACTGGAATGATAAGTTGGTTTACTTGGTTCAATGATGTCTTTCAATAAAGAATCCTTAATGGAGTCAGAAAGTAAGCCTTTACTTGAATGTGAAACCCCTGATTTTTGGACATCAAAAGTAGAAGATTTGTCACAAGGTTGATCCATTCCTTCTTTGCTTTTTATCAGCTGAGTTTGCTCATCTTTTGAAACATTCCTTCCTGTATTTTCAGATTTTACAATTATTTCCCTTACATCGGGTTTAAAGGAAACCTTTTCAGTCAAATTGCTTTTCTCAATATTTTTTGAGCCTCCATAACCTAAATCCAATGCCTTTTTAGACGTTTCCATATCATCCGCTGAAACTTGAGACTTGCCAGAACTACTATCTTTATTTGTTTGTTTCATAAGCTCTGGTGTAACTGCTGTACATTTTATTTCAGAGGAATTTTCATCTTTCTTCTCAGATGTTTGCAAATTTTCATTTTCAGGAGAACTCAATTTTATATCTTCCTTATTAATTAAAACATCCTTAGAATTTTTGGATTCCTGTAAATGTGCCTTCTCAGGAGAACCAGCCTCCAACTTGGTTTTTACAGCCGTGTGTGGAACAACTTCTAACTTTGAGGCCTCTCTACTGATTGAAGAAGTATTGGATTTTGCAGATGTTGAAACAGAACTTAACAAAGAAGCTTCAATAATAGGTTTAGAAGCTGAGTGGCCAGTACTGGATACTGATTGAGAGGAAGAATCTTTCAAGCTGTCCGTAGGCTTGGAACTTTGTGCACAGGTGGACCCTACATCAGATTTCAATGACTTACTACCATCTTTAACCCCTATTGAATGGCCCAGAGGTCTTTTGGAGGCAGATGCTGACTCTTCGGTAGATGAGTCACCAAGTACAACTGAAGGCTTGGTTAAATGTGGAGCAGCAGCTACCATTGAACATTCTTTACTGAAAATAGAGGAAATATTCTGTTTAGAATCTGGCATTGGTGAAATAGTTACTTCTCTTGAACATTCTACTGGCTTTTCAACAGTTTTTTCTTTCAATTTTTCCCCATCTTTCTCGTGTACATTCAACTTATTTTCAGGAGACAGTTCACATTTCATCTTGTCTACTTCAGTGATTTTTGGGGAATCTAAAATATCTTTCTGAAACACAATTTTTGGTTCAGATTTGCTCTCTTTTTCAGATATTTTCCCAGAAGTCATCTCGTCTGATTTAAACAACTCGGATGACTTTGATGATGGACTTTTGTCGACTGATGATGTATTCCCAACACCAGTTTCTAGTTTGTTACTGGGGGCCAAATTTAGTTCACTAGCATCCCTAGGAGTAAGGCCAAAGGGTGTTCTGTGTTTCTCTGAGTCAAATTCTTCTTCTGCTTCTTTCCTTTCCTTTCCTTCCTTGTCAACAATGTCTGATGAGCTAGACTTTGATAGATTAGCATCCAAGTTAGAGGATTCCATTGACTTCTCTTTGCTATCATCAACTGGAATGGATGAAGTGACCATATCAGTTTTACTGTGGGTGGCAGACACTAATTCAGGCTTTCTTCTTTCCATGCTATCCCAACGTCTTGACATGGATGAGGTCTTTTTAGGAGCATCTTTGGGCGAGATAATAGAATCACATACAACCTTCCCGGTGTGAGACGGTGATTTTGTTTTGTCAGGAACAATCTTTGACTCATGAAAAGACTCATTGCTTCTGCTAGAATCATCTGAGTTATCTTTCACTACATCAACTAGGTTCTCTGAAACAGGCCTTAGGGAGGACAAAGATGATGATGGACTACTTTTATCTTCAACTTCTTTCCTCTCTTCTGAAAGGACTGAACTCGAAGGGTTTCCATCCTTCCCCTCTTCTTTTTCCTCTTCCTCACCTTCTTTTCGAGTATTTCCAGCATCGCACTCTTTTCCCAAACCAACACCTGTAACATACATCACCGGTTCTTCAACCGCTTCACTTACTTCGACGTCTGCACTTTCTGCAGAAGGCTTGCTTACACCCTCGTCAACATTTGCATCCTCTGATCGCACTTTTTTAGAAGATTCCTCACTGTTGCTCTGTTCTGATGCTCTTTTCACACCCCTTCCACTCGTATATGCAGCCACTTCTTTGATCACACCCGATGATATATTTTTGTCCAGAGTCTTTATTACAGCAACATTGTTGTCCTTCAAAACTGTGACCTCTTCGTCTTCAGCTTGTTTTCTAACAGAGTCCGATTCAGGAACTTCATCAACTTCTTTTGTACTCTCACCACTTAAAGTGTCCATATTCACCGAGTCACTTTGCCCCTGAGAATGAATCGCCTTCTGCACTTCACTTGCATTCACTTCCTTAATCACTCCCACAGATTTTACATTCAAACTCTCTTCAGCATCACTCTTTGAAACAAGTCCATCACTTTTTCCCAAATTTCCTTCATTTTCATCTTTTGGCTCTAAAAGGCTTACTCTCTTGGTCTCTTTCATTTCCACAGCATCCCTGCTCCCTGGAACGGATTGCTGAAGCTTCTCTGCAGCATCTTCATTCTTCACTTTGTTTACGCAAACCAATTTGATGACCTGTGCCCTCTGGACAACTACTTTGCTGGGTGGCTCCTCCTGCGAGTCATCACTGTTGATTCCATTCATCTTTTCCATGTCTTCCTCCAGCTTAACTTGTCCAGTATCTGTGACTGGTTTCTCATTTGAAACTTCATCTGCTTCTGGCTCTGCTGAATCCAAGTCCTCTTCATCTTCTTCTCTGTCCTCGTTCATTTTGGACAGTTCGTTGGAGGAAAGCTGCGCTAACAGCTGAATCAGACTCTCACGGTCCCTGTAAAAGGTGTGACAGGAGGTATAAACATCAAAACTCTCAAAATACAGCATCACACAATCTGATAATATTATCATTAATTATGTTACTTCGTAAATATCTAAAAATATGATGATGAGGAAGAGAATTATAAGTTGTTCACACCTAAACAAGATAAAAGAAAATGGTCAATTAAAGGATCATTTGATAACACGAAACTCCATTATACTTTAAATTGTAACTGATACTCTTTTCCAAAAGGTTTGAACTATTTTTCTGATAGCACACCTGCTTTGGCAGAGAAAATATCTCCATAACACTGTATTTCTTAAAATCATTTATTAATCCTAGATTTCTCCAAAACCTATCAAATACCATTATAGTAATTATAGTGTATAAGAACCATTGATATACTTGTGGAATTTTATAAATGGCAAATCTTAAGCAATGAAGGATAAAAGAAGGATATTTTAAAATTTTTGACATCAATTTGAATCGTTTACTTGCAAAATATTTCTTATGAGGTAGTAATGAGATTATGAAAACACAAGATTCAAGTTCTAAATGTAGGCTCGATTTGACATTTTGCTCAAAGTATGACTGGTATTTTTTATAATAGCTGTTAACAGACAATAAAATCACATTAAGCATATTGACCTCTTAGTGCTATCCTTCTTCCTGGGGTACTGGCAAGAAATGCAAAGAGCATTTTAATAAAATGTCGCAACTAGGAAAAAAAACAAAATATAAAGCTATTTTTTACATATCTATATGCATTTTTTATTAATGATATTAAACTGGTTAATAATGATAAATATAATAATGATAATCGGCGGGCAAACATATCGGCCCACTGAACTTTTCAGCCGAGTGGCAAAAGCCGATGTATGCCACACTAAAACGGTTAATACCCATTATGATCATAACTTTCTACCACATAGATCCACTATATACTTTTCATCAGAATATTGTGCTAACAAGTGTATAACAGGTTTTGTAAAAATTAGAAGTTGTGGATATCAATGCAGAAGTAATAAATTGGATGCAAGACGTTCTCACTGACAGAGAATAAGTAGTACTTGATATTAATTGGTACTTGGTATTAGTTTAAACTAGAATAAGGTGACTTCAGGCATCCCACAGGGTAGTGTAATCAGGCTGTAACTATTTTTTGTACATACATGGTCTTTGTATTTTGTATATCTATGAACTTAGTAATCACATTGATAGTAATGTTAGAATACTTGGAGACAGCACAGTGAAATAGGGAGTTTAGAGGATAGATTAACCTTGTTGAACTACTTAGATAGAATAATAAATTAGACTTGGCAATTAGAGGTAAATGTAGACAAGTGTTCAGTAGTTATCTTCTTCAAAAGCAAATCTACAACAAATGATTATTTGTACAGCCTCTATGGGGTTAACTTAATGACAGTAGAATCAGTGAATAGTTTATCATGGAGTAACTACATCCGTAATATTTGTGTTAAAGCACTTAAAAAACAGCTTTCTTAAGAGAATAGTTGGTAGGAGCAAAGAAGAAATTTGCAAGGGATGTTACTAAGCATTATTTAGGCCTCACCTTGAGTATGCATGCAGTTGTCGACAAATGTCATATTTGGAACTTAAAAAATGTATAATGAGAAGCGATACCCTTAGTAAAGAATTACTACAATAAAGCAGTTACTCAAATCATTCAGGGCACAGGATGGGTATCTTTAAAAGTTAGAAGAATAATACAACGTATAAATAAACTAAAATGCATTCGGAGGAAGTATGTTCTCAGAAGATTTAACTGATATAATGCGACCTCCTTCTTACATGGGTCATTCTGATACTGAGAAGAAGATAAAAAATCTGATGTGGCCAGCACATGACTTTCTCCATATATAAGATGTAAATACTTATCTACGACAGTAATTTAGAACTCTATATTCCATCTAAACTTGGAAGATGAGTGATTAATTTATATATTATTATCTTTTACCTCACAAACAATATAAATAATGTTTTTTGGGACATGATCGATGAAAAACAATGAAATTGGCCTTTCGCCCACGGAGCCCAGAGCGCCCACAACGTACATAATCAGCAACTTCCGGTTTATCAGTATTTCACGAATAACTCCTAATCAACCGGTGATACAAAAATATGTTAAATACAAAAGTTATAGTAAATTACATTATCTAAAACTTTTATAAGTAATACAATATACGTATATATCATATTTATGGAGATATTCTGAAAACCGGAAATGATCTTTAATGGATGAAGCTCGACTTCCGGTACACCGATTTACTCCATAAACTAATCAACTCTGACAGCACACATCACAAACCTATACATGAAGTTTGGTATTGATACGATCACTAGTTTTCACGTTAGAGCACCCACTAGCACACACACACATACAGACACACACACACACACACAGACATCATTCCGAAAATGGTTAAAACGTGTTCTAGGGACCCCAAAACATGTATTTCCGTTGAAATCTCGAAGTCGAATTTTTTCATGAAAACAATACTTTCTCTATACTTCGTATATGGAGAAAGTAAAAAAGGGAAATAGATGCCTGAACAAATCATTTCAAGAATTCAATTTATCCAAAAATGTTACACAAAAGCAATAGATTAGAAAAATAGAGTCGTGATGTCACTGCCACACGTCAAAGGGAGTTTTTGCAGGGACCTTATGTAGACAACAGATCTAAGAAGAAGTATAAACGATGCACAGCATCTTCAACAGCTATAAGTAAATCTGAAATACTGACAAAATTCAAGCAGATGCACACCACGTGAATATCTACACTACATACCTGATGCATCACTCTCAGCTCCGAAAACAAATATATCGCATTAAAATGTTTAATTAGGTACAACAATCATTACTTTGTATTATAAATAGCTCACTTTGCAACCAATTCCCAGGTTTCATCATCCAGGTCCTCTCTGTAAACCCTCAAGTAAACTTGAGGGAGAGGCCCTCGGAGCACATCAGCTATTGTTGGTTTGGAAATGGAGCCTAATGATGAAGCGTTAGAAGGAGGTGGTAATGGAGAAGCAGCAGCCGATTCTTCTTTCAACAGATCTTGAGGACTGGGCTCTACTTGGTTCTCTTCTGGGCGTGGGGATGGTGCAATAAGTGCAGTTGCTACTGAGGAGGGGAAGAATTGGTACCAATACGTATGTCCTTGTTTATCTCTACCAAGAGGTTGTGTTCTCAGCTCCCCTCCAGACAGCTTGTTAACCTCCGCTTTGAAACGAGCATTTAAATCAAACTGCATCTCAAGTAACATCTGCAAAAAGTATAAATGGTACATGCTAGTTTCAAATACATTTTAAATTTTCAATGTCACTGCAAAATACTAAAAAAATGATTTAAATATGCTAACTAGAATGATTTATAGTAGGTAAACAGTGATAGATTTAATAATTAGCTTAGAAACTGGTAAACCTGTTAGATTTGATTCACTTCAAACAAAAAAGGGTTCAAAATTCACTTTAATTTTCATTAAAGATTTAAGATTTATTTATTTTAGTGTTGAAATGCAAGTCTGTAAAGTGCAATAACAAGTTATCTATGATTCAAATTTACTTGAGGCATTAATTTATGCTACTTTCATGAAAACAATATCAAAGCATTCACAGTTACCATATAATAAAAGTTCATGCAAAAAATAACTATAATTATCAGAAAATGTGATTTGAGCTCTAAGTATAATTTAGTAAGATTACATAGAATTGCATAAGATTGCCAAACTGTATGTAGAAAAATTGAAGGTAGAGCTATTCATGAACAATAAATGAAGATTAAATAGGAAATAATAAAAACTAGGAATCAAATATTTACTGAAGGAGGAATTGATGAAACGCATGCACTGATTATAGAGCGATTAAAGAAGGACTTCACTGCATTGTTTCCATCTGTTTGCCGGTGGAATTTTATTGTGAAATATTTAAAAATTGCAAGAAGAAAATGGCCCAATTAAAATTCTCAATTTTGTTTACAAAATACATGAGTGAAGTATATATACATCAACTTACTTTGAGTGTTCGTAGCTTAACAGCAAGGCGGGCTTTCTTGTACCCGAATCTTTCAATTTCCCATCCATCTTGACTGGAGTACGTGTGGCAAAATTTCACGAGGGCCCTCTCCCAACGCTCATTTGAAACACTTTTTCTGGCCTTGCGTAGCAGTTTGACGTGAAGGTCTACTAATGGCTGAGGTACTGTATGAATAAAATATTCAGCTCATTATTATCAGGAGCAATTGCAATCAAGAACAATGACAAGAGAGCAAATTATTTCTAAAACAGTACAAAGATATTACTATCCATACAATCCTCCAGACAACTATATTTAGCACCTCTTTGAAAGAAATGCTAAAAGAATAAAATTAACAGTTCCTTTGAATAATCTCATAAGCTTTATTCAGGTTTAAAATCTCCAATGGCTGTCTTTGTTCCTCACCCCCTTCACCAGTATTCGGAGAAAGGATCACCACTCTTTTAAGAACACCCAATTTCAATAGTGATGCTATCTTTATTGCTCCTGAAAAAGTTAGCATTGCTTATTGAAATGTACAGTCCTGGCCAAAATTAATGCAGCAACGGCCGTAAGAATCGCTAGGGAGGTGCTGCGTTAATTTTGGCCAGGAGTGTACATTGAATGTTCTTTAAACAATGGCAATCCTCTCTGTTTTCTCCCAATACTGGTGAAGGAGCATGGACAAAGACAGCTATTTTGAACCTCTAATTCGTTAACACCCATGTTCCAATTATTTTTTCTTTACAATCTAAAAAGCAAAAAAAAAATGAAATTCAATTTAAAGACTGATAATTCAAAATGAAAACACCATACTATCAGTATTTTTTTGCATATCGGTCTTTAAAAATTAATCCATTCAACTTTTAAAACAATTCTAATAAAGAAAAAAAATACAAAAAGGCATGTGTCAATTAATTTGAATAATTTAAAGAAATAAAAAGTAATTTAAGCTTGTCTAGATTTAACTTAAGATAACAATGTAAGTTTAGAATAATAATGTCGTGATCAGAGGCATACATATCTCAACATAGTGAAGGCCTAATTAATAAAAAAATACAAATAATTCGCAGAAGACTTCATAAATAATAATGCAAGGACATTTTGATAAAAATATTAGAAACATAATGAAGATGCGTTATCATTAACAAATATCGAAATGAAATCTATCTCAAAATAACTTAATGTAGAGAATTTACTATAGGAGGAGGAGGTTACATGAAACATAGAGGAAGACGAGATGGGTGGACCTGCTCTTGAAGGAATTGAGAAGTGGTGAGAAAATGAATAGTGGATAAGGAAGCTCTCACGAGGAAAAAAAATGTGATACTAGGATTTGAAATGCACAGTAAAGAACAGACTGGTAAAATCTGTACTAAGTGGTAATTCATGGGTGGATCACAGAGGTGCGGTAGAGACAGTAATATTTATTCTGATGTAGAAGAATATTTTGAGATTAAAGAACTCGGTTGAGGTTGGTTGGATGTATGCCGAATTATTAATCTATTAATTTATAAGTTCTATATTAACAAATATTAGAATTCTCGGTAGGCTTCAGAATCAAGGGGGAATTGTTTCCTCCAAACATGCTGTCTAGAGAAAGAATAACACAGAATTAAGTCAAACTTTGTAGTGATTATGAACATTAAACAGCTGCATGAAAGATATATTTTGATTATGGTGAGATTATCTTCAATTAATAAAATTTATCGATAGAGATATTAGATGAGTGTGCCAAAAGCCAACTGATTTTCATAGATGAGAGTATCTAGGGATCTAAAAATAACAGTTTTTAAAGCCATCTATGGGAGAGACTGCACATATCTAAAACGCCAATAATAGAGGCCCCTTTACAATAGTGATAAAATAAAAACACTTTATAATAATTCCAAGGAGTATATTTGATGTGCATGACTTGTTTCAACCACTGAATAGTCATAATTGGGTCTATTCAATTGTTGAAACCGGCCAAGTTCATCGAATATACTCTGTGGAATTATTACCAAGTGTTTTAATTTCGTCCATTACGGAATTCCACAAGGTGACGGCTAGCACCATTCAAAATACCATTTGCAATATATGTCAAGTGTACTTATTGTAGCAAAAATGACAAAAGGAAATGATTCTGATGAACTGGAGAAGGGTTGATGCTCTCACAATTATTGTTTTCTGGAAAATTTGTAAGTATTCACACCACATTCCCCCAGAATTAAAGACTCTTTTTACATAAATACAGATTTAGAGGTAAAGAACAGTTATTGAGACAGCTATAGAGACATCATATACATTTAAAATCATACAATTAAGGAAACTATGAATTAAATTACAGCCAGCAAAAAGTTACAATTAATAAATAAAAAAGAAAGATCGTAATCTTGGATTGAAATTTTGAGATATAGGATTTTCATCTACATCCTGAACTGTTAATCCTTAAACTGATAAAAAATTGAAAGCAAAGAAAAAGATGCATCATATATAATTAGAGAAATAGTAAATGGCAGATTGGAAATAGTCCAGATTTTGCTTTGAGGTTCAGATTCAAATCAAAATCAGTTCAAGTGAATGATTAATACACGGAAATTAAAATGGCAAAGATTAGGATAAATGCTTGAGATTCATTATAATTAAAGATCAACATATTCAAGCAGAAAAATGATACCTACAAAAACTATGAAATTTCAAAAATAATTTATTGAAAAACATATCCTTAAAAACTTATACCTCTACTGAATAAACATACATTTCGAGTGTGTATGTTGAAAGAAATTTTCCATAGATGGATAGGATTAATTAGGAATCACTTTCAATTGATTTTAGGTAAAAGGTTTGCATAATATATACACTGGTTGTTCAGCAAATAACAGGTTGTCAGCCATAGTTGAATTTGAAAAATAATCTGTAATGGACTTGATAAATATTTCTTCATTATCAACTGGATAAGAGTGGACAGTACTGATCTTTTAAATGATATTCCAGCAAAAATTCTCCAAAACTGATAAAGAGCACTTCAGCAGTGATTTCTTAGCTAATTCTTTGCTAGCCAAAGAGCTTCATTTTTTACTCCTAAGTCAATAGCTTTCATTCCTTACAGAAAAACAATAAAGAAAACTGCAACTCAAAAAAATCTAATTATGTAAGTATTATTCAGTAAAATACTGCTAAAGAGATATCAAATATAACACTGAATAGGTCGACTTTGGAATTTGTTCAAAATTTTTTCAGTTCTTATATTCACTAATTTCTGCTAGTGTGTTTGCATGCCATTACAAATTGAAGTAGTTATTCGGCTTTTATAAGATAAATATTTATTTTTATTGGTTTAATATATCAATGGTTTAATAATAATATTTTATGTATCATTAATTATGAATATTTAATTATTACAATTAAAATTTTGTGTCAACAATTCAATAATAAACAACTATGCATGGTAATAATTGTCATAGTATACATAATGGATAGCATTTCACTGAGAGGTATGTTAATTCAAATTGGTAAGAGTTAATTAATAGTTGGTTTGATCAGGTCCTGCCTTAAAAACATCAATGTGAAAGCGGATTTATCATTTTCTAGATATTCCTATTCTAAATTGAGCAATAACAAATTCATTAATGGTTTTGGTATTTAGTGACAATTTATTCTATTACTTTCCTATCTGTGGTTTACCTTCATTACATTGAGCGAAAGAATTCCAAAATATTATAATAATAGTAAAAAATAATATATACAGAAAGATCCTTTATCATCAGTACAGAATTGTTGCACAATACTAACCAATGAAAACTGATTACATCTACTAAAAATTATGGAAGAACAAATATGTTGATGACTAATTACATTAGATTTGATTAAATTGTGTGTTTCATACAATTCATTAATTAACTTTCTATTGAATGTACTTATCGATATGACTTATTATAATATCCAGAATTATCCGTTGCGTCAGGATTATTGCAGGAGCACATCCCTGTGCTCCTTCCCTACCAATTTTTAAAGCTTTTCAAATTCTTCCTCTTCCTTGCCTTTATATTTTCTCAGTTGTTTCTTTTATCCACTCTAACATTTCTCTGTTCCCTACTAATTCCGTTCTTCACAACCATTTTACTAGATCCAGCACTCATCTTCATCTCGCATATCACAGAACAAAAATTTCTTTTTGCGGTCCCAAGTCCATTGGTTTCCGTCTCTATAACAAATTGCCCATAATTTGTAAAAATTCTACTTCCTTATCTATGTTTAAATCAAGGGTTAGAAGTTTTCTTCTTAATAAAATGTATTATAATTTTTATGACTTTTTGAATGATGTTATTTAGTCTTGAGATTCATATTGTTGATAACTGCTGTGCATGCAATGCCTTTGATTTTCCTTTTGTACTCCTTTTTTTTGTATTTTAAATTGTACTTGACTTGTTCTATATCATTTATATGATCTTTGAATGAAATAAAATTGAATTGAATTGAATTGAATTACAATTTCGGCTATATTTTTACTGAACTGAATTATGAATTACATACAATTTTCCAATTTTTTCTCTGATATGAATGGCTAAAAACATATACAACAAATGCATCTATAATCACATTTTTTTAGATCATATTAGTATGCTGAAATATTACCAAAATTCACAGATTATTTTTCAAAGACCATATTGCATTAATGAGCCATTACGATGTTAAACCATTTATGTTACTTTTTTTTTAAATAATTCTTTCATGTATCTGCTTTCTACATCAGTAGATCATAAGGTTTCCTTTCATTAATATTCCTACCACTTGACATCGCTAACAAGAAAAGCAACCTCTCTTCCAAAATTCAGTGAAGATTGAGAAAGAAATCAGAATACAGTGGAAAATATTGTTGTTATTCTTACGAATTTTTTTCTGTATAAAAGTCTTTAAGGAAATAGTTCTGAAATGTTTATCAGACCAAAACAGACGTACAAAACCTTGCACAGAGTTCATTTTCCACGCTATCAATGGTTTATTTCTGTTTATAATTACCTACTAAAGAATATACAGAATAAGCAAAAATCTGTAAAAGGGTCCATTTATAGCAGCGATTTTTTGGCAATTTTCCCTTCCTCTAACCCCCTATTAAAATTATGTCAAACAATTTTAATCACCGCTACTAACTAATAATCAGTCAAATGAATCGTATGAATCTTCATATTAATACCATAAATGTCTACTGTCTAGAACACTGAATAGAAACAAACTTTTCTGATGCAAGACAATGACTTACTTGGCAAGAACTCAACCGGTTTCAGATTTAAAAATATTCTGTAAAAAGTAACATTGTTGACGTAAATTCGTATTGAACCCTTCCCCCATGTCAACAATTGCCTAACTTCTTCAAACCCCTTCCCCGTATTTTGTTGACATAATAAATGAACATCCCCATAACAATAAATGCACTCCCGAAACTCAATTATGGATAATTTATTCTAACAAACAGAATAGGACAGGGTATAGTCATCCTTTAATGTGATAATATGTCCACAATTACGCATGCCATTGATAGAAATTGTACAGTGGAAGTATTCTAGAAAATAAGGCGAACACCTGATATACACATTTGAAAATAAACAAATCTGTTTACGTTGAATAAGCAATGCAAACTTAAACAATATCTCTTAAGTTCTGAATCGGAAACCCTTCTACAATTCATGGATGAAATAACTGAACGATTTTGACTCATACGTAAATAAGACCACAACAAGGAATACACTATTTACACCAGAATAAATATAATTACCATATTCAAGTGATTTATCTACAAACAATTTAGTACGCATAATTTAAAAGCAATATCAGATGTAAATGGGAGAGTAATAACGATATACAAAGAAAAACATGTTATATTTTACGTCGTCGATTGAATTTTTCTAAACAAAACATATAAACGACGAAGGATGGAGATGAAATCTAAGGGATGGAACAGATCAATACCCGATTATGGTTGGTTATACAGAAAAAACTGATATACTCTTTTTGTTAGTAAAACGGAGATATTAGTGAAAATTCTCGTATTGAAAAATCTGTTGCTTGGTTTGTATTGATTAAAAAAAACATTTAAGAACTCTCCAAATAATTCCTTTGCTCAACGGTAGATAGCGTCTTGAATTTAAGCCACAAGAAACTAATTCCTAATATTAAGCTTGTGTTAAAAAATTGGAAATGTTCTACCCATCTAATAAAATTGAGGCAAACATAGTATTTGCACGCTCAGAAAGAAAGAGTAACGAATGTCAACGTATTGAAATTGTATCATTTTCGTAACAGATTAACAGTCGCAAAATATCCTGGAGTAAGCATAAGTATCGCAGTTTTCGCATTTCTTATTGTACTCATTATATTCAGATGATATATAACTCCTTTCTGTGAAACTGTAACTCACTGGAAAAGGTATATTACGAAATTGTTTACATATACTATATGTATAAAGATAGCGTCATACGGGCGGCAGCACGGTCGGTAAATTACCCTTGCGGCGTAATCTGCAAATTTCTCTGTCAAAAACATTACACTGAGTTCTAACAGTTCGCAGTAGAATAGAATGCCACACGGCACTCCTAAGCGAAACAAAAATATTAGATACATGCAGCGGATAACCTCTCATTGCTTGTTATGAGCATCATCTACGGAACGACTTAGACCAACTCAACAAAATAACCATTGAAGTCATTTGTCAACAGTAAGAGAAAAACTTAGAATTTACAGGACGTTCACCTTCTTGTGAATTTTCCAGCATCTCTTGGAGATCTGCAAAATCTGGGTGATTTATTCCACATGGTTCCGCAAATCGATTAAGAAACGAGCAAATCACTGCAAAATTTGGGTCACAGACACAAGAAGCTTCACCATCAGCCGCCATTTTCACTCTTAGTAGATACTAACTCAGTCAAAACCAGAACTTACTGAGGCGGGATTTCAAAGTACAATATATCTGTTAAAGTAAGATTTATTGCTGCCATAGACCGACTGGATCAAAATTTGACTCCTGCGGATTCTATATATATTTCTCATAGAAGCTACATCCATTGTCTCTAATATCAATAAAACTGTTATCAGTTTTGATTCCGGCGTCACAAGCGTACGCCATTCGAGATTGAAAATCATTGTAGTTAGAGACCAAATTCTAAGAAAGTTGTGATCAACGTGAGCAGAAATGTTTATCTTTGAAAACATTTAAAGTAAGATTTAATAAATGAGCAATAGGAATTAGAGGACAGAAATGAAATTCAACTCTGGTTATTTTTTACTTTCTCTTGCACCATCGTCTGCAAAGAAATGATACGTCATCAGGAACGAAAATGGAAAACATAATCGAGAGGTATGAGTTAAGATTATAAAATGAAATTAGTTCTTGCAGTATTATGGTGCAAATATGACCGTATTTTACCATTGTCGATAATTACGTTTAAGAAATAAATTCGATTCCATTGGCGCCTCTCGAAGTTCCTTCGTCAGTCGTAAGATGGCATTTGTGGGCTACATGGAATTCTAAAATGCTATCTGCATGCTACTCACCGCAGAAGTTTGAAGATTGCTTCATTCTTGTGATAATTAACTCTGTCTCTAATGGGCTGAATAAACAGCATTTTGTTTCATTTGAGGTAAAAAATTCATAATTTTGAATTATTTTTCGCTATTTCATGTTTATTTCGGTAATCATAGGTTGAGGATATATGTAAAATAGTTATTGATATTTATTTAATGAAATGAATTTCAGATTATAGTCAGTCTACCTTGAAAGACATTAAATGTCCATGAATTCTGATTAAGTGGTATCAGCCAGGCAATATGGAAAAGGTCTCCATATGGCAATAACATGCAGCCAACTTGTAATTACAATCATTCACCCAGAAATCTAGCAACAATGGCAACTCGCTAATTAAAAACTAGATCAAGAATTCTAATCAAGAAAAAGTTTTGAGAAAGAAATGAGAATTTCATAAATGTAATACATTATAATAAACATTTTATATTGATCTATTACTTGTAAATAATGAAAGATAACGTTTTCCTATGCAGAATATATTTTAGGATACATGGAAATTATGATTATATTCTATTCTCTGAGAGTTATTTTATACAAAATTGAAAAAAATATGAATCCTTTCGTTCAGGACAAGGGAACATGAACAAATTTTCAAGGATATTTATAGTGGGAAGTCCTCAATTCCTTGGTGAAATGACTATATATAATTTAATTTAAGAAACACAACTTCCTTGTTTTTTTTAATGAGTTAAACTAATGGGAAGGCAAATAAGTAATGAGTCAATTTAAATAATTTAAAGTTCTATTGGACCTTGATGAGCCACATACATGACATATTTATCTCAATATGTACTTTCGTCCTCTAGTTATGTGACAAGTGCAAATCAAATTAGAAAATAGGGAGATTATAGTTGCCATCTGAAGAACCAGTTCTTTTATATTCTCTCTAGTCCCCAAAATATAGCAAAGTAAGCCAAGCGAGTTACTTTTTGTGTAAAGGTTTGTTTTTAAAAGCTACCTGTTGCACTCAAACTTTTTTCTCCATTCCCCTTGGAGCATAGCCCCAGTAACATTACCTTATGCTAACATAAGTCCTGTATTCTGGCCTTAACATCCTGTAAGAATTTTGAGATCGTTTCTGTAAATTTCCATCATTCTACCTTGTTTTCTTACATTCCCTCTTATTGTTTAAAAATTTTCGTTTACATTCAGTATATTATTCGTTACATTTAATCGACTATTATTTGGTTCTCCACTCCATATAAGATCAAATATATTTTAATAATTTTCCCCTCTTTGTTTTTTTTGATTTCTCTATCCTCTTCATATGCCTATAATATATCAACTCAGTGATTACAAAATGATCACACATTCATTGTTCTACTTCAGTCTTTACACATTCTCTACATGTGTTTAATTCATTCCAAATTGCATTAATATTACTAGTTATACCTTTCTCCTGAAACACCTGTTTTAAAACCGTATGGAATAGATCCAAACCGTCCTCTAAATTCTGATATTTTTGACTCAGTTATTCCTGTTTTAATAAAAAATATACGTGTTATTTGCTGGTATTACCTGCGTTCTTCATTTTCTTATCAGAATTCTTAGAAAACATCATTTATTACTAAATTTGTCCTCGTTTAAATATACATTATTAATATGTTGTATGTGCTATGATATGATTCATTCTTACCATCAATAACAGCTTTTGTTTTGGTTACATTTATCCTCGGATCCACTCACTCTGCAGCTATTACCATATTTTCTATCATTTTTATCCCACACTTGCTATACTTCCATCATAAATTATTCTAATCAAAAATTCCATCCATTCTCAAGCAGAACTTCCTATAATAAGAAAATTATTCCCCGGATACTTAAAAAATCTGATGTGGATAACAAGTAAAACCCTGCATGTGTCAGAAAAACGTCGAAAGTAAATCAGTCGCGAAAAAAATCTAAAAACAAAAATCTCTAAGCCGTATAGGGAAAAACAACCCATATGAGGCTCCCGGATAGTCATGTGGACAGCGCGTTTGCCTTTGGTGAAAGCGGTCCCGGGTTCGAATCCCGGTGGGAGCCAATGTGCGAAATGACCTAAGCTGTCGAAGCACTTTTAGCAATAATACTACTACTACTACAACCCATGTAAATGTAATTTCACGTAAGAATTATATTAGAGATGAAGTGGAATTTACAGGACGAAACGTAAATCTCGGAAAATATGAATATTATAAAAAAAGATTAAAAATATGATAGAGTCATTCTAAAACTTCCATTCTCTTGTCGTAGTAAAAGAATGTCCGATCCTTGTAATCATTTCTGCAATCGCATTCAACGCAATTCCGAAATTTTAGTCTATTTTTTAACAGCTTTGAAACTTTCCAAATATTCGCACCTCTTTGAGATATTCATAATGGCTAATTTTCAACTCAGTGAACATTTTTTGCGAAGTCATTAATGTTTGTATTTCCATATTTCGCAAAAATCGGCGAACATGGATTAATTTGGAGATTCATAACTTTCGAATGAAATTCGTTAAGTATGTTGTTCTTTCGTAAATTGAAAGAGATTGCAATGGCCTTTATTGAAATTTTTATGATAGTTCCATATATTGTTTAAATTTGCAATAAATCGTTTACCATGATATTCGACGCTTTAATCCCAGTTTGCTGAGGTTTAAAGTAGTTCATTGAAATATATAGTCTTTTTACAGTTGAAAACAATATATATATATATATATAAGAATAAATATGACTGACTTTCTTAATTAATAACAGTACGTATTTTGCGCCGAGTTGTACTAGACCCTTAGGGACAGGCTTCATTGAAGATATTTTCTCCAGTGTTCCAGAAAGCGGTATCATCAGCTTCTTCAGAAATAAATAATAGTAAGGTGACGGACTTAATGCATCGTTCATTTTTACTATTTTCTCGTTTAGTAAATTTACGTTTATTTAACTTTAATGGCTATCTTAATCTTCCTTATGCATTCTTTTTATTAGAGTAAAATGAGCACTTATCCTCCACTTTCATCAATGCTTTCAAAAACTATGCATCGGGGTTCATAAAATAAATTCAAGTTACAGAGGAGAACTCAATTGAACTTTTCTGTCGCCTGTCTGCTTGGATTGCTTTTGTTCCCGATTAAAAAATAATACGTTCGCGTAATTTAGCTGTTATTATTAAAATGAAGATATTGCTCAAGTTGGTAAATTATTAAAATTGTTGATTTTATATCGTCATGCCAATGGGTTTCTTTTTTCCACATCATAAATCCCTTAAATTTTCAAGGCTTTTTAAATCAGCGTAACACCAAAACGTTTTACTCTGAAAATTTTAACAATTGCTAAATAAATTTATTACTTAGCTATCTTATTATTTTACGGAGATAAAATACGAAATAATGTGGCGTATGGAAATATAAAATACCTTCCGTCATTTTTCCTTATCTGGAATCCTTATTGTTTGACAAATGGATGAAAATGTCTCAAAAATTATTTTAAGTTAAGTTTTGGAGAGCATTAAAATTCACTTTTTCTCGTATAGGGTAGCGCGTCCGAATAGTCATTTCTATTTTTTGACCTAACCTCACTGTATTTTCGATGATGATATTAAAAAAAGTACCGATGGCTTCTTATCTATATATATAAAAATGAATGTGTGTCTGTCTGTCTGTCTGTACTCGATAGATTCAAAAACCATACATTCAATCGTCGTGAAAATTTGGGAAATTATTAGGTATATCCCCGGGAAGGTTTTTGAAAATTTTATTTTAAATCGGAGTACTAAGTTTGGAAAAACTGTTCCCATAAGAAATACATGTAAAATTCGATTTTATCACTTGCATGCTTCCTTTCTTTTGCAAAATTAAATTAGAAATAACCAACGTATTGATTTAAAAGTGGCACCAAAAGAAGGGTAATTGAATAAAGTTTCTTATTTTGGTCATGAATTGTAGTTTACGTTCAGAAATTACGAGACTTTGAATAATTAGATGATGATTTGGATGAATTTTGAGGCTATAAACAAACTATTTCTCAGTTACGACGAATGCGATTGTTGAATTTTCTCATAATAACACATTTAGAGTTTATTCCAGTATTCAAATGATGTTTGTTTATAGCAACGTAAATATTTACGTATATTATCGTGGAGTAAACGGTTTTTGATATTTAATGAAAATGATATTTTGATAAATTCAAGAGATTGTATGTACTGCACAACTTGGTAAGTTGATGACGTTACCGACTTTGATTACTAATGTCATCTATTTTCAACATTTCAATTTAATTTATGTCTTTGACGAGACTGAATTTCATTTTTAGGTCTTCTTCAGTTGAATATGTGTTCTCATTGAGATTTGCGAGATGCGAAGTGTAGAGTAGCACATAATTTAGCATATCTTACTCCGAACTGAAAAGGTACTGTGATAATATATTTTCTTATATACCGAATGAAAGTAATGTAGATAGTATATATGATTTCATTATAATAGCCTTGCAACGCGAATAGCTGCCTGCCATTCAAATTGTGAATGGATTTTCTACGTGAAAAATAGAAGTACAATACATAAATTGATCCCATTTGTGAAGAATTTATTTTTACCGCCTTTTTGTTCAAACACAACAACGTGTGAACGGGTACAGCTAGTATATATATAAAAATGAATGTGTGTCTGTCTGTACTCGATAGATTCAAAAACCATACATCCAATCGTCGTGAAAATTTGGGAAATTATTACGTATATCCCCGGGAAGGTTTTTGTAAATTTTTATTTTAATCGGAGTACTCAGTTCGACTCCAGAAGGAAAAACAGTTTCCATAAGAAATACATGTAAACTTCGATTTTATCACTTGCATGCTTCCTTTCTTTCGCAAAATTAAATTAGAATTAACCAACGTATGGATTTAGAAGTACCACCAAAAGAAGGGAAATTGAATAAAATTTCTCATTTTGGTCATGAAATATAGTTTACGATCGGAAATTACGAGACTTAGAGATAATTAGATGATAATTTTGATGAATTTTGAGGCTATAAACAAACTATTTCTCAGTTACAACGAATGCGATTGTTGAATTTTCTCATAAGAACACATTGAGAATTTACTCCTGTATTCAAATGATGTTTGTTTATAGCAACGTAAATATTTACGTATATTATCGTGGAGTAAACGGTTTTTGATATTTAATGAAAATTATATTTTGATAAATTCAAGAGATTGTATGTACTGGACAAATTGGTGAGTTGATGACGTTACCGACTTTGATTACAAATATCATCTATTTTCAACATTTCAATTTATTTTATGTCTTTGACGAGACTGAATTTAATTTTTAGGTCTTCTTCAGTTGAATATGTGTTCTCTTTGAGATTTGCGAGATGCGAAGTGTAGAGTAGCACATAATTTAGCATATCTTACTCCGAACTGATAAGGTACTGTGATAATATATTTTCTTATATCTATTATATATAGATGCTTCTCCGGATTCATTCATATATCTATTATATATAGATGCTTCTCCGGATTCATTCATATATCATATATATATATATACGAGTAAAATGTAGCTTGCATACTGCAAGCAGATCGACAACACTAATTTTATATCGGCATTATATCGGGACGATCCTCAAAAGAAAAAAAAGGATTGAAGTTTTTCTTAAAATTCGCTGACATTTCATCGTCTGGAATCGAACCCGGGTCTTTTCTGTAAACTTACTATGCAGCACAATAGTAGATCACCATCTCTAACTATGTGTGAAAATTCAAGCAGAAATATTGGCTGCAACAGCCTCAAAAGACGTTCTAATTTTCACGAATGTAAATGGCTCTCTGGATTCGAACCAAGGACAATCTTTGAAATCTAAAACATGTTTCTGAAAGTTATTTATGATCTCTATTTATATGCCGAATTTCAAGTTTCTATATTATTAGGAAAGGTTTCAAAATAATTCCTTAAAATCGGATCAACTTCTGATTGCAGAGACACCTGGTGTCGAACCCAGAAAATATTCTATGCTGTGAATGCAAAGTTTGATTTGTAAGGACAGGCTCTTCTATCATGCAATGTTTGAAGTCGATAGCATGCCGGGAAATACGTTAATTTTGTTTCCGTTATCTCCGTAAGAAATGCATTGAGAATGACACTGAGGTTCAAAGTCGGCTTTTTCCTGGAGGTTGCACGTTATGGCCAATATGTCGTAAAAATTTCAAGGCATTGGCACTTGTGGAACATGGTTAGAATTTTGATCCCCTATGAATGAATATATAGGTATATCCGGAGAAGCGTCTATATCTATTACGAGTAAAATGTAGCTTGCATACTGCAAGCAGATCGACAACACTATTTTCATTTCGGCATCATATCGGGACGGCAATCAAAAGAAAAAAATGGAATGAAATTTTTCTTAAAATTAGCTGAAATTCCATCGTCTGGCATCGTACCCGGGTCTTTACTGTGAACTTACTATTCAGCACAATAGAACATCACCATATATCATATATCATACCGGGAAGTACCTAAAATGTGTTTCCGTTATCCCCATAAGAAATTCATTGTGGAGTGCAAACAGCCCTCTGGGATCGAACCAAGGACCATCAGCGAATATGTAAAATTTGATTATGAAATATATTTATGATTTCTAACCCCATGCCAAATTTCAAGTTTCCATGCATTCGGAAAGGGGTCCAAAAAAAATCCTAAAAATCGCCACAATACATTTTAAACGGCCGATTTTAGCCCCAACCTAGCATCGAACCCGGGATATTTTCTGTAAAATTCATTTATGTTTTCGATAGATCATGACCGTATATAAAGGCTCCTAGAGTTTCGATTCTCTACCTATCCAGAAAGTATTTTTTTTTAATTCCCGAAAATCTAAGCAATGCATTTAAACGGGAAAAATCGAGACTTTGGGGCCCTCTGGAATCGAACCCATGACACTGAGAATCAAAATCACAATTTTTCCGGCGGTTAATTGTTATGGCCAATACGCAGTAAAAATTTGAACTCAATCACGCTTGTGGTTTAGGCTGTGAATTTGTATCCTATCTATCTATATACCTATCTATATACCTATCTATATATATGAATGAATCCGGAGAAGCATCTATATATCTATTATACGAGTAAAATGTAGCTTGCATACTGCAAGCAGATCGGCAATACTAATTGCATATCGGCATCATATAGAGACAGTATTCAAAAGAAAAAAATGATTAAAAATATTCTTAAAATTCGCTGCAACTTAATCGTCTGGAATCGAACCCGTGTCTTTCAGGTCATACTTACTATGCAGTACAACAGCACATCACCATTTCTAACAATGTGTGAAAATTCAGGCAGAAATTTTGGCTGCAACTCCCTCAAACGACGTCCTACTTTTCCCATATATTCCTTATGAGAGAAATTTTAATGTGCTCTGGCATCGAACCCAGGAACAGCATGGTCGTATCTATTTTTTCTTGAACTGGGTTTCTATATATACATCTTCTATCTAAGCAAGAACTCCCTATTTTATCGATAAGTGCATGAAAGAAATAATTAAAAACCTTCCCAATGTGTTTTATATGGCAGATATATTTACCACCTGGCATCGAACCCGGGTCTTTCTGGTAATATTTATTATGCAGCACAACAGAAGATCACCACCTCTAACTATGTGTGAAAATTAAGGCGGAAATATTCACTGAAACTGCCTCAAATGACGTCCTACTTTTCCCATATATTCCTTATGAGAGCAATTTTAATGTGCCCCGGAATCGAACCCAGGAACAATTCGGTCTTATCTAAATTTTTTCAAAAACCTAATCTTAATATTCATCTTCCATATAAGCAAGAACTTCTTATCATTTCGATAAGTGCATGAAAAAAAATAATGAATATCTACCTCAATGTATTTTAAACGGCCGATTTTTTCATCGTCCTAGCATCGAACTCAGGACTTTTTTCGAGATGGTCATTTACGTTATCGATAGACCCTGACTATATCCATCGGCTCCTTGAGTTTAAATTCCCTACCAATCCGGGAAGTATTTTTTAAAAATTCCGGAAAATCAACGCAATGCATTTAAACGGGAAAAATCGGGACTTTGGGGCCCTCTGGAATCGAACCCATGACACTGAGGTTCAAAATCGCAATTTTTCTACTGGTTACACGGTATGGCCAATAGGTGGTAAAAGTTTCAAGTCAATGGCGCTAGTAGTTTAGGCTGTGAATTTGTATCCTATCTATCTATATCCCTATATATATGAATGAATCCGGAGAAGCATCTATATATAATAGATATTCATATATATATACGAGTAAAATGTAGCTTGCATACTGCAAGCAGATCGAAAACACTAATTTCATGTCGGCATCATATCGGGAAGGCCGTCAAAAGAGAAAAAAAGGATTGAAATTATTCTTAAAATTCGCTCCAATTTAATAGTCATGCATCGAACCTGGGTCTTAATGGTGAACTTACTATGCAGCACAACAGAAAATCAACATCTCTTACTATGTGTGAAAATTCAAGCAGATATATTGGCTCCAACTGCCTCAAACGACGTCCTACTTTTCAATAATGTAAATGGCTCTCTGGATTCGAACCAAGGACGATCTAGGAAATTTAAAACACGTTTTTAAAATGTATCTACGTTCTCTATCTATATGCCTTATGTTCATGTTTTAATATTATTATGAAGGGGTTTAAATTAATTCTTAAAAATCGGATAATTTACTGATTGTAGAGACGCCTGGTGTCGAACCCAAGAAATATTGGTAGCTGAAAATGCACAGTATGACTTATTAGGACTTCATCTTATTTCATACAAATTTTGAAGTCGATATCATGCCGGGAAGTACCTAAAACGTTTTACTGTTATCTCCATAAGAAATGCATGGAGAAATGTAAATGGCCATCAGGGATCGAACCAAGGACCATCAGCGAATATGTAAAATTTGATTATGAAATATATGTATGATCTCCATTCTCATGCCGAATTTCAAGTTTCCATGCAATCGGAAAAGGGTCCAAAAAAAATCTTAAAAATCGCCACAATGCATTTTAAACGGCCGATTTTTGCCTCGACCTAGCATCGAACCCAGGATATTTTCCGTAAAACTCATTTATGTTTTCGATAGATCATGACCATATATATAGGCTCCTTGAGTTTTGATTCTCTACCTATCCGGGAAGTATTTTTTAGAAATTCCCGAAAATCACGGCAATGCATTTAAACGGGAAAAATCGGGACTTTGGTGCCCTCTGGAATCGAACCAATGACACTGAGGTTCAAAATCGCAATTTTTCTGGAGGTTACACGTTATGGCCAATATGTCGTAAAAATTTTAGGTGAATGACGATTGTGGTTTAGCCTGTGAATTTGTATCCTCGCTATATATATATATGGATACATGAATGAATCCGGAGAAGCATCTATATATAATAGATATAGATGCTTCTCAGGATTCATTCATGTATCCATATATATATATATATATATATATATACGAGTAAAATGTAGCTTGCATACTGCAAGCAGATCGGCAATACTAATTTCATATCGGCATCATATCGGGAATGTACTCAAAAGAAAAAAAAAGGATTGAAATTTTTCTTAAAATTCGCTGAAATTTCATCGTCTGGCATCGAACACGGATCTTACTGGTGAACTTACTATGTAGCACAATAGAAGATCACCATCTCTAACTATGTGTGAAAATTCAAGCAGAAATATTGGCTACAACTGCCTCAAAAGACGTTCTAATTATCACGAATGTAAATGGCTCTCTGGATTCGAACCAAGGACGATCTTGGAAATCTAAAAGATATTTCTGAAAGTTATTTATGATTTCTATCTATATGCAGAATTTCAAATTTCTATATTATTGGGAAAGGTTTCCAAATAATTCCTAAAAATCGGATCAACTTCTGATTGCAGAGACACCTGGTGTCGAACCCAGGACATATTATAAGCTGTGCATGCAAAGTTTGATTTGTAAAGACTTTTTCTTGTATCTTGCAAAGTTTGAAGTCGATAGCATGCCGGGAAGTACCTTAATTTTGTTTCCGTTATCTCCGTAAGGAATGCATTGAGAAGTGCAAATGGTACTCTGGGATCGAACCAAGGACCATCAGCGAACATGAAAAATTTGATTACGAAATATATTTATGATATCTATCGACGTGCCGAGTTTCAAGTATCCATGTTATCGGGAAAGGACCCAAAAAAATTTTTCAAAATCGCCGCAATGCATTTTAAACGGCCGATTTTTGCCCCGACCTAGCATCGAACCTAGGACCATATTCGGCGATGTCTTTCTGATTCACGTTGGATTTGCACGGCTTCTAGCGATCCCTTGAATTTCAACTCTCTACTTTTCCGGGAAGTGCCTCAAAAAAATTTTCGAAAATCCCCGCCATGTATTCTTATGGAGAAAATCGCGACTTTGGGGCCCTCTGGAATCGAACCTATGACACTGAGGATAAAAATCGCAATTTTTCTGGCGGTTACACGTTATGGCCAATACGTCGTAAAAATTTCAAGTCAAAGACGCTTGTGGTTTAGGCTGTGAATTAGTATCCTATCTATCTATCTAGGTATATACATGAATGAATCCGGAGAAGCATCTATATATAACGAGTAAAATGTAGCTTGCATACTGCAAGCAGATCGACAACACTAATTTCATATCGGCATCATATCGGGACGGACATCAAAAGAAAAAAAATATTCAAAATATTCGTAGAATTCGCTGCAATTTAATCACCTGGCAGCGAACCCCGGTCTTCCTGGTGTACTTACTATGCAGCAAAATAGAAAATTACCATTTCAAACTATGTGTGAAAATTCAAGCAAAACTATTAGGTGCAACTACCTCAAACGACGTCCTACTATTCACATACACTCCTTATTTGAGAAATTATAATGTGCTCTGGCATCGAACCCAGGAACAGCATGGTCTTATCTATTTTTTTTCTTAAACAAAGTGTTAATATACATCTTCCATCTAAGCAAGAGCTCCCTTACATATCGATAAATGCATAAAAAAATTATGAAAAGATACCCCATAGTATTATATATGGGTGATATTTTTACCGCCCGGCATCGAACCCGGGTCTTTCAGGCAATACTTTCTATGCAGCACAAAAGAAAAACACCATCTCTAACCGCGTATGCAAATTCAAGCAGAAATATTGGTTACAACTGCCTCAAATGACGTCCTACTTTTCCTTTATATTCCTTATGAGAGAAACGTTTTTGTGCTCTGGCTTCGAACCCAGGAACAGTACGGTCTTATGAAAATTTTTTTCTAAAACTTATTCGTACCATACATCTTCCAGCCAAGCACGAACATCCTATCATTTCGATAAGTGCATCTAAAAAAATAATGAAAAACGGCTCCCATGTATTTTAAAGGGCAGATCTTTGCATCGTCCTAGCATCGAACCCAGGATAACTTTTGTAAAAGTCATTGATGTTTTCGAAAGTCCAAGACCATAAATATAGGCACCTTGAGTTTTACTTCTCTACCTATCCGGAAAGTATTTTTTTTAAATTCCCGAAAATCACGGCAATGCATTCAAACGGGAAAAATCGGGACTTTGGGGCCCTCTGGAATCGAACCTATGACACTGAGGATCAAAGTCTCTTTTTTCCTGGGGGTTTCACGTTATGGCCAATATGTCATAAAAATTTCAGATCAATGACGCTTGTAGTTTAGGCTGTGAATTTGTATCCTATCTATCTATATAGGTATACGAGTAAAATGTTGCTTGCATACTGCAAGCAGATCGACAACACTATTTTCATGTCGGCATCATATCGGGACGGCCATCAAAAGAAAAAAATGGATTGAAATTTTTCTTAAAATTCGCTGAAATTCCATCGTCTGGCATCGAACCCGGGTCTTTACTGTGAACTTACTATGCAGCACAATAGAACATCACCATCTCTAACTATGTGTGAAAATTCAAGCAGAAATATGGGCTACAACTGCCTCAAACGACGTCCTACTTTTCCCTTATATTCCTTATGAGAGAAATGTTAATGTGCTCTGGCATCGAACCCAGGAATAGTACGGACTTAAGAAATTTTTTTTCTTAAACCAATTCTTAATGTATATCTTCTAGCTGAGCGAAAAGTTCCTTACATTCCGGTAAGTGCATTAAAAAAATTAATGAAAAACTATCCCCATGCATTTTAAATACGGGATTTTTGCATCGTCCTAGCATCGAACCCAGGACGTTCTTATTAGTAGTCATTAATGTTAATAATAGTTCTCGACCATATCTGTAAGCTCCTTGAATTTCGATTCTCTACCTGTCCGGGAAGTATTATTTAAAAAAATTTGAAAATCGCCACCATGTATCCTTATGGAGAAAATCGGGACTTTGGGGCCTTCTGGAATCGAACCCATGACACCGAGGTTCAATGTCAGCTTTTTCCTGGAGGTTACACGTCATGGCCATAACGTCGTAAAAATTTCAAGTCGGTGGCACTTGTGGAACATGGTTAGACTTTTGATCCCCAGTGTATATATATATAAGTACGAGTAAAATGTTGCTTGCATACTGCAAGCAGATCGACAACACCAATTTAATGTCGGCAACCTTTCGGGACGGTCTTAAAAAGAAAAAAAAATTGAAAATATTCTTAAAATTCGCTGCAATTTTAATCGTCAGGCATCGAACCCGGGTCTTCCTGGCTAACCAATTAAGCAGCACAAGAGAAGATAACCATCACTAACTATGTGTGAAAATTCAAGCAGAAATATTGGCTACAACTGCCTCAAACGACGTTCTACTTTTCATGAATGAAAATGGCTCTCAGGATTCGAACCAAGGACTATCTAGGAAATCTAAAATATGTTCATCTAAAGTATGTATGATATCTATCTATATGCCGAATTTCAAATTTCTATATTATTGGGAAAGGTTTCAAAATAATTCATAAAAATCGGATCAACTTCTGATTGCAGAGACGCCTGGTGTCGAACCCAGGACACATTGATACCTGTGAATGCACCGTTTGATTTGTATGGACTTGATCTTTCTATATGCAAAGTTTGAAGTTGATAGCATGCCGGGAAGTACCTAAATTTTGTTTCCGTTATCTCCGTAAGAAATGCATTGAGAAGTGGAAATGCCCCCCTGGGATCGAACCAAGAACCATAAGCGAACATAAAAAATTCGATTATGAAATATATTTATGATATCTATCCACGTGCCGAGTTTCACGTATCTATGTTATCGGGAAAGGATCAAAAAAAAAATCTTCAAAATTGCCGCCATGCATTTTAAACGGCCGATTTTTGCCTCGACCTAGCATCGATCCCCGGATATTTTCCGTAGAACTCATTTACGTTTTCGATAGATCATGACCATATATATAGGCTCCTTGAGTTTTGATTCTCTACCTATCCGGAAAGTATTTTTTTTTAATTCCTGAAAATCAAAGCAATGCATTTAAACGGGAAAAATCGGGATTTTGGAGCCCTCTGGAATCGAACCCATGACACTGAGGATCAAAATCGCAATTGTTCAGGTGGTTGCACGTTATGGCCAATACGCCGTAAAAATTTCAGCTCAATCACTCTAGTGGTTTAGGCTGTGAGTTTGTATCCTCTCTATATATATATATATATATATATATATATATATATATATATACTAGCGGAGTGCCCGTTGATTCTCAACGGAAAAATGAATGTAAATCGGAAGTAATGAAATTTACATGTGAAAAAATTTATATATGAGAACTCTTAAATTTATGATAAAACAATACTTCTCTTCATCCTAAGTGACTTACGAAATCACAAAAACAGCTACACAAATGTAAATCACAGAATAAACTAATGCACCAGTCGCTACAACAAATAGAGGAAACTACTGAGTACCAAATGAATGGAGACGAAATCACAAAAATAGCCACACAAATCTTGTGAACCACAAACGAAAACGAATGAACCAGTCGCTTAGCACGTCCAATATGTCCGTTAGACAGCGAGTCAGTGAAATCATCGAAACTATATAATAAACGAATTAACAAATAAACGCCGCAAACGAATTACGATGTATAGCAGTTAATCTAATTAGAACTCGTCCTTTTATGAATTAACACCTAATATCCTTAAGATGGCGTCGGCCGTTTTCTTAATTTAATTACTTAACACTTAATAAATGACCCTCTGCTGTTAAATTAACTGTATGAATTGTGTAGAAAATTTTTATCCTATTGATAATGTAAGCGGCGCATCTGTTTAATTATATCGCAATAATAATTTGACCTTTATGTTGCAAAATCAGAGTGAACTCTTACCTCTTCTCTTGAATAGGATTTAATTTAATTTCAATGTTTTCAGATACCGTTGACGAAAAATATTGTCTTCCGATATTTTTATAAACGTGGAATGAGGAGGAGGTGGAATTTTCAAGACCGTTTTTCCTTGGGAATTTTCCTTGGTGCACGCCCTTATGTGAAAAGTCACCTTAACCCTTTCCTTATTCAAAGATGATATTTTCATGTATAGAGTAATATATCTGAAAAAAGTTACCGAGTTTAATATTGGACTGAAGGAAAACAATATACCAGCAATACTTCATTCTAGAGGGAATTTCTATAGTATATGTAACTGAAAATGAGAAGTAAATTATCGAAAAAGACTTCGAAAGTGAAATATCTTGTTAGATGTCATACTTCGAAATGATGCTTATTCGACTAAATTCTTATTCAGTTTATCCAATTTGTGCTTGCCTAGACATAGAATCTATTAGTTACAGCAATTAAAATAATACATGCATATTTTATCTCCTTCGATACTCGTCTAGAGTCCGTAAAATGAATACTTCTTTGATTTTTTGGAATAATTAAACCCTGCAACCTACAACATACATATTGAGGCGTATTTCTAATGATAATATTTGAGCAGCCAGCATAGAACCGAAACATAAAAATAAAGGACAGCCGCCCATAATCTGAGAGAGGTGTTCCATATTTTATAGTCTAAAAAACTTAATAACGTATCGGCAATTGTTTAACACGAACATTTAAACATATTATTTAAGATATAACAAAATACCAATATGTATGATTATCACTATCAAGAAAAGATATAGGTGGATAGTACCTATACTTAAACACACCAATAGATGATCCACTAAAACATTTCTTGGTTTAATTTCCAATTCTATATCTAAAAACACAAAATCCGTTTACCTTTCCAGTCCGGCATAAAAGGATTGCGATTCCTTGCTGCTTAAATTCCAATTCTTTACACTTCAAAGAAAGCAATCACTGAATTCAGGGGTATTTCAACGATCTTGATTGATTCATTAAATGCACGGCGGGACGCTATATGAAACAATTAGTATTTAGATCGGAAATTAAGAATGAGAAAGTTATCAACTTACCAAGCTAAGAAGATATAATTACTTTATATGAGAAAAGAAGATTCATTTAATACGACGATAAACATTAATTTCACGTAAATAATCAATACATATTGGCGTTGCTATAAACAAAGCTTGATTGTTGCAGTCGCGCGTATGCTAACGAATTTGAATTCAAATTTAAAGATATCGAGTAGGTGGATGTAGGTGGACAGTAACTATACTTAAACACACCAATAGATGATCCAATAAAACATTTCTTGGTTTAATTTCCCATTCTATATCTAAAAGTACAAAATTCGTTTACCTTTCAAGTCAGCTATAAAAGGCTTGTCATTCCTTGCTGCTTATTAAGCCCAATTATTGACACTTCAATGGAAGCAATCACTGAATACAGGGATATTTCAAATATCTTGATTGATTTATTCTTCAGCGTTAAAGATTAAATTCACAGCGGAACGCTAAATAAAACGATTTTTATTTAGAGCGGAAAATAAGAATGAGAAGGTTATCAACTTACCAAGCTAAGAAGATATAATTACTTTATATGAGGAAAGAAGATTAATTTAAGTAGTAGTAGTAATTATGAAGGTGCCTCGACAGCTGAGGTCATTTCGCACCTTTTCCATTTGATTCATTTAATACGACGATAAACATTCATTTCACGTAAAGAATCAACAAACACTGGTGTTGCTATAAACAAAGCTTGGTTGTTGATGATGCGCTAATGCTAATGAATTTGAATTTAAAGATATCGAGATTGGCCTTGACGACGGGTTGTTTAGAATATCAGATTCTCATAAAATTTTCGTATTTAACTTACTAATTCTCACAACTTCGAAGTGAAAGCAATATTTTACTACCATAATAAAAAACTTTATTCTATTTCCTTTGTTTTGGTGTTAGTTTTAGTTTCAAAGGACCATTATTTCTAATTTAATTTTGTTAAAGAAAAGTTTCGTGCAAATGATAAAAATGTCTTCCCATATATTTCTTATGGAAACTATTCGACCCTCTGGAGTCAAACAGAGTACAGTTGGGTCAACAAAAATTAGCCTATCATTTGCGCTAGGGAGACTTTTAATATTGTACAAATTTTGAAATTATATAAAAAATTAACTTTAGAGTTATAGCGTGAAATAGATTTTTGACCCCGACTGGGGACGAACTGGAGACAGCTAGGTGGATAAAAGGTAGCCTATGTCACTCCCCGGATGACAAATGACCATCATACCAAATTTCATCAAAATCGGTTGGATAGTTTTTGAGTGATGCTGTAACAGACAGACAGACAGACAGACAGACAGACAGACAGACAGACAGACAGACTTGAAAATTTCTAAAACGTGTTTCGAACTCAGGAACAACCCTAGTATCCAGCAATACAACTTTTTTTGAAATCGGATCAATGTACAGACACGACCACCTCTACAGATTTATTATATACTAGCGGAGTGCCCGTTGATTCTCAACGGAAAAATGAATGTAAATCGAAAGGTAATGAAATTTACATATGAAAAAATTTAGATATGGGAACTCTTAAATTTATGAAAAAACAATACTTCTCTTCATCCTATGTGTCTTACGAAATCACAAAAACAGCTACACAAATGTAAATCACAGAATAAACTAATGCACCAGTCGCTAAAACAAATAGAGGAAACAACTGAGTACCAAATGAATGGAGACGAAATTACAAAAATAGCCACACAAATCTTGTAAACCACAAACAAAAACGAATGAACCAGTCGCTTAGCACGTCTAATATGTCCGTTACACAGCGAGTCAGTGAAATCATCGCAACTATCAAATAAACGAATTAACAAATAAACGCCGCAAATTAATGACTATATATAGTAGTTAATCTAATTAGAACTTGTCCTTTTATGAATTAACACCTAATTTATCCTTAAGATGGCGTCGGCTGTTCTTTAATTTAATTACTTAACTCTTAATAAATAACCCTCTGCTGTTAAATTGACTGTTAGAATTGTGAAGAAAATTTTTATCCTATTGATAATGTAAGCGGCGCATCTGTTTAATTATATCGCAATAATAATTTGACCTTTATGTTGCAAAATCAGAGTTAACTCTTACCTCTTCTCTTGAATAGGATTTAGTTTAATTTCAATGTTTTCAGATACCGTTGACGAAAAATATTGTCTTCCGATATTTTTTATAAACGTGGAATGAGGAGGAGGTGGAATTTTCAAGTCCGTTTTTCCTTGGGAATTTTCCTGGGTGCACGCCCTTATGTGAAAAGTCACCTTAACCCTTTCCTTATTCAAAGATGATATTTTCATGTATAGAGTAACATATCTGAAAAAAGTTCCCGAGTTTAATATTGGACTGAAGGAAAACCATATACGAGCAATCCTTCATTCTAGCGGGAATTTCTATAGCATATGTAACTGAAAATGAGAAGTAAATTAACGAAAAAGACTTCGAAAGTGAAATATCTTGTTAGAGGTCATACTTCGAAATGATGCTTATTCGACTAAATTCTTATTCAGTTTATCCAATTTGTCCTTGCCTAGACATAGAATCTATTAGTTACAGCAATGAAAATAATACAGGTATATTTTATCCCCTTCGATACTTGTCTAGAGTCCGTAAAATGAATACTACTTTGATTTTTTGGAATAATTAAACCCTGCAACATACAACATACATATTGAGGCGTATTTCTAATGATAATATTTGAGCAGCCAGCATAGAACCGAAGCATAAAAATAAAGGACAGCTGCCCATAATCTGAGAGAGGTGTTCCATATTTTGTAGTCTAAAAAACTTAATAACGTATCGGCAATCGCTTAACACGAACATTTAAACATATTATTTAAGATGTAACAAAATACCAATATGTATGATTATCACTATCAAGAAAAGATATAGGTGGATAGTACCTATACTTAAACACACCAATAGATGATCCACTAAAACATATCTTGGTTTAATTTCCAATTCTATATCTAAAAACACAAAATCCGTTTACCTTTCCAGTCCGGCATAAAAGGATTGAGATTCCTTGCTGCTTAAATTCCAATTCTTTACTCTTCAAAGAAAGCAATCACTTAATTCAGGGGTATTTCAACGATCTTGATTGATTCATTAAATGCACTGCAGGACGCTATATGAAACAATTAGTATTTAGATCGGAAATTAAGAATGAGAAAGTTATCAACTTACCAAGCTAAGATGATATAATTACTTTATATGAGAAAAGAAGATTCTTTTAATACGACGATAAACATTAATTTCACGTAAATAATCAATACATGTTGGCGTTGCTGTAAACAAAGCTTGATTGTTGCAGTCGCGCGTATGCTAACGAATTTGAATTCAAATATAAAGATATCGAGTAGGTGGATGTAGGTGGACAGTAACTATACTTAAACACACCAATAGATGATCCAAAACATTTCTTCGTTTAATTTCCCATTCTATATCTAAAGGTACAAAATTCGTTTACCTTTCAAGTCAGCTATCAAAGGCTTGTCATTCCTTGCTGCTTATTAAGCCCAATTATTGACACTTCAATGGAAGCAATCACTGAATTCAAGGATATTTCAAATATCTTGATTGATTTATTCTTCAGCGTTGAAGATTAAATTCACAGCGGGACGCTAAATAAAACGATTATTATTTAGAGCGGAAAATAAGAATGAGAAAGTTATCAACTTACCGAGCTAAGAAGATATAATTACTTTATATGAGGAAAGAAGATTAATTTAAGTAGTAGTAGTAATTATGAAGGTGCCTCGACAGCTGAGGTCATTTCGCACCTTTTCCTTTTGATTCATTTAATACGACGATAAACATTCATTTCACGTAAAGAATCAACAAACACTGGTGTTGCTATAAACAAAGCTTGGTTGTTGATGATGCGCTAGTGCTAACGAATTTGAATTTAAAGATATCGAGATTGGCCTTGACGACGGGTTGTTTAGAATATCAGATTCTCATAAAATTTTCGTATTTAACTTACTAATTCTCACAACTTCGAAGTGAAAGCAATATTCTACGACCAAAATAAAAAACTTTATTCTATTTCCTTTGTTTTGGTGTTAGTTTTTAGTTTCAAAGGACCTTTATTTCTAATTTAATTTTGTTAGAGAAAAGTTTCGTGCAAATAATAAAAATGTCTTCCCATGTATTTCTTATGGAAACTATTCGACTTTCTGGAGTCGAACCGAGTACAGTTGAGTCAACAAAAATTAGCCTATCATTTGCGCTAGGGAGACTTTTAATATTGTACAAATTTTGAAATTTTATAAATAATTAACTTTAGAGTTATAGCGTGAAATAGATTTTTGACCCCAACTGGGGACGAACTGGGGACAGCTAGGTGGATAAGAGGTAGCCTATGTCACTCCCCGGATGACAAATGACCATCATACCAAATTTCATCAAAATCGGTTGGATAGTTTTTGAGTGATGCTGTAACAGACAGACAGACAGACAGACAGACAGACAGACAGACAGACAGACAGACAGACATGAAAATTTCTAAAACCTGTTTCGGACTCGGGAACAACCCCAGTATCTAGCAATACAACTTTTTTTGAAATCGGATCAATGTACAGACACGACCCCCTCTACAGATTTATTATATATATAGATATAGATATAGATATGGATACATGAATGAATCCGGAGAAGCATCTATATATAATAGATATCCGGAGAAGCGTCTATATATAACGAGTAAAATGTTGCTTGCATACTGCAAGCAGATCGACAACACTAATTTCATATCGGCATCATATCGGGACGGACATCAAAAGAAAAAAAAATTCAAAATATTCGTAGAATTCGCTGCAATTTAATCGCCTGGCAGCGAACCCCGGTCTTCCTGGTGTACTTACTATGCAGCAAAATAGAAGATTACCATATCAAACTATGTGTGAAAATTCAAGCAAAACTATTTGGTGCAACTACCTCAAACGACGTCCTACTATTCACATACACTCCTTATTTGAGAAATTATATTGTGCTCTGGCATCGAACCCAGGAACAGCATGGTCTTATCTATTTTTTTTCTTAAACAAAGTGTTAATATACATCTTCCATCTAAGCAAGAGCTCCCTTACATATCGATAAATGCATAAAAAAATTATGAAAAGATACCCCATAGTATTATATATGGGGGATATTTTTACCGCCCGGCATCGAACCCGGGTCTTTCAGGCAATATTTTCTATGCAGCACAACAGAAAAACACCATCTCTAACCGCGTATGCAAATTCAAGCAGAAATATTGGTTACAACTGCCTCAAATGACGTCCTACTTTTCCTTTATATTCCTTATGAGAGAAACGTTATTGTGCTCTGGCTTCGAACCCAGGAACAGTAAGGTCTTATGAAAATTTTTTTCTAAAACTTATTCGTACCATACACTTTCCGGCTAAGCACGAACATCCTATCATTTCGATAAGTGCATCTAAAAAAATAATGAAAAACGGCTCCCATGTATTTTAAAGGGCAGATCTTTGCATCGTCCTAGCATCGAACCCAGGATAACTTTTGTAAAAGTCATTGATGTTTTCGAAAGTCCAAGACCATAAATATAGGCACCTTGAGTTTTACTTCTCTACCTATCCGGAAAGTATTTTTTTTAAATTCCCGAAAATCACGGCAATGCATTCAAACGGGAAAAATCGGGAATTTGGGGCCCTCTGGAATCGAACCTATGACACTGAGGATCAAAGTCTCTTTTTTCCTGGGGGTTTCACGTTATGGCCAATATGTCATAAAAATTTCAGATCAATGACGCTTGTAGTTTAGGCTGTGAATTTGTATCCTATCTATCTATATAGGTATATATATGAATGAATCCGGAGAAGCATCTATATCTATTACGAGTAAAATGTAGCTTGCATACTGCAAGCAGATCGACAACACTAATTTCATATCGGCATTATATCGGGACCGTCCTCAAAAGAAAAAAAAAGGATTTAATTTTTTTTTTAAATTCGCTGAAATGTCATAGTCTGGCATCGAACCCGGGTCTTACTGAAAACCTACTATGAAAAACAATAGAAAATCACCATCTCTAACTATGTGTGAAAATTCAAGCAGAAATATTGGCTACAACTGCCTCAAAAGACGCTCTAATGTTCACGATTGTAAATGGCTCTCGGGACTCGAACCAAGGACGATCTTGGAAATTTAAAAAATGTTTCTGAAAGTTATTATTGATTTCAATCTATATGCCAAATTTCAAGTTTCTATATTATTGGGAAAGGTTTCAAAATAATTCCTAAAATTCGGATCAACTTCTGATTGCAGAGACACCTGGTGTCGAACCCAGGACACATTGATAGCTATGAATGCATAGTTTGATTTGTTTAGACTGGTTCTTCCATCATGCTAAGTTTTAAGTCGATAGCATGCCGGGAAGTACCTAAAACTTGTTTCCGTTATCTCCATAAGAAATGCATTGAGGAATGTAAATGGCCCTCTGGGATCGAACCAAGGAACATCAGGGTAAGCATAAAAATCGATTATGAAATATATTTATGATATCCAACCCCATACCGAATTTCAAGTTTCCATGCCATCGGGAAAGGGTCCAAAAAAAATCTTAAAAATCGCCACAATACATTTTAAACGGCAGATTTTTGCATCGACCTAGCATCGAACCCAGATTATTTTCCGTAAAACTCATTTATGTTTTCGATAGATCATGACCATATATAAAGGCTCCCTGAGTTTTGATTCTCTACCTATCCGGGAAGTATTTTTTTTTAATTCCCGAAAATCAAAGCAATGCATTTAAACGGGAAAAATCGGGACTTTGGAGCCCCCTGGAATCGAACCCATGACACTGAGGATCAAAATCGCAATTTTTCTGGAGGTTATACGTTATGGCCAATATGTCGTAAAAATTTCAGCTCAATCACTCTTGTGGTTTAGGCTGTGAGTTTGTATCCTCTCTATATATATATATATATGGATACATGAATGAATCCGGAGAAGCATCTATATATAATAGATATATAGATGCTTCTCCGGATTCATTCATGTATCCATATATATATACGAGTAAAATGTTGCTTGCATACTGCAAGCAGATCGACAACACTATTTTCATGTCGGCATCATATCGGGACGGTCCTCATAAGAAAAAAAAAAGGATTTATATTTTTCTTAAAATTCGCTGAAATTCCATCGTCTGGCATCGAACCCTGGTCTTTACTATGAACTTACTATGCAGCACAATAGAACAACACCATCTCTAATTACGTGTGAAAATTCAAGCAGAAATATCGGCTACAACTGCGTCAAAAGACGATCTAATTTTCACGAATTTAAATGGCTCTCTGGATTCGAACCAAGGACGATCATGGAAATCTAAAAACTGTTTCTGAAAGTTATTTGTGATCTATATCTATATGCCGAATTTGAAGTTTCTATATTATTGGCAAAGGTTTCAAAATAACTCCTAAAAATCGGATCAACTTCTAATTGCAGAGACCCCTGGTTTCGAACCCAGGACTTATTGATAGCTGTGAATGCACTGTTTGATTTGTATGGACTTGATCTTTCTATACACAAAGTGTGAAGTCGATATCGAGCCTGAAAGTACCTAAAATGTGTTTCCGTAATCTCCATAAGAAATACATTGAGGAATGTAAATGGCCCTCTGGGATCGAACCAACGACCATTAGCGAATATGTAAAATTTGATTATGAAATAAATTTATGATCTCTAACTCCATGCCGAATTTCAGGTTTCCATGCCATCGGGAAGGGGTCCAAAAAAAATCTTAAAAATCGCCACAATGCATTTTAAACGGCCGATTTTTGCCTCGACCTAGCATCGAACCCAGGATATTTTTAGTAAAAATCATTTATGGTTTCGATAGATCATGACCATATATATCGGCTCCTTGAGTTTCAAGTCTCTACCTATCCGGCAATTATTTTTTAAAAATTCCCGAAAATCAAAGCAATGCATTTAAACGGGAAAAATCGGGACTTTGGGGCCCTCTGGAATCGAACCCATGACACTGAGGTCCAAAATAGCAATTTTTCTGGTGGTTACACGTTATGGCCAATATGTCGTAAAAATTTCAAGTCAATGACGCTTGTGGTTTGGCCTGTGAGTTTGTATCCTCTCTCTATATATATATATATATATAGATGCTTCTCCGGATTCATTCATATATCATATATTCATATATATATATATATATATATATACGAGTAAAATGTTGCTTGCATACTGCAAGCAGATCGACAACACTATTTTCATGTCGGCATCATACCGGGACGGCCATCAAAAGAAAAAAATGGATTGAAATTTTTGTTAAAATTTGGTGTAATTCCATCCTCTGGCATCGAACATGGTCTTTACTGTGAACTTACTATGCAGCACAATAGAACATCACCATCTCTAACTATGTGTGAAAATTCAAGCAGAAATATGGGCTACAACTGCCTCAAAAGACGTTCTAATTTTCACGAATTTAAATGGCTCTCTGGATTCGAACCAAGGACGATCTTGCAATTATTAAAAATGTTTCTGAAAGTTATTTTTGATCTCTATCTATACGCAGAATTTGAAGTTTCTATTTTATTGGCAAAGGTTTCAAAATAATTCCTAAAAATCGGTTCAACTTCTGATTGCGGAGACACCTGGTGTCGAACCCAGGACACATTGATAGCTGTGAATGTTAATTTTGATTTGTATGGACTTAAACTTTCTATATGCAACGTTTGAAGTCGATAGCATGCCGGAAAGTACCTAAAATTTGTTTCCGTTATCTCCGTAAGAAATGCATTGAGGAATTTAAATGTCCCTCTGGGATCGAACCAAGGACCATCAGCGAATATGTAAAATTTGATTATGATATATTTTTATGGTATACAACCTCATACCGAATTTCAAGTTTCTATGCCATCGGAAAAGGGTCCAAAAAAAATCTTAAAAAACGACACAATGCATTTTAAACGGCCGATTTTTGCCCCGACCTAGCATCGAACTAAGGATAATATTCGTAGATGTCTTTATGGTTTCCTTTAGATATGAACGGCATCTAGCGATCCCTCGAATTTCAACTCTCTCCTCTTCCGGGAAAGGCAGCAAAAACATTTTCGAAAATCCCCGCCATGTATCCTTATGGAGAAAATCGGGACTTTGGGGCCTTCTGGAATCGAACCCATGACACCGAGGTTGAATGTCGGCTTTTTCCTGGAGGTTACACGTTATGGCCAATAAGTGGTAAAAATTTCAAGTCGTTGGCACTTGTGGAACATGGTAAAACTTTTGATCCCCTATATATATCTATTATATATAGATGCTTCTCCGGATTCATTCATGGATATACCTATATAGATAGATAGATAGATAGATAGATAGATAGATAGATAGGATACTAATTCACAGCCTAAACCATAAGTGGCATTAAATTGAAATTTTTACGACGTATTGGCCATAACGTGTAACCGCCAGAAAAATTGCGATTTTGAACCTCGGTGTCATGGGTTCGATTCCAGAAGGCCCCAAAGTCGCGATTTTCTCCATAAGGATACATGGCGGGGATTTTCGAAAATTTTTTTGAGGCACTTCCCATAAAAGGAGAGATTTGAAATTCAAGGGATCGCTAGAAGCCGTGCAAATCCAACGTAAATCAGAAAGACATCGCCGAATATGGTCCATGGTTCGATGCTAGGTCGGGGCAAAAATCGGCCGTTTAAAATGCATTGCAGCGATTTTGAAAAATTGTTTTGGGTCCTTTCCCGATAACATGGATACTTGAAACTCGGTATGAGGTTAGATACTATAAAAATATAACATAATCAAATTTTATATATTCGCTGATGGTCCTTGGTTCGATCCCAGAGGGCCATTTACATTCCTCAATGCATTTCTTACGGAGATAACGGAAACAAATTTTAGGTACTTCCCGGCATGATATCGATTTCAAACTTTGCATATAGAAAGATCAAGTCCATAAAAATTAAACAGTGCATTCACAGCTATCAATGTGTCCTGGGTTCGACACCAGGTGTCTCTGCAATCAGAAGTTGATCCGATTTTTAGGAATTATTTTGAAACCTTTGCCAATAATATAGAAACATCAAATTCGGCATATAGATAGAGATCATAAATAACTTTCAGAAACATGTTTTAGATTTCCAAGATCGTCCTTGGTTCGAATTCAGAGAGCCATTTACATTACTGAAAGTTAGAACGTCTTTTGAGGCAGTTGTAGCCAATATTTCTGCTTGAATTTTCACACATAGTTAGGGATGGTGATCTTCTATTTTATTTCATAGTAGGTTTACCAGTAAGACCCGGGTTCAATGCCAGACGATGAAATTTCAGCGAATTTTAAGAATTTTTTCAATTCTTTTTTTTTTCTTTTGTGAACCGTCCCGTTATAATGCCGATTTTATATTATTGTTGTCAATCTGCTTGCAGTATGCAAGCTACATTTTACTCGTATATATATACGAGTAAAATGTAGCTTGCATACTGCAAGCAGATCGGCAATACTAATTTTACATCGGCATAATATCGGGACGGTCCTCATAAGAAAAAAAAAGGATTTAATTTTTCTTAAAATTCGCTGAAATTTCATCGTCTGGCATCAAACCCGTGTCTTACTGGTGAACCTACTATGAAGCACAATAGAAGATCACCATCTCTAACTATGTGTGAAAATTCAAGCAGAAATATTGGCTACAACTGCCTCAAAAGACGCTCTAATGTTCACGATTGTAAATGGCTCTCGGGACTCGAACCAAGGACGATCTTGGAAATTTAAAAAATGTTTCTGAAATTTATTATTGATCTCAAACTATATGCAAAATTTCAAGTTTCTATATTATTGGGAAAGGTTTCAAAATAATTCCTAAAATTCGGATCAACTTCTGATTGCAGAGACACCTGGTGTCGAACCCAGGACACATTGATAGCTATGAATGCATAGTTTGATTTGTTTAGACTGGTTCTTCCATCATGCTAAGTTTTAAGTCGATAGCATGCAGGGAAGTACCTAAAACTTGTTTCCGTTATCTCCATAAGAAATGCATTGAGGAATGTAAATGGCCCTCTGGGATCGAACCAAGGTACATCAGGGAAAACATAAAAATCGATTATGAAATATATTTATGATATCCAACCCCATACCGAATTTCAAGTTTCCATGCCATCGGGAAAGGGTCCAAAAAAATCTTAAAAATCGCCACAATACATTTTAAACGGCAGATTTTTGCATCGACCTAGCATCGAACCCAGGTTATTTTCCGTAAAACTCATTTATGTTTTCGATAGATCATGTTCATATATAAAGGCTCCCCGAGTTTTGATTCTCTACCTATTCCGGAAGTATTTTTTTTTAATTCCCGAAAATCAAAGCAATGCATTTAAACGGGAAAAATCGGGACTTTGGAACCCCCTGGAATCGAACCCATGAAACTGAGGATCAAAATCGCAATTTTTCTGGAGGTTATACGTTATGGCCAATATGTTGTAAAAATTTCAGCTCAATCACTCTTGTGGTTTAGGCTGTGAGTTTGTATCCTCTCTCTATATCTATCTATTATATATAGATGCTTCTCCGGATTCATTCATAAATCTATCTATTATACGAGTAAAATGTAGCTTGCATACTGCAAGCAGATCGGCAATACTAATTTCATATCGGCATCATATCGGGACTGTCCACAAAAGAAAAAAAAGGATTGAATTTTTCTTAAAATTCGCTGAAGTTTCATCATCTGTCATCAAACCTGGGTCTTACTGGTGAACCTACTATGCAGCACAACAGAAGATCACCATCTCTTACAATGTGTGAAAATTCAAGCAGAAATATTTGCTGCAACTGCATGAAACGACGTCCTACTTTTCACGAATGTAGATGGCTCTCTGGATTCGAACCAAGGATTATTTAGGAAATCTAAAACATGATTTTGAAATGTATCTTTGTTCTCTATCTATCTGCCTAATTTCATGTTTAAATATTATTGGGAAGGGGTTTAAATTAATTCTTAATTATAGGATAATTTACTGATTGTAGAGACGCCTGGTGTCGAACCCAGGAAATATTCTTAGCTGTGAATGCATAGTATGATTTATTAGGACGTAATCTTCTTTCATGCAAAGTTTGAAGTCGATATCATGCCGGAAAGTACCGAAAACCCTTTTCTGTTATCTCCATAAGAAATGCATTGAGGAATGTAAATGGCTCTCTGGGATCGAACCAAGGACTATCAGCGAATGTAAAAAATTTGATTATTAAATATATTTATGATATCTGAACCCATGCCGAATTTCAAGTTTCCATGCTATCGGGAAGGGGTCCAAAAAAAATCTTAAAAATCGCCATAATGTATTTTAAACGGCCGATTTTTGCATCGACCTAGCATCGAACCCAGGATATTTTCAGTAAAACTCATTTATGTTTTCGATAGACCATGACCATATATATAGGCTCCTTGAGTTTAAAGTCCCTACCTATCCGGGAAGTATTTTTTAAAAATTCCCAAAAATCAAAGCAATGCATTTAAACGGGAAAAATCGGGACTTTGGGGCCCTCTGGAATCGAACCCATGACACTGAGGTACAAAATCGCAATTTTTCTGGCGGTTACACGTTATGGCCAATATGTCGTAAAAATTTCAAGTCAATGACGCTTGTGGTTTGGCCTGTGAGTTTGTATCCTCTCTATCTATTATATATAGATGCTTCTCCGGATTCATTCATATATCATATATATATATATATATACGAGTAAAATGTAGCTTGCATACTGCAAGCAGATCGACAACACTATTTTCATGTCGGCATCATATCGGGAAGGCCGTCAAAAGAAAAAAAAAATGGATTGAATATATTCTGATTATTCGCTGCAATTTATTCGTCCGGCATCGAACCCGGGTCTCCCTGGTGATACTTACTATGCAGCACAATAGAAGATCACCATCTCTATCTATCTGTGAAAATTCATGCAGAAATATTACCTGTAACTGCCTCAAACGACGTCCTACTTTTTCCTTATTTTTCTTATGAGAGAAATGTTAATGTGCTCTGGCATCGAACCCAGGAATAGTTCGGTCTTCTGAAAACTGTTTTCTAAAACCAGTTATATCCATACATCTTCCAGCAAAGCACGAACTTCCTATCATTTCGATAAGTGCATCAAAAAAATAATGAAATACTAATCGTATGTATTTTAAACGGGAGACATATTTACCGCCCGGCATCGAACCCGGGTCTTACTGGTAAAACTTCGGATGCAACATAATAGAAGATATTAATCTTTAACTATGTGCGAAAATTCAAGCAGATATATTGGCTGCAACTGCCTCAATCGAAGACTTACTTTTCCCTTATATTCCTTATGAGAGAAATGTTAATGTGCTCTGGCATCGAACCCTTGAATAGTACGGTCTTATGAACATTTTTTTCTTAAACTTATTCTTACCTTACACTTTCCGGCTAAGCACGAACTTCCTATTTTTTCGAGAAGTGCATCAAAAAAATATTGAAAAACAGCTCCCATGTATTTTAAAGGGCAGATCTTTGCATCGTCCTAGCATCGAACCCAGGATATTTTTTGTGAAAGTCATTGATGTTTTCGAAAGTCCAAGACCATAAATATAGGCACCTTGAGTTTTACTTCTCTACCTATCCGGAAAGTATTTTTTTTAAATTCCCGAAAATCACGGCAATGCATTCAAACGGGAAAAATCGGGACTTTGGGGCCCTCTGGAATCGAACCTATGACACTGAGAATCAAAGTCTCTTTTTTCCTGGGGGTTATACGTTATGGCCAATATGTCATAAAAATTTCAAGTCAATGACGCTTGTGGTTTAGCCTGTGAATTTGTATCCTATCTATATAGCTATATATATGAATGAATCCGGAGAAGCATCTATATATATATATATATATATAGAGAGGATACAAAGTCACAGGCCAAACCACTAGCGTCAATGGCTTGACATTTTTACGACATATTGGCCATAACGTATAACCTCCAGAAAAATTGCGATTTTGAACCTCAGTGTCATGGGTTTGATTCCAGAGGGCCCCAAAGTCCCGATTTTTCCCGTTTAAATGCATTGCTTAGATTTTCGGGAATTAAAAAAAAATACTTCACGGATAGGTAGGGACTAAAAACTCAAGGAGCTTTTATATATGGTCATGGTCTATCGAAAACATTAATGAGTTTTACGGAAAATAACCTGGGTTCGATGCTAGGTCGATGCAAAAATCTGCCGTTTAAAATGCATGGTGGCGATTTTTAAGATTTTTTTTGGACCCTTTCCCGATGGCATGGAATATTGAAATTCGGCATGGGTTTAGATGTCATAAATATATTTCATAATCGATTTTTATGTTTTCCCTGATGTTCCTTGGTTCGATCCCAGGGGGCCATTTACATTCCTCAATGCATTTCTTATGGAGATAAAAGAAAAACGTTTTAGGTACTTCCCGGCATGATATCGACTTCAAACTTTGTATGAAATACGATGAAGTCTTAATAAATCATACTGTTCATTCACAGCTACCAATATGTCCTGGGTTCGACACCAGGCGTCTCTACAATCAGTAAAATATCCGATATTTAAGAATTAATTTAAACCCCTTCCCAATAATATTAAAACATGTAATTAGGCATATAGATAGAGAGCATAGAGACATTTTAAAAAAATTTTTAGATTTCCTAGATCGTCCTTGGTTCGAATCCAGAGAGCCATTTACATTATTGAAAAGAAGGACGTCGTTTGAGGCAGTTACAGCCAATATTTCTGCTTGAATTTTCACACATAGTAAAAGATGGTGATTTTCTGTTGTGCTGCATAATACGTTCACCAGGAAGGCCTTGGTTCGATGCCAGACGATTAATTTGCAGCGAATTTTAAGAATATTTTCAATCCCTTTTTTTTCTTTGAGGGCCGTCCCGATATGATGCCGACATGAAATTAGTGTTGTCGATCTGCTTGCAGTATGCAAGCAACATTTTACTCGTATAGCCATATAGCTATATAGATAGGATACAAATTCACAGGCTAAACTACAAGGGTCATTGCCTTGAAATTTTTATGAAGTATTGGCCATAACGTGAAACCCCCAGGAAAAAAGCGACTTTGATCCTCAGAGTCATAGGTTCGATTCCAGAGGGCTCCAAAGTCCCGATTTTTCCCGTTTAAATGCATTGCCGTGATTTTCGGGAATTTAAAAAAAATACTTTCCGGATAGGTAGAGAAATAAAACTCAAGGTGCCTATACTTATGGTCTTGGACTTTCGAAAACATCAATGACCTTTACAAAAAATATCCTTGGTTCGATGCTAGGACGATGCAAAGATCTGCCCTTTAAAATACATGGGAGCTGTTTTTCATTATTTTTTTTTGATGCACTTCTCGAAATAATAAGAAGTTCGTGCTTAGCCGGAAAGTGTGAGGTAAGAATTGGTTTAAGAAAAAAATTTTCATAAGACCGTACTATTCCTGGGTTCAATGCCAGAGCACATTAACATTTCTCTCATAAGGAATATAAGGGAAAAGTAAGACTTCGATTGAGGCAGTTGCAACCAATATATCTGCTTGAATTTTCGCACATAGTTAAAGATTAATATCTTCTATTATGATGCATAGGAAGTATTACCAGAAAGATCCGGGTTCGATGATGGGCGGCAAATATGTCTCCCGTTTAAAATACATTGGTTAAGTATTTCAGTATTTTTTTGATGAACTTATCAAAATGATAGGAAGTTCGTACTCGGCTGGAAGATGTATGAGAAGAATCGGTTTTAGAAAAAAATTTAGATAACACCGTACTATTCCTGGGTTCGATGCCAGAGCACATTAGCATTTCTCTCATAAGGAATATAAGTGAAACGTAGGACGTCGTTTGAGGCAGTTGCAGTTAATTTTTCTACTTGAATTTTCACACATAGTTACAGATGGTAATCTTCTATAGTGCTGCAAAGTAAGTATGACCGGGAAGTCCTGGGTTCGATGCCAGACGAACAAATTGCAGCGGAAATTAAGAATATTTTCCATCCATTTTTTTTTCTTTTGAGGACTCACTCTATGTGATGCCGACAAAAAACTTTTGTTATCGATGTGCTTGCAGTATGCAAGCAACATTTTACTCGTACCTATATATATACGAGTTAAATGTTGCTTGCATACTGCAAGCAGATCGACAACACTAATTTCATGGCGGCATCATATCGGGACGGCCCTCAAAAGAAAAAAAATGGATTAAAAATAATCTTAGAATTCGCTTCAATTTAATCGTCTGGCATCGAACCCGGGTCTTCTTGGTGAACTTACTATGCAGCACAACAGACGATCACCATCTCTAATTATGTGTGAAAATTCAAGGCGAAATATTGACTGCAACTGCCTCAAACGACGTTCTACTTTTCACGAATGTAAATGGCTTTCTGGATTCGAACCAAGGACGATCTTGGAAATCTAAAATATGTTTCTGAAAGTTATTTATGATCTCTATCAATATGCCGAATTTCAAGTTTCTATATTATTGGCAAAGGTTTCAAAATAATTCCTAAAAATCGGATCAACTTCTGATTGCAGAGACACCTGGTGTCGAACCCAGGACACATTGATAGCTGTGAATGCACTGTTTGATTTGTATGTACTTGATCTTTCTATACGAAAGTTTGAAGTCGATATCGTGCCGGGAAGTACCTCAATTTTGCTTGCGTTATCTCCGTAAGAAATGCATTGAGAAGTTCAAATGGCCCCCTGGGATCGAACCAAGGACCATCAGCGAACATGTAAAATTCGATTATGAAATATATTCATGATGTCCATGCACGTGCCGAGTTTTGCGTATCCATGTTATCGGGAAAGAATAAAAAAAAAATCTTCAAAATCGCCGCAATGCATTTTAAACGGCCGATTTTTGCCCCGACCTAGAATCGAACCACGGACAATATTCGAAAATGTCTTTTTGGTTTTCGTTGGATATCTACGGCATCTAGCGATCCCTCGAATTTCAACTCTCTACTTGTCCGGGAAGTGCATCAAAAAAATTTTCGAAAATCCTCACCATGTATCCTTATGGAGAAAATCGGGACTTTGGGGCCTTCTGGAATCGAACCCATGACACTGAGATACAAAGTCGGATTTTTTCTAGAGGTTTCACGTCATGGCGAATACGTCGTAAAAATTTCAAGTCTGTGGCATTTGTGGAACATGGTTAGACTTTTGATCCCTAATGAATGAATGAGTGTATCTATTATACGAGTAAAATGTAGCTTGCATACTGCAAGCAGATCAGCAATATTATTTTTATATCGGCATCATTTCGGGACGGTCCTCCAAAGAAAAAAAAAAGGATTGAAAATATTCTTAAATTTCGCTGCAATTTTAGCGTCTGGCATCGAACCAGGGTCTTCCTGGTGAACTTACTAAGCGGCACAATAGAAGATCACTATCTCTAACTATGTGTGAAAATTCAATCAGAAATATTGGCTACAACTGCCTCTAACGACGTTCTACCTTTCACGAATGTAAATGGCTCTCTGGATTCGAACCAAGGACGATCTTGAAAATCTAAAACATGTTTCTGTAAGTTATTTATGATCTCTATCTATATGCCGAATTTGAAGTTTCTATATTATTGGCAAAGGTTTCAAAATAATTCCTAAAAATCGGATCAACTTCTGATTGCAGAGACACCTGGTGTCGAACCCAGGACACTTTGATAGCCGTGAATGCACTGTTTGATTTGTATGGACTTGATCTTTCTATATGCAAAGTTTGAAGTTGATATCACGCCGGGAAGTACCTAAAATTTGTTTCCGTTATCTCCGTAAGAAATGCATTGAGGAATTTAAATGTCCCACTGGGATCGAACCAAGGACCATCAGCGAATATATAAAATTTGATTATGATATATTTTTATGGTATCTAACCGCATACCGAATTTCAAGTTTCTATGCCATCGGAAAAGGGTCCAAAAAAAATCTTAAAAATTGCCACGATGCATTTTAAACGGCCGATTTTTGCCCCGACCTAGCATCGAACCAAGGATAATAATCGTAGATGTCTTTATGGTTTCCTTTAGATATGCACGGCATCTAGCGATCTCTTGAATTTCAAATCTCTCCTTTTCCGAGAAATGCCTCAAAAGAATTTTCGAAAATCCCCGCCATGTATTCTTATGGACAAAATCGCGACTTTGGGGCCTTCTGGAATCGAACCCATGACACTGAGGTTCAAAATCTCATTTTTTCTGGTGGTTACACGTAATGGCCATTACGTCGGAAAAATTTCAAGTCGGTGACGCTTCTAGTTTAGGCTGTGAATTAGTATCCTATCTATCTATCTATCTATCTATCTATCTATATCCTTGAATGAATCCGGAGAAGCATCTATATTTAATAGATATATTCATATATATATATATACGAGTAAAATGTTGCTTGCATACTGCAAGCAGATCGGCAATACAAATTTCATATCGGCATCATATCGGGACGGTCCTCAAAAGAAAAAAAAAAGGATTGAAAATATTCTTAAAATCGCTGCAATTTCATCCTCTGGCATCGAACCCGGGTCTTACTGGTGAACATATTATGTACCAAAATAGAAGATCACCATCTCTAACTATGCGTGAAAATTCAAGCAGAAATATTGGCTACAACTGCCTCAAAAGACGCTCTAATGTTCACGAATGTAAATGGCTCTCGGGACTCGAAGCAAGGACGATCATGGAAATTTAAAAATTGTTTCTGAAAGTTATTTATGATCCTAATCTATATGCCAAATTTCAAATTTCTATATTATTGGGAAAGGTTTCAAAATAATTCCTAAAAATCGGATTAACTTCTGATCGCAGAGACACCTGGTGTCGAACCCAGGACACATTGATAGATATGAATGCATAGTTTGATTTCTAATGACTGGTTGTTTTATTATGCTAAGTTTTAAGTCGATAGCATGCCGGAAAGTACCTAAAATTTGTTTCCGTTATCTCCGTAAGAAATACATTGAGGAATATAAATGTCCCTCTGGGATCGAACCAAGGACCATCAGCGAATATGTAAAATTCGATTATGATATATTTTTATAGTATCCAACCTCATACCGAATTTCAAGTTTCCATGCCATTGGAAAGGGGTCCGAAAAAAATCTTAAAAACCGCCACAATGCATTTTAAACGGCAGATTTTTGCATCGACCTAGCATCGAACCCAGGTTATTTTCCGTAAAACTCATTTATGTTTTCGATAGATCATGACCATATATATGGGCTCCTTGAGTTTTAATTCTCTACCTACGCGGAAAGTATTTTTTTTTAATTCACGAAAATCAAAGCAATGCATTTAAACGGGAAAAATCGGGACTTTGGGGCCCTCTGGAATCGAACCCATGACACTGAGGTTCAAAATCGCAATTTTTCTGGAGGTTATACGTTATGGCCAATATGTCGTAAAAATTTGAAGCCATTGACGCTAGTGGTTTAGCCTGTGACTTTGTATCCTCTCTATATATATATATATATATATATGAATATATGATATATGAATGAATCCGGAGAAGCATCTATATATAATAGATATATTTTCATGTCGGCATCATATCGGGACGGTCATCATAAGAAAAAAAATGGATTGAAATTTTTCTTAAAATTCGCTTCAATTTAATCGTCAGGCATCGAACCCGGTATTCCTGGTGAACTTACTATGCAGCACAATAGAAGATCACCATCTATAACTATATGCGAAAATTCAAGGCGAAATATTGACTGCAACTGCCTCAAACGACGTTCTACTTTTCACGAATGTAAATGGCTCTCTGGATTCGAACCAAGGACGATCTTTGAAATCTAAAACATGTTTCTGAAAGTAATTTATGATCTCTATCTATATGCCGAATTTCAAATTTCTATATTATTGGGAAAGGTTTCAAAATAATTCCTAAAAATCGGATCAACTTCTGATTGCAGAGACACCTGGTGTCGAACCCAGGAAATATTATAAGCTGTGAATGCACAGTTTGATTTGTAAAGACTTGCTCTTGTATCATGCAAAGTTTGAAGTCGATTGCATGCCGGGAAGTACCTAAATTTTGTTTCCGTTATCTCCGTAAGAAATGCATTGAGAAGAACTAATGGCCCTCTGGGATCGAACCAAGGACCATCAGCGAACATGTAAAATTCGATTATAAAATATATTCATGATATCTATCCACGTGCCGAGTTTCAAGAATCCATGTTATCGGGAAGGGATCCAAAAAAAATCTTAAAAATCGCCGCAATGCATTTTAAACGGCCGATTTTTGCCCCGACCTAGCATCGAACCATGGACTATATTCTGAGATGTTTTTCTGATTTTCGTTGGATACGCACGGCTTCTAGCGATCCCTCGAGTTTCAACTCTTTCTCTCTCCGGGAAGTACCTCAAAAAAATTTTTGAAAATCCCCACCATGCATTCTTATGGAAAAAATCGCGACTTTGGGGCCCTCTGGAATCGAACCCATGACCCTGAGGATCAAAATCGCAATTTTTCTGGCGGTTACACGTTATGGCCAATACGTCGTAAAAATTTCAAGTCAATCACGCTTGTCGTTTAGGCTGTGAATTAGTATCCTATCTATCTATCTATCTATCTATCTATCTATCTATCTATATAGGTATATCCATGAATGAATCCGGAGAAGCATCTATATATCTATTACGAGTAAAATGTAGCTTGCATACTGCAAGCAGATCGACAACACTAATTTCATATCGGCATCATATCGGGACGGACATCAAAAGAAAAAAAAAATTCAAAATATTCGTAGAATTCGCTGCAATTTAATCACCTGGCAGCGAACCCCGGTCTTCCTGGTGTACTTACTATCCAGCAAAATAGAAAATTACCATATCAAACTATGTGTGAAAATTCAAGCAAAACTATTAGGTGCAACTACCTCAAACGACGTCCTACTATTCACATACACTCCTTATTTGAAAAATTATAATGTGCTCTGGCATCGAACCCAGGAACAGCATGGTCTTATCTATTTTTTTTCTTAAACAAAGAGTTAATATACATCTTCCATCTAAGCAAGAGCTCCCTTACATATCGATAAATGCATAAAAAAATTATGAAAAGATACCCCATAGTATTATATATGGGTGATATTTTTACCGCCCGGCATCGAACCCGGGTCTTTCAGGCAATACTTTCTATGCAGCACAAAAGAAAAACACCATCTCTAACCGCGTATGCAAATTCAAGCAGAAATATTGGTTACAACTGCCTCAAATGACGTCCTACTTTTCCTTTATATTCCTTATGAGAGAAACGTTATTGTGCTCTGGCTTCGAACCCAGGAACAGTACGGTCTTATGAAAATTTTTTTCTAAAACTTATTCGTACCATACATCTTCCAGCCAAGCACGAACATCCTATCATTTCGATAAGTGCATCTAAAAAAATAATGAAAAACGGCTCCCATGTATTTTAAAGGGCAGATCTTTGCATCGTCCTAGCATCGAACCCAGGATAACTTTTGTAAAAGTCATTGATGTTTTCGAAAGTCCAAGACCATAAATATAGGCACCTTGAGTTTTACTTCTCTATCTATCCGGAAAGTATTTTTTTTTAATTCCCGAAAATCACGGCAATGCATTCAAACGGGAAAAATCGGGACTTTGGGGCCCTCTGGAATCGAACCTATGACACTGAGGATCAAAGTCTCTTTTTTCCTGGGGGTTTCACGTTATGGCCAATATGTCATAAAAATTTCAGATCAATGACGCTTGTAGTTTAGGCTGTGAATTTGTATCCTATCTATCTATCTATCTATATAGGTATATATATGAATGAATCCGGAGAAGCATCTATATATAATAGATATATAGATGCTTCTCCGGATTCATTCATATATATAGGGATATAGATAGATAGGATACAAATTCACAGCCTAAACTACTAGCGCCATTGACTTGAAACTTTTACCACCTATTGGCCATACCGTGTAACCAGTAGAAAAATTGCGATTTTGAACCTCAGTGTCATGGGTTCGATTCCAAAGGGCCCCAAAGTCCCGATTTTTCCCGTTTAAATGCATTGCGTTGATTTTCCGGAATTTTGAAATAATACTTCCCGGATAGGTAGGGAATTTAAACTCAAGGAGCCGATGGATATAGTCAGGATCCATCGATAACGTAAATGACCATCTCGAAAAGAGTCCTGAGTTCGATGCTAGGACGATGCAAAAATCGGCCGTTTAAAATACATGGAGGTTGATATTCATTATTTTTTTTCATGCACTTATCGAAATGATAGGAAGTTCTTGCTTATATGGAAGTTGTATATTAAGATAAGGTTTTTGAAAAAATTTAGATAAGACCGAATTGTTCCTGGGTTCGATTCCGGGGCACATTAAATATTCTCTCATAAGGAATATATGGGAAAAGTAGGACGTCGTTTGAGGCAGTTTCAGTGAATATTTCCGCCTTAATTTTCACACATAGTTAGAGGTGGTGATCTTCTATTCTGCTGCATAATAAATATTACCAGAAAGTCCCGGGTTCGATGCCAGGTGGTAAATATATCTGCCATATAAAACACATTGGGAAGGTTTTAAATTATTTCTTTCATGCACTTATCGATGAAATAGGGAGTTCTTGCTTAGATAGAAGATGTATATATAAAAACCCAGTTCAAGAAAAAATAGATGCGACCATGCTGTTCCTGGGTTCGATGCCAGAGCACATTAAAATTTCTCTCATAAGGATTATATTGGAAAAGTAGGACGTCGTTTGAGGGAGTTGCAGCCAAAATTTCTACCTGAAATTTCACACATTGTTAGAGATGGTGATGTAGTGTTGTACTGCATAGTAAGTATGACCTGAAATACACGGGTTGGATTCCAGACGATTAAGTTGCAGCGATTTCCAAGAATATTTTTAATCCTTAATTTTCTTTTGAATACCGTCTCTATATGATGCCGATATGCAATTAGTATTGCCGATCTGCTTGCAGTATGCAAGCTACATTTTACTCGTATATATCTATTATATATAGACGCTTCTCCGGATATCTATTATATATAGACGCTTCTCCGGATATACTTATATATATATATATATATACACTGGGGATCAAAAGTCTAAGCATGTTCCACAAGTGCCACCGACTTGAAATTTTTACGACATATTGGCCATAACGTGTAACCTCCAGGAAAAAGCCGACATTGAACCACGGTGTCATGGGTTCGATTCCAGAAGGCCCCAAAGTCGCGATTTTCCCCATAAGATTACATGGCGGGGATTTTCGAAAATTTTTTTCAGGCACTTCCCGGAAAAGGAGAGAGTTGAAACTCGAGGGATCACTAGATGCCGTGCATATCCAAAGGAAACCATAAAGACATCTACGAATATTATCCTTGGTTCGATGCTAGGTCGGGGCAAAAATCTGCCGTTTAAAATGCACTGTGGCGATTTTTAAGATTTTTTTTGGATCCTTTTCCGATGGCATAGAAACTTGAAACTCGGCACGTGGATAGATATCATGAATATGTTTCATAATCAAATTTTACATATTCGCTGATGATCCTTGGTTCGATCCCAGAGGGCATTTGCATTTCTCAATGTATTTCTTACGGAGATAACGGAAACGAAATTTAGGCACTTCCCGGCATGCTATCGACTTCAAACTTTGCATGTTAGTAAAGCACGTCCTAAGAAATCAAACTGGGCATTCACGGCTATCAATGTATCCTGGGTTCGACACCAGGTGTCTCTGCAATCAGAAGTTGATCAAATTTTTAGGAATTATTTTGAAACCTTTCCCAATAATATAGAAACTTGAAATTCGGCAAATAGATAGAGATCATAAATACAATTCAGAAACATATTTTAGATTTCCAAGATCGTCCTTAGTTCGAATCCAGAGAGCCATTTAAATTCGTGAAAATTAGAACGTCTTTGAGGCAGTTGTAGCCCATATTTCTGCTTGAATTTTCACACATAGTTAGAGATGGTGATCTTCTATTGTGCTGCTTAGTGAGTATCACCATAAAGACCCGGGTTCAATGCCAGACGATGGAATTACAGGGAATTTTAAGAAAAATTTCAATCCATTTTTTTCTTTTGATGGCCGTCCCGAATGATGCCAACATGAAAAAAGTGTTGTCGATCTGCTTGCAGTATGCAAGCAACATTTTACTCGTACCTATATATATATACACTCATTCATAGGGGATCAAAAGTTTAACCATGTTCCACAAGTGCCATCGACTTGAAATTTTTACGACATAATGGCCATGACGGGTAACCTCCAGGAAAAATCTGACCTTGAGTCTCAGTGTCAAGGGTTCGATTCCAGAAGGCCCCAAAGTCCCGATTTTCTCCATAAGGATACATGGTGAGGATTTTCAAAATTTTTTTTGAGGCACTTCCCGGACAAGTAGAGAGTTGAAATTCGAGGGATCGCTAGATGCCGTTGATATCCAACGAAAATCAAAAAGTCATTTTCGAATATTGTCCATGGTTCGACTCTAGGTCGGGGCAAAAATCGGCCGTTTAAAATGCATTGTGGCGATTTTAAAGATTTTTTTTGGACCCTTTTCCTATGCCATAGAAACTTGAAATTCAGTATGAGGTTAGATACCGTAAAAATATATCATAATCAAATTTTACATATTCGCTGATGGGCCTTGGTTCGATCCCAGAGGGACATTTAAATTCCTCAATGCATTTCTTACGGAGATAACGGAAACAAATTTTAGGTACTTCCCGGCACGATATCGACTTCAAACTTTGCATAAAGAAAGATCAAGTCCATACAAATCAAACAGTGCATTCACAGCTATCAATGTGTCCTGGGTTCGACACCAGGTGTCTCTGCAATCAGAAGTTGATCCGATTTTTAGGAATTATTTTGAAACCTTTGCCAATAATATAGAAACTTCAAATTCGGCATATAGATAGAGATCATAAATAACTTTCAGAAACATTTTTTAGATTTCCATGATCGTCCTTGGTTCGAATCCAGAGAGCCATTTAAATTCGTGAAAATTAGAACGTCTTTTGAGGCAGTTGTAGCCCATATTTCTGCTTGAATTTTCACACAGTTAGAGATGGTGATGTTCTATTGTTCTGCATAGTAAGTTCACAGTAAAGACCCGGGTTCGATGCCAGACGATGGAATTTCAGGGAATTTTAAGAAAATTTCAATCCATTTTTTTCGTTTGATGGCCGTCCCGATATGATGCCGACATGAAAATAGTGTTGTCGATCTGCTTGCAGTATGCAAGCTACATTTTACTCGTAATAGATATAGACGCTTCTCCGGATATCTATTATATACGAGTAAAATGTAGCTTGCATACTGCAAGCAGATCGACAATACTAATTTCATAACGGCATTATATCGGGACGGTCCCGGAAAGGAAAAAAGGATTGAAAATATTCTTAAAATTCGCTTCAATTTAATCATCTGGCATCGAACCCGGGTCTTTTTGGTGAAATTTCTATGCAGCACATCAGAAGATCATCTTCTCTAAATACGTGTGAAAATTCAAGAAGAAATATTGGCTGCAACTGCCTCAAACGAAGACCTACTTTTCACGAATGTTAATAGCTCTCTGTATTCGAACCAAGGACGATCTAGAAAATATAAAATATGTTTTCAAAATTTATCTATAAGTTCTATATATATGCCGAATTTCAAGTTTTAATATTATTGGGAAGGGGTTCAAAATAATTCTTAAAAATCGGATCAGTGACTGATTGTAGAGAAGCCTGGTGTCAAACCTTGGACGTATTGGAAGCTGTAAATGCACAATATGACTTGCTAGGACTTGATCTAATTTCATACAAAGTTTGAAGTCGATATCATACCGGGAAGTACCTAAAATGTGTTTCCGTTATCCCCATAAGAAATGCATTGTGGAGTGCAAATGGCCCTCTGGGATCGAACCAAGGACCATCAGCGAATATGTAAAATTTTATTATGAAATATATTTATGATTTCTAACCCCATGCCAAATTTCAAGTTTCAATGCATTCGGAAAGGGGTCCAAAAAAAATCTTCAAAATCACCGCAATGCATTTTAAACGGCCGATTTTTGCCCCGACCTAGCATCGAACCCAGGATATTTTCCGTAAAACTCATTTTTGTTTTCAATAGATGATGACCATATATATAGGCTCCTTGAGTTTCGATTCTCTACCTATACGGAAAGTATTTTTTAAAAATTCCCGAAAATCAAAGCAATGCATTCAAACGGGAAAAATCGGGACTTTGGGGCCCTCTGGAATCGAACCCATGACACTGAGGTCCAAAATCGCAATTTTTCTGGAGGTTACACTTGATGACCAATATGTCGTAAAAATTTCAAGCCAATGACGCTTGTGGTTTAGCCTGTGACTTTGTATCCTATCTATATACCTATCTATCTATATATATATATGAATGAATCCGGAGAAGCATCTATATCTATTATATACGAGTAAAATGTTGCTTGCATACTGCAAGCAGATCGACAACACTAATTTCATATCGGCATCATATCGGGACGGACATCAAAAGAAAAAAAAAATTCAAAATATTCGTAGAATTCGCTGCAATTTAATCGCCTGGCAGCGAACCCCGGTCTTCCTGGTGTACTTACTATGCAGCAAAATAGAAGATTACCATATCAAACTATGTGTGAAAATTCAAGCAAAACTATTAGGTGCAACTACCTCAAACGACGTCCTGCTATTCACATACACTCCTTATTTGAGAAATTATAATGTGCTCTGGCATCGAACCCAGGAACAGCATGGTCTTATCTATTTTTTTTCTTAAACAAAGTGTTAATATACATCTTCCATCTAAGCAAGAGCTCCCTTACATATCGATAAATGCATAAAAAAATTATGAAAAGATACCCCATAGTATTATATATGGGGGATATTTTTACCGCCCGGCATCGAACCCGGGTCTTTCATGCAATACTTTCTATGCAGCACAACAGAAAAACACCATCTCTAACCGCGTATGCAAATTCAAGCAGAAATATTGGTTACAACTGCCTCAAATGACGTCCTACTTTTCCTTTATATTCCTTATGAGAGAAACGTTATTGTGCTCTGGCTTCGAACCCAGGAACAGTACGGTCTTATGAAAATTTTTTTCTAAAACTTATTCGTACCATACATCTTCCAGCAAAGCACGAACATCCTATCATTTCGATAAGTGCATCTAAAAAAATAATGAAAAACGGCTCCCATGTATTTTAAAGGGCAGATCTTTGCATCGTCCTAGCATCGAACCCAGGATAACTTTTGTAAAAGTGATTGATGTTTTCGAAAGTCCAAGACCATAAATATAGGCACCTTGAGTTTTACTTCTCTACCTATCCGGAAAGTATTTTTTTTTAATTCCCGAAAATCACGGCAATGCATTCAAACGGGAAAAATCGGGACTTTGGGGCCCTCTGGAATCGAACCTATGACACTGAGGATCAAAGTCTATTTTTTCCTGGGGGTTTCACGTTATGGCCAATACGTGGTAAAAATTTCAGATGAATGACGCTTGTAGTTTAGGCTGTGAATTTGTATCCTATCTATCTATATAGGTATATATATGAATGAATCCGGAGAAGCATCTATATATTTAACAAGTAAAATGTAGCTTGCATACTGCAAGCAGATCGACAACACGAATTTCATGTCGGCATCATATCGGGACGGTCCTCAAAAGAAAAAAAAAGGATTAAAAATATTCTTTAAATCGCTGCAATTTAATCGTCTGGCATCGAACCTAGGCCCTCCTGGTGAACCTACTATGCAGCACAACAGAAAATCACCATCTCTTACTATGTGTGAAAATTCAAGCAGAAATATTGGCTCCAACTTCCTCAAACGACGTCCTACTTTTCAATAATGTAAATAGCTCTCTGGATTCGAACCAAGGACGATCTAGGAAATCTAAAACATGTTTTTGAAATGCATCTATGTTCTCTATCTAGATGCCTAATTTCACGTTTTAATATTATTGGGAAGCGGTTTAAATTAATTCTTAAAAATCGGATAATTTACTGATTGTAGAGACGCCTGGTGTCGAACCCAGGAAATATTGGTAGCAGTGAATGCACAGTATGTCTTATTAGAACTTCATCTTATTTCATACAAATTTTGAAGTCGATATCATGCCGGGAAGTACCTAAAACTTTTTTCTGGTATCTCCATAAGAAATGCATTGAGGTATGTAAATTGCTCTCTGGGATCGAACCAAGGACCATCAGCGAATATACAAAATTTGATTCTGAAATATATTTATGATCTACAACTTCATGCCGAATTTCATGTTTCCATATCATCGGGAAGGGGTCCAAAAAAAATCTTAAAAATCGCCACAATGTATTTTAAACGGCCTATTTTTGCCTCGATCTAGCATCGAACCCAGGATATTTTCCGTAAAACTCATTTATGTTTTCGATAGATCATGACCATATAAATCGGCTCCTTGAGTTTTAAGTTCCTACCTATCCAGCAAGTATTTTTTAAAAATTCCCGAAAATCAACGCAATGCATTTAAATGGGAAAAATCGGGACTTTGGGGCCCTCTGGAATCGAACCCATGACACTGAGGTTCAAAATCGCAATTTTTCTGGAGGTTATACGTTATGGCCAATACGTCGTAAAAATTTCAAGCCGATGACGCTTGTGGTTTAGGCTGTGAATTAGTATCCTATCTATATACCTATCTATATATATATACGAGTAAAATGTAGCTTGCATACTGCAAGCAGATCGAAAACACTAATTTCATGTCGGCATCATAGCGGGAAGGCCGTCAAAAAAGAAAAAAAAAGGATGGAAAATATTCTTAAAATTCGCTGCAATTTAATCGTCTGGCATCGAACCTGGGTCTTAATGGTGAACTTACTATGCAGCACAACAGAAAATCACCATCTCTTACTATGTGTGAAAATTCAAGCAGATATATTGGCTCCAATTGCCTCAAACGACGTCCTACTTTTCAATAATGTAAATGGCTCTCTGGATTCGAACCAAGGACGATCTAGGAAATTTAAAACACGTTTTTGAAATGTATCTATGTTCTCTATCTATATGCCTAATTTCATGTTATAATATTATTGTGAAGGGGTTTAAATTAATTCTTAAATATCGGTTAATTTACTGATTGTAGAGACGCCTGGTGTCGAACCAAGGAAATATTGGTAGCATTTTTAATGCACAGTATGACTTATTAGGACTTCATCTTATTTCATACGAATTTTGAAGTCGATATTATGCCGGGAAGTACCTAAAACTTCTTACTGTTATCTCCATAAGAAATGCATGGAGGAATGTAAATGGCCCTCTGGGATCGAACCAAGGACCATCAGCGAATATGTAAAATTTGATTATGAAATATATGTATGATCTCCAACCTCATGCCGAATTTCAAGTTTCCTTGCCATCGGGAAAGGGTCCAAAAAAAATCTAAAAAATCGCCACAATGCATTTTTAACGGCCGATTTTTGCCTCGACCTAGCATCAAACCCAGGATATTTTCCGTGAAACTTATTTATGTTTTCGATAGATCATGACCATATATATAGGCTCCATGAGTTTTGATTTTCTACCTATCCGGGAAGTATTTTTTAAAAATTCCCGAAAATCACGGCAATGCATTTAAACGGGAAAAATCGGGACTTTGGGGCCCTCTGGAATCGAACCAACGACACTGAGGTTCAAAATCGCAATTTTTCTGGAGGTTACACGTTATGGCCAATATGTCGTAAAAATTTCAGGTCAATGACGATTGTGGTTTAGCCTGTGAATTTGTATCCTCGCTATATATATATATGGATACATGAATGAATCCGGAGAAGCATCTATATATAATAGATGAATGAATCCGGAGAAGCATCTATATATAATAGATAGATGCTTCTCCGGATTCATTCATATATATACCTATATAGATAGATAGGATACAAATTCACAGCCTAAACTACAAGCGTCATTGATCTGAAATTTTTATGACATATTGGCCATAACGTGAAACCCCCAGGAAAAAAGAGACTTTGATCCTCAGTGTCATAGGTTCGATTCCAGAGGGCCCCAAAGTCCCGATTTTTCCCGTTTGAATGCATTGCCGTGATTTTCGGGAATTAAAAAAAAATACTTTCCGGATAGGTAGAGAAGTAAAACTCAAGGTGCCTATATTTATGGTCTTGGACTTTCGAAAACATCAATGACTTTTACAAAAGTTATCCTGGGTTCGATGCTAGGACGATGCAAAGATCTGCCCTTTAAAATACATGGGAGCCGTTTTTCATTATTTTTTTAGATGCACTTATCGAAATGATAGGATGTTCGTGCTTGGCTGGAAGATGTATGGTACGAATAAGTTTTAGAAAAAAATTTTCATAAGACCGTACTGTTCCTGGGTTCGAAGCCAGAGCACAATAACGTTTCTCTCATAAGGAATATAAAGGAAAAGTAGGACGTCATTTGAGGCAGTTGTAACCAATATTTCTGCTTGAATTTGCATACGCGGTTAGAGATGGTGTTTTTCTTTTGTGCTGCATAGAAAGTATTGCCTGAAAGACCCGGGTTCGATGCCTGGCGGTAAAAATATCCCCCATATATAATACTATGGGGTATATTTTCATAATTTTTTTATGCATTTATCGATATGTAAGGGAGCTCTTGCTTAGATGGAAGATGTATATTAACACTTTGTTTAAGAAAAAAAAATAGATAAGACCATGCCGTTCCTGGGTTCGATGCCAGAGCACATTATAATTTCTCAAATAAGGAGTGTATGTGAATAGTAGGACGTCGTTTGAGGTAGTTGCACCTAATAGTTTTGCTTGAATTTTCACACATAGTTTGATATGGTAATCTTCTATTTTGCTGCATAGTAAGTACACCAGGAAGACCGGGGTTCGCTGCCAGGCGATTAAATTGCAGCGAATTCTACGAATATTTTGAATTTTTTTTTCTTTTGATGTCCGTCCCGATATGATGCCGATATGAAATTAGTGTTGTCGATCTGCTTGCAGTATGCAAGCAACATTTTACTCGTATAATAGATAGATGCTTCTCCGGATTCATTCATATATATACCTATATAGATAGATAGGATACAAATTCACAGCCTAAACTACAAGCGTCATTGATCTGAAATTTTTATGACATATTGGCCATAACGTGAAACCCCCAGGAAAAAAGAGACTTTGATCCTCAGTGTCATAGGTTCGATTCCAGAGGGCCCCAAAGTCCCGATTTTTCCCGTTTGAATGCATTGCCGTGATTTTCGGGAATTAAAAAAAAATACTTTCCGGATAGGTAGAGAAGTAAAACTCAAGGTGCCTATATTTATGGTCTTGGACTTTCGAAAACATCAATGCCTTTCACAAAAAATATCCTGGGTTCGATGCTAGGACGATGCAAAGATCTGCCCTTTAAAATACATGGGAGCTGTTTTTCATTATTTTTTTTGATGCACTTCTCGAAATAATAGAAAGTTCGTGCTTAGCCAGAATGTGTATGGTAAGAATTGGTTTAAGAAAAAAATTTTCATAAGACCGTACTATTCCTGGGTTCGATGCCAGAGCACATTAACATTACTCTCATAAGGAATATAAGGGAAAAGTAAGACTTCGATTGAGGCAGTTGCAGCCAATATATCTGCTTGAATTTTTGCACAAAGTTAAAGATTAATATCTTCTATTATGTTGCATAGGAAGTTTTACCAGAAAGACCCGGGTTCGATGCCGGGCGGTAAATATGTCTCCCGTTTAAAATACATAGGGTTAGTATTTCATTATTTTTTTGATGCACTTATTGAAATGATAGGAAATTCGAGCTTGGCTGGAAAATGTATGGTTAAAACTGATTTAAGAAAACAGTTTTCAGAAGACCGTACTATTCCTGGGTTCGATGCCAGAGCACATTAACATTTCACTCATAAGAAATATAAAGGAAAAGTAGGACGTCGTTTGAGGCAGTTGCAGATAATATTTCTGCTTGAATTTTCACAGATAGTTAGAGATGGTAATCTTCTATTGTGCTGCATAGTAAGTATCACTAGGAAGACCCGGGTTCGATGCCGGACGAATAAATTGCAGCGAATAATCAGAATATTTTCAATCCATTTTTTTTTCTTTTGACGGCCTTCCCGATATGATGCCGACATGAAATTAGTTTTGTCGATCTGCTTGCAGTATGCAAGCTACATTTTACTCGTATACCTATATAGATAGATAGGATACAAATTCACAGCCTAAACTACAAGCGTCATTGATCTGAAATTTTTATGACATATTGGCCATAACGTGAAACCCCCAGGAAAAAAGAGACTTTGATCCTCAGTGTCATAGGTTCGATTCCAGAGGGCCCCAAAGTCCCGATTTTTCCCGTTTGAATGCATTGCCGTGATTTTCGGGAATTAAAAAAAAATACTTTCCGGATAGGTAGAGAAGTAAAACTCAAGGTGCCTATATTTATGGTCTTGGACTTTCGAAAACATCAATGACTTTTACAAAAGTTATCCTGGGTTCGATGCTAGGACGATGCAAAGATCTGCCCTTTAAAATACATGGGAGCCGTTTTTCATTATTTTTTTAGATGCACTTATCGAAATGATAGGATGTTCGTGCTTGGCTGGAAGATGTATGGTACGAATAAGTTTTAGAAAAAAATTTTCATAAGACCGTACTGTTCCTGGGTTCGAAGCCAGAGCACAATAACGATTCTCTCATAAGGAATATAAAGGAAAAGTAGGACGTCATTTGAGGCAGTTGTAACCAATATTTCTGCTTGAATTTGCATACGCGGTTAGAGATGGTGTTTTTCTTTTGTGCTGCATAGAAAGTATTGCCTGAAAGACCCGGGTTCGATGCCGGGCGGTAAAAATATCACCCATATATAATACTATGGGGTATCTTTTCATAATTTTTTTATGCATTTATCGATATGTAAGGGAGCTCTTGCTTAGATGGAAGATGTATATTAACACTTTGTTTAAGAAAAAAAATAGATAAGACCATGCTGTTCCTGGGTTCGATGCCAGAGCACATTATAATTTCTCAAATAAGGAGTGTATGTGAATAGTAGGACGTCGTTTGAGGTAGTTGCACCTAATAGTTTTGCTTGAATTTTCACACATAGTTTGATATGGTAATTTTCTATTTTGCTGCATAGTAAGTACACCAGGAAGACCGGGGTTCGCTGCCAGGTGATTAAATTGCAGCGAATTCTACGAATATTTTGAATTTTTTTTTTCTTTTGATGTCCGTCCCGATATGATGCCGATATGAAATTAGTGTTGTCGATCTGCTTGCAGTATGCAAGCTACATTTTACTCGTATATATGAATGAATCCGGAGAAGCATCTATATATAATAGATAGCGAGGATACAAATTCACAGGCTAAACCACAATCGTCATTGACCTGAAATTTTTACGACATATTGGCCATAACGTGTAACCTCCAGAAAAATTGCGATTTTGAACCTCAGTGTCATTGGTTCGATTCCAGAGGGCCCCAAAGTCCCGATTTTTCCCGTTTAAATGCATTGCCGTGATTTTCGGGAATTTTTAAAAAATACTTCCCGGATAGGTAGAGAATCAAAATGTCGATATCTATCGATAAGTCGGCCATCTTTGGATATTAGTCGATCGAGATCTACTAAGGCGATTTTGAAGCTTGAATTGTCGATGTCGATCAACAATATTGTCGGTTTTTGTCGACAACGGCGTCAAAATTCTAAAAATTTTGGGAGATTAGTGGAAATTGAACACTAGTAAGCGGGCAGTATACAAGTGACTTTTATTCATATTCTCAAAAGTTTCTCTCTACCTACCTACCTTCCAGATGTTGGTTGATCTTTTCTAATTATCCTCTTCCCTTAGGAAGGTAATTTCTTATTCCATCAGTCAAATGTGACAATCGGTCTTCACTTGTTACGATCGTTAATTACGTAAGTAAGTTACGATAATTAATGGTTATTTACGTCAACTACAAAATCTTAATATTATCGCTGACGTAATAAAGTAAATATTATTACCGTCTTACCTTATGGTTCAGCACCACATTGGTATGGAAATACTTTACATTTATCAAATATAGCAATCTTACCATGAAAGCTTTCCCATATATGTTCAAGGCTTTATAATTATAATATTAATAAAAGATAATAGGAACGCATTTATAAACTTCATCTTCGTCGTCTCCTTTTCTATGGCATTATATCGAGTATCGTATGTTTAGGAATGAAACAGGAGGTAGAGTAACTCATTTATGAAACGTTTTCGATTTTAAATATAAAACTGGATTAAAGAGAATCCACAACAAAATCATTGCTACCATCGAATGTGTTACCCAGTGACAATATAAAAGAGTTTAATTCATTGACAAATGCTGAACGAATAAATTCTACATAACTCCAAAGTAAATCTAAACTAATTATATGCTTGAAGTTTACAAGGGGAAAAATTAAAACACAATTTTAAAATATGCAATGAAATTCTGCCCTCAGTAAATAGGGATTATCGTCAGCGTTTTTTATTAATTGCATTTCAAGTATTTTGAGAATGTATGACAGAAAATTGTAATTCCTTGGCATACAGAAAAGTGCTTCTTTGGCAAACTGCATGAAGTGAGTGGTATATAGGTTCCAACTTCCGAGAGTTCAAGTTGGGACGTAACTCTTTCTATTGTAAGCTTGTCGAAGAAAAAATGTTTTATACCGTTTGGATGAAATCGCAAGAAAGAACGTTTGGTATTTTCTTCGAAGCAACTCCGAGCATGTCACTGGTAAACGTATCCATCCAAGGTCTTTTATTTTCACAGTATTACCAAAAAATATACAGTAAGGAATTTTAGTAGTAGATAATGTACGCCATTGTGAGAAAAGGAGCGAGATCTGCCTCTCATTTTACGTTATTCACTTGCTTAAACGTCACTTAGGTAAGTCATATTTTTTAAGACAATCGAAATTCTGTAGCGGAAAAGAGCTATGTGACTTCATCGAGGTGTGAGATCTGATAAGTTGCCGTAACATTCAATTTTTGTGGAGTGAGTGTGTCTAAAGCATAGGTTCCCAACCTTTTTTGAGCCACTTTTTCAGTCAATAATTTGATAGCGCCCCCCTTAGGTTAACTACATTGTACATGCTATGTATTGAAAAACAAGAACAAATTTTTAATTTTCTTTAATCTTAAGATAATGAAACATTGAAGTATTGTTTACATAACAATTAAAATATGCTATTAATAATTAATATAATAGTATTAATGAGACAGCTGAGCTTGATGCGATGAAACTAATTTATCAATATTTGGTGCCATTTTTGTCATTAATAACCTTAAGTCACCGAGTTCCACTATTGACAACCTGTTTCTTTTCTTAGTTAATAGATTGGTCACCATGCTAAACCCTCTTTCTGCTAAATACGAGGACGGAAAAGCCACGAAAAATGTATTTACTGCAGCCCATAAGGCTGGATATAATATTGGAATTTGACGTTGAAGGCAAAATTCTTGATACCCATTTTTACTTTCTCCATATACGAAGTATAGAGAAAGTATTGTTTTCATGAAAAAATTCGACTTCGAGATTTCAACGGTAATACACGTTTTGGGGTCCCTAGAACACGTCTTGACTATTTTCGGAATGATGTCTGTGTGTATGTGTGTGTGTGTGTTTTTATTATTATTATTATTTTATTTTTCGGTAAGAACAACAAGGAACCAAAAAAAGTACAATCAAACAAACAAAAGAGAGAGATCTACATGATCTTATAAAATTTTGTATCAAGAATGCGGAGCGGCTGGCCAGGGATAGTTCGCTCCCAGGGGATTGAAACCACCTGCTCGCGATCTTCTCTCCCTGCCTCCTCCTGTCGCTCCATTCCAGTAGAGTAGGTGATCACGGTGATTGGAAGGGAATGGCGTAGTTTCCTGATTTTCCCCCCGACGCCGATCAGACGGAACATCGTGTTTCCTTGCAAATGACTCGTACTCAAGTACTAAAACCGTTAGCAAGAAGAAATGTATATGAGTTTTTGATAAAGGAGCTAAGTAAAAAAATAAATAAATACATAAATAAATAATAAAATAAGTAAATAAATGAATAAATAAATAAATAGCAGGTAAAAGGGGTGTTGGTGTCATAAGAAAGTCAAGTTTAGGGTTCCGTCTTGGCTGTTGCAGACAACGTCTTTGTTGCACCAGAAATTTTTAAAGGTGTCCATGTTGTTACGTATAATGTGATCTTTCTTGTAGTTGGTTAATATTGTTTGAAGTTTTTTGGTGACTTTGGAAGCATATTGAACCTCGGCGATTTTGCCTTTGAAGAAGAGCGTAAGTTCGTCGTACACAGCGCTTTTAATAGTGGTGAGGAGGAAGTTGGATATAAGGTAACCTGTCTTGTTGGTTCGTTTGACAGGGAAACCACTATATAGCTGGTATAGATAGATTTTGTCAGTCTCTATCAAAGTTTTTATGGCTCTTGTAGTTTTCGCCCAAATATTCCTAACTTTTTTACAAGTCAGAGCCAGATGCCACGCGTTTCCTTCGATAGTGGGGCACCATGGGCATTCCTTATTTTGGCGAAGGCCTGTAGCACATAAGAATTTGGCATCAGCCCATCTGTCATGAGCCATGCGCCAAGCATTATCCGCGTCTCTTCCAAGGCTTGGGAAAGCACGGATAGCTGACCATACCACCACTTCGTGGTAGGGTCCTTTCAGTGGCCAGCTTTTACCATTAAGTAAGTAGTTGGTCTCGCCATACATTTGCCTCTTCAATATCGGTAATTCCCGTTGATGTTTGGTCTTTGCACTTTTGAAGCAGAGGGTGGTGTTCGTGAGCATTGGCTGTGCTATGGGAGAGGTGTTGGGACAATCAAGGGGGACGGACTGTAATTTGAAAAGTGAGGTTGTTTTTATTAGGCTATTGTAGTAATTGTCAGTGAGAGGGCACTTCTTGAAGTCTTTTATTTCTGTGAATAGTTCCAGGGTTTTCCTTTTATTTTTGTATCTTTTAAGTCTTTCAGAAGCTGCTATGCGCCATGGAGAATCAGAAGGTCCTAGTACCAGCCGTTGTAAGAACAGCATTCTGAAAGATGAAGTTTTTACCGATATATTGACAAGTCCTAGCCCACCTTCAGTAATTGGAGCTGTTAAAACATCTCCTTTTACCCAATGTTTCCCTTCACCCCACACGAAATTCACCAATAACCCTTGCAGTTGTCTCACTACAGAGGGAGTCGGGGAGTGACACTGGAGTATATGCCATAACTTGGGTGCAATGAATTTGTTCACGGCAAGGACGCGACTTCTTAGAGATAACGGGGCGATTCTTGGTCGCCAATTCCTTATGGCATCTTCTGTTCTTGTCAATAATTGTTGAGCAATCAGTTTTAACTCCGAAGTTTCGTCGTTGGCGAGCCATACTCCAAGGAATTTCGCGCCATCACTGGTCCATTGAAAACCTAGAGGATCATCAGTTCTGTCTTTCCACCTGCCCACCCACATTCCGTTACTTTTGGTGGCATTGAGCATAGCTCCTGATTCCATGGAGTAGTCATTGAAGAGGGGAAGTACTTTTACGAAATCTTCTTCTTCCGTTATGAAGATGTTGATATCATCAGCGTAGGCGCTTACAATCAGTCTTTTCTCTGAGTCTCCAGGCATGGAAATGCCTTTTAGGGTGTTATTCAGCAGCCTTAGGAAGGGCTCTGTCGATAAGGAGTACAGCTGCCCAGAGAGGGGGCACCCTTGCCTAATGCCTTTCTGCAGTGTAAAGGGGGCTGTTAGAGATTGTTCGACTCTAACCATGCATTTAGCGCTGTTATATAGTGCTCTTATGCATCCTATAAAAGTATCGCTAAATTTCATTTTCTCCATCAAGGTGAATAGATAAGTATGATTTACGCGATCGAAGGCCTTATTTTGGTCTAGTGATAGGATTGCTAAAGGGGCGTTGTCACAGTTTTTCCAACGTATGACATCTCTCAAAAGGGAAATTGAGCCAAAAATCGAACGTCCAGGGACACAGTAACTCTGTTCAGGTGAGACAACAGTTCCGATGACACGCGAGAGTTTCATTGACAGGGCTTTAGCAATGATTTTGTAATCTGCATTTAAAATTGATATTGGTCTCCAATTTTTGATATCCAATAAGTCGCCTCCTTTACTCATTAAAGAAATGACAGATGTCGCCGTGGTCGTTGGTAGATGTCCGTCATGCAGTGCCTTGGTAGCCATGTCAGTGAAGGGGGCTTTTAGTTCTTTCCAGAACGTTTTGTAGAACTCGGCAGTTAGCCCATCAAGGCCAGGTGCTTTTCTCTTGCTGAGACTTTTTAGCGCAATCGAAAAGTCGTCAGTATTGAGTGGGATGTTCAGGTAGTCGACCTCTTCTTTTCTAATGGTTTTAAGATTGTCAAAAAGTTCAGTTTCCATCCGAATGTTTTGGTCTCCTTGATGGAGATTGGAAAAATGATTCTTAAGAAATCTTCTGAGGTCTGCGGAGTCTGTGAGTTCTATGCCGTCAACCCTGAGTTTAGTTAGTGTTTTAGGTTTGCACTTTAGTGCCCACCTTCCTAGGTGATTCGTTGCGTCTGCGTCAGACTCCGTTAACGTATCCCAGCCAAGGGTTGCCATAATTTTTTCCGCCCGGAGATGTTGATGCTGTATATCTGTTTGTGCTTTGTTTAGTTCTCTTTTCCATTGCTTATATCTTATGGAGAAATCCTTTACATCTCTTTTAATCGCTTCCCATTTCGCTATGGCGGTTGTATATTCAGATTTGACTTGTCTGATTAGGTCTTGCATTGAAGTTAAGAACGTTTGGTCTTCTAGAAGGGTATTATCAAAGCGCCAGTATGGAGATGATGGAATTTTTCCTTGTATCTGTATTTGAATCATGACTCCCTTCTGATCGGAGAAAGAGTCGTGGATAGTGATGTTCTTTATAGCGGGGGTAAAATCTGTAGATACGTAGAAACGATCAAGGTGGGACGATGATTGCGGTGTTGAGAAGGTGTAGCCACGGTTTCCGGGTTTTAGGTGGCGCCACACATCGATTAGAGCATTCCTATCGACTATGTTCCTTAGCACTTGGGCATAGAGTGGGTGCCTCTCGACCTGACTCGTTCTGTCTTTCTCAGGGTGTAGAGTGGTATTGAAATCTCCGCCCAGGATGATGACGGGGGAGCAGCCCGGTGGTGAGGCGTTTGGAAGATCTTCTAAATAATCTAGTAGCGCTTCTGATGCTTTTAGTGCTGTGCCGGCGTTTCGTGGGCCATAAAAGCATATTATACTGAGCGTGGTGGGTGGAGAGGTCTTTAAGGAGAGTTTTATGGCATTTGCATGACCTTTAAAGATTATTTCGTGACCAATGATGTAATCTGAAAGGTTCTTTTTAACCGCAATTGCTGTTCCTGTTTGGGGAGTTGAAAACGGACACACGTGTATTTGGTATCCTGGGAGACCAGGGGTTGGGAAAGTTTCCATGTTTGTTTCCTGGATTAGTATGACGTCAGGCTTTCATTCTTCGACGTACGCCATCAGGCGGGCCCACTTGGAGAGGCTTCGAACCGATTTAGCGTTGAGTGAAATCAATGTTAACTGAGACATAGGATGAGGAGAGGTAAGGATATATGCGAGGGAGAGAACAAGGGAAAACCAGTAAATATAATTATTCAGCTGGTATCTAGTAGACAGATTGTTATTGCTCAAGGTGTGAGATCAGCCGATGTATTCTAGCTCGAAGCTTTTCTGATACATGTGGTTTAATTTGGCTGAGTGTGTCGCATAGGCCTTCAACGTCTCCAGTATACCTTTTTGCGATTATTATCTGTTTCGGTACGCTACGATTATGCGTCTCTTCCAGAAACGCGATAATTTTGTCCGCTTCGAGTCCAGAATAGGAAGTATTCTCCCTCATGGTAAATTCAATGGTGGATCTGTCTAATTCGTCCAGACGATGAGTATTTGATTTTTCAATACCACTTTCTTTGATGGCTTTTTTCTTATGGACTGGAGTTGCTGCTGGAGAGATGTCGTCAGCTTGGGGCCTTTTAGTTGGCCTAGAGGCTAATGTTTGGTCTTCAAATATATCATCGGCAAACAAGGAGTCCGTATCACGAAAGGGGGATGATATGGATGAGAAGTTGTCACTCATCTGCGCTGTAGAGCAGCTTGGATCTGTAGCTCTTGTTGGAATACTACTGAATAAGGTATCCGCTGAAGATGATGTCTTGAGGGTGGTGATGGGAAGCTGAGTTTCTGGATGGGTATCTATGGGTTTATTCTGCGATGGCGTGGAAGGCGTATCTGGTATGATATCAATGGTCTGCGAATCTTCGACGTGATCCGTGGTTTGAATTGAATTTATAGGATTCTCAGCGTTGGGTGGGAATGAAGGCTGTATTTCGTCTAGTGAAGGTTCCTTGTCTGAGGAGGGGACTGCCACGTTGGTGATGACGTCATGGTGGTGTGCGTCAGGATCGGGACCCAGTGGAGGTATTTCTGTTGCCGAATTATCAGGAGGTTTTAAAGTGCAGCTTTTCGCTACGTGACCTTCTGCTTTGCATTTGTAGCAGCGTGGTTCCTCAAAAGATAAATAAATTCTTTGAAGGGAATTTTCTATGTCGAGTAAAATCGAGTCTGGAAGGACCGTGTTGGCTCGTTTCATTACTGGCACCGCCCGTCGAAACGATACGATGAGATCATATCCTTCCCTCCTTGCACCGATTGTGAAGTGTTTTATCGGCCCACAGATTGTAACGGCGTTTTGGATTATGTCGATTAGGTCCGAATCGGGAACTTCTGGTGGGACGTTGGAGATGATTAATCTCTCGACTCGGGCTGCCATGGTTCTGGCCTCTATGAATTTATATTTTAGAGTAATGCCTCCAAATTCCTCCATAAAACGATTAACGAGGTCCTGACTCTTGAAGTAAATGGCGACTCGGTCATTAGATAGTTTCGATGCATGCGTTATGTGCATTCCGCCTCCAATTATATCTCCAACCGCATACACATAGTCGTGTAGGGAAGTGTTTTCAATGCAGGATAGGATAATTCCGGTTTTCTTAGAAGAAGTATTTCGTAAGGGGGTAACCTTTTTCGGTGGCAATGCGTAACTTGAGCGAGGAGCTCTAGTTGAATTGGGATTGAGTGGTGAGGGATGGGTTTGGGCAGCGGTAGTTCTCCCGCTGACAGCGGAGGCGTAGGTCGACTCCTTGGCAGGGGGATGGTCGGTTCCGTTGCTTGAGGTATTTTCAAGTTGAGGTCGGTGTGTGCTTGGCGTCAAGGTGAGAGCGCCAGCAACTCTTCGCAAGATAGTGGAAGGTGTCGTCAAATCGGAACTCATTTCCGGAGTTAGTTCAAAATTCTTATTAGAACGGTCGGTAATACGCGGCGAAAGAATGCTGTCACGGGAAGGGGATGGTGGAGGGGAGGGGCAGTGTGGGGGAGAGAACCCCCCTCGGCCTGCCTCCGAGGCCATTCTCGCCGCGAGCGGCCAGGGCCGACCGTTGGCGAAATGCGGAACTAGCTCAGATATCTAGTTTTGGTTAGAACAACTATTAATAAAAACGAAAGAAAGAAAGAACGAACAAAAAACAAACGGTTGAGGGAAGCTAGGTGATAAGGTGAGAAAGAAAGGAACGTTCTCACCGAAATTCAGCCGAGAAACCCAGAGAGAAACCACAAATCAGCAGCTGGTGGAACGGAGCACTCCGAAGCACGTCCGTCGCGTACGAGAGCTGGTGTGTGTGTGTGTGTGTGTATTATTATTATTATTATTATTATTATTATTATTTTATGCCAGGTAGGGAGTATACTCAATGCTCCACGACGACCGTCTGGCGTGAATGGGGCGGTGCGGGCCCCTTGCCCGCACCCCCTCCCAAAGCGGCCGTCCTACCTTCCTATATAATCCCCAGAACCCCCCTTGCCGGGTAAACCAGGGCTCAGCCTGGCTTCCCCCTGGCCCTAACAAGTCCCAACCCCCCACCCTCACCCACCCTCTGCCCAAAACCCACCCAACCCTGTTCCCCACGACCCTCCCCCCAAACCCCCCTCCCCCACCCCGGCCCCTCTGCCCCAGTCCCCCTGCCCAACTGCCCCAGTTCCCGTTCCCCCCACCCTACTCCAGAGTCTGGAACCTAACCGTGTGCTGTTGTGGTTGGTTTGTGTCGTGCGTGTGTGCGTTTGACGCCGACGATGAAGATGGCGATGATGATGAACAGGATGATGATGATGATGATGGCGATGACGGTGCCAGAAGTTTGCACGACTCTTTTAAACTGCCACTTTCGGGATCGAGTAGGTAACCCCCCTGCGCCCAGAACCGGATGTGTGCCGCTTTCGTTCCGTTCAGATTCGCTCTGCAACCTTCCGACACCAGTCGGCTCCTGAGGGCGTTGCTAAAAGCGACGAGGTAGTCGACGTGCGCCCTCTTGCCTCGCATGTACAACGTAAATTCGTTGTACACGACGCCTTTCGTGAGGCTGACGAGGAAGTTCGAGAGGGCGCAACGTCGCTTGTCGGCGGTGCCCGTGGGTTTGAGGCCGGCGGAAAGATCTCGAACGAGGATCACCGCTCTCCCGGTGATCCGCTTGATCGCACCTGTCACGGCACCCCAGACGGGCTTGGATTTTCGGCAGCCGAATAGCAGGTGCCGTTCGTCCCCGACCTCGTCTGGGCACCACGGGCATAGCCCGTCCGGTCTGATTCCGGCCCGGTGGAGGAATACGGCGTCTGCCCAGGCACCGTGGGCGAAACGCCAAGCCGCGTCGGCCTGGTGTCCGAGTGTCGGCCAGGCCCTCATCTCCCGCCAGTTGATCGGCTCTTCGTCTCTCTTTCCCCTGAACGGCCAGACGTCCCTATTTCGAAGGTGCAAGAATTCCTTGTACGCCTCTCTCTTCGACAGAGGCAGCCTGCGCTCCGTCTTGGAGAAGGCGCTTGCGAACAGGAATTCGGGTGGTCCATCGGTGGTTTCGCTATCGCGCGGTGCTGGAGGACGCTTCGGCCGGAGCAGCCTCCAGGCTCGGGCCACGGACTGGTGGTAACCGTCCGAGTGCGCCACCTCCCGGAACGGTCTGTTGTTTGACAGGGAGCCGATGATATCCGGACCGGCCAGCACGTCGCTGAGGAGCGCGGAGGACACGCGTTGCCACGTGGACGTGTTCCCGTGGATGAGCAACCTCTGTGCCGTGAGGAACCGGAATCCTAGGATTTTGTTCTCTACGTCCACCAGTCCCAGCCCCCCCTGGTCAATGGGCGCCGTGAGTTTGTCGGCGGAGACCCAGTGCTTACGCCCGTTCCAGACGAAACGGACGAGTTTACGCTGGATCTCTTCGATGGCTGCCGCGGACGGCGTGAACGTCTGTACGAGGTGCCAGATCTTGGGGGCGACGAACTGGTTAATCGCGAGTACCCTGCCGCGGAGGGACATGGACGCGATCCTGGGTTTCCACCGAGCGGTGGCGGTGTCTATCCTTCGATTTATTTCGTCTTCGACGGCTGTTTTCTCGGCCCGTGGACAATTGTCCACGTAGCGGCCGAGGAATTTTGCGCCGTCGCGACGCCACTCGATTCCGAGCGGTCGGTCCGTTCGGGCGGTCCATCGGCCGACCCACAACCCCCGGCACTTTTCCCTGTTGAGGCGGGCACCGCTTCTCCTGGAATATTCGTCGAACGCTGGCAGGATCTTATGGAAATCGTCCTCGCGGTCGACGAAGACGGTGACGTCATCGGCGTACGCGCAGACGGCCAGGTGCGCGTCGTGCGGAAGTGCCGCTCCCGCGAGGTTCGACTTCAGCCTTCTTATCAGGGGCTCGATTGCTAGGGAGTAGAGCTGGCCGGACAGTGGACAACCCTGCCTGATACCGCTGGTGACGGGAATTGGCGCGGTGAGTCCTCCCGCCAGTCTCACCATGCAAGTCGCGTCCGCGTAGAGGGTGCGGAGCAGATGAAGTATGTTGTCTCCTAGTCCCATCGCCGCCAGAACCGCGAAGAGGTAACGATGCCTCACCCTGTCGAACGCCTTGGACTGGTCCAATGACAGTATCGCGAGGGGTTGGTGTCTTCGGTTCTTGAGGCGGACGACGCACAGTGGGCTAGAATCGGAAAAAGCTGGCCAAAAATACGAAAGTGGTTTTTTTGAGTGCGGACTTTGAAACTTCGCATGGTCATTCTTGAATAAATTTTGCATATACCTGCGAAATAATTTCTCTTGATTCTCACGCGTTACAATTCTACAGGGGGTCAAAGTTGACCAAATTTTGCGAAAAATGCCGGTCTTCTATTTTTCGAGAAATTCTTCAACTTCAAAACGATGCTGAATCCATTAAAAGTAAGTTATTGGATAAAAAACAACGCCACGTTATAAAACTGTACTTTATCTTTCACAAAATATAATTTAATGATTGCGAATGAATAATTGCATATTTTATGCAACAAAATGGCGAACTCTCGTTTTAGAGAAACATTTTACCTAAAGCGAGGAAAATAGTTGAGACGGACTCCGAGGGACATGAAGATATTTATACCACGTTATTCTTTGAAGCTTTCTGAAGAGGAATCTGAAATAAAACCTTGCAACAATTTGCTCCCCCGATAATAATAACGAATTTTCGACAACACCGCATGGGCCAATCCGCGCGGCGGAGTACGGCCCTCCAGGAAGAGAAGTGTTTGAAGACCTTCGAACCTTCATGCCTCTCAATGATAACTTTTGAATGCTGAAATTAACTTTTTACAAACTGTAGACGAAGAAATAATGAGCAAAATAATATACATTCAACCATCATTCTTAAAGGAAGAGTGAATTTAGCAACAGCGTATATCTTTCATCAAGTATCAGAATAGAGTTACCATTTTTTTGATTTTCACTTTGTAAAATATTATGAAAGCTGTCTTTGATGTTTTTGAGCTATACTATTTCTCACAGACCCTCAATACCATTGGAAACCAGCCCACACGTGGGCGTGTGCCGCGGTGTCCCCGAGTTAAACTTTCGGTTCGTTTTATTGCATGCAGCTGTGCTTCTTGCGGATTAACGGTTACCCTTCAAACTTCATTTTCGTGCTTTCTAGTTCAAAATTTTCGCAAACTATGAAAACTACAGTTTGGCTTTGCCTGTGGAAGAAGTAAGTTGTGCTCTTGTGCTCTCTCAGTAGTTCCTTGCATTCTTTATGTAGTATATTCAAGAAGTTCGGGTAGTTCCCTTCAGCATTTCCTGGTTCACTTGTCGACACTTTTTGGAGGATATTTTTATGGTAAGTTGTTTTGTTAAATTACTTTCTCTTTTTACTTGTAAATTCTAAGTATCCTGGTGAAAAACAATTATTTTCTCTATGCATGTGAAATGTTCTCATCGTTATTTGAAACTGTCTACTGTATTATTTTCTTAACGTCATACTGTAGAATAGATATAGTAATGGAATCTCTATTGCATTTTCAGACATTAGAAACATTGTATTGGGTTTCTAGTTTATCGTCTTTATACGTTGCTTGTAATTCCGTAAAAAAAACATGACTAATCTGTGAATTAGTCGGTTAACGCAATATAATAAAATGATGGAGGAAAAGAATGAGTCATTTTCTAGTAAAAAGCAGCATTTAATGGATTTTTTGACAAGAAAACTTCACTTAGAAAGATCCATAGATGGGAAGGAAGCTCTTACTGTTTATCTGAAGAATAGTTTTCTTCCGGCATATTCAAGAAAATGGAAACAAAGTTTCCGTGTTAATGAAAGGTTTATTCTGCGCAATTCCAGTTGGCCCAATGTAAATATTAATTTTCCTGATATTGTTATCCAGAACTTACCAAGTACTTCTATGACCCCAGGTACGTATAAAATAGTGATTTGAAATGTTTAGTATTTGAAATTGATAATTTACATCTAAGAAACGAACAATCGGACTTAAATTCATTTTGGTAGACGCAAGAGGACGGCCGGAAGTAGATTTCCATTTTTCAATTGACAGATCGAAACGAAGGAAAACAGAAACAATTATATCCACACTCTCCATAGCTGAACAGTCTTATTCTGCAAGGATGACTCTAAGAGATGAAGGAAATGAAGCTCCTTCGAAGTTGCTGAAAGAAATTACCACAACGACACCTACAAGGGCAAAGAGTTCTTTCTAGGTGGAAGAAAAGCGAACATGTGCAATCTCAGTTGTCAGGAGAAGAAGCATTATCACTAATTATATCTTCTGAGTTGAGTAAAACTCAATATAAAATTCTCCGTGAAACAGCTAAAAGTCATGGTCATAGGCTGTATCCTAGCTACGAAGTAGTAAAGGAAGCCAAAGTAACTCTTACTTTAGCTATGATGCTTCAATATTGAATACATAAACATTTACTTTTCAGGGATAAACGAGGATCTTATAAAAATATTTGCTACGATCTTAAAGGCAATTTCAAGCGGATTAACTCTGAATGAAAGAGCATTTGACGATTATTGCGGGGCTACAGCAGAGATGTATGTAAAGTTGTATCCATGGTACTATATGCCACCAAAAATTGATAAAGTGCTGATTCACGGAGCTGAAATTGCAAAAGAAGCAATTCTACCACTGGGCCAACTCTCAGAAGAGGCGATAGAAGCAAGAAATAAGGACACGAGGAGATTCCGAGAACGTTTTACAAGGAAACACTCCCGAGTTGCTACGAATGAAGTGAAGAATAAAGACTTAGTGCGAAGATTGCTTCTTACTTCTGATCCACTAATATCTTTGTCAGCACCAATTCGGGCAGCAAATAGATCCAGGATTCTAAGTAGAGAAGTGAAGCAGCTCCTCATCCTGAATGAAGAAGAGGTAATCGCGTATGGAGATGCAGACTCCTCAGACGAGGATTGTATATAAGGCAGAAGGTAAGGTGAAAACTAGAAATTTCTTTAGAGTTCTTCTTGAATGCATGATTTTGATGATAAATTAGCGATATAGCGATATGAAAGAAAATGCGACGCCATAGACGTATTAATAGACATATGTCTTAAAATACAGCCAAATTGGACATTTTCACCGATCACACGGAATGGAACTGGGGTTTTAAATTATGACTTCTCATTTCTCATATTAATAGCGGGAAAAATTTGCTTATAAACATCAAAACATATCATCGAAAAGCGTTGGTACGTTCCTAGTTCCTCTCAAACCGAGATCTTCCCGGAGGGCCATTGGCCGCCGCGCGGATTTGCCTATGCAGTGTTGTCGAAAATTCGTTATTATTATCGGGGGAGCAAATTGTTGCAAGGTTTTATTTCAGATTCCTCTTCAGAAAGCTTCAAAGAATAACGTGGTATAAATATCTTCATGTCCCTCGGAGTCCGTCTCAACTATTTTCCTCGCTTTAGGTAAAAAGTTTCTCTAAAACGAGAGTTCGCCATTTTGTTGCATAAAATATGCAATTATTCATTCGCAATCATTAAATTATATTTTGTAAAAGATAAAGTACAGTTTTATAACGTGGCGTTGTTTTTTATCCAATAACTTACTTTTAATGGATTCAGCATCGTTTTGAAGTTGAAGAATTTCTCGAAAAATAGAAGACCGGCATTTTTCGCAAAATTTGGTCAACTTTGACCCCCTGTAGAATTGTAACGCGTGAGAATCAAGAGAAATTATTTCGCAGTTATATGCAAAATTTATTCAAGAATGACCATGCGAAGTTTCAAAGTCCGCACTCAAAAAAACCACTTTCGTATTTTTGGCCAGCTTTTTTCGATTCTAGCCCACAGTGCGACGTCGCGGATGGTGGCGATAGGGTCGAAAATGGTGCGACCCGGGACGCAGTAACTCTGTTCCCACGACGTGAGGGCAGGCATGACCGTTCTGACGCGGTTGGCGATCGCCTTGGCTACGATTTTATAGTCCGCCGTCATCATGGATATCGGTCGCCACCCTCCGATGTCCAGGGCGTCGCCACCCTTGGGCAATAGCCCGACGACCGCGGTCCGCGTCGTCCTGGGAAGCCTTCCGCTCCGCAGAGATGCCTCGACCATGGCGCAGAAGGGGAGCCGCAGGACGTCCCACAAGCGGAGGTAGAGCTCCGGGGTGAGACCGTCGATCCCGGGGGCCTTGCCTCTCTGCAGCGCTTTGAGCGCCTCGTGCAGTTCGACCTCGGAGATGGGAAGGTCCAGCCGCTCTCTGTCAGCGTCTTGCAGTCGGTCGAGGGGCCGGAAGAAATCGTCTCGTTCCGCCTCGAGATCGTCGTCGCCGTCGTCTGGAGGGTTGAACAGCTCCTTGTAGTAGTGTCGAACGTGCTGGGCGACTTCCGCGTGCTCTTCGACGTTCCGCCCGTCGATGCGGAGTTTGCCGAGCGGTCTCGGCGACGTTATGGTCGCCCAGCGAGCGACGTGTGCGGCGGCGGGGCGGTCGTTGGCGAGGATCGACTCCCAACCGGCCCTGGCCACGATGGCGTTGGCTTGCTCCTGCAGGAGAGCAGTCTGCTCTGGCCCCATCCTTCCCCTTCTCCTGTCGGCGGCGTAAACAATTGCGTGCTCCTTCACTTCGGATTTAAGAAGTTCCCAACCCGAGAGCGGATCCATCTCGGGGTCGCGTCTTTCCCGACAGAGGGCTCGTACGAGCTCCCTCGCGTGCCCGACGTACGTCTCGTCCTCGAGCAGTACGTTGTCGAATCGCCAATAGGGACGCCTCGTTCCCCCTGTTGTTTTGCTACCAAATGTTGTCGGTGAATTACACAATGCACGGCGACTACATTTGGTACCGCTCTTTTCAAATATGAAATAAAACCACGGTGACGTCCAACCATTGCCGGAGCACCATCGGTAGCAACAGACAAGATATTATTCAGAGGAATTCCTTTTTCTTCAAAATAGTGTTCCAAAACGCCAAAAACAGATTTTCCTTTAGTGTCCGTGGTTAATGGTAGTTATGCGGGGCTTTTACCATTACCTTTTTCTGGTAGAAATTTTGAGGGTCGTCATCCTAATCCGGACCCTTACCTCACCTTCGTAGCTCGGGAGCGCCCGACCTTCCCATCAGAGGGGACCATAAAAATACTGCCCGCATGGAATACGATTTAAAAAGTTATATTCAAATGAGCAACAATTTATTATCTTCGTCGTCTCACTTGTCCAAAGAGATATACAAGCGTCTTTTGATCGACGTTCTACGATGAAAATTAAGATTTTTCGTGATTTTGCTAGAAACGACCCGTTTACACACGGCAAAGTTGCCCCGTGGATGGGTTGGGGGGAGGGATTTTTAGAAAAAATCTAGAAATCCTTCCCCTCAACCCCCGTTGAGATATTTAAAACACCCGCCTATCTGACTGAGAAACGTTGCCGTTTGTCAACGGGTAATTTCTAGTAAAATCACGAAAAATCTTAATTTTCATCGTAGAACGTCGATCAAAAGACGCTTGTATATCTCTTTGGACTAGTGAGACGACGAAGATAATAAATTGTTGCTTATTTGAATTGTTTATAACTTTTTAATTCGTATTCCACGCGGTCGGTTTTTTTTATGGTCCCCCATGATGGGAAGGTCGGGTGCTCCCGAGCTGGGAAGCCGAGCTAAGGGTCCGGATAAGGACAGCGACCCTTGAAATTTCTACCTGAAAAAAATTAATGGTACAACCCCCGCATAAATACCACTAACCGAACCACAAAATAGCGGAACTTTAACCATAACTGCTTATTTTGAAAGAATACCACAAAAGAAATATCATTCGTCCAGATCGGAACACGAACCCGGATCCCCCGATATCGTGGCAAGTATTTTTTTATCAGTTAAGCTAGCTACCTTGACAGCATTTTCCCTCTGGTTTTCTGGGGCTTAAAATTAACAACATATGATGAAGAACTGCCGTACAGACAATGTGACTAAACAGTCTTATTCATGCTCTTTACAGTACCGTCCACGTGGTTAACGCCAACTTTAAACACGGAGGTGTTTACTTACGAAGGAACCGAGAACTGGCACGAATACGACAGCTTCCTTAGGTCCCAGAAGCTTTTCTATTGACGCGTTTCAGGCAGAGCTAATGGCTTCCGCGCGTAGACTTTTCGTGTGAACTGTTCTCATAGGTGCAGTAGAATCTATCTACTCGAGGAAAACACCGACTCGCTACATGGTGCAGAAATGAAAACCACGAGACTGGGATGCTGTCATATTCCTGAGCGATTAGGTAGGCGTTCCTAGCCAATGCGAGCTCGTAATGTCTGTCTAATTCCGCATTCTATTTTCTAACCCTATCATTCTTGATTATTTTTAATTATAGGCATTTAATTCAATTGAAAGTTATGCTTATGTTTTATGGTAAATGGTAATTACATTTTTTCAAACTAAAGTTGGATACGACAAGTAGGGACCGCAGGACAGGATAGTTCACTCCTTTGTAGTACTTTGGGTTTGGTTTCAGTAATTCGTGCAATAATTATTGGACATTTAATAATATCTGCACGAAAGTTCACTAAAAAAATTAGCAATTTCACTATTCAGAGAGGTCTGAAAACACAAACATATCCATCCGTAAAGTTGGAGGAACGGTATTGTGAGATAACGAGAACTTATGCTAGGTAATCTGTCAAGCTATAATTTTTCTCACTGATAATGTAAGAAAGTTGATATTTCATGCATAGGAACTGTTTTTAAATTAATACCCCGAGTAACTTCTTGTCAATTATTACGGATTGCACTTTAGTGATGATTGGGAGCGTCAGAGCAGAAATCATTATTCACCAGAATCAGACGAATTACTTGAATTCGACCAATCAGATGTCTGCAATTCTGTTCATAGCTAATTCAGATTGCTATTTCCTCAGTTGCTGCTGGGATTTCTTCTGGTGAAGAGGCTGTATCACTTTGTTGAAAAAAACCGTTACAGCTTGAATTTAGTTACTATCGTTAAGCTCGGAAACTAGTTAAGGGGAATGAAACTTTGGTACATTTCATTCTCTTTTTGTAATATTATTCAATATTCTAAAAATGAATTTTCCATAAAAGAAAAAAAACGACTTTTAAAGGCCTCGAGAATTCTATGGACACCATAAAGGATTTCCATTATGCTGTAAGTAATGTAGAATACCTTAATCGAATTTGTCTTGTGCTTTAGATTTGAGGAGCTAATTGCCTTCACGAGCTAAATGTTCCGATATTTTAAATTTCCTTTACATAATATTTGTTTTTGACGTTCGCATCACCGTATCGTCTGCACTGAGTTCGAGCATCCCTGAAATATGAAGCATCCTTGCACATGTGCATAAAATTTAGCCTCAACAACATTTCCCGCAAAAATAAATGGTTTTAGCTTTTGTCAAAAGTTCGTGATTGACTGTCGTACACTAATTCAGGGAAACTCAATCGAAGCGTAAGTGATGAATGGAAAAACGCTTTATCTTAGAGAAAGAGAATAAGTGCGTGGAACTTGAAACCGGATGTTTCACTTTTCACCCGGTGGTATCTGCAAGGAAAGCGAGATCTCGGCTTCGTCAGTTAATCCTTAATTCCATGCTTACCATAACGACTTGAAGTAATTTTGTAATTATTCGCCGTCTTACGCGCGTTATGTACGTATAAATCAAATCGTAGAGGTAACGATAATTCCAAATTTGAATGAAAGGAAATGGACAGTCGACAGTCCCTGGTAGCATCACGTTCTGGCCTAAACTGCGTACGTTCAGACTTAAATATACTTCATAATATATTTATATTCACTGAAGCAGCAAGATATATTAATATATTTTTTATGCCTGATATTTCAGATATTTGAAGTGTCATCGTTGCGTGATATCGCTTTCTTGTCTGCATGCAATCTAGACAAATTTTAGTTTTCTCTTAAATCAAAACTAAGCTTATTTCTATTCCTTGTGCATTAGAATTAAATTCATCCTTCTACGATATTACATACACAAATATTTATAATTACGTTTTCAGTTTTGCTCTAAAAATGAATCGCCTTTATCCAATTTCGGAATAATGAATGCATCCTTTTTTATTTGTTAATTATTCTGTATTTGATATTTTAACGATTCTCTTATTAGTATTTAGTGTGATTTTAATCATACATCCTACGTTATCAGGGTTTCGGGAGTAATTCTTAAAAATATTGAAAATCTTAATTAGAATATAACTTGCTAAAGTTTATGCCTTCCAATGGCCGTAGAATACGGTACTTGTAAAATTTAAATTATTTGTTATTTTATTAATTTGGAATTTCTATTTTTTCCAGATTTCGTGAGAGTGGATTTGCTTTATTTTGACTCTGTCGTATCTGAAAGGAGAAATGGCAACGTGAGAAGGCGCGGAGAACTACGTTCGACCGGATACCGAAACTAATGTTATCAGACTTTATATTTATATCTTCCATTATATTTCATTGTAAAAATTTCGTTAGGTAATGTTAATTCTATTTCATTTCGTTATTCAAATTAATGAAGATTGGTGTAAATGATATCATATATTCCCGATGCTGAAGAAGAACTGTGCGTAGTTTATTCAATTAGATTACTTGTGGTAAAATCAGTAAGAGCTGCAGCGTAGAAATAAGGCGAATTTAGAATACTACAGTCGAGGAAATGAAAGAAAACGTCCACATTTCAATGGAGTTACTTCTTCTTCTTGCATGAGGCCATGTCATAGATGCATTTAAGCCAAAAATTCTTTTAAAATTTGAAATTCTCACTCCAATGTTCTTCCGCTTTGACTAAAACGTTTAATTTGAATGTAGACCACGTATTATTAAAAATTAAGATAAGTAATTGTTTTTTTATTTTATATTACGCCTAAATCGGAAGATATTTCTTATGATAAAAGAGGACATGACACAATTTTAAAATATCATAACATATTTTATCTGAACTATCAAGTTAACACCTAAGCAATATATTTCAAATTTGCATCCATTTTCCTAATCCGAAAGGAATTATTTGGAGCCTCGCGAGACTACTGTATTGAGAAAATTTAAGATCATTTGCTGGCTTTCGATTTTTCAAATTTAATGAAGTAATGTTAGTTCGCATATAAATTGAATATTGAAATATTCGTTAGCCATGACTTATGGCTGGTTCTTAAATTCTTGTCTGGAAATTACAAAATGACAAATTGTTTATTTTCGACGTATGAATTGAGGCTCAGATGCGCTACGCCCATTTCGCCTGGCGTACTTTCATCTTCACTGTCCAAGGCATAAAGTAACATTGAATCTTTAATTATAAATGGTAATCACATTTTCAATTAACATTATTGGTTAGTAATTATTATTATTAAAGGTATAAACTGCAACGCTACATTATTGGTAACTTTGGAGTTCATTTGCTGACAATCGTTTTCATAAATTTATTAAAAGTACTAGCTGGGCCCGCGCAAATATTTGCGCGCATAGAATATTTATGATTGGACATTACTTCATAAAAAGTACATAGCTCTTAATCTGCTTTCCGCTAGTTTTATTTAAGGTACCGGAAACTAACATATATCTGATAAAACGTCAATTGATAATACTTAATTTAAACTGTTCCAGCGGTAAGAAACCAGGGTACAGTAAATTTCCTTCCATAAGGAATATATGGGTAAGGTAGGACTTGAATTGAGGCAGTTACAGGTGAGATTTCAGCTTGAAATCGTACACATAATTACAGATGATCATTCTATAATGCTATACCTAGAGAAATTTCTTAAATGCCCAGTGTTTGATGCCAGAATGGACCCGATTCTTCCATAAGGAATACATGGGAGAAATATTAAAAGTAATTCTTTACTAATAATCGATGAGATACACGACCACCTGCACCATGATGATGATCAATTTCTCGCCTTTTCACTCAAAATTTTACCTTTCGCTCGCAATAAGTAAGCATACCTTACTCGTATTAACATAGTTGATCGTAATCAACCAAAAAAACGGTATTTTACGTGGTAGTTAATTTTATATTACTACGAACATTAAGATACCTTAATAATCAACTTATCACTAAAATAATCATAAGATAACAATTTTTGGTGTTGATTATTATATTATTATTACGGTGGGTATTTTTCTTTATTCTTGGCGTGAAAAGTTAATGCCAACAATAAAATCTGTTATAAATGTTTACGTTGCTAAAAATAACCTTTGGTTGCTACAGAAGATTCAAGAAATCATATTGGCATCTATCGTATTGATTTGCCTTAAGTACTCTTACTGCAAAACTCCGGAATCTGGGATCAACAACTACATTGGTTGTCTTAGGGACTGGTTGTTTACATCTTCAAAATTTCCAAGCATTTTTCGTGTATTTCATCAAAATACTCGCGATCTCGAATCTAATACGATATTTCACGACAAAAATAAAAATCTTTGTTCATTTTCTTCTCTTTTGATGATAGTTTCGACTTTGTACGACTTGTGTCACTAATTTAATTTTGCGAAAGAAACAAAGCCTGCAAGCGATAAAAATGAGGTTTACATGTATTTTAAGTGGAAACGAATTATAGGTTCTGGAGTTCGATTCCGGGCGACTCCGGGAATTAAAATAGTTTTCCCTTTCCAGTTTTCAGCAGGTAGGAATCCAATACATCCAATCCATACACATCTGTACACCGTTTCCATGATAGAGGGGGAGACAGACAGACAGAAGGATACTTCGCTATTATATACAAAATAGCGGAAGTGCCTGTTGAAATTCAACGGGGATAATAAGTAAACATAAATGAAGCTATCCTCTCCTACGATATTGACAGCTAATGGTGGACGGGTAGAGGAACCTCCCAGCCTTTAGGTAGATGACTTCATGATTTGTATATTGGTAAGTATTGAAGCTTTTATCTAGGAAAATGGATTGAGAACGAAATTTATGATGTTTGGATAGTGAATAAGTATACATATACTCGTTGAGGAATTATATGGGAAAAACATGAAACCCACCAGCATAGAAATAAAAACTGAGGAAGAAGTTGAAGAAGACGATCTTGGACCTGGGTTACTCGATCGTGAAATAGAACAGGCATTGCGGGATATGAAAGGGAATGAAGCAACGGGGGTTGACGAGATTCCAGTGGAGTTCCTTAAGAACCTGGGGGATAAGGCCAATAAATGTTTCTATGATTTAATTAGGAAAATTTATGATGAAGGGCAATGGCCAGAGGATTTTACCAAAACTATCTTGATTCCTTTACAGAAAAAGAATAAGGCTATAGAATGTCGGGATTATCTAACAATTAGCCTAATCTCTCACGCGGCATAAGTACTTCTGAGGGTTTTGAATAGAAGGGTCGAGGGAAAAATTAAAGGGCTAATCGGAGAAGACCAGTTTGGTTTTCAGAGAGGGAAAGGAACGAGGGATGCAATTGGGGTGATGAGAGTACTTGCGGAACAAAGCCTGGAATTTAAGGGGCTACATCCACCTAGAAATTTTATTTTTATGCAATTTTTTTTTATTGCATATTCTTAATAGTACTAGTTTTAAGAATGTATCCTGAAAATCGCATATCAATATCTGTAAAACGTACGAAGTTATAGAATTTTGACCATAGGAAGCCCGCGCATTTTCCGTCCGTCCCTCCGGCTTTCAGCTGCACCAAGGGCTGAAGTACCGTAAGGGTCTTTAGAATTTTCGCTTTCCCTTCCATCTTTATTGTCTTTGGTTCTAAGAAAGACCAGATGTGTCACTTTTCTGTTTTACTTTCAGCTTATAACTGTTGAAATCATTCTCACTGTGTTTGAGCTTGCGAGTGGACGTGTTTGCGGAGTTTTGTGTTTTTCCTTGGTTTTCTTATCTCTTCGAGTATTTTAAAGCGTACGTAAGTGGCTATGGCATCGAAGGGGAAAATCTCTCGAGATGTCAGAGAATCTGCTTCGGTTCGACGAGATAGATCGAAGAAAAGGAGACGACCATTGAATCCGTTCGAAGGCGAGAAGAAAGAAGAAGTGAAGAGGAGTGCCTCCGCTAGGAAATTGGAAGCTTCGAAGGATCAAGATATTCCGATAAGTGACTCTATCGGGTATGTGCTTCTCAACTTCTTTACTGTATTTTCAACTATAAGTGCCTCTGTAAGTTGTAAACAGTGTGGGAATTACGTTACATTCAGTCGAGCAAGTGAACGAGGTTTAGGCTTCAAAATAATCATGAGCTGTAATTCATGCCCACCTGTCTACATCACATCTTGCCCGTACGTAGGGAGCACTTACGAAATAAATAGAAGATTTATTTTTGCTATGCGACTTTTGGGGATCGGATTAGTTGGAGCTACAAGATTTTGCGGAATTATGGATTTGCATCGGCCGATTTTCCAGACCTCCTATGATCTTATTGTGAATAGCATGGCAAGTGCTTCGGATGCGGTTCGCAAAATTGTATGTTCCCGAAGTGTGCAAGAAGAGGAAAGAAAAACGATGGACGCAAACTCTTGGGAAGATTTAGAGGAACCAACAAGAGGACTCACGGTTTCGGGAGACGGCACATGGAGAAAACGGGGTTTCAATTCCTTGCAGGGAGTGTCGACCATCATTGGCCACTATAGTGGCAAAGTATTAGATATTTTGGTAAAGTGCAGCTATTGCAAGGCATGTGAATCATGGAAGGATAAAAATGATACCGAAGAATATTCCGAGTGGTTTGATTCACACAAAGAGAGCTGCTCTGCAAATCACGAAGGGTCTGCAGGAAAAATGGAAGTGGACGCTATTCGGGAAATTTTTGAACGCTCTGAGGCAAGTTATGGGGTGAGATATTTAAATTATATAGGCGATGGGGATTCCAAAACATACAAGGGAGTAGTGGATGCTTCACCATATGGTCCTTCTGTAAGGATTAATAAAAAAGAATGCATTGGCCACGTTCAGAAACGTATGGGAACAAGGCTCCGCGAATGTAAAAAGATGAACAAGGGCCTCGGCGGGAGAGGCAAACTTACCGGGAAACTAATCGACGAGCTAACCACTTACTATGGCCTTGCTATAAGAAGGAATAGTGACTCCGTGGAGAACATGAAGAACGCAATATGGGCCACTTTCTATCATAGGTCTTCCAAAGATGAAGCACCTAACCATGACAAGTGCCCTCAGGGTTTGGAATCGTGGTGCTCGTGGCAGCGAGCGAAGGCTGCGGGGACTCTGCCGAGTTACAACCATAAGGCGCCCCTACATAAAGACGTCTTGGATGCAATACGTCCTATTTACAAAATATTATCGGAGGAGAATTTGCTACGAAGATGTGTTGGTGGATTCACCCAAAATTCTAATGAAAGTTTAAACAATATCATCTGGCGGGTAGCTCCAAAGGTCCAATACAGTGGAGCAACAATTGTGAAAATTGCTGCAAATATTGCTGCATGCACTTTTAATGAAGGAGCAAAAACTTATTTGCCAATTATGCATGCGTTAAATATTGATGTTGGAAGAAACTGCGCCGCATTCTGTGAGGAGCAAGACAGAGCGCGCGTAGACTTGGCTGAAATCCGGGCTCAGGAGGCGACGCGCGAAGGAAGAATCGCTCGCAGAGAAAGAAGGACCTCTTCTCTTGAAGCTGCAAGTACTTCTGAGGGTACTCTATATGGTGCTGGACTTGATGACTAGAGGTAAGGTTAAAATTTGTTTTCTTATCAATAGTTGAATCATACTTGAAACTTTGAACGCGTTTTTCTCGAAACACTGTTTTTTTTACCGGTGGACATCGTATCTTGAAAACGGATGGATGGATTTTCTTTAAATTTGCACTAATTACGTAGAAAAGTAATTAAAGGTCGTTGACGATCTTACATTTTTAAAAACAACCTTCATTCTTTAAAAATAGCGCCGCAACTATAAAATTTTTTGCCGTTTTTTTCACTTAATAATTCAACTCGCCTTCATTTCGTAAATAAAATCGATTTTATAAATCTACGATCGTCAAAGACTCATAATTTTAATCGTAATGAATAACCAATTTGCTTTTTTTATTTCAGACTTATCGTTTAACCTGGACAATGTCCACCGCCGAACGCTACATTGAAAACATAGGGGACTTCCGGCGGCCATTTTGAATTAATTTTTTAAAATTTTTGTGAAAAAAAAATATTTTTATGGCAAATAAATATGTTTATATAACAGCAATGAAATTTGTCTCATTTGCATCATAAACTTCTGAGAAAATAAATCCGAAAATTGACTATGTTTTTTATTGTATTTAAGAGGGACTTATGTGTATGTTTTGTAGATTTTGAAAAGGCTTTTGATAGAGTCCAGTAGCCAAAACTGATGGGGATATTAAAGAAATATGGGTTAGACTGGAAAGATAGACGTTTAATTAAAAATTTGTATCTGAATCAAACAGCCTGCGTAAGGATAGCTGATGGGGAATCGGATTGGGCTGAATTGGGTAGGGGGGTAAGACAAGGGTGTCCTATGTCACCAACGCTTTTTAATATATATGCAGAGGAAATGGTGCAAGAAGCCTGGGAAGAAATAGACAAGGGAGTAAAGGTTGGTGGGAAAGTAGTTCAGTCTGTAAGGTATGCTGACGATAAAGCTATTGTCTGTGATTCCGTAAAGGGTTTGCAAACTTTAGTAAATGCTCTTAACGATAAAGCAAGGGAGTTTGGTATGAAAATTAATGTAAGTAAAACTAAAGTTTTGAGGTTCACTAAAGGAAAGAAAGCTAAGTTAACCATTAGGGTGGATGGGGAAAAACTAGAGCAGGTAGATAATTTTTTTTATTTGGGAAGTACTCTCTCTTGGGACGGAAGATGTAAAGATGAGGTTCGTAAAAGAATAGCCTTAGCGAAGGAAGCCTTTATGAAGCGAAGGGAATTAATGACCAAAGGTCTTGATAAAGGAATCAGGAAAACATTGGTTAAATCCCTGGTCTGGAGTGTGTTGCTCTATGGGTGCGAAACGTGGACCTTGAGAAAGGAAGAAGTCAAGCGATCGGAGGCCTTCGAGATGTGGGTGTGGCGTAGAATTGAAAAAGTTAGTTGGGTTGATAGGAAAACAAACACGGAGGTGTTAGAGATGGTTGGGGAGGAGAGGGCTTTAATTGACGTGATTAAGCATCGTCAGAAGAAATGGGTGGGCCAAATATTGAGGGGAGAGGGATTGGTAAAGGTTGTAATGGAGGGCAGGATTCAGGGGAAAAGGCAGAGGGGAAGACAGAAGATGTTGGAAGGGGTGGGGTTAAATATAAGGATATGAAGGAGATGGCTATTAATAGGGATTTTTGATTGTGCCGAACCTACCGAAAGGTAGAAAAAACACTTATGATGATACATATACTTGTAGGTATTTCATTTGTATTCATTTGATATTAATAAGTATACGGTTTAAATGGCTCTTATACGATTGTAGAAAGCCAAGAAGTTTTACAGACCCTAATTGGTCCCAAGCAAATCTTTACTCATAGATTCCAACACTGCGTGCCTCTCATTTCTCCCATTCTACACAAGTTTATGCATTCGGTCCAATCCTTGCACCGCTCCCAGGTCTTGCCGAATGACATTTCCTATCGATATTTCTTATCGATTTTGCCGACATTCATTTTTTTAAATTAGCACTTTTCCCGCCATTGGATTCCTTTAATACTAATTGTAAGAAGCGGAACGTTGATTTTAAATGGGTGCCCAAGCAAGGGTGTATCCATCAGTATAGAAGTTTCCTTTTTATTTATAGCTTTCCTCCGTAACGCATAACATCGATTTCTTTTAACAATGCATCCTTTAGTCCTGATTTTTCTTATGATTATTTTTTTATCATGTAACGCTAATGCGCTACTTACATCGCATGCCTTTTCTCAGTATGAGTTGTTGCGTATTGTTGTGATTCAAATTTTCCTGCGAGAAGAATTTTATGTAACGTATATTTCTAAATATGCGACCGTTTCTCCATGTCTATTATCCTATCCATGAGGGGTAAAGAAAGATTTCGCCATACTGAAAAACATTCCGTATTTCAGTTACATGCCTCTATCCTGAAATTTGTAGCTAATCAAAGCCTTTATTCATCGATTACTATCACAAATGTAGAAATAATAGTGTTTAAGCTTTCACTTTTATCGACTTCACCACTGGCGTCGCACTGTGGGCTAGAATCGAAAAAAGCTGGCCAAAAATAAGAAAGTGCTTTTTTTGAGTGCGGACTTTGAAACTTTGCATGGTCATTCTTAAATAAATTCTGCATATATGTGCGAAATCATTTTTGTTGATTCTTACGCGTTACAATTCTGCAGGGGGTCAAAGTTGACCAATTTTAGCGAAAATTTCCAGTTTCCGATTTTTCGCGAAACTCTTCAACTTCAAGTCGACTGTGAACCCAAACTAGGAAAATCATCGGGTAAAATATGATTCCATATTATAAATATGTTCCTTGTCCTTCATAAGACTTGGTTTCAATGAGCTTTGTCGAAAATTTATATACATTACATTACAAAATGGCGGACCCTTATTTTGGAACAAAGTTTTACCTAAAGTGAGGAAAATAGTAGATTGAGACACCGTGTGACACGGGATTACTTATATCACGATAAGCTATGAACCTTCCTTAATGGGAATCTGAAATAAAATCTTGCCCCAATTTGCCCCAATAATTTATAAATCGACTTTTCGACAACGCTACAAGGGCCGAATCCGCTCGGCGGAGCACCGTCCTCCGCTACGCTGTCGTGTTTTGAGAGGAACAACGAACCAATACGATTCCGATTCGTTCTTTTGTAGATTTTAACCATTATTACACTTCGTACATTAGTTATATATCAATTTTTTAAGTTAATAGTTGCTTAAGATATGTTTGTGATTTTGATACTGACTGCTTCTTCACTCTCACTCTCTACAATACTGAAAATATTCTTACAAAATCGGTAGAACTAGCCGTCACTTTGAGTAATTTCATTACAGAAAGAAATACATAGGTTGTTATATTATGAAAATGGTGTAATATAGGGTAGAATTTTTTCAAATACAAAATTTGCTCACATCTGGAGTTGTTTTGGCTACCGTCGAGGTGCTCTGGAGCGCTGGAAAAGTTCGGCAAAGGTCTCGTTTTATTGTAGGCAGCTGCGCTTTTCCGGATTAACGGTACCCTTCGAAATGCATGTCCGTGATTTTCCTTACATGCGTAGTAATAGTTCAGTTCTATTTGAACATTGGATAAGAAGAAGTTGTGTTTTGTGCTCTCTAATTAGCTACGACAGTTCTGTGAAACAAGAGTTCTTCGACAGTCTCCTGGTAGCAGTACATGTGTGAGGTTTTAGATATTTAATAGGAATTATATCTCGTTAGGTATGTTTTTTTTCATTTTATTTTCTTTTTTATTTAATGCATCAGAAAATGGTGGTAAATTGTGATGTATTTTCTGATCGTTTTAAAATAAGCTCACAATTGTTTGAATGCTTTCTACTCCCTTTGTCCTGCATATACTATTGAAGGAAAGATATAGTTACGAAATCCATGTTGCATTTTCATATAGTACTATCATTTTTCCAGGTTTTCAGTGTATTAATACGCAATTTAATTAGTATTACTGCAAAAATTATGGCTGATATGGTCAATAATCGGCTAACGGATTTTGGCATCGTTATCGACCGTTCCGTCTTCAAGAAAGAAAATCAATGTCACGCAGTACAAACAAGTCCAAACAATAAATTATTAAGAAAGTAACTTACACCAAGAAATCGAAAATTTTAAGCCAGTGAATGTAGGCAATCACCGCATTAAGTTCTGTTTGTTGCTTACAATGATAAACGGAAAGGTAACATTTTCTCAAATCAAAGGTAATATTTCTTGGATATATGTAGCCAAATTTGACCAAGAATCTTTTGTTGTATTCCTTCTTTTAGGTATGTAATGCGCTGACCGAGAGCACGGGATTGAAATACTACATTTGCGGGACGAAAATTTCGGAGATGAACGATCTATCGACAATTAGTAATCGAGACGTTGACGAAGAAAATTTGTCCTATGGCATTTCTACGCTGCATTGCTACATAAGATTTTTGAGTGTTTATTACATACATCTTACCGACTTAACTTTAAGTAATGGCAGGTGAGAGTACAATATTGATGAGTTTGATTTTATGTCATAAGACGTACCCATTGACCTTATCTTAATATTCCTACATAGGCTCGTGGTAATCATAAATTATTGCTTTTGGAGAGGAAATCTCATATTCAGAAACAGTTAAGAAAAAAGATGGGACTGATTGTAGATGTACTTAAACCAGGATATGGCTCTACAAATGATGGAAATACATCAAGACGTTTCTTTGAAATTCCGTGACTAGCAGCTGAAATAACAGGTGCGAATTGAAGTTATTTTTATTAATGCGTAATCTTTTATTAAATGTAAAAATCAGGAAACTGAAATAGATAAAGATGAAATCTTCACTATTAAAGATAAGAGTTCTATTTAAGGTTTGTTTTATATCCTTAAGTTTTTTGTGAAATACCGTTTCTCAATACAAATTTAATTAATCATTTCTTAAAAGGAATTAACGAATATCTAATAAAAAGATTCACCAATATCTTGAAGGCAATTTCACGTGGTTTACCACTAAATGAAATAGCATTCAAATATTATTGCTGCGCTACAGCAGAGATGTATGCCCGATTATATCCGTGGTACTACATGCCACCAACAGTACATAAAGTACTTATACACGGGGCTAAAATAGCAAAAAAGCAATCCTTCCGTTGGGGCAACTGACATCTACATCTACATCTACATTAATACCCTACAAGCCGCCTTTCGGCGTGTGGCAGGGGGTAATGACAGAAGAGGTAATGGAGGCCCGAAATAAAGACGCAAGGAAATACCGGGAGAGATACACAACGAAACACTCCAGAGTGGCCACGAACGAGGATTTGTTCCAAAGATTACTTCTAACTTCTGATCAGCTTATTTCAATATCGGCACCAGTTAGAGAACAAAAGGATCGAGGATTCTGAGCCAAGAGATTAAGGAACTATTAGTCATGAACGATGAGGAGGAATTGGCTTATGGGGATGAAGATTCTTCAGACGAGGAATGTATTTAATAGAGAAGGTAATGTATAAACACCGTATACTTCATTACAACTCACTAAAAACTTTGACTGCATGATTTAATAGAAATTTAGCATTATCGTACGAAAATAAACTACTACATGATATTAATAACGCGCTGTCGTTGTCCCTTGCTTTAAAGCACAGCCCATTTCATTTTTTTCAATTATCACCCTACAAGAAATGGTGACTTTCTAATAACTGTTGATATCTAAGACATGTACGAAGTGTAATAATGGTTAAAATCTAAAAAAGAACGAACCAGAATCGTTTTGGTTCGTTGTTCCTCTCAAAACACGACAGCGTAGCGGAGGACGGTGCTCCGCCGCGCAGATTTGGCCCTTGTAGCGTTGTCGAAAAGTCGATTTATAAATTATTGGGGCAAATTGGGGCAAGATTTTATTTCAGATTCCCATTAAGGAAGGTTCATAGCTTATCGTGATATAAGTAATCCCGTGTCACACGGTGTCTCAATCAACTATTTTCCTCGCTTTAGGTAAAACTTTGTTCCAAAATAAGGGTCCGCCATTTTGTAATGTAATGTATATAAATTTTCGACAAAGCTCATTGAAACCAAGTCTTATGAAGGACAAGGAACATATTTATAATATGGAATCATATTTTACCCGATGATTTTCCTAGTTTGGGTTCACAATCGACTTGAAGTTAAAGAATTTCGCGAAAAATCGGAAACTGGAAATTTTCGCGAAAATTGGTCAACTTTGACCCCCTGTAGAATTGTAACGCGTAAGAATCAACAAAAATGATTTCGCACATATATGCAGAATTTATTTTAGAATGACCATGCGAAGTTTCAAAGTCCGCACTCAAAAAAGCACTTTCTTATTTTTGGCCAGCTTTTTTCGATTCTAGCCCACTGTGCGTCGTGATGCTCTGAAATAACTTATGATTTTCAAAGAATTTGGTATAATTTTGTCATTTCTTCTTCGAATAGGTTAGGATTGTGAGGCATTGAAACGTTATTTGCGGTGAAAATTTATCTAAACAACATCGAAGCTCGATTATTGTTTAATTATACGTTAATGTTTTGTATTGTAAAATTATAATACTAAAGTATTGCATAAATTACGGAGATGGATCCTGAGTCGCTGGATCGCGTTTTCGAGTTTCTGTATTTCATCTTTTAAATGTAATAATTTTGTAATTTAAGTAAATAAAACATTCGTAAAATATGGCATTTGAGTACTGTTAATCAAATATATAAACATTAATATTCTGAAGTCATTCTCGAATCGTTTTGTTTTCGTTAACATATCTATTTGCTTTAGAGCATCACTTCGTCACAAACATGCACTTTCGCTCTCCGGTCTTACTCTACATTTCCTTAAGCAGAAGTGAAAGGTATTTTCATACATACCAAGAGATTTCTACAAGGTTGATTGCTATTTTCCCTTTCCGTTGCTTTCTCGATAAAATTGTTCTGAAAATAGCTGTATTTCGTATGTATATATCCGTTTGACCCGATATGGGGTTCTAACAACGACCTTCAATGCTTGAGCCTCGCTTTTCACAGTTCGAGGAAAAGTCTTTTACAGTCGTCCCTCGTTCATCGCGGTTAATCACATTCACACTCTACCGTGATAGGTGAATTTCCGCGAAGTAGGATTCGTTATTTTTAAATCACATATTTTCGTTAAAACATAGACATCTAAATCTACATCTATTTTTTAAAGTGGAATTTTGCAAAGTTATTTTCACCCATTTATTATAGGCATCTTATTTACGTCCTATAACATTTTTTAGAATTATTAGAGCCTCTAGACAGGAAATCGTACTCTTCAGTCAACATTGCATTAGTATTGCCAATTATATAAATATCTTGGTGTAACTCACACGAGTAATTTATCATGGAGTATCCGTAATATATGTGGAAAAGCACTTAATAAATTAGTCTTCCTTACGAGTCGGTAAACCCTCCCTTAGAAATTTTACTTACAGCAATGCTCTCGGAGGGTAGATTCTAGTCCATCCATGACACACAAGGAAGCGTCTTCATTTTCTCATCAAAAAGTGTATTAATGTTTCATTACGAATATCGCCGAGTGGTTAGCGTGCTCGCACGCTTTCGCTCCAACTTTTCGAATCCCTGCAAGTTGGATTTTTCCGATTAGGGAATGGTCATGTTTGATCGTTCTTTGTTAATGTTTTTTACCTACCGCTGTAAAAGTCCAGAAAGTATACTTAAATTTCATCGAAATTTTAATTATTAGTTAAGCGCATTAAAGCACGAATTAGATTATAAAATTTTATAGCGAGAATTACAATTTTTTATTCCTCAACTTCCTCAAAAAGTTTTAACTCTATACTCATGGCCTTCGGCTCCGTTAAAAAAAAGGGTACTTTCAATAGGTACACCATAGGAACACATAACGGTACACCAAAAGCAGGGTGCTAAATATTTCTACCCAAAATCTTCATGATACGTGCAATAGTAGAAGTAAAAGAGAAACAAAAGAGAAGGTGACTCGTCAAAATATCGATCGCGTGAGAATCTATAGGAAATTAGATAATTTCGCGACTTCTGTTGAATTGAGAATACGAACGAAGAAAAAGTTCGCAAGTGATGTTACTATAAGCATTACTTAGTCTTCACCTTGTGTATGCATGTAGTGTATGGGACCCTACCGACAAGTGTCATATTCGGGTTTTGGAAGAGGTGCAACGAAAGGTTGTGCGCTTTGTTTAAGAATTGCTACGATAAAGCATTAAAGTGTTACTCAAATAATTCAGGGTGCGGGATGAGAATCTTTACAAGATTAAAACTACGAATAGGTCAATTTACTAAATACGTACATTACGTCTATTATCTAAGCCGTTCTGCGAGAAAGATAAAGGCGCTTGAACGAATCGTTTCTAAAATTCATTTTTTTACGAACAATATGCGAAAGAAATCGATTAAGGAAGTAGAGTCATGGTGCTTGCACCCGATGCCACACGCCTAAAAGTGACTTGCAGGGTCTTTACATAAACATAGACAATAACCTCTAAGTTTTATTTCTGATATCTGGTATATTTTTTAAATTTTACCTAAATGTGATTTTTTCATTTTCGGCATTAATAACTACATCTTTCCACAAGTCAGTTAGACAGTATATGAAACAAATACAGTCCATGCAAAGCTATCAGACCATACTTAGGTGCCATAATGCATGCCTTAAAATGCCCAGCATCGTAATTCTAGGCAAGGAAACGAATGTATGTATTGCTTCATTTATAATAATGATAATAATAATAAAAACTCTTTATTTGGCGAGGTTAGGCCCATTAGGGCCTCTCTTACACCTAACCATTAAGGATAAATAATGTTAAATACAAAAAACAATACAAATAAATAAATATATCTATATATATATAAAGAAAATGAAAAGAAGAGTAAATTAGTGAACTAAAATAGAATAATTTAGTGAACTAAAATAGAATATTTCTGTTTTATTTTCTTTTGACGTCATTGGCGAGACTGATAAACAATGTAGTTGGTTGAAAGAAAGACTGTAGCGAACGCCTTATTTGTCGAAAGAGCTCATTTTGTCTTCTGCATTTCAAAAATCAAAGGAAAAGGTTACAAGGATCGGCTATTCTCTGATTTTAAAACATTCTGAGATTTTGCCCTAAAGTCTTTATTAACTCTGAGAAAATAAACTTGCATCTGATGAAATTTTTAATCTTAATAGTATCACTGACCATTTGTTGAACCTTATCCTGAATTTTGCAAAAATTGCGTAATAGAGTAATTTAATTAAATACAGTTTGCGAAGTTTACAGCCAAATAAGTTGCAGAACTCAATTTTTTTAGTCTTTGAATATGAATAAAGGCGAAGGTAAAATCAGAACGAATTTATTGACTCGCTTATTCTAGGAAAATGTCTAAAGCTCCGTCTTGAAGCTTTTGCAGAATATGAGGACAAAAATGCAAAGTGAAAATATGATTCATGAAGTCATGTTAGGCTCCCGGATAGTCATGTGGACAGCGCGTTCGCCTTTGGTGAAAGCGGTCCCGGGTTCGATTCCCGGTGGGAGCCAATGTGCGAAATGACCTCAGCTGTCGAAGCACTTTAAACAATTCTACTACCGAAGTCATGTTATTTCGTACAAATAAAGTCAAAATTTTTCTTAAACTAATAATTTTATTTCAACATATGCTACTTGATATTGAGAATGCGCGCAATACCCTCGTATTTCTCTCAATGTTCCATAAATAGTCGACAAGTCATTAAAGTGTTAGGATTAGCAGGTCTCTCTCATCCCATCAATTTTTAATGTGTTTCATAAGCCAGTCCATCCATCAGGCTTAAAAGAATATAGACGCTTGCAGGGAAATAAACAATTCAATATGTGTTTCGCAAATACGTTATTACAATCAAAGTGACCATTCGGCTTCTTAATTGCTATCATTAATTATTTTTTTCTAGCGATAGAAATTGTGATGAAAGAAGATATTCCGGAAATGTGCCATCTTTTGGTGCTCAGAATTTTATACTATCCCCGCGTACTCCCGATGTAGTCAAAGGTGAATATTTAATTTGTGAATTTGGTTCCAATCCGGAGTTGACCGCCGAAATGACAGGCTGATTCGGCCAAATATTTTGTAGACATTCTTTTGTTTTGGAGACGGATCCCCGGGACAGACGAATTCCTCTTGCGGCCGTTTGTGTCGCTACCATCGCCTCTTCCTCAGCTGTTGTCCGGCGCTTTCGTGCCGTCAATAATTGTTGCGTCGCGGGCGACGCAGCCAAAGAATATCCATAGGTGGTGCTCCATGTTTATTTACTTGCGTTTGTGGCCTTGTTCCCCCGTTGCACCAGCGGTGTTTAGGAAGTTCTTCGACAAGAAAGTGTTTACATCGCAAAGATATTGAAGAGTACCGTTGCCAAGTGATGGCATTTGACAAGTTATGATCTCGGAATGATGCTAACGGCAAAGTACCGACATCGGGAGGAAAAGAATAGTGTAAACATCTGAGGGACTGCGCACCACACAGAGATGACGAAGGTCCAGCCGCTGGTAAGTGACCAAATTTAATTTTATCAATTCATCGAATGTCAATGAAGCACATCAGTGATGAACTTTGTGCTGGGGGCCAAGAGACGTAAGCGCGCACTGCATGGGCCCCTGCACACAACAGCCATTCTTACTCTAAGCAATTGCTATGGAAAATCTGTAAGAGTTACGGAGACAATACTCGGTACATAATGAAAATTGTTGGAAGAAACGATTATAGAAATTAGCTTAAGCTTTGTAGGTAGATTTATTAATAATTTGTCTCTAAACTATGCTGCCTTAAACCGACATTGCGTCTCATCTACTCCAACTTTGGATACTAGTAGCATTTTAGAGGGAATGAGACTTATTAGATAAAATTCGCTATACTTTACTCAGTGCGCTAGTGAGAGGAAATAGTCCATACAAGTGCAGCACAGTTGTACCATGAATAACTGTTTTATTGCCATTCGAAGAGACCAATATGAATGCAATTATTCGGCATAGTTTATGCCTCAGTAGCCTTCAAGTTATCGCAGTCACGAGCAAGACTGAGATAAAAATAAATGGAAGATGTGTTTTTCTCTGCCAAAAGACGCAAAATATGTTCCATAATTGAAGGTATTGTAAGAGACAACAAGCTCCCAAAAGACGTTGCATTTGCACTTCTATCGTGCTACGCAAACCTGTCAGACGTTTCTAATTTATATACGGAAATAGATGTTAGGATTCAAGAATTCGTCCCAACCACAGACGTTCCGCGAGTGTAACTAGGGAACGGGAAAATAGGTCAAAGGGCGCTTTCGTCCCCTGCCGCACGCCCACAGCTCACTGGAATTCGAGATTGGCCTGCGCGAGATGAATTACTTCCAAACCGAGATTTGTTTTTAGGCAATTATCGAAAATAAGCCCATATCTTGAACAGGTGTAATTCCCGCTTCCTTTCTTCCTCGCTTCAGCTCTTCCCAAATTTATGACAAAATGCCCACGGATTGTGACCACGTTCTATCGCTACATTTCAGGAAACATATCTCACTTCGTAATTTATGTTTCTAAGACTATGATAGGATTCTGATTTCGATGGAAAATAGCAGGAAGTAAAGACTCAAAATAAATATACCACCAAAGCGTCTTCAGGTGGAAAATATTCCGATGAAATTATGAATGGACGCATCTGAGAAAGTCGAAGAGCCATGGTACATCTCCTCCGATGGAAGTGGTCATCATACTGAAAGCATAGCCAGCTAAAAGATCATTCTTTCATAAAAAAATCGCTTACGTCATAAATACGATCTTGGATGTGATTCATATACGGAGTATCCCTTCTTAAGGCTGTAAAATATGGGCCTTGGAAGAAGCACAAAGGAGAAGTAAACAGGAAATTATTATTTAGAGGAATACCCGAATAATAGAATAACGAAAAATTAAACGTCTGATAAAGGAGTAGTCCGAAGAGGTAATGAAGAATATAATTGAAAAAATAAATCTTGGTTATAAAGAGACTGAACTTCGGGCAACTACAAATTATTAAAATGTATGCAAAAAGTAAGGTACGGTATTTTTTTCTTGAAAATAGCGTTGGAGAAAAAGAATTACATTAGGACTATATATTACTCCACTCATTTTGAGAAAAGAATTGATATTTTAAAATGTTAAATATCGGCAAAGAGGGAAGTTTAGGTAAGTGTTATTAAATTTAGTGTTGCAAGCTTAAAATGCACTCGAGATATGAGAAAATGTACTTTCTCAACATTTAAGACCCCCAGCGTCAGAGTTGTGCTTGGGTGTACAGAAACACGTTCGTCTTTTACATTGAGGTAGGTTCAACGTGGCGTGTTCATTTCTCCCTCTCGATCACTCGCCCCTTGAATCATCCCACAGCTCTTTCTTCGTTCGCCTCCTTTTTTCCTTTCTACTTTCCATTAATATCTTCTCTTCTCGATGCTTGACCCACCCATTGCTTCCGCCCTCGCTTTATTTCTTTAGTTTTTCTTCTCCAAACATTTCTAACATCTCCTCCTTTGTCTGTCACGAAACAGTTAGTTCTGAATGAATAAGAAAAGGAGTAAAGAAAACGCTTAAAATTCTAGAAAGACCCGCTCGCAGTGCAACGTGGACAGTATTATTATTTTGGCAGATAAGTTCCAAAGAGACGTTTTATTAGGAATGTTTTTTTCCGTAGAATCAACTTCAACGCATCTGAATGTACTAAGTTTACTTTTCAAAGGAGATACCAAATAATTCTTACTTAGGCATTCATCTCAGTTATCAAACTTTGAGTTTTCCTTTAACTTACTTTTTATAATTTATTTTCGTACTGTGAATAAAACGTGTCCTATTTAAACTTTCAAATATTTACATTTTGTATGAAACAGAATACTTGCTATTTTCCCCTTTCCTTTCTTGATAATTGTGATGATCCGACGGGGGACTCATGTCACTGACGCTGGACCAAGAAATGCATTTTTTATGATGAATTTTCTTTCTTTTTTTACTCCTGTTTTTTCGCGGTTTTTTCCTCTCCCCTTCTTGCGTGGGCGTTTTCCCGCATTGGTTTGTGGGTGGGTTTTTCTCCGTAGACCTTCAGTTGATGAGTTTTTCCCACAGCCCAAATCTTTTACGTATAGTTTGTATGTTCTTAGAATTAGCATGAAACTGTGCACGTTGTTGTATTTAGAAGTGTGTACTTCTCTTTTTCCCTATCTTGTTAGTTAAATTTAGATGTTTGAATTAATTGTTTATGTGTTATCTGTAAAAGTTGGGTGGTAGAGAGGCCTAACCCCGCCAAAAGGGTTAAATAAATGAATGTGCGTCTGATATTCGATATTAATCAATCTGCTCAAAGACATTAATATTTTCCTCGTTTATACATTTATGTGTGCGATGCCATTCATTTCCTATGATGGACGTTGGATAAAACTATCGATTCAACGCAAATTCAATCGATTAACGAATAGGAAAAATATCGGATAGGAGCGTGTAGGGCCCATGCGTATTTGTTGCAAGGCCCTTGGCTTGCGAAGGCCTGGTCAGAGCCCTGCAAAGTGGAACAACGAAATGCTGCAAGAGCCAGTTTTATATTGATGATCAAAAGAAAGTTTTTCTATGCGTGATTGCTCTTTCTTTTTTCGTTAAATGATGTTCAGAAAGCAACCTTCCTTATCATGAATCCTTCCATGTTTTCCTACCTTCACGTATGTGTTTCGTTTTCGCCCAGTCTGTAGATCTATACTCACATTTTATTCTGAAACCCTCCTTCCAATCATCGCTTTCGTATTCCTCTCCTATTATTACCACTCTCCTCTTACTCCACCTTTGTCAATCGTACAGCTTCTTCCATTAAAACAGATCCTCCTTGTACTCACATTCGTTCCTTATCCTTACTGTGGATACACTTTCCTTTCTTTGATCACAGCATGCAATGTTTTATAACAGCATCCAGCTTACCTTAGGCGAATCATTAACATATGCGTAAAGTTGCTTGCAGTGTGAGATAGCCGCAGAACCTGAGAGTTGTCGAGGAAAGAACTCAAGAATCGGGGAACATCTTCCAAAACAGGGAAAAAAACACAGAGATATATAATACACAGTCGAAGTTTAAAACCACCCATGTATCCTCCTCACTTTGACGGAACAACTTAACTCATCCGTCTTACTCTATTTATTCCCACTCTTAATCACCAACAACTAGGTGTGAAGTAAAATTAAAATCACTTTCGTCGTCCGGATTTTGTCTTATGAAGTCGAATGCGTTCGAAATACCTCTCCTTCAAACGCCCGAGAGTTACCTCAGGAACCCCAACACGAAATTGTGAAATGCATTCCTATTAGTGAATATTTCATCCATTTCGAATTGATTATCCTTAGTGTAAATTTAATATTTTTGAGAAATGCATTCTAGGAAAGAAATAAAACGTAAAACAGTCAAATTTCTATGAGATAAAATTACAGAAAATTGGTACATTTTCATAAATCAGAAAATTACATTTTTATTCGAGTTTACTACATCCACAATTGACGTTTAATTAACAAAATATATTTTCAGTGCACAAAAATTCATAGTTGTATATTTAAACTTAATATATGTTCCTGCTGAAGTATTTTAATTTATAAATTCTACAGTCTTATGCCCGTATTTCGTGGAAAGACATTATATGCATCACTTGATGATGCCTTTTTGCTGAAACAATCACTGTTAAGTTTGTTTTATTTAATTTAAATTTATATTAATGTTTAAATATTGATATTATATACTGATATTGGAAGTTAGTGAGGGACATATCATGTTTATTTTAAGGGTTTAGCAGAGGAAGCATTCCCTACAGAACTGTTTATGTTGTTGCGCCTTCGTTCAACAACATAAATAATTAACGCTGGTTAAGTGGACTGTATTTATTGTATCTTTTCTCGTAGAATACCCGCGACCCCTCTTTTACACAAAAACCCCAAGCGCCGCCACCCTCAACTCTGGTTTCTCTCCTTTCCGTAGCGAGGCGCTGATAACTCCTGGCCGTCTGCTGGGTCCAGGCAAAACACGACGTAACATACCCCCCACCGTAAACAATTTGTTTACCAAAATACAATACAAAGAATAAGAAAAGATAAACAATTCAGCATAAATCAATTTTTTTCAATTGGTAGAGGACACACTTTAGTCACAGGCCGCTTGCAATTTCCCGAGGGAGTTCGCACTGTGATCACTCGAACAACACCATCAGTTCCTGGATGAACCTCTTCGATGATGCCAATCCTCCACTGGAGAGGTGGTAGGTTCTTTTCTTTCAAGATAACCACTGCTCCGGGTTGAAGGTTGGGATGATGGTTGTTCCACTTCCCTCGTTGCTGGAGTTGACAGAGATAATCGGAAGACCAGTTGCGCCAAAATTGCTGATGTTGCTGTTGTAAAAGTCTCCATCTAGAGTGTAAACTCAATCTCTCATTAATTAAGTCTGGCTCGGGAATGGTTGTTATGGGTTCTCCGATGAGAAAGTGACCGGGTGTGAGAATGGATAGGTCAGAGGGATCATTGGAAATAGAGATAAGTGGTCTGGAATTAAGGCACGCTTCTATTTGTATTAATAGGGTGGATAGTTCCTCATATGTGAGACATGAATTCCCCATAATGCGTCGCAAATGATATTTCATTGATTTGACTGCCGCCTCCCACAGTCCTCCAAAGTGCGGTGCACTCGGAGGAATGAAGTGCCACTTGATGCCCTTCTGGCTGACCTCATTAGAAACAATCTCTTGGTGTTCCTTGGAATTGAGAAGATCTCGAAGTTCCCGAGCTGCTCCAACAAAATTAGTTCCATTGTCTGACCAAATCTCACAGCAATGGCCCCTTCTAGATACGAATCTTCTTAGCGCTGCCAAGAATGACTCTGTGGTTAAATCGCTCACAAGTTCTAAATGTATAGCCTTGGTTGTTAGGCAAATGAATATGGATACATACCCTTTAACCTTTATTTTGCTTCTTCGTGACCCATACTTAATGTAAATTGGTCCAGCGTAGTCTACCCCACAATTTAGAAATGGGCGAGCAGGGTTTACTCTTGCTTGTGGCAATTGCCCCATTAGCTGTTGAGTAGTTTCTGCCTTTAACTTGTGGCAAGTTATGCAGCGATGAATAATTTTTCTAATGGTACTCTTGGCATTGAGTATCCAAAATCTCTGCCTTAGAGATGCAAGAAGTAGTTGACTGTTACCATGTAGTAATCCTTTGTGTTCTTGCTCTATGATTAGTTTCGTTAAATGGTTATTAGGCGGTAGAATAATTGGATGCTGTTGCTGGAATGACAGCATTGACTTCTGAAGTCTACCCCCCACCCTGATTAATTGGTGGCCGCAGATGAAAGGGTTGAGATTTCTTAACTTGCTCTTGTTGTCAACTTGCTGAGAAGTTTGCAAATTGTGATATTCGTTGGTATATTCGTTCTGTTGAACCATTCTTATTAAGCAGTAAAGAGCATCTTGTAATTCTGTGGGTGATAAAACTCCACTGTGACGTGCATATCTGCAATGTTTGGCATTGTAAACAAACCGCAGACAATATGCAGTTGACCTCTGAAGTCGTGATAGTGTCGAATAGTTCTCTAGCACAATACAATTCTGTCGCCTTGTGGTGAGTAAAGTCACCAGTGGTTTGCGTTCCTCGAGGATTTCCGTACTGTTACTTGATTTAGAAGTCAAAGTTGGCCATGAAAGTCTTGAATCTGAGAGCCAGGCCGGACCATTCCACCATAACCTAATGTGTTTTAATTCATCCGTGGTTGTCCCTCTGGATATCAAATCGGCTGGGTTATCAGATGACCTAACATGTCTCCACTGATATGTATGAGTAATGTCTTGTATTTCAGACACTCTGTTAGCAACGAAAGTCTTCCATTTGGTCGGTGCGCTGTCAAGCCATGACAAAACCACTGTTGAATCGGTCCATAGATGAACACTCTCTATTTCAATGTTTAATGCCTCGTAGGTTTTCTTTGTGAGCTTGGCCAATAACAAAGCGCCGCATAACTCTAGCCGTGGTATGGAAACTTGTTTCAGTGGTGCTACGCGAGATTTTGAGCACAATAGATTGACTGTCACTCGTCCCTTATCATCGGAGCATCTTAGAAATAGACATGCGCCGTAAGCTGCCTCTGAAGCATCACAAAATCCGTGCAGTTGCGCATTAATGACAATTCCTTCACAAGTTGCCAATCTCTTTATATCAATTTCAGCGATGTGATGAAAACGCTCATGCAGGTTTGACCACTGCCTTTGAATTTCAATGGGCAATGTTTCATCCCAACCGAGCTTTAATTGCCATAGACGTTGCATAAGAATTTTATATCTCACTACAATGGGTCCTAGTAGACCTAGTGGATCAAAGATGGAGGCGATGATGGAAAGTACACCTCGTTTGGTTGACTGCGGAACCTTCTGATTTTCCTTAATTGGAAATTTGAAGTTGTCAGCTGACGGATCCCACGAAAGACCTAATGTCTTTATGATGTTGGTGTCTTCGATTTGAAATGGCAGATGTGTTTCTCTGTCCATTGGTAATAGAGATGCAAGCAACTCAGTTCGATTAGAACACCATTTGCGAAGGTGGAAACCTCCCTTCTTAAGTAGATCTATAAGATCCCTTTGGAGTAGAAGAGCTTCTTCTACAGTTTGAGCACCGCTCATGACGTCGTCAACATAGAAATCTCGGGCCAGCACTTCAGCTGCTGCCGGATAATTGCTTGCTTCATTCAAGGCAAGTTCCTTGAGTGTGCGAGTAGCCAGAAATGGAGCGGATGCCGTTCCGTACGTCACTGTGGTTAATTGGAAGTGTTCTAAGATTTTTTCAGAAGATGTTCTCCACAAAATTCTCTGAAGATTCAAGTCACTTGAGTGGACTTTAATTTGTCGGTACATCTTTTCTATGTCGGCTGTAAATACAACATTATGGGTCCGAAATCTAAGTATGATGGAGTATAGATCCTGTTGTATTGTAGGGCCAACCATAAGAATGTCATTGAGAGAAGTATTGTTCGATGTTTTCGCTGACGCATCAAACACCACTCTAAGTTTAGTTGTGCTCGAGTCCTTGAATATAGGATGATGAGGTAGATAGTAGGACGGCTGGGGAACTGCAATATCTTCCTCTTCAAGTTTTTTCATGTGGCCTAATGCTTCATACTCTGCCATGAAGTTGTTGTAGTGCTGCCGCAAAGCAGGTTGCCTGTCTAACCGCTTTTCGAGCTGCTGAAAGCGTCTAAAGGCATTATCAAAAGACAGACCCAGAGCAGGAGCTGATTGTTTAATGGGAAGCCTTACGGTGTATTTCCCGGATGTGTTTCTCGTAGTATTTTCCTTGTAATGTATCTCACACTGTCTTTCTTCAGGAGACATAGGAGTAGACTGTACTTCTTCCAACTCCCAAAATCTTTTTAACTGTAACTCTAAGTCATCGTCGCATCTCAGCAGGAATGATTGTAGAGTTTGTGTGGTGTTGGACAAAGGAGTGGGTCCTGAAAGAATCCAACCCAATTCGGTGTCTTGAAGGATAGGATAATTTCCTGGTCTAGTTCTCCTGTTTGGACGCAGTAGGTGGAAGAAGGCTTCAGCACCTATCAACATTTCGACTGGTCCCGGCTGGAAGAATTTGACGTCAGCAAGCTGGATATCATCTGGAATACCCCAGTCTTGACTGTTAATGTGTACTGCCGGTAAATCTCCAGTGATGCGTGGTAAAACAGCGCAAGTAAGATTAAACCTGTAATCCTTTGTACTTGATAAAACTTCAACATTGACCATGTGCCTTGTTTCTGACCTTGTAGAATTTAATCCTTGAATTGAAATATGATTGTGACGTTTCTTTAAGCCTAGTCGTTGTACCAGTGATTCTACAATAAAATGAGATTGCGAACCCGAATCTAGCAGTGCCCTACATGTGTGGAGTTTCCCATTGCAGTCAGGAATTTTTACTATCGCAGTGGATAGAAGAATTTGCGTTTCGGGCTTAACCTTTAAAGAGCAGTAGGTTGCGAGGTCTTCTGATGGCGTAGAATTGGATGCATTGTCCTTGTCATTTCCTTTGCCTTCCATGTTAACAGAAGGGTGTTGATGAGGTTGCTGACAATTTTCTTGTCGTCTGATGGATTCTCGGTGAAGAAGAGTGTGATGCCTCATCCTGCACTTGTGGCAGTGGCTGGAATTGCATTGGCTAAGGTTGTGACCAGGATGTAAACAGTTAAAACATAATCTGTTTTGTTTAACAATATCGGTTCTCTGCTGAAGGCCAAGGTTCAGAAATTTAGAGCATTTGTATAGTGGGTGCTCTTTACCACATGCGACACAGGCACTATTCGTAGCAACATAGACTTGCCTTGTCGGACCTTGCTTTGTTGGACCTTGCCTTGGTTGGCTGGTAGAAGACCTTGTCTGTTTATTCTCGATGGAGTCTACTATCTCTAACTCTTGGCATCTTTTTTCGATGAAAGATATTAATTCACTCAATGCTGAGAATGAATGAGTGTCCGTCTGTGCCTCCCATGCGTTTCTGGAAGAGTGATCCATTTTTTCCAACACTAATTGGGAAATAAGTATTTCGTGCATGGGAGTCTCTAAATTTAATGCTTCTATAGCGTTGGTATTGCTCACTAGTTGATTGAGTAGATATCTCATGTCACGTACTGATTCTCTTCCTACGTGAGGTAGTGTTAGCAGGTTCTTTATGTGTTTCATTGCAATTAGTCTTGGGTTTTTGTATCTTTTGCAAACAAGATCCCATGCTACGCTGAAATTTGCACTCGTAACTGGTAAGCTTTCTATGAGAGCTCGGGCTTCTGATGCAAGTGAACTCAACAGATAATGAAAACGTTGGATATTGTCGAGTGCATCATTATTTACAATCAAGCTTCGAAAGATATCGTGAAAATGCATGAAATCTGCTACGTTGCCAGAGAAGGTAGGAATTTGAATGGTTGGCAGTCGTGTCATGTTGACCACCGATGCCGGTGACGAAACTTGCGAATTTACTGATGAAGCTTGTGATTGCGGTGGAGCCTCGGAACGTGCTGTTTCTAGCAAGGATAGGCACTTTGATTGTGTTTCGTAGTAAGCTTCTTCAAAGACCTCTCTGTCATCACTGTGATCCTCATTGTCGTACAACTCTAGCTTACGTTGAATGTCGTTGTATTCCTCCCATATTTGAGGAAGACGTTCTAATCTGACACGTACTGTATTAAGGTCCGATGAATTATCAAATGAATCGATGAATGTTTTGATTCTAGTTAAACTTCCCTTAATAATGCCACGTTGTTTAATCAGTAAATTACGTTCACTGGAATCCATGGTAGAATTCTAAGCGTGCAAATGTAAGGAAAGGAAAGGAAGGAAAGGAATACGAGCCAAACTTACGTTACTCCCGTACGATGTCCATCTGCGGGCGACGCCTCTCCGAATCCTCTTCGAACCCTCCGAACCCGAACCAACTGCGTAGTCGAGATAAGGAATGATGCTGCGATGGCTGCAAGGGAAGACGCTCCGTGTGGAGCCGCCGTCACAAGACGCAGAAGCCAGCAAACACATACGAAGTTATATTGCCGTAGAATCCGGCCCGAAGGACCAATTTTATGTTGCGCCTTCGTTCAACAACATAAATAATTAACGCTGGTTAAGTGGACTGTATTTATTGTATCTTTTCTCGTAGAATACCCGCGACCCCTCTTTTACACAAAAACCCCAAGCGCCGCCACCCTCAACTCTGGTTTCTCTCCTTTCCGTAGCGAGGCGCTGATAACTCCTGGCCGTCTGCTGGGTCCAGGCAAAACACGACGTAACAATGTTTAAATATCTGTTTAAGAAACGTCGTATTTTATGTAAACCTGATTTTCTATCTAAATGTGTTTGGAACTAACAGTTCCTTGCCAGCATGTTCAGTTGTTCAGGTTTTAATTGTCTCGGAAAAACTATTTCGAAAGTGGCATATTTCGTTTTATGCATATTTGAAAACAGTGGGTACACTGTACCTAAAGTCAGTGTTTTATCGATTGAATCGGTACTTCTGATCTCCTTACATCAACACACATACACTTACACATTTCAACACCTTCGCAACCTTGTTTTCTTATTCGATTCGTCCTTCGATAATCTAGGTTGATTCTTTCAATCGTAACAGGTGATAAATTATTAACATTTGCATTACTTTTCACGGTCTCTAATATATAATTGCAGATACGATTAATTTTATATCTATACGAGTTCAAATCCAATGGTTGAGCCTTGTCTTCTGTTGCCTCGTCCTGGATATCGACACGAGAAATGCCCTACATTTATATTAACGTTAATGGTTGAAGTGATGCATACAATAAAATGCACGACTAAAGAAATATACGTATGGCAAAGGAACTTAAGCTTAAATTACTTCTTCTATGGCCAGTTTGCTATTGAGATCGGCGTTGAAAAGAGACTCCGAAGCGGTAAAAAAAACTGCTAATTATCACAATTAAGGTTGCAATAACTTGAACAGAGAGTTTTGCTTCATAATATTGAGCCATGAGAAGAATCTTTCGAGCTCAAATAATTTTCAAGAAATACAATCAGGAACATAACCAGTTCAATATCACTAGCAAGCCAAAATTTATTGAACTTTAGATACGCAGCAACTTGTCTTGATTTTGTTTATCTCACCGATTTTCTAATATATACACAATAGTAATTCAAAATATTAATTGAACAAACTTTAATTGGGAACGAAACTATAAGGTGACTTTTGAACCAGCATATCAAAAGTGCCCATCAAACGCTTTCATAAATGTCTCTAAATGAAATACCTTGATTTTTACCATTGCAGAACATAGTATATTTTTAAGCGTGTTCAACCATAAGTCTCAGAAAATAAACGTCGCCCATCTTTCAAGCTTAACACATATTGCACGGAAGATAAGCTCCTTTTAATGTTCTTAGTGATCTTTGGTTCGACCCTTGGCACCCTTCTGTTTGAATCTCCAAGGAGCTAAGCTATCCCATTAAAAATACATTTAAAGTTTATTTTCATTCCTTTCAGACTTTTTATATTTTGCGAAATTCAATCGTCGAAGTCGAGATAATCCCCTCAAGAAACGAAATTCTTAAAATATTTTCCCCTGTTGTCGATTTCAAGTTCAAGTTACTCAAACCCCAATAATATACACTAAATGTTTGTGAAATTCTACGAAACACCTTAACGCCGAATTCCAGCTAAGCTGTTGTGACTTAAATAGGTGGAGCAGCATCTAGAGAGCCGCACCCAGAGCCGCTCCGTGTCCCAATTCCAGTCGCCAATCGATAAGCGAGCGGATGGAGGTCACCAACAGACGTCTTATTCATTAAAGTTAATCGCGTTACACCTTCTGCTGACCCCTCGATCCTTATTTCCGTGATGAACCTGAATTTTTCTGTTTTGATGACGGAGTTCCATTTTAGCACCGACAGCGATTTGTCGAAGCTGCTCAAAGCGGCGAATTCTCTTAATTGACGATTCAGGTGATCGTGGGAAGTATTTTCCTTTTTCTCTCTTTTAATTATACCGAAACATTTACTGAGCTTTACACATTTCTGACATTCGGGAATAGAGGAGAGGATTTCCGAGACTGCTCGGGAATCATTCCGTTCGGATCATTTTCGTGTGTCGTGAGAGACGTCGAGTGTGAATAAACTGCGTTGTGACACGTGTTCAGGACACAGCGTCGCCCCGGTAAAAGATCAATCGAATGTTGCTGAGCAGAGGTCGAACGGGATGTCCTAATTGTTGTGCATCCCTGGGGCAGATTATCAACGGTTAAAGGGACCAGTGATTAAACAACACAGTGCTGGTCTTATGGATTGCGTACTGATGACCCTCGTGAACTAAATTTTATACATAGCTTATATACCTTAACTATTGATAGGATGGCTAAAATCAAGAATGAATTTGGTGGATAATGTGCTGATTTTTGATACAGGTGTAATTTTACTAAATGTTGCTATATTCTTTTAGTTTTCGGCGAGCTGTTTTCGAAAGGAATATTCCGTAGTTATAATTAAATTCTTAATGATATTTCCTTTCTTGGTGCGCCTGTCCTGATGCAGTAGGAGCAGTATTTACGGTTCAGGTTACCATAACGAAAAAGGCTGCTAACGGTGGCAATAATGCTGTTGTGCATTTCTTACAGAAAAGTCATCTGGAGGATATAAGAAACATCTGCACCAGAAAAAGAGATAATTGCTAAATAAATTACTGCAATGAATAATTTAATGGCGACTGAAAGAAATGTATGCGGGGAAAGGTTTGTTTGGACATCGTGACATATTGCTCTGCAAGTGGACACTTCAAAAGGTCTGAAAGTAAAAATGCAATTGAAATTGTTTATAAGGAAGCATAAATACACCTTCTGAGCTACGTACAACAAAGCTTAATATATCCCCAACGGGTGTCTTTATTAAGAATAATCTAAGGAACAAACTTCAGTAATATGAAGGACCCTGGACTTGATGATACAAATTTGATGAGTAAACTTGTTGTTAAAAGTAACCAGAAATGGATGGAAATAATCGAAAAGAGACGAATGGCCAAGAGAACGAGGTGATCAAGGCCAGTCTGCGAAGCGAAAGAGCTTACAAGGACAGGGAAGAATGGTGAAGCACTGTTCTTAAACGTAGCTGCTTACCCAGAAAACATTAGGACAAATATTAATTATTGAACTTTTTAAAAATATAGAATGGATCGAATGTACGCATGGTTAAGGGTTCTCACACAACAATCAACCGGTTGCAAAAGTAAGCTTAACCGGTATGCGAATGTATTGCCTATTCTAGTATTTTCCAATCCGCGTTTTTGCGATCAAAGGCTGTTCAAAAGAAGTCTTTAAAGAACCTAACTTCCGCTTTTTTTCCGTTGATGACGTTTGCTTTTCTGCTACCGATGAATCGTTCGGCGCAGATGATAATCAGTTTCGATTTTCGCTCTTCGTTGAGAGCGCATTGAGCAGCTCCGTGAAAGGCGAGTTTAAGAGAAGATGTAATCAAAGAATTTGAATTCCAAATTTACAAATAAATGTGTAAGAAAGTCGCGAAAGGGTTTCATTGAAAGCCACCACATAATCCTTTATGTTCGACAACCATAGAATCTTTTCTTAATGAATTTAAGGTTGTATGCGTAGATCACTTAGGAGTATGACCTTGTTTTATATGTAGAGCAGGGTTACTTTAAGGCCGATTCCATTGCGTATCTAGTTGTCGTGAAGATGTGTTAAAATAGAAGTGTAGAGTTTTCCAAAGAGAGACTTTCGCTCACATCCCAACCGCGTTAGCTGTGACGTGTATCTGGGTCCTTGAATAATTTTGCTTTACATGTAGAAATATACATTAATCATGTAGAAACATGTAGAAATATACCTATTCCTAATTCTGTTATCATTATAGCATTGAATAAATAAAACAGGAGATTCAAACGATATAATTATATACTTTAGCAACAAAGTTTAATCACGATGGTTTTGTAACCTTCCATGGAAGCTGTAGATTACCCAGCAAAATTCATTTATTTTCAAGGAATAGGATTTTAGACGAAAGATATCACAAGAGAGATGAAAATGAAGTGCTGAATTTAGGATGCTTAGGTGCGTGTAAAGGAATTGTGTTGATGTATTACCGGGACCACGCGGGAGAAATATAGTGACATCTGTGTGTCTTGTGGAAGACAGTGTTATGGTGTTCACACCAAAAGGGAAGAAAATAGTCTCATTGTCGGTCCAGATGTCTACCTTATAAAAGATGAAGAAGTGGAGGAAAGGAAATATTCTCGGGTTTTCAACCGGGTTGTGTGCACGAACCTACGCGGGGAAAGCACCAAATACTTTCTGAAGTGTGGGAAAGCTACGATGATGTATAAGAGTGGAATGGAGAAGGAACCAAGTACCACACTCTATAGGTGAGCGGCGATAGCGATATTGGATCAAGATAGATTCATTAATTGCCGAAAAGGAAGAGGAAATATTTTGGAAGACGAATTCATTCCGATCTTGCCTTAATAATTGAAGACGCTCTGGTAGCTGGGAGATAATAGAAGAAGAAATTTGGATTTGAAATACGTTGCAATGACGAGAGGTGACATTTTGAAGCACAGTGTCGAACGAATGCTAAATCTCTAGCTACATCTGGAAATAGTAATGGACAATGAATTAACATGGGCGATAGTATAAAGTTAGCAGCGGATGCTATTGCATACAGAGAGAGGTAGAACATCAAGAAATCCTAGTTGATTAAAAGAAACAAAATTGTTGTAGAAGATAGAGAAAGGAAGATAATAGGATTCTATCATAGAATAGAAAATATAATAATATACTAAAAATAGAAGGAAAGAATAAAATGAAGGTATTTAATGTTTCGCGGAGTCGAAAACATGGATTCCGTGTAATAGGCTTGCAAATCATTGTTGTTATTGGAAGATTAAAGCAGATAAAGGATAACGGGCATAGCTAAGAAAAAAGAAGAAGAATTTCGTGGAAGAAATTAATGAAACGAAAAGCCGTCCCTCGATCTCGGCCATGGAAAGAATGGAATCTCTAGTGAATTGATTCTTAGAAAATGGCAAAAAGGAAATGTCGTCTTTGAGAATGCGATATATGAGAAAGGTGGGTGAACTTTTAAATTTTGCTTATAACCTAAATAACAATTTTGTTTGAAATTTTATGAGTTAATTATTTATGATACTTTAGTTTAAATGCATCTCTAATCGTATCAAATACTCAACCTATTTTCTACTTGATTTCTTTTTACATCGTTATTTATATACATTTCGCTATTTGATAAATTATTTTTGGCTTGTGATCTCTTTTTGTTTTGTGCATGGCTTTTATGTCGTCAATTAAAATACATATTCGTAAATAATTAACATATAAGAATATGCTCATTATATTCGCGCTCGTAAAAATGTCTTTTTTGATATGACAAGGAAAGTCCTTTTCCCCTTTTATTAATTTCTCGCATCTTTCGAGCTGAAAAGTAGGTCTTCAAATAACATCTAAAGGTTCGTTGATTAGATGTTGCACCGAATTCTTTATCGTTTGCCTTCTTTTCCTCCTGGGATTCCTCTTTATTCCTTCAATTTAGCTCATACATTTCCTTAAACCTTTTCCCGTAGAAAGAGAATAAACGGTAGGTATTGCATATGTTGTTTACTTATGCGATTTTAAGTATACTCTATGTCAGTATTTCTTCCTCTTTTCTTTGGCAGATTTTTCTTATTTTCCTTCGGCTTCTTGTTGCTTTTTTGTTGACGACAATATCTGTGTTTTTCCTACACAAATTCTACGTAACTTTTCCTTATTCCATAAATGGTTTTATTCGTAAGGCTTTCTTCTTTATATGCAGACTTTACACATTTTTAATGTCTTTTGCATATATTGGATTGGGTTGGTAGGCGGAACTACTTTGATCCAATTTTGCCAAATAAAGCGTCTTGTATTGCAATCCAGGATCACAGGTTCCCAAACATTTTTTTCGCGTAAACCACTTTAAATTTTCTGTGGACCCACCAGCCAGCTTTTTAATATTTTTTTCTGTTAAAAAGCGATATCTGGTTTCCATTTCATTATATTATATTTTAAAATGGGATCTTTGGCTTCCAAAAACTCTAAATCACTCATAAATTAGAAACAATCTCGGTCCCCCAGTTTCTTTTCCCCTTACATGGACCCCCTGTTAATCTATATGGTCCCAGGAGGTCCTTACTTTGGTAACCTATGCTATTGATGTACAGCTGCCATGTGGAGAACAGAGCATGGAAACAAATAAATCAACGATAATTCTCCTGTGTTATTTTGTACATCTCCAAACCCTATCTGAATCACTGACAATGGTTTCCATCCATTGATCAATTCTCATCACTAATTATCAGCCGCTAGGAATGCAAGTCCTCCTCTTGCTGTTCAATCATGCTGCAACAGTTCCTCTCGTTCTTTCACCACAGTTTTCCACAACCTTTTGTGTGTTCTTTGATTGACTTTTCACGAGTTACTCGGTCTATCCGCATTATTTTGGGCATTGTTCTGTAGCGACACATCTCCATTGCTTCCAATTTATCCTTCCTTCTCTGCTGCTGGCATAATTCGTACGAGCGTACAGGAGAACACTACAGATACCGGTGATATGATACGTTATATTCTAATTTACCTACGTATCACTGCTTGCTCTCAAGAATTGTTTTCCTTTTCGGTAAAATGCTGCAATTGCTCGAGCTATTTCACTCACAGTATGTTATTTCTCCGGCTAATTTCATCGCTGGAGAGCTTTTTACATGACCACAATTCTTCTACTCTTTCATGGTCATCCCTTGCTTACGTATATTATGACCAGGCATCATTTTGGCTATATCTTAATTTTTGAGTCAGTAAGTCCTCAATATCTTTTTCTATTAGGCCATGCACCTTGTTCAGTCCTCTTTCGACGAGTATCGTCTATATCTCGCTGCGTTCTGATTGATTAATGGGAAGGAAAGAACAAAGCATAAATTGTTCTACGGCAGAGAGGGAATTGAAGATTTCAGTTTGTTGCTATTAGCGCCCTTGAAAGCTGCTTTTTGTGCGGTAAGAAATGATTCCTATCAATTTTCATCGCTTATGTTCAAATATTTCCGAAGGAATCGCAGATATGAAAAGTCTGACAGTATTGGGACCAGAACCGGGTTTTTGAACTTGTCAGGCGGCTGCTCTAGCCAATGGAGCCATCTTGCCAGAAAGTCCAGGCATGCCGTTTTGGTAGACAACTTCGGCAAGGGCGTGTGTGGCGTCTCCGAACGGTGAGGCATCTTCCACGGCCAACGTCCTATTTAAGGTGATTCGAAGAGGAACCCCCTAAGGGGAAACACCGGGGAAGGAAAAATTTGCTCGCTAAAGCGTTAGTTAAGTTTTGGTTCGAGAAATGTCCTCAGAGTATTAGTTTGCGTGCAAAGTTACACTTAACCGTATCATACTTTTGAAGGATGCAAGACGAGAATTCAAGATTAACTCGTTAAAGTCCCGATTGAACATTAACGCAACAAGACATCGTTAGCGATGATTTCACATTGCGTTTAAGAATTAAAAAGTCGAAGTTTTTGCCGCGACACACGTATCTGCTGACCAATACAATTCACTTGACCCCGATTTCTCTTTCATTCTACAACAACTAATTGCACCTTTCAAATCATTATCACTCCAAAGAAATGAAATGGAGAAGGAAAATAAAGGAGAAGTTAGCATTTTCGTATTACTTGCGCGTAAGTTACGGACTTATTGAGTTCTGGGGAAATTGTGTGAAAGTGTGTCCTCGTTAACGTGGAATTTGAAATTGGAAACTTAGGGAATGCTTTCTCTTGTGGACCAAATCTCTTTTGATGGAAAGTAACGAACAATTGTGTGATAACTGACAATTTGGTTAAAATATCAAGTATTATTCCAAGAACCGGTCACGGCGGCGGAATAGTTAGCTTCCAACCAGAACGTCCCGGGTTCAAGTCCCAGATAGTCGGATTTTCAAGTTAGAGAAATCTATTTCATGATCATCATTAACTCCAATCATAAAGAGTCATTAGCTGACCGCATAAGTGATGGGAATAAGGCTAAGAGTAAACATTGTGTGTAATACCAAGAATAATTAACTCTTCTGATACTTGGGGAGATTTTTACTATAAAGAGGGGACCGAGGATGAAACTATCAGAGAAAAAGTGAGGTAATAATTATGGGAAATTAATGAAACAAAGCTGGTTGGTTTGAAGTCAGTGGATTGAAAAATTAGAATAATTATGAGAAATAGGAAAAATTGGCACAATAACAACCATGTCATGATAGATAAAAACAGTAAAAACAAGGTACTTATTTATAAAATTGAGGGATCTCTAGCAATGGGAAAAAATATATAAACGTGTTAAGAATCTTGATTTGTTCTAAGTTCTCTTCGGGAAGATTTGTTTTTAAATAAAGAATCTTATACAGAAATTAACCGTTGAGAGAGAGAGAGAGTGGTTAATAAACATGCTTAGAGGTTTCACTTCCTAAAAGAAAATTCGTGATTTTGAGGTCTGGTTTTAGAAATCTGTGTGAACGATGTAAAATCTATCTCGATCTCGATACTTTAGCTTATAGATCCCATTTTCATCGAATTTCCCTAATATTTCTTCAGAGTTAGAGATTAAGTTGCGAAGGATATTCGAAACTTTAATTTTCTATATTTTTCTACTGAGTATGATGACAAAACAACTTTTAACCAAGGCTGTAACGGTGCAAGGTATAACACTAATTTTGATGGATTTGACGAAAAAACAAGGCTTAAATGTCGGAAACGGGACGTATGTTCAGGCCGAACAGGTCAGATGTATGTTCAGGATGAACACGTTCGTTATTCTTTTTCTTCTCAATCTTTTTAAATGTCTAAACAAGCGTGAAACACCCTCTTCATACAGTTCACCACGCTTCCTACGATAAGAAGTATTGTCGCTGTAAATAACGAAAGTGAAAATTTCTTCATCGGAGTAAATCGACTTCGTTTAGGACAATGGCAATTGGAAGAAAATCATAGCTTCAAAATTCCTTTTCACTTTTCTTTAGTAACTATTTTGATCGTATCTGAGACGGATTTGCTTGTAAATGGCATTAATGTGGGCACATCTCGACCATAGGATTATTTCGAGGGCTCGCTCTAAATTTAGCTTCAGCGACGCTTCTCTCCAACCCCTTTCACTATCGCCTTCTGGAAGTATGCTTTCCTTTTTAAAACCGCTCTCTTGTGCACTCTATGCGAAGGAATTTCATCGAAGGGAGCAAGAAGGGCGAATTGAAGCCGTCTGTGGCGAGATTTGCGTATGAATGAATACGCCAAGTCGCAATTAAGTTTTGGGAACGGACGGCAAAGGAGAATGTATATTTTGCCGTAAGCCTGTGTTGCGTATTTGTGTGTCTTTGTGAGGCAAGGCGTCTAGCGCCTGGTTCCAAGACCTCCAAGAAATCTTTTCTTTGTATTTGCGCACTATTTTTCTTATTATTATATATTATTGGAATGCTCCCACGGAAATTGGACTTATCGACGAGCAATATGTATTACGAGTTTTCGATTTATATTCATTTTTATTTTTTTCCGGAAGAATATTTCATTAATGATTCATTCACAGGTTGCGCGAAGTAAAAACTTTAAATACGAGTATGACCTTCTCGTTCCTATTTCGGACTCCCGAAAAACTTGCTTGCTTCCCATCTTGCACGTCCATATCTTTCGAATAACTTGACCGTTTGTTATTCTCTTTTATTAAAATTGTAATATTGAAATAGCTGACACGGCATCTGTACGTAATGAAATTTCAGTTTGGATGAACCGAAATTGGTTATTCGCGACCCCTTAAATCTGTCCAGTAGCTTATTCCGCCCGTCAGAAGCACCTGATGGAAAGCAACGTCGCCCCTCAAATACTGGGTTTATCTTACGGAGTTATAACCATGTATTATTATAGCCATGGAAGGAATGTGGATGGGATCGTTTGTCGCAAAATGTTGCTATATTTACAAATGTTGTCTTCTTTCCACTTCGTCATGATTCGTTTCTCTTGTGATTGAGGGAGAACGTCGATTTGCATTCGATTGCCGTTTGTCGGTGGGAATGACCGGATCGTGAGAGAGACGTAAAATATCGTATTTATCGGACAATCATCGCCTTCCATTTCAGGGGCTTCAAGTGATTCTTACGCGCATTTTGCTGTCGTCTCTTTTTTCACCAATTTTCCGGAAAAAATATAACTGGAACGTTATTTCTCCGTGATTTTCTCATGTCAAACCTTTTATCCCTGTATTGAGTTCTAAGTTTGATATGTGCTTTGAGTGTGAAATTCGCCTAAAACACGAGATTCATTCCATTCATTCCCTCAGATGCCTATAAAGTTTACTAACGCCCTCTGTTAAAAGTCAACTTGTAAATTAATTAATCATGCCTCGCTTTAATTACGGTGACATTGTGTACCAAGATTTATCGCAAGAATTAGCTTCTAAGTCGCAACGTGCCCAAAATGTATCGGTTCGTTTTATATTTAACTTAAAAAAGTATGACCATATTTCTATAAGAAAATATATTGGATTAAACTCGACCCTCGTCTAAGATTTGATGTTCTAACGTGAGCTTTCAGCGCCTGCAAACCACGGAATACCTCTATTCTGAATTTTGTAGCTTAGAATCTATTCACAATTGAAATACTAGGGGGGGAAACAACTTACTCATTTCAATTCATAGCATGGAGATGTTTTACAAATTCTTTGTAGTAACTGCCATTAGGTTTTTGAACGCCCTTCCACCTCATATAAAGTCATCCAGTTCTTTCGAGAAAAAATGCCTCTCTCATCTTCCAGGGTCACCCAATTAATACTCCCTCAATCTGATCAACACTCTGTTCTTTCTCACTGCACAATTTTATTACTTGTGCTTTGTCCTCGTTCTCAGGTCCTTTTCATAAAAAAATATTTCCATTCGTATTTATTAATTTACCATTTTTATTAACTGTTAGATATGTCTTATGAGTTTTAAGTATGTTTCATTTTCATAATAATTTTTATTATTTCAATGTTTTATTTTTTGTTATATTGATTATTTTCTCATAGTCTATTCCTGAAACTTCCTATTTTCTGATTTGATTATTTTTGTCATTTCGTTTGAATGTTTTATATTATGTTTTGTCATATTTATTATTTACTCATTTTTTACTATTGCAATTTTTTATTTTTCTGATTTTATTATTGTTTGTGTAATTTCGTTATGGTACAATGCAATTGTGCAATTTCCAAGTCATACACAGTTTTCTTTAACATCTTTTAGCTTTTACTATCGGTAGGTTTGCGCAGGTTTTTCACACCCCCTTTTTTGCGGGTGTTTTTCTGCAGTGGATCTTTTTTTCCTAAGACATCACCTTTTTACATCCACTCCTTCTAAAGTTTTCCCCTCGATGTCTATATATCATTGGCAGTTAGATGGAATGTTATATGGAAGGAGAGACTTTTCAGTCTCAATCTCGCCTCAATAAAGACGGCGCTTCGCTGATTATTGGAGTGCCTTTTTTTTATCCAAACGGCTCCATTTCGATGCGATTCACGGAACGGGACATTTCGGCGCCGGATGCATAGAAAATATTCAAGGCTTTACATATAAAGTCTTTATTTATAAAATAAATATTTTCAAGCAATAATTCGGTACTCTTCAATTAACATATGTTTGAAAAACTTTTCTGTTTTTATATAGGGGATAGATCAAACCAAAAAAGAAATATTATAGTTTTATTGTGCGATAAAAGTTAAGTACGAGGGTTAGGGTCCCTTATGTTGCTATTGACAATGTTTTATTGGAATTTTTTATAATTCCGTTTAACTAAATTGAGCTAATTCATGTTTTCATGTTACGCAAAGGATCATTTTGCTCCAGGTATTCCAGGTTTTTAAAGCTCATCAACATTTTATATTTGTAGTGGAAGACATAGACGACACCTCAGGTGCTTATAAAAACTAAATTAATTTTAAAATAATCAGTATGCGAATATAAGAGAAGTTTGATAAGAAAAATTCTACATAGATTAATTTTTATTGCAAATTATACATTACGGTTCAAATTCCGTAGACTGATAAGATTGAGCATTTTCGTCTTTATTTTACCATCCCATTGATGTAAGCTGAAATGAAAGATGCTTCGCTATCTTTAGTTGAAATGGGCTCACAATCATTAAAATTTAATCCCATTCTTCACCATTAAAGATCGAAGGGATGCTATGCAGTAATCAGGGTATCTATATCCCTGTATTTTTTAATAGACATTTTTTACAAAGACTTTTGAGTTGACATTCTACGTAATCTGAGATAATTTTAACCGCATGCAACTTAGTAACAGGTACTCTTTCCAAGCGACTGTCTTCTTATGCAGATAGACTGTCATATTATCATAAAAAAATTCTTTTCTATCACTGCTTTCATATATTATATAAAATGAATCTGCACTTGCACTGCTTTGTTCCCCTTCTTATCTAATTTTTAATATCATCCGAGAAACTTAGGAAGTCATCAAGATTTGTAACATTTTCCAGTAGACTCATTAAAATATCTGCAAGCTAATTCATATACCTTTATGATACTTCCGATATAATTTACGAAATGTAATTCGCCGAGATACTTCTTTCAAATTAAGTTTATCAAATATTAGAAAACGCAGAACTAGTAGTTCATAGTTACCAAGGTCAACTTGAACAATACTATAGCGAATGTAAGCAACAATTTCAAATAATACTGTAAGACTATAACTTTTAATTGAAATTTATAAGTTAACCGCAGTGGAAGATAAAGTATTAAATACGCAAGCAATACACAACCATGATATTTCGAATGGAAGAACAGAATCACTACATCCATCGATTGATCATTTCTCTCGCACATTATGTATCTTGTATATCAAGTCCTCTTACAGCAAAATATAATCAATTTATATTATCAAATTTAAAACGTAGAATCTTATGTCTCATGAATCAACGGGAACATTTATTGTCAAGCAACCAAAATTTGGTGTTTTAAATCCCGTATCATAATCTTAACCCAATCCTTTGCGTATTTCCTAATAAAAAGACTCATCTTCATTGAAGAGAGAATTTAAGATGGCGTTCTTTGAACTTCGGTTGGTATTTGGTCAAAATTATCACAGACAATTTATTTATTTTAAAAGTCTTTTACGAAATCATACTTCCTCCTCTTTTAACGTCTTCAACTGATGTTGAATTTTATACAAAAACCTTCCGTGAATCTTCAGCAAGAGAAGGAAAGACACGGTCACAATTTCGCCATTAATTCCAAAATATTCTTTAGAAATATTTTATTATCTTCGCAGCAATTATGAGAAATTACTCCAAAAGAGGAATCACTGCACTGTTCGAATAAATCCCTTCGCAAAATATATTACGTTAACCTCTTATGTTTGCACAATTATAATTAATTTTGATTTTCTAATTTTGCATAACTTTATATACCTTTCCAATGTAGCCTTATATTAAAAAAATGTATTTCTCGTTAACTTTACCTCGTATAGTTTTATGTTATTATAAATTTACATTTACACCCAGCAATCCGCCAGTGGCGCGTGGCAGGGGGTGTAAAAACACCGACATCCCTAACTAACCTGAAGAGCTATTAGTTTCTCTAATACTTCGCGGGAAAAATACCAAAAGTAACTATGTGTCCTGTGTGTCCTTGCAACTATTTCCCTGTATCGTTTTTTTTTTCCTCCCGAAGTTCGCGTAAGTTCATAACTGGGATAACGATATCAGTCAATCAATCAGTAATCAATCTCCTCCCCGAAATCGGTACTGGTACATTTATCAAAAAGCTTCTGTCGATATTCAAGTCTTCCATCACTAAGAGAGTTCCATCCGAGGGATTCTATCATAACCGAAACACTGCTGTCAAATCTGAAATCTCCCTTGACGAACCTTGCTGCTCTACGTTGAACCATCTCGAGATCGGAAATTAATCCTACTTCGTGCGGATCCCAAATCGCACAGCAATACTCAAGTAGGGAAAATCAGGGAAAAATACGCTATTTCTTTTGCTATAGATGAACATCCCCTTAGAATTCTACTGGCTAACCTTTGCATCCCATTCGCTTTTCCCATTACGCTTCGAATATGATCTTTGAAGTAAAAATTACTGCTGAGCGTAATCCCTAGGTATTTATGATGCATTACGAGCTCCAAGGGATTTCCTGAAATTCTATATGGTATGCAGATAACGTTGGTGGACCGCGTGAAAGTCATGGCAACGAACTTCTTTACATTAAGCTCGAGCTGCCAATTACTACACCAATCCGAAACAATATTCAGATCGTTCTGCAAACAACCAGTGTCATCTTGAGTTACGATCTACCTTTACAGAAACCGTGTTGACATTGACTAATTGCCCCCTTGTCACTTAGGAAACGCATTATTGAATTCGCCATGATGTGTTCGATAGTCTTACAAAAAATTGACGTTAAAGATATTGGACGGTAATCTTCAGGTTTCGAGGAACGTCCTTTCTTAGGAATCGGAGTGATATGCGCTCTTCTCCTCTACATTGGTACAACGCCTTTGTCCAAGGTTTTCCTATAGAATACGGAAAGAAGAGGAGCAAGCTCATTCGCCAGTGTTTTAATAACGAGTGATGGTACACCTTCTTGTCCTGGCGCTTTTTTCTTATCTACTTGTCGCAACAACTTCCCTATTCCATCCACCGCCAACTCGATTGGTTTCATCTCTGAATCAACACCCATAGAAAATTCGTTCGCGCGTCCATCGTCTAAAGTAAAGCTTTCCTGGTAGTTTCGATTAATTAGATTCGACTTTCCTACCGATTCAGTAACCATTAAACCCACGTCATTAACAAGGCTGGGTACTGAAGACTGACCTCCTCGAGAATTATATTTCATGATGATTTAAATAATCTTATCCAACACACGTTATTCACTTAAAAATAATGTTAGATAATTCTCTGTCTATACAAACGTGTTCTGTGTTGATATTTCTAACATTTAAACAAGGTTTAATTTTAAATATCGTTTCCTCAAACTTCTCTTTTTAATATTTCTATTTTTTCTTCGAATGAGGATTTCTTAAACCTTACTTAAGTACTACTTTGAATCTTTTATTCAAAGTATACATTTTTCAATGTTGTAAAACTATTTAGAACTGTAAGCATACTTTTACTTCTTAAGCTTTCATAATTCAAATTTTATACCGAATCCTTAGCATTTTATCATCAAATTAAGTCTTGCAATAAAAACTGTTGAAAAATTAACTAATAAACAAAAAAATATTTTTTTGAGGATATCTGGGAATCCAAGACGAATAAGCCCCGCGTGACTAAGTAAGAAGCGGCTTTTATACGGCTGACACACGGACGAATGGAACTTTTCCAGAGACGGACGGTCCGAAACCGAAACATACCAAACCCCATAATTCAGGCGTAAGAGATTCCTTCTTCTCTGTTTTCAATATCTGTCATTCACTTGGCAAATATTAATTACACGTAAATAGCTTGCGAAATCATGATAAAATCCATGGAAATTGTCATGTTAAAAACTTTTCTAATCGTCCAACGTCATTCACTTCACGCAAACGTCAATGAAATGCATTGCAATTTTGCAAATGCAAATGCAAACTGCAATGTAGGATTTCGCCTGGAGCGACTTTTTCGGGAAGTTCAGGTCGTGACAATTTTACACTCAGCGGCCAAGGTAGCAAACTTGTAGATAATTCTACTCCCTGAGCAACATAAAGCAAACAAACAATAGTGGCTCTAGGAGCGGATTCAAAACAGGCGGTGAAGTTTACTGACTCAGAAAGTAGACGACCAATGCGGCTGTTGAGCTTTAATTTAATTTCTCACTTTTCTCGTAAAATGTCGTGGAGAAGTTGGACATCGGACTCTCATAGTCGAATGATTTATTTCATTAAAATAAAAAATCTACTAATCTCGCCAAGCACGAACGGATAAATTTAGCATATCATTGAATTATCCTTTCCCAGATAATATAAGGAAGATAATTACCATAACATTGAAAACATGATTCGCTGTAATTAAAACCTTTAATTTCTTTGGTTGATATTTGAATTATAAAAAGAAATGTAAAAGCTCTGTCAAAATCACAGACAAATTGGAGAATGAAGAAAAAACTCAATGATGTGCAGATTGACATTTCAACCACCTGCTCAACATATTTATGTTTCTATGTATTGGTGCTTGTGCATTTACATAAGCACAAGTGCTAATACAACTGCAATAATATACTGCATAATGACTAACTAATCGCTGCTGGAATTATCATATGAACGGAATAATAAAACTTAGCAGCAGCGCCTACGAAAGAAACGTGCACATTCTGAGCTAAAATTCTTCTCGGCCAGTTTTCAAGAAATTCTTTATTCCAGTATTTTGGCGACGTAAAACTTGGGATTTAAAGGGGAATGTCATCAAGCCAGAGATGTATGCATTGTGTCAATGGTGGAGACACAGAATGCGACACTTAGGAGCTGACTATCGCAGAAGTAATAGAGATTTTATTGCTGAATGAATGTGGTGTGGACAGAAGGTAAAATGACCGTTGGTCATCAGCAGTTCTCAACTGCAAACCAACAGATCCGAAAAGAGGAAGGCCAAAGTGCACTTCGTCAAGCACTTACCATAGCAACGAGAATTCGGTTGGGGAGGTCAACGTCGAATAGAAAATGGCGGATGGGGGGATATGTAAATTACGGAGAGTACTTGAAATAGTTCAATATTCTATTATATTTATTGCTATTCTCTATGAGACAGTGGCTTTTGTGTACATTGGATATGAACCTCGGAATACAAATTGTAAGCAGCGAGTAAATAGCAGATAAGGAGATGTGATCCCACCAATCGTAGAAGACCTTGGCCCCTTTCATCTCGTCTCAAGGAGAAAGTTTCAGGTTTTGGATAAGTTTTTAGTTTCTCTCGCTTTTGGCAGCATTCCCCGCTTTGCCACGAATATTTTCCCAGCCATGGATCGGCGAACACCTAAAGATATCAGTCGATGTCACTTGCCTTTGATAAATACTTCATATCATCGTTCAATCTAGGAAATCAAACTGCCAATCGAAAGTATTTTTATTCGTTTCCCAAGAAATGGAATGAACAGCCAAATGTGCGAACCCTCCTTCGTTCGTATATATGGATCGTAGCGAAAGCAGTTACTTGTGGATTTTGATTAAGCATTTATCATAAACATTATTGTATAGTTTATTGAGCTCAAATTGTTATTTTGCCTTCCTTCTAATATATTTATTATTCTTTATCTCTTTTGGCTCCACTCAATTTCCCTTATTTTTTGTGTGTAATATAATAATAATATATATAAAATAATGAACGAAGAAACGATATTGCAACGTTTGCATCTTGCTCATATAAAAGTGATTAAAACTGCTAAAAATTTTATCCATTGAAATCTGAATTACCACATGACATTTAAAGCGAAATGGAGAGTTTAGAGGACAGATTAACACTGTCGAACGACTTAATAGAATTATGAAATGCTGCGACGATTGGCAAATAGAGCTAAATGTAGGCAAGTGTTCAGTAGTAAACTTCTTCGAAAGAAAATATATGACAGATGATTATTCGCACAGCCTCCGTGGTTTAAAATCAATGAAAGTCTTGGAGTACCACTCTCAAGTAATTAATCATGTAGTACCCAATTCCGTAATATACCGTATTAGCTCGAATATAACGCGACCCAGAATTTAACACGACTCCGAAATGTTCATAAAGATATTTTGAAAAAAAATAATACTCATAAAAGAATTCAAAGAAAGTAAAATTGAATCAGATAAGCATTTATTTAGGTAATTATAGCTAATAACACAGGTTGCATTCATGTCAATAAAATTAAGTCATGAAAAACATTCAGTCGGACGTTCAGTCGCGTATCGACCTCTGTTGGAAAATGTTTATATTACATTCCATTACTTAAACCCCGAATTTAGCGCGAGTCGATTTCTTAACGGAAAATAAACGATTGAAAAATATCGCGTTATATCCGGGCTAATACGGTATGTGGAGAAATTCGGCTTCGTTCAAATAATAGTCGGTAGGAGCGAAGAAAAAGTTGGCGAGCGATGTTTCTAAGCGTTAGTTAGGCCTCACCTTGAGTATACATGTAGTGTATTGGACCCTGCTGACAAGACTCTTATTCGGGAATAAAAAAGGTACGACGAAAGGCGATAATATTTGTAGGAATTGCTACGAAAAATAGTGTTTTACTCAGACGATAAAGGACGCGAGATGAGAACCATTTGAAGACTTATTGAATTTACTAAATAAGTTCAGAGAAATTACGTTCTTAGAAAATGTTCCGATATAATGTGGCCTTTCTTTTACAAAGGGGGCAGTACACAAATCACCTAACGCAATTTGGGGGGAGGGGGGGGGGGGGCAGGCGTTATGGTCCTGGTACATGGGGCGAAGGAATGATCCGGCAGGCGTTAAGTGGGGGAGGGGTGGTTGAAAATTGGAGAGTTACGTAATTTAAGTACGACCCCTAGGCCGTTCTGATACTGCGCGGGAGATAAGGAAAATAGACTTTAGAGCGAATTGTTTCAAGAATTCTTTTTTCCGCGAAAGATACGCGAAAACAACAGATTAGGAAAATAGAGTCAATGTGCTTGCACCCCCTGCCACACGCCGAAAGGCGGCTTCAAGACATATAAATTACATTACATAGACGTAGGCAGTATTTATTTGCAAAATAAATCCCTTCCGTATATTTTAGTCGGGTGTAGTATGATCTAGATATCTTAGATATAAAATTGATTTTCCGAATATGAAATGCCTAAGAGTGACTTCATGTTTCTAACGCTAAGATCACTTTTGTGAGAACCTATTTACTCTGTTTTCTTAACGCCGCGATGTTATTCCTTTAGTTTGGTTGTTCACACGAAACTTCTTTACTTATCAGCGATCAAAATGTCTGCACAACCCGCCTTTCCATTTTGTCTCATTTCATCTGCGAATGCTTCTCAAAATATCCGGAAAATAATCTATGCAAAAACAATTAACATTGCTTCAGTGGACGTTCAAACATGTGTATGCCATTACGTCTTTCTGCAATTTTTTCAAGAACGTGTTCTTTGTGAGATTATTTTCCGCACTACGTTAATCATCCCTGGGTGCTTCTGGGGACCTAAGGATTTTTCTCGATATCAGAAAATCTATCCTTTCCTTCTCTCATACATTGGTCTTATTGGATTACAGATCAATCGTTGCACCCGCAAAACGTTATCCATTGAATACACGGATAACACGACTTAAGGAATAGTCTCTAGGGTCCCTTCATGAGCAGTACTTGTAGGTATGTGCGGAGGCCGTGGATGTTGAGTAGTTATGAGGCGAGTCTACGATTTGCAGATAATCAATATCGGTGGAGAGACGCCGTGCTCACCTTTAAGACATTATTTACCGCAGAACTAGGTTTTTGGGTCATTCCTCGAAAGATTTCTTTATATGGGTCAAACTTTCTAAGCGAAGAGGTGCTAGAAGACGCCAACTCCCTTCCGCATCGACTTTCGTACCTCATGAGTCGTGTTTTGGTGCTGAACGTTACTCAGGGAAAGACTCGAGTACTTGCGAAAACGGTGGTAAATTCCTCCACAGATGAAAATCTGTATGGATACATTCATTCGTGGCCACAACTCGAATGGCATAAGAATTATATTTTTACGTGTATTTTGCGTAGAGTAGGGGAGACTGGGTACGGTTGAAACGGGGGGCGGTTGAAAGAAAGCGTATATCTCGATACCTTGCGTGAAGAGGTGACTGGAACAACGGGAGAGCGAAGCAGGCGACAAGTCGAAACACTAATTTTAGTGTTCCGTCGCTCTTCGTGCACTGTGTTATTGTATAGAAGGCCTCATTGTGTTTTTTGACGGAAAAGTAAGTTTTTTTTGTTCGTATATTTTTGCAATTATTATGGTTTTATTTAAGTTAGAATATTGAGAGTTTTGTATCGTTCTAATTGAAGTTTGTAGATTATGGCTGTATAATTAGTTTTTATTCAAATTTGTTATCATTCTTACTGTGAACCGTTTTATACCTAGAAGGGGGTTGGGGACGGTTGAAACATTTTTTGTGGGTACGGTTGAAACAGTTTATTTATTTAATTTTCTTGTTTCTAAGATGCCAAGGGTACACCAAAGGAAGACTACGAGAGGTCAGGCCGACTTATCAAAGTATAAACAAGCCTAAGAAGATGTAAAAGCCGGATCTTCGTTAAGAACAGCGGCAGAAAAGAATGGACTGAACCACTGTTCCCTGTTGAGGATTGTTCCATTTAATCAGCATATGTTTAGTGAACTCGATTTTGCACCTGCATTTGTGACAGATAGGCCAAATCCTGTAAATACAATCGAGGCAACCGAGGGCTCTATTCAAAATACTAGTACCCTTGAGGATAAAACGCTAACACCATCACGTTCTATTTTAAATCTGGAACCACCAGAAGCGTCGGCTAATGCAGCTCTTTTTGTACAAAAACCGACCGTAAACATGCCACAGTGTTTACAAGTCCCAGACAGAGAACAAGAAAACATGATTGCAGATCCAGAACCTTTGATTACACTACCCGGACATCAAAGTAGTGGTAGTGTTCAGCAAATTTCACCCAAACCCTCTACAAGTTCTCAATCCGTTCCTGTGTTGACAAATCAAACGGAAAATATCGCGACTTCAAGTGCACCACTTATGTTTTCGCCAGAAGCAGTACGACCACTACCAAAAGCTCCTCCAAGGAAATTAACAAACACGAAAAACCAGGAAATCTACCATCTACACAGATACACCTGAAAAAGAAGAGATAAGAAGAGAATATGAAAACAGATTGATACGAATCAAAGCTAAGCAAGTTAAGAAAAGATTAGATGTAGGAAAGACTAAAAGAAATACTACAAACAGGAAAAGAACAAACATGCAACATGAATCATCATCAGAAGGAGAGGAGTGCTAATGCCTTGTTTGTATGTCAGCATATTCAGAAAGCAGACCGAGGGAAAAATGAATACAATGAATACACAGACTGTAAAATGTGGGCGCATGAAGAGTGCTGAAGAATGCAAACATAACTAAGACTACAGAAGGTAGTCTTAGTTATGTTTGCCACAATTGTGATTCCGAATGATCTCGTAACCGCTTAAGTATTTTTGTTTAAAATATTGATTTTTATAGAAATAATAAGTCTTTAGTTTTTTCTTACCCTATTTTATAGCTGAAGTGCTAAAGTTTTGACTAAAGCTGTTGAATTTTATTCTCTTAAACAAAAATATGTATTGTAGTTTTGTTTTGTCATTTTTGTATCTATGCATCAAAATGTAGATGTTTTTAGAAATAATGTTTTGAAGTTTTACTCAAAGTGTTTTGTTAGCTGGAGTGTTAAAATATAGTTATTAATTAATGCTGTTGAATTCTGAGAAATATAATAGGAAGTAGTATACAAACATTACAAAAAAAATAATCGTCACCAACATCTAATTAATTAATTTAAGTTGTACTTAATAGAAATCTTTGAAGACGATTAAAAATAATGTTGGATTATATGTATCGTGAAAGACTTGAATATTAATAAAAAATGTTTGTGATGCTCAACTGTGCCATTACGAGTCGTAAAATGTTATTAGACGATGAATAAAACGTGTTCATTTATTATATTTTGTATTATTTGCGTGTTTCAATTGACCCCAGGCACTGTTTCAACCGACCCTGGCATGGGGACGGTTGAAACAAATTACACTTTTTTTTAAATTTGATTTTACACATAAAATACAATACAGTGATCTCAAATAACATTGCCCATTAGTAAACAGATATATGGTCTTTTATTTAATATATGTCCTTCATCGCTCGTTTAACTAATCCCGATGCAATGGACGATAAACGCTAAAATGTTTCAACCGTACCCAGTCTCCCCTATTCTCAGTGGAAATCGTTATTTACTTTATTTAAAGATATTGGCACTGTCAGGGAAGTCTAGAAAATATATGATGCATTGGGTGTTAAACTTCAGCCAATCCTGTTTGTGCTTTAAGGCATTCAGTTTTTGCTGACGTTGTGATGTATCGAATATATATCCATTTTGCATTAATATCGCATGTATCGATAGCGTATACAGGTATTGAATCTGTATCTTACTTGCTGTTCACTTTTTAAAACTTGATTCTCCAACCCTGCCTTGTAAATAATTCAATTTTCACAAGAGAAAAACGGACTTGAGAAAAGTCTGACGTGGCCGGGAATCGAACCTCCTCTATCCGGGAGGTTAGCCATCTAAGATACCCAGCCAGAACATTTTAACAAATCCTTTCGGGGGCATTGTGTTTTGGGGGATTCTGAATTCAATTTTAATTTTGTTACTGATGAGTTAGAAGATGAATCGAGGGTAGCGACGACTCAAAATATAGTTATTGCTCTATCGCAAATTTTTTATCGTTGTAAACACAGATTTTGATGATTCGTTCAATTTATTTTGGATATGTGATTGCGTGGTGTGTGATTTGAATGAGGTTTTCCATTAGTGGCGCCCCACACAATCCCCCCCACCGGAAATATCTGAATCTTAAGAGTTGCAAGGTAAATTACATAAAGGTTTTTCAGAAACCAGAGCATCTTACGTCAGAATATGTAAAAAAGGCACAACTTCAAAATTACCCCATTCTTTACCTGAAGGTTCCATAGATTTCGAGGCCCTTGGCTGCAGCCTGTCAACCATAAAGGTTAATCTTGCTTTGATTTTCCGATTGGAATTCGATAAAATATAGCTTAAAATATTTCTTCTAATTATAAGATATTCAATTGTATATACTCAACTCGGTATTATCCGACGGTTTATCGTTATTAATATAACCTTTAGTATTTGTGAATGAATATAAATGTGCCTTAGCTGATATTTCGTAGGAAAACTTCGGCAGCTTGTTTCACGTAGAAAACATTAAATAATTATAAATCTTTACTACTATATTTTTATGGCGATATAACTTTTATTATAGTAAGTTCGTGCCAACATATATGGCAAATTGATAACATTGACGGGTTGTATGCCAGTAGTCATAAATTGTATGCAAGAAGACATGAATTAGATGTAACAAGGCTTGGATTGGATGTAATAGGAGATAAATTGGATGTAATGAGACGGTTTGGATGTAGGAGACATAGATTGTATGTAAGAAGGCATGGATTGGATGTAACAGGGGACGAATTTGATGTAATGAGACGGTTTGGATGTAGGAGGCATAGATTGTATGTAAGAAGGCATGGATTGGATGTAATAGGAGACGAATTTGATGTAATGAGACAGATTGGATGTAGGAGATATAGATTGTATGTAAGAAGGCATGGATTGGATGTAATAGGAGATAAATTGGATGTAATGAGACGGTTTGGATGTAGGAGACATAGATTGTATGTAAGAAGGCATGGATTGGATGTAATAGGAGATAAATTGGATGTAATGAGACGGATTGGATGTAGGAGATATAGATTGTATGTAAGAAGGCATGGATTGGATGTAATAGGAGATAAATTGGATGTAATGAGACGGTTTGGATGTAGGAGACATAGATTGTATGTAAGAAGGCATGGATTGGATGTAACAGGGGACGAATTTGATGTAATGAGACGGTTTGGATGTAGGAGGCATAGATTGTATGTAAGAAGGCATGGATTGGATGTAATAGGAGACGAATTTGATGTAATGAGACAGATTGGATGTAGGATATATAGATTGTATGTAAGAAGGCATGGATTGGATGTAATAGGAGATAAATTGGATGTAATGAGACGGATTGGATGTAGGAGATATAGATTGTATGTAAGAAGGCATGGATTGGATGTAATAGGAGATAAATTGGATTTAATGAGACGGATTGGATGTAGGAGATAGTATGCAAGAAGACATGGATGGAGAGACAGTTCCGCCCGAATGATGACGCTTACTGTTACTAACACCGTTGGTTGGTTGGTAACAAACTTCAGGGAATAGAATAATTTTAATGTTTCTTTCATTATGTTTGTCTGTCTTGTTCATGGTTGTGAAAAATCAATCTCGGTCCCTCCTTCTTGAATGTTGTGGACATTATTTGGTCATTGTGCTGCACTTTTCCTTTCAATATTTCCTTTATGCCTCTTATACTCTCGACGTCTGACTAAAGTTGGATCAGCAGGCCTTCAGGCCGATGACTCTACAGATAAAATGCCAACCGGTTTCTCCGACTTTAAGGCAATTTACGTAGCTAAGAATTAGCGATAAACGGCATCGTTGGTGCACATTTTTCGTCTCATTTCCTTCTTCAAATCGAGTGACTTGCGCTTTAATTGCGCTGTGCTTGGCTGAGTGACACACATCTGGAAAGAGGTCAAGGTGCCGGCGACAGCATTTCAATTCAGCCATTTCCAAAACCTCTTATCTGAAAGGAATTCTCTCTTTCAAAAGATAGAGGTTTTGGAATCGAAGAAAAATGAACGGTACTTATGGGTTTGTAGCAGAATAAATAATATTATTAATAATAAAATACTTCCAGCCTCTGATAGTAGGTGTTATCAAGTGTAATTTTGAATCTCGATCATTTAACTCAATAACGATGCTCGGAAATTATTTGAATTATCATAAAAAAATTGCATTTAGCTCTACACCAGATATCAATGTATTACCTTTATCTATTATCTTTGAACAGTCGTGTTACGTGCCAGGTGTTCACATCCACCGTTTCACGGGACCTTCGCATTGTTACTTCCTTCAAAACAGTTTTTGTTGCAGTTTTATATAGTTGATGTTCATCCTAATTTCTCATCAAAACATTACTGCATTTTCTTCAAACGTTTTTTAGCGTATGTAAGGGAGTGTATGAAGGCATTTACAAAATACAAAAAGGATATTCTGCGTACTCTTTGCGCGCCAGACTTAAAAGTGAAAGATGAAATGTGTTGTGGGTGTTTTTTGTTTCAGGCGTTCGGAATTAAGTTAATGAAGAAGATTATTTCGTAAAAAAATTATGAAAAACATCGACATAAGACGAGAATAGAAGTGGAGGAAGTGCCGTAGGAGATAATTTTGGGATACAGACAATTTGGGAGAAAGAGAAACGGATGCAAATAGTTATTGGACGAATTGATGAGAGAAATCCTCGGTTCAATTTTGTGTCAGGAAAACTGATATAATAGGAAGCGAATAAAAAGTTAGACACGTAGGAATGGAAAAGAATCGGAGCAAAATCGCCGGTCGATTATTTTGTGACCCAAAAGAGCTGTGGAAATCAATGGCTGAGGAGCGGAGAAGTGTAGGAAGAAGGTCATTGGATACGTGATGGAAAAGTTAACACCTGCTGTAGAAAAAGTGAAAGAAAGAGAGAATCATCAAAACTGAGGAGCCCTTGCATGTGAATGAAGCATATAGGACTGAGTACCAAATGTAAAAATAAAAAAAAGGATCTTAGCGATGTATGAATTATAAAAAGAGAATGTAATATTTGCAGTAACGAATAATTCGGAGAAGCGCCATCTAGAAAGACCAAGAAAGCAAATGTTGGACTGCTTAAGTATGAAATGGATAGAAGTGAACAAATAGGAAATACAATAGATTGGAGATTTTTATAGAAAAAATATATTCAAATGAGGGAAAGCGAAAGAATTTGAAAGATTGGATGCTAAAGGGAATGGGAAACTTTCCCAAAATATATGAAAGATAAAAGGGCGTTAGAAAGTGGGATTAAAGAAAAAAAGACAGACGTAGTGGATCATAGGAAAGATAGAGGGAAAATTGACAATGGGGTAAAACTAAGGGAAATGAAGCGAAGTGGGTATGAAGATCGGAAAGTAGGTATGGAAGGTGGTGAAACGCCCAAAGAAATATACAAATCTAAGAAATGAAAAATCGCTTGAAGCAGATTGAATTACTGCTGAATGGTTTTAAGCTTAAGGATATAATTGAATACGTTTTTTTTTGTATTCTAATGTTTCGAATTCTTTGGTATCTGAAGTCTTAATTCAGAGATGCTTCTAATGTTTCCGACGGCGCATGAAGGGCCTAAATATTATTCTTTTGATGAGAAAGTGAACATTTCGACTGCCGTCAGAACGACGGAATCTAAAATTAAAGAATTTCGACGCTTTTTTTAATTATTTCGATTGACTTTTTGGTTATTGTGGCTGTAAACTATGATTGAGGATCAAAGTTAAAAATTACCAGAATTATTTCACGTGATACCGCAATTTCACGTATCGAAAGTCGACTGTCTCTCGGCAGGATGTGCTTTTCCCTTAATTAAGTACTCGTTTGAGTTTCATTTCAAAGCGCCCTTAGCTCTCATCGGCAACGTAAGCACTATTTTTGAATTTATTGATCATATCGAATCAAAATTGCGACCTCTTTCCTTTAAATTAATTCTGTTACCATTAAGCGTATAGGCGAAAATTGGTAAAGCTTACCGATACCGTATAAATTCGTAATAAAAACGTTTCACCTCTCGCGGAACATTTCCTAATACATGAATGCCATTCTTTCTGGCATAGTCTCATATATCTCAAATCGTGGCCGGTGAATTGGTTCGGGGGGAATTCGTACTCGGGGAATTGATCTCCCGACAGATTGGTACGCGGGGAAATGATCCCCCGCGCTGATGATGTACTGTTTTTCAGTCTTGTGTTAATCTACACGCTCTGATTATTAGTTAATGTTATAAATAAATTAACCGGGGAGGTTGGGTTGGAAGTACAACATCAGCGCGGGGGATCGATTCCCCGCGTACGAATTCCTCGCGTACGAATTCCCCGCGTACAAATTCCCCGCGTACGAATTCATCGGGCGCCACTTCAAATATACTTCAGATACGATGTAACCGGAATAGCGAAGAAATGTTGGAAGACTCTTCCGCTGATGAAATCGAGTTTGTTTTAAGTGCCCATCAACTTATGTTTCGGACAATGGTAGTCAATGTTAATAATAATAATAATAATAATAATAATGCCGTCTTATTTTTATGCGAATTTTAGCCTAGAAAGGCTATTCCTCCAATGTTCATACTTTATCCTTGATATTTCTCCAATTCACTGTTATTAAGTTTCTTTCACGAAGACTCTATGGCGACATTTTCCTTTGAGAATAACTGCAACAGAGCACTCGTCTTCATCGAGGTCTACTTACTTGCACCTTCATTTCGGATTTCCCGAGTAATCCTTATAAATTCTCTTTACTTTCCACTCCCCTGTGAATAACCGAAAATCTTAACACGGCGTTGCATTGATGCATATCGCGGTTCCACCACCGGTGCCCCTTCGAAGTCACTGGAGATATATTTAGATTCTCAGCAGCGTCATGCCGGACGGGGGAATATCAATATTCCGGTATATTGCTACTTTTAGATACATTTTTTATTTGCGTTTGATTTGGAGTTAAGGAACAAACGCCTTTCCTCGAAGTACGGCGTCGACTTTTTTATTTTCTGCTAATTTTAAGACATCATCAATAAATAAATATTGCATCAACAATAGTTTATTGGTGTCCATTCCTAAGGTAACTAGCAAATTATATTTTTTTAGGAGCAATCGCTTTGGCTGTATTTTTGATTATGTCCAGGTTGTATTTTTTATTATATTGGCAAAACTGGCAGGAGTTTTAACGAGAGACAGAAAGAACATTTTAGTGCCTTCAAAATTAACAAACCATTTTTTTCCAATTTTGGTAAACATTAATGGACATTGTAGTGATTTTAACGTGACGTATTTACATTTTTTGTGACCACAGCGCAAAATTGGACACATTGGAGACGTTAGAAATAGCCTGGAATTCCTCCGAAAATAATATCCTTAACGACTTCTTGTTTTCAAACCCTTCTCCCCTTGTGCAAACCATCATTTCTTAACCTAACTCCCCCAAATTCCTGTTCCCTCCCCCCTGCAATTCCTACCCCCAAAACTTACCTTTTCCCTCCTCCCTATTTCCCATAGGTTTACTATCAACCCCTCCTCTTTCCCCTACCCTCGTCGTTTTCCTATATAATGTTGCTGATTTTTTCTCATGTCACCTAAAGATGCAGCTTGGCTACGAAACCTGGTCGTGTTTGTAATTTTATTGTGGTGTAGTAAAAGAATTTTATCATGATGCCGTTTTGTATTTTTAATGCTCTTTTCCGTCAATAATTTTAAACTTGTCTATTCCCCTTTCTTTTCGGTGAAAATCGTTGCTCCTCTTGCTAATTGTTGCAAGATTATTCTCTCCATGGGAAAGTAAAAGAATAAGAGGTTTTTTAAATTTATTATTATACTCGTGATTGTATTCCTCAATTCAACATTTCCGATACGCTCAACAAGCAGTAGAGAGTATACGGACTCCCTGCCATACTCCACGGGGAGGCTACAGGAGAATCGATGTAGATGTAGGAGACATACGTAGATATATGTTGAAAACTTCATTTGGCTGGAAATTCCAAATCGCTGTTGATGAAATTCGATGTATCTCGCATGTGAATCGCACGGATCGGAAGGATGACTCTTTTTGGCGAATTGCAGTCAGAAGATGGTGGGCGCATGCAAATATCGACCCAAAGACGGGTCCATCGCTCTCTCGGGTTGCGTGCGACAAACTCGTTTAGCCCACACATTAATCGAACTGCGAAATTCTTTCGGCTCTACTCCCGTACGGCGTTCAATCTTTACGAGATTTATAATTTGATACTGTTGCATATCTATAGTCCTTCCGCAACTCAGTTTCTTCAGAAAACCCCGATAAATATTGGCTGAAATTAGGGAGAACCAGGTTTGAACAAACAAACTCACAGTTTTAAATAATTTTAGAATTCTATTTCATTTTTCAGAGAAAACAGTAAATTTCAAGTGATTTCAATCGTAGCACCTGCTTTCTTTAATTTCGCTATAATTATAATTAATCACACTCTCGCAATTTTGTTCCGATTGCGCCTTTTCTAACAAACTACATCGTTCATTTTCAAAGTTCATCTCGCATTTTCCATTACCGGTGTGCTTTCATTTTTGTCTAAAATCGAGCGACCAATAATCAATCACCTAAAAGAGCACTGTTGTAGCTGACAATAATTTATTGAAATTAATGCAGTTTGATTGCGATCTGTATTCCAAAAGCCTAGTGCAAAATGCATACCTAAGCGTGAAAAATTGGTGAACGTATTTAAACTGATTTAATTCAATTTAGTCGACTCACTTCGATGGAATTCACAGTCTCTGGCGATGTCTTGTGGAAATACGTCATGATGATGAAGAACAATTTGTACTTTTTCCACTGTATTTTATTAAACCAATAAAAGGAAACAAAACACGACTTGTTTCAGAGATTGATCTCCATCATCAAGATCCTCCATCATCTTGATGATGGAGATCTATCTCTGAAACTAGTCGTGTTTTGTTTCCTTTTATTGTTTTTAATAAAATACTGTGGAAAAAGTAAAAATTGTTCTTCTTCATCACTTCGAGAGAATTACAAATTTTACATATTATTTTCGACGTACTATTTGGTATAGTCTGAAATATTGAATTGAATATTGTTTCTGCGCTCTATCGTTATTGTTCGCGATGGCTTACCAAAATGCAACAAAGTATGTACGCAAGATAAAGTGTTTAAATATTCTCGTTGAAAAGGTTTAAGTGTGGAAATTATGCTGTAATGCTCTATAAATATTGTATACTTAATATTGAGATGAAAAACTGTACTGATACATACAATTACGTTAAATTTAGAACATTAAATTCACATTATTGATTTAATTTTCTATAAAATTACGTATTTCCAAATTTTCATGAAACTTACAATAACATAACAGTAATGAGTACGAGGAAGCTTTAATTTAGGTAAAATTGAGTATATGTTGTCAAATTCGGTGGGTGCAATTCTAAACTATTTTGATATCTACGTGTGCGAAAGCTTAAATACTTAATTTTGATTTGACTGAAAGGAATAGGAAATTATCCATGATATCTATTCGTGATTAGCTGAAAAGGTGTGCGCAGTTAGGAAGTAAATTATTTAATTGCCCAAGTAATAACGGAAGTGTTATCAAGTAAACGTGTTTTTTTGCGTTAAAAGGTTCGAGTAAATGAAAGAGCAGGCGATAAAGGGGACCTCTTTTCATTAAAATGGCAAATGTGCGAAACACACAGGCGCATATGGAACCAGACACGAACAGCAAACTGCCAAGTTCTCAAATAGTTCAAAGTTGAAATTGTACAAAAGAAAAACGAATTTAATTGCGTAGTAAGCCCAAAGAAAACAATTCCAATTTTCATTTGCTTTGATAAAGAAGGTTGACAATGGAAATACTTCAAGTGCGCGCATATCAAAAAGAGGCTAAAAAGGCGGATTGAACAGCAGAAAAGAAATCAGATTCCCCAGGTTTATAAAATAATATCATCGCGCTTTAAGGAACTTAGACCTGCATAGAGGCTTTTATGTAACAATGTGCTACAACTTATCAGTATCCTCACGCATCAAATGTTACGCGGTAAGCACGGCGGAGTCTCAGTTTGTCGTGTTTACAAAGCAGGACGTTGTTTGGGTGTCTGTGATTGGCCTAAAACCCGAGAGCTACAGGTCGGATGGATTCCCAACTCTACGTATTTTAAAGTTTCCTCAATCCGCAGATTTAAGTTTTCATTTATGCAATAGAATTCTTCTTTAGTTGAGTATTCAAGTTTTTATTGCAAAATTAAATCAGAATTCATATAGAAATGTGAGGACCTGTGATAACTGCAATAGGTAAGAGGAGTATAAAAATCATATTAATATATAAAGTATAATGTATAATGTTTGTTGACATTAAGAATCATCATGGCTTTATGTTTAGAATTTTTGTAAAGGTCATATATTATTCATCATAATCCACTTAAACCGTAATTTACTCAGTTGTAGAAACCAACCTTAACGTGTCCCCATTACAATAGGAAGCAGTGTAACCCATTTGTGGGTTGATACTGTAAGATCTGGATCTTAAAATTCCAAACGCCGGTTCCTTTGTCTTTTGTCCTCTACGCCATCCGCATACTTTTGACCTTGTCTCCTCCTCTGCATTTCCCCTTGCATCCTACGTTCGATTAATTTCTTCGGCAATCCCCCTCAATATTTACCCAACCATTTTCCTTCGCCCCGCGACTTCTATCAAAAGCCTTTATTTTCACCGTCTTCAGCGATTTTGCCTTCATATTTTATGAATATCTCGTTACTCTTTCGTAAGTGTTTCTTACCTTTATTTCCGTCCTAAAGTTCCTGCTTCATCATTAAATGTATATTTCTAGTATTTGTCCTCCGCCTTCGGAAACAAACAATATCCCTGTAGTGTGCACATCTTGCTGACTTCACTATGCCCCCACTGACTAATACCAACCCAGCAAATTCTTCCCAATCCTCTTTCAACACTTCCTCTGCATGTGTACTATAGTCTATGTGTATTATAGAAAAACTGTTGAATATAAAGGACGTCTTTGTCTTCTTCCCCTTCTTAATTCTCCCCGTTCATCATCTGTTATCACAAATCGCGCTGTTTGGTTTGAATTCCAATATTGCACCTATCTTTCTAACTAACCAAGTATTCTATAATACCCGCAGTAATTTTGGCCATTTTGCCTACCCAAAATCAGCAAAGCAGACGAATGTACCTTCCCAAATTCAAAGTTCACTTGTATGAGTGCCCTCTTAACCAAATGAGTGCTAATTTGCTCATTTCCCCCTCTAAGAACAGGAAAGATCTTCCACGTTATTCCCCTTCTTTACCTCACTCTTTGAACCCTCGGATTAACGTTTACTGCGTGAGCTATCAAACCGATCCTATCATAATCCAAAAATACATAATTTTCTTTCCTTTTTTGGAATTATAATCTTCTCATTAAAATGCTCCGTTTTCAGGGAAATCATATTTAATCGGTCCAGACGGTCTCCCTTTTTGCAACCGTGTTTTTAACGAGACGCCATCACTTTTAATATCCGCCTCATTGGGTTGAACACGCCTCTGCCTAAAACGTGCTGACCCTACTTTTGGCCTCTTCCAGTTGACCTTTCTGGCACGGGTGACCCCACCGGGAACAAAGGTAATCTCTCTAGGTCAAAACGCGATCCCCTCTACCGCGATATGGTTGAACTCTATGGAGGGGATTAGGAATCGTGACAGAAGATTGAAAATGACCGTTTTTCCATGAAATGCAAAGGAATCCCAGCGATAAAAATGTTAATCTGTGAGTGTAAAAAGAGTATTCGATTACCTGACCAGTACCTGATCAGTGGTAGTTCATAAGAGAATTCATAAATACTGTTTAAAAGTATTAAATGGTTAATTAAGAAATCTCGCAGAGTTACCGTGAACGAGGTTAAATAAGAGTGCAACAAAGGTTGATGCTCATCATTGTGTTATTATATGCTCATAAAATTTCAGCTCCTATCTTTCGTGACGATTATACATATCATTTACTTTCTGAATAAAGGTTTTGCCTTTTTAATCTGTAACGATCTATAAACATAGTCTACAAAGTAACTACAATGCTGAATCCTGGTCAGAAAGCAAATAGAACGCAATTGCCAAATTCCGTGATTACGTCAATCTACCATGAAATCTACTGAGCAGCGTAATCAACATTACGTAAAAGTTGACGCACTGAATGTGAAGGCACCTGAAAGGCTTACGGTTTCACAGTCGGTTGAATACTTACGTCTAATCAACAATGGAATGGCCAATCTTTAAGAACAATCATATCTTGGAAAACAAATGAACAGCGACTCTCCTCCGTAAATAGTCATACAAAAGATGAGTAAGCTGAGATCAGTAAAACAAATATACTGTTTGTCCTTCGTCTGCACGTCATCGGCGAACGTCATGCAAAACCTTGACGCTCTGGGCGACGCCCGACCCGGCCGGGACACCATTCGCTGGAAAGAAACGAGGAATGCGGAGGAGGAATTACTGTCACCAGTGCTAATATATTTAAATAAAGTAAATAACGATTTCCACTGAGAATACTCTACGCAAAAGACACGTAAAAATATAATTCTTATGTCATTCGAGTTGTTGCCACGAATGAATGTATCCATACAGATTTTCATTTGTGGAGGAATTTACCACCGTTTTCGCAAGTACTCGAGTCTTTCCCTGAGTAATGTTCAGCACCAAAACACGACTCATGAGGTACGAAAGTCGATGCGGAAGGGAGTTGGCGTCTTCTAGCACCTCTTCGCTTAGAAAGTTTGACCCATATAAAGAAATCTTTCGAGGAATGACCCAAAAACCTAGTTCTGCGGTAAATAATGTCTTAAAGGTGAGCACGGCGTCTCTCCACCGATATTGATTATCTGCAAATCGTAGACTCGCCTCATAACTACTCAACATCCACGGCCTCCGCACATACCTACAAGTACTGCTCATGAAGGGACCCTAGAGACTATTCCTTAAGTCGTGTTATCCGTGTATTCAATGGATAACGTTTTGCGGGTGCAACGATTGATCTGTAATCCAATAAGAACAATGTATGAGAGAAGGAAAGGATAGATTTTCTGAGATCGAGAAAACGCCTTTGGTCCCGAGAAGCATCTTCATAAAGGACTATAAATAAAAAGTATCACATACTCTTGCACAAAAAAAACCCAAAAGATTGTCACACCAAAAATAAGACACGGATTTGAAGTGACGAACCAAATTGGTTCCTCAAAGAGACGATTTTATGGATGAAATGAGAGGCACAAAGAGAAGTGGGATTTCGCAGATAAGGGATCGTCCATTTATCACGTGAGGCTCGAAAGGAGGGGGGTTTGGAAAATATCACAAGGGGGAAGGGGGGGGGTGCAGTGAGATATCACGTGTATTTATTTTTTCGTTGAGCGCGCGATTTCTAAACAGAAAAACGGCCGCCCGGCTCGGCTTTCCAGTTGCCACTAATTGTAAGTCCGTGATTTTGGCTCCGAAAACATGCGTAAATCGTTTCCGTGTATATTTTTCCTTAAAAAAAATGCAACAATAATTAGTAAAATTATGTGTTTTTCACATGATTACACCTTTCATTTATTATTTTATGCCAGTCAGAAACAAACTGCAACCTTAATGTCTGTCTGAACATTTTTATCACGGTGCTTAATTTCCAGAATTAAATTAGATTATACCTGTATTTAAAGATAATCTTCTGAAAATTTTAGATACTTTGTACCAAAAATACACGCGCTTTTGGGTAGGGGGTTAGTCTAAAACCTCACCACGTATCACCAGGGGGGTTAAAAAGTTGCAAAAAAACATCACGTGTTTAATGGACGACCCCTAAGCTGTTGTATGATATGTATTTGATCTGCGATGCATAACTATACTTTGCTAAAATTCACCCATCACATTAATTTTATAATTGAAAATTATCGTTCGTACCGAACGTCAGTTATTTAAGTATATGTGAAATGAATCACTATCTTCCATTCACGCGGCACAAGAATCAATTTCTTTGCGAAAATGTGAACCATAAATACCTCCGATGTGATCGAGCTCAACTCTGTGGAACTAAGTGTTTTTTGTTTATTTAGTTTAGCATAATTACCTTGTACACCGTCAACTGCTTCATCGTGTAGTCATGGCTCTCGTGTTTTCTTCACCAGCCTCCGTAAGGCCTCTTTAGAAGTTGTACTGCTACCGATGCCAGAAAAGAGCAATACGTTTACTTTGTTTGCTGATTTTTCCAGCTCCATTAAGAATCTTTCAGCTTTTCATCGTTTCTCGAGTTCTCTTATTGAACCTCCTTTCACTCAGTTTTCTTCATTTAGCCTTCCACTGCTTCACTCTTCGGTACTTACACTTTCAGTATCTCCAACACTTTAGTTCTCGTAGAAGCGTAACCTTCATTTTTGTCTTATTCTCTGGTTTCTTCTGTTTCGCCGATGCTTATCCTTATTTTAAACCAATTTCTCGCTTTACAGTCGGAGGTAATCTTCATTATGCGTCTTGAATGGCACTTCGTGACTAGTTTCTGAGTTGAACTCATCCAAAACTTTTCTTATCTTAGTTTTGTGTAGTTTCTCAAAAGAGCATTGTCAATTTCACTTTTTATTTTCCTTGTTTCTCTCTGTGTTCCCTTCGCATTAGGATGTTACTTTTTCTACGCGTTTTTTTTATTACAGATGTCGATGAATCATTCGAACTCTTACTAATGGTCATTTTGTTCATTTCTCTGTCCCAATCGTAATTTCCCTGTGATTTTAATGAAGAGTCCCTCGCTGTCATCCACCAGAGTTTAATTCGCTTATAATCAATTTGCTGTGGTGGGCTCCCTGTCGATGCCGAGATCCGTGTAGAATTGCTATTTCCTCTTCGCCTTTTTCTGCCGTCCGCTGTAGATGCTCTTGAATCATACGGTCAACGCTCATTCATCTCTAATACAAATCTCTCGTCAGGCCGATTATAGAATACGCAACGAGTGTATGGGATCCCCACGAAACAGGCCTTAAAGACTCTCGAAGGGGTACAAAGAAAGGCGGCTAGGTATGTAGTCGGTGAGCACAAAAAAGCGGAGAGTGTAACAAAAATGCTAGCCCACTTGAAGTGGGAATCATTAGAATCGAGAAGGCAAATCCTTAGATTGGATGTACAAAGCATGGAATTCCGCGGAGGGCGAACTCAATGCCATGTTTAAACTTCTTACTTATATCGGACGTGGCGACCATAGCGTAAAGATCAAAGAACGTGAACAAAAAACAGATATTGCGAAGTATTCATTCATTCAATAGAGGAATTAGAGAATGGAATGCATTACCTGGAGAAGTCCTCTTTCCAATGCCAAGAAATGTAAAAACTTTTAAAAATAAGCTTAAATCTGTTTGTACTTTTTAAATTTTTGTAATGTTAATAATTGTAATATAAATGTTACATTATCTATTTTGTATATAGTTGTAATATTAATGTTGTGTATTTATCTGTTGGGTAATATTAATGTTATATTGTGCATTTATATATATAAAAGTAAATCATTGCCTGCGGGAGGTTTTCGGAGGGGTTTCCCTCCCGTCTTTGGCAATCGTTTGTAATTTTGTACTTCCCCCTGCAGCCCCTGATGGCCTAACCGCAGCGTAATTTGAATAAATAAATAAAATAGATAATGTGAGCCTACAAATTCTGTATTTCCTTTCTCTACAACTTAGGGTTTCCTTTTCTTGCGTATTGAGAATCCAACATGTATTTTATCTCTTGAACAACTAAACAGACTAGAACAACCTTCCTTAAATGTCAAGTTTCAAATTAATTTGTAACTGCGCAGCCATTTCATCATCCCAGCTTTTCCAAGATATCCTAGAGTCGATTTTCTCTTGAGGAAGCCAGATTTAGGGTCTCTTCATCGTAATCTATCTTTCTAACTCTACAGCTTCGCCGAAACATTCATTCTTGGTGTTTATTTTTTTTTGAAGAATTTCCATTAAATTAAGGTGATCGTGAAATCTTAAAATGTGGGCAAAAGAGGAATTATTTAGAATGTGCCATCGCCGACTGGTGCCGGACTATCAATAGCATTTTGAATATTTTCGTATATTAATTAATATTATTTTCTTGCTTTGATTTACAATTTTAAACTTAAATGAAGTGAGCGAAGGAATCCGTGATTTTTATAACCTATCGTGGATCCCTTAATTTTATGAAGTTTTACTTTTGACTTGATGTCGCAAGTTGACGATCAGAAATGAGGGAGCATCGGTAAACCTTTTAGTGTAGTTTTGAGATATGCAATTACCGAATTTTCCTTTGGAAGGCTTTCTCTTTGTTCTGAATAACTCCACCCCCAATTCTAATCGATCGATAAAATGATAAATAGACGAATTTAAATGCAAATAGTATTAAGAAAACTTTTTCTCCTTTGAATTTTAATTTGTATATGATCGCGGTTAATTAATTATTCAATTCAATGGCTCCTTTGGGTTCACTGAGGAGACAAAATAATCGAAATCTAAAATTCGCTTCCCTTTATTTGACGTGCTTAGTGTACATTTTGGACGCTGTTACTGCAAAGAATCCACAATGAACGTCATTCCTTCTCCAAATGCTGATCGAAATTGCTTATATCAATACTGACTATAGTTACAATTATGGTCGTTTGGAAGACGAAGGAGTCCCAAAGCTGAAGGACTCTTTGTGTTATGCATTCGTTACATCTGCGCAGACACCTGTTCTCTGTATAAGTAAAAAGTAATATAAATTAACTCACTTAGATGTTTATATCACCACTGAACTAAATCCATTAAGGTTCTCCGTTAGGCCAATAGAACAGATGGCAATTCTGCCCCCGAAAGAAAAAGACGGTCAATCCTCAAGTATCCATGAATCTATAATTAAAGAGTAAGCGGCTGCAGCGGATTCTGAACTATTGTGTCCGTGAAAAGCACATGTTTTAATGAAAAAATTGTAATTTTATAAATAAATAGTTCACTCATAGATACCAATTTAATTTTATTGAAAAATATCGCATGGCACACACTGTAAATAAGCAACAAAATCGATTAAATCAAGAATAAAATGTCAATAAAAAGTGATTAAAAACAAAATAGCTTAAATTAGATTTTCAAAATGGAATATCACTTAAGAAAATACAAATATTAAACATATAATATGAATATTAAGTGTAAGTCTATTATTAAGTGTAAGTGTATATTAAGTGTTAGTGTAAATTAATATATATATATATGTATGTATAACGTCGCCAAAATAAGGATGAAGTCGCTAAATTAACAATTATGAATACCATTTTGCTGCGGTGGTTCGACTTGTGCGTTGATACCTCTACTGCACGATATTTGTATTTAAAAAGTGCATATTGTTAAAACTATAATTATTTTTGCGATCATTGCATAGATTACAGTATACTGTCACCAGTTCATACCATTGTACTAATCACCACATGAAATGATCCCGCTTATAAATTCTAAGGAAGAGCAGTTTTCTTTCGATTTCTAAACGAAGGCGTTCGTATTACAGCGAAATATAGGAATTGCGATGTTTTCCGATGGCCCAAGCTCGGCGGGGGGCCCTGGAATTAGTCTTCGCGGGGGCCGGGGATCCTTTGCGGGGGATTTCGGCTCTGCCTCGGGTTCTACTGTAAATATGCGTCACAGAAAAACTCCTTTTGGCGAAGGTAAAGCATTTGCAGATTTAAAATATTGTGTCGGTTGCATGTCGCTCTTTAGAGAGAGCTGTGAATGAATCAAAACGTTAGTTCGAATACATTAGAAGTGACCTCCGGCGTGTCCGATGGAAGCGCATCTGCGCTTAAATATGAGATTGATTGCAATTTATGGAAATTTTTGGATGATTTGATTATTTATAATCAAATACGGAAGTCTGCATTTCTCAGGAAGTATTTGCGATTGCCTCCATACAATTAATCTATGGTAGCAGGAAAAAGATGAGCCTTCCTCCACAAACATTCTTGTGAAAAGATAGCCGGATTAAAAATTTAAGTATTTACGGCAATGATATATCATCTATATGGCGAGGTTTTGGGGTATTGTTCTTAGGGATGTTTTTATTTCCTGATTTTTAAATATTTCTCGCGATAGAAGTCAACGCAAGGAGGTGACATTTTTAGGGGACTTTTCAAAATATTGTCTCTATTTATTTCGCGATATAGTTAGATATGAAAATTCAATATTTATTCATTCGTTATGAATTAATCTTCGTTGTTTTTTCGTTCAGTTGAGGGACAGATACTGCATTCAAAACTTTGGAAAAGGGAATTTTTATCATCCCACTTATGATGTTACGGAAAATATATTTAATAAAATATTGTTTATAATGCCCTGATTTGGAACGTGTCTGGTGAAACATATTCGATATTGCACTAATAAATTCATCGATCACTTCCTTCGGAGAGATCGCTCTGAGTATGTTTGACGGAATAATAAAGAACAGTTAGCGTCTCGTGGGCGTAATTGCTCCTTTTAAATATATTCTCGTCTAACAATAGTTCCTTCTTTTGAATGCCTATCCTTATATCCTTTTGATGTGGGATTCGTGGATCCTTCGAGTACGTAGTCAGGGAAACGATTGATATTCCGACTTGTGGAGCAAAATTTAAAGAGTTGGAGTTCATTCGATGACGCCGTATTCTTTAAAGTAATTAACGTGTCGTAGCTGTCTTACTTTGAACCGCGGGCTGAATACTTCGAGAGAGAATTCATTCTCACAAAATCGAAACTTTTTAACATGAATCCCGTTTGCCTTATGAATATATATTGAGTTTTCAAACTCTAGGACGAAGTTGTCCAAGTTTGTGAAACTAATCGGAAGCCCTGAATTCGGATAAAACGCATTGCATTTCACAGCATTGTAGGTGAACACATGGAAAAACTTTTCATTCGTAAAGGTTTATCACTTAAAAATGCTACGCTCGTAAATACTAATGCATCTTATCTCTAAATACTAAAAAAAAATACTTTTGCTATTTCTTATTTCGTAGTAGAAAGCTATGGCGGGAAGAGACAATTAGTCCCTTTCTATTTGCACCGTAAAAACTAAACTTCAAAATTATAAAATGGTTTGATGATGACTATAGGAACGAATGCACTTCACTAAGAAGCGTTCACTAACGAAGGCGTTATCTGTTTCAAATAAGTTAAAGATTAATTTAAGATTTAATCAACGATGAAGTTTATCACTCACGATCATCCTGGATAACAAAAATATTGGATGAAGGGAATCATTTCAAAAGAGAAAAGTTGTGATTACTCACGAAAAATGAATTATTGACGATTATCTTTCATATTTTCATGGTATAGGTTTTAAATGGATGCTTATTCAGATAATAATTGAGTGTATATTTTTTTCGAGCGTTCATTATCGCTAGGGAATAAGGAATTCTACTTTTGGCGATTCACCTAATAACTTAATGAGAATTAGGCACGATTCTTTTAACTGTATTCGCCTTCTTGGTCATCAGCTTCAATTCATGGTCAGCAACTACAATTTAATATCGAGATAAGATGAGGAAATAAGATAATTCAAATAAGTCGAGAGTAAAAATATAGTTGCGATTCAAGAATCTACGCAACGGTAAAATTTACACAGTATTCATCAATGTCATAATTAACTATGATAATTCTTCAAATAATTTAATTTAATTAATTCAGAATAATATGAGAAATACTGCAGCCCATGTGAATAATTCTATATAAACCCAAACACATTTGATATGTGTTTTGAAGGTGATCGGAACTTCTTCGTAGCATTTATTGTGTCCCCTTACTAATGATTTACCAAAAAAGTAATTTTTTCTATATAAGACAGTGAATATTAATAAACTACGGGAGAGGGGGACAAGGAAATTAGCGCCATTTTATCAAAAAATTAATAAATACCCAAGCATAACAAAATATTAGTATAAATCTGTAAGTAATAGATATATCTAATTATCCATTTCGACTCTAGTAGTTCATTACATATTTTTGTCCGCACAACATTAATAAGAAAAATGACAATAACAGTTTGATGTACGAGAGTGATTATGAGGATTGAATTGGTTCTTATTTCTGATGATGCCTTTTCTTTCGCTATTCGCCGATCCATGGCTGCAGAAAATATTCGTGGCAAAGCGAGGAATGCTGCCAAAAGCGAAAGAAACTAAAAACTTACCCAAAACCAGAAACTTTCTCCTTGAGACGAGATGAAAGAGGCCAAGGTCTTATTTGACTGCTAAAGCGAAAATTTTCATTCCAGTATCTTTGAGTTAAGAGCATCGTTGGCTTATGAACCCATGCGTCTTTCTTAATAACGTAGAAATACACTTGAAGATCTATTTTTTGTTTTCTTCTCAATCTCAGTTGAAAAAAGATAAAGGATTCAGTTTTGGATCGGAAACGCTTCAGAATGGTCTTATTTTCTGAAGAACCCCCCCACACACACTCTCGTTACCATGTTATACATAGTTACTTGATTATGTATCTGTTCCAACTGCCCTGTGGTCTTCCTCATGGTCTCTTCACACCTCACAGATGATTAGTGTTGATTCCAACGGTCGACTAACCATTAGTGGCCTCCCCAAAATCCATTCCATTTTGTCTATGATGTCTATCACCATTACCTTTCAGTAGTTACCTGTTTTAATAATAACAGAGCGTCTTTATTCAGGAGGGATTGAAAGTCTTCCATCTAACTCATCGCCATAAACTAGTCCATAATTAAATTAAAGAGATAGTATGAGAAAAAATGAGGAGAATTATGGAAAACCTAAGGGAAACCACTGCAGGAAAGCACGCACAAAGAGGAGTGAAGAAACCTACCGATAGTAATAACTAAAAGATGAGAAGAAACATGACGAAATATATAAATATAATCAACAAGTACATTTATGTTATACATCAATAAATATTGTCACGAGAACATTTAAATTTATCAATATACATTATAACATAAAAACAAACAAATAAATGATAAAAATGCAAAAAGTACATAGACTTGCATCTATACCGTAAATGAATAGACAGATATATACTCATTATAAAAACATGATCGATACAATACATACGGTAAGTATTCAAGATTACATTATATTATGTATCTTATGAATCCGTACGTAAATGTTCCTTGTGATAACAAGGAAGGGTACTTTGCACATAAGGGACCCAGGAAAAATCCCGAGGAAATTGAGATCCTCCCGGTTAGAGGAAGATCCCGGGTTCGTTTCCCGGCCCTGCCAGACTTTATTCAAGTCCGTTTTTCCTTGTGATTTTGAAGCCCGATTCGTTCTCTAGGCCGAAGTGATTTCTTGGGATATTCAAAGAAAATATCCATGAATATTTATTTAGTATTCCATAGTATGGTGTGCTCTTCTTTTATCAAACGAGAAAATTTCGAATTGATTGACTCGTTCTGGAAAGGGGCGAATGGGAAGAATGTTTATGGAAGCCTAGATCTCTGCCGTTCTGCTCAAATAAATTTATAATATGATATATTCGATTTACTGCAAATTAACCGTTAAAAATTTCATTTTCATCCACAATTACGCTTTAAACGCATGGCCTACTCTTAATCAGCTTATTTAATTTCATTCCGGTTTTCGCTCCGGTTCAATGAAAATATCAAATTTCAGTTTCTCATCCCGCCACACTACGGCACACAACTTAGAACCGGTTCTCTCAAGCACGGAACATTCTAATTCTTTTGAATTGTTTATATTCCTATAATATGATAACAATAAATTCGATTTAGTATAAAACTTGTATTTAAATAAATAATCACTATCTGAATTCACTTATCAATGAATCGTTAATAAGTGAATTGCGAGTCACCTTTAGTAAATAAATCGATCAAAGATCTGAGCAATAATCGGAAGAAAATAAATAAGGGTTCGGATTCGGTTTTCATTCCGCTGAGTACAGCTGTTTTTGTTGATTTTCTCGGTTTTAGTTCGGCTTTAAAGAAGGCGTCGAGAGAGAGTTAATGGAACCGTACATCAAGACATTCCGCCGTAGATTTGATAATGAAGGAGGAGCGGTTGTGAAGCGCCGGAAGCTGTTCCGAAAAACGACAATCGATTTCCGGTTCGACGACTCTTCGCAGGCGATCAAAGCGTGCAGAAACTGGTCCAGCTGTGAGCTCAGCAATCGAGTGCAGCGGACAAGTGATGGCATGTAACGGAAGGAAATGCTGCGATTGAGCTCACAAATCAACATAATCTCGAGTCGAAATATCAAATATGATGCGAAGAAACATTTTCAGCTCTCTTTCGTCTTTCGAAGGACCGAATGGGAAACCGTCAATCGATAGCGCTTAACGTACCTAAGAGAGAAGGATTTTTGTGGGCTGGTTTATTAAGATGCTGCTTAGCCATTCAAGTAATTGAAATATCGGGTTGTTTTAGATCCTCTTTATTGGTAGTTGTGTTTTGCGAATATTAATATCTGTAACATAAATTCATAGCGAAACGTATATTCTTTGAGTATATGATTTAAAAATGATATATTGATGTTTAAGAGTATCTACTCTGTTTGTGTTTTATATTATTTGACCTATTATCAGGCCAGGTCAGGTTCGAGTGGACATCTCTTCCACCTGATCTCGAATGCCATTTATACATTACTATTTTTAATATAAAATACATGAGAAATATATTAAATTATGGAAATGCGTATGTTTTTAGAGTAGAATACAATTGTGAAGCAATAAACAGATTCTATATTCATCGATTCCGAGTTTTGTCAAATTTCAGTCAAAAGTGAAAGTATCTGTTTTTCAGAAAATTCACGGTTCCTGCTCATGAGAGACTGGAAGATAAACATGGAAACTCTCAATTAAGTGAATTCGAGTTTAAGTTTAATCTCACTCTAATACAAGTCGCTTTATTATTATTAATATCACTAAAACTAGTTAATAGACGCAAAGTTATTTGAAATCTAATTCCTCTTATAAAATTTGTATTTATGTCTAAACTAGGTACATACATACACAAGGTATGTAGAAATGTGCAGTATGTCGTAATGGAATTCATTAAATGCAACTTTTAAAAGTAATTACCGCTGTAATTAGTATTAAATACAGGGAGACCAAAAGCAAAGCCCCCAAAATATCGTTAATCCTCAAGTGGAGGTTGTATTAGCTCTCTAATTGCTCTTCAGTCTTTATAGAGAAATGAAACTTTCTATTTACTTATAACAGTTATTATACAATATTAAAGGTTTAAGTACTCATGTTAACAGATATTTGTTAACAAAATTGAAGAAGTTTTATAATTTAACGAATTTGGGTTATCCGAATAGTAATGGATAAGAAGAATATGGGATAGGGCATCTAAAACTAGAATGAATCACGTACGCTTCGAGAGCCAGAAGAAAGTCTAATGTTAAACTCCACCGAGGTTCGGTATCCAATGCCGAATTACTTCAGGTTATTACGACAGAATAATAGTATGATTATTGTGTTTCTAAATTCAAAGGTTCACAAAGATTTCGATGATGAGTTAATAGAGTAGCGGTATCTACATTTAGCATTTAGACAGGTGAACATGGTGAATTACAGAATAGCATAAAACATGGAATAATTTAGGGAGCAAGCAGCTCCTCTTCGATGCAAATGCGAAGGACAGAATTTGAATTGGATATTGACGACGAGTGTAAAAGAGGCGTGGGAATGCATTATGCACGGCAAATAGATGACAATCACACAAATTTGAAAATTTTGATAAGTGGGTGCTATTGCTTACTGACGAGGCTATATTGACTGGTGGCAGATCTAAGGACAAATGCTGCAAAAGCAAAGGTTTGTACGCTGAGTATCGACTTGAGCCTAAATGACGATTTTATGTTATTGAGCATAATTATATAAGGTACTTTCGAATCACTCCGTCTTTGGCATCCGAGTGTTAATTTGTACATCTACCTGGACACCTTTATTGTTCATTTTATCCGAATTTTAACGCGAAAATTGAAAGCACTCTTTTACAAATAGTTAATTGTTTATAATAATAATATTAATGTTTATTACGGGTTTTTAACCCATTTACAGTTTATGAATATAACATATTTTTAATAATATGTAAATATTGAAAACAAAAAGCAAAATACAGATAAGTATAAAAAAGTAACATTAGTTGTAAAACATTATTGACAAATATAAAATTGTTACAAAGCAATTTAGTATATAATGCACACAATATTATTTTACGGAATGTAGATATATAAGCATATAAAGGAAGTGACATAAAAAGAATGGGAATAAAATTTTAACGAATTATAATAAGAAAACATAATAATAGCTGCAATTTTAATTCGCAGTCATCACCAAGAGAATAATCTTACCCATTAGAAATACAAAGTTTAAGAGAAAAACACATCAAGTAATATCACAAACTCTCAATTTTCTTTTTAATGATTCAAGACTAATATTATGTATATCAATTTTATCACACAGTAAATTATAGTTTCTCGTTGCTTTAAGTATAGGTAAATTGTGGGAATAATTCCTTTTTGTATGCTTGGTTATAAATATTAAGTTATTCCTTGTTTAAGTGTATGAGAGTTTATAAATAAGCTTTCGAAATATTGGGAGAAGTACAGGAAAACTCACGAGCCCAATTGGTGGAAGTCTTACAAATAACACTTCTTATGGTTATTCCGTTCGTAGATACATTTTCCTTTATTTATTTTGAATGATCTTTACCTTCAATGACTTGTATCTTGAAATTCTTCTACTTTATCCACTCTAGATTACTTTTTCTGTTTGTTCTTCTCGCGTATCGTTCGTGACTTAATTAGAATTAATTTTTTAAAAAGCTTATCTTAAAATCTATTTCTCGTATATTATGCTGATCGTCAGGGCGAAGTATAGAAGGGGTCGCTAAAACACGTGTACACATCCGAGTGTATGTTGGCTTTTAAAGACAGAATTTCAGTTTAAATACTTATAGTAAAGAGTCGCAAACACCTTAAACTGTCAAAGATTAAATACTTATGATTCGACTTATTCACGAGAGATTTTCGATTATTATGAGCATAACAATTGCTATAAAACGTCTGATTCGTCTGAAACGTCTTTCAGTTCGTGAAGATGGAATATACCGATTAAAATGGTTAGATGGATATTGTCGGGTAATTATTTAGGGGGTTAAAACTCGAATATGAACTAAGTCATAGTATCTGAAGGAATGAAAACATCATCATCGTTTCCTTTACATCTTGACGTTCACACAAGAACTGAGATAAAGTAATTGCAAATAGAACTTGAAATAAATTTAGCCGATGTGGTCTTGGTGTTGTAAAGCAATCATTATGTTTAAACTGTTTAATCGCATTCGACCCTTTATTTCCAGATTTAAATTAATTAAAAAAATCGACCATTAATGCTCTATTTCGACCCACCGGAACCATTCTGATATTAATTATAGTTTAATAGAAGAAATTAGGGAAGACTTAAACGCTGAGTTCATAATAGATGGACATTTTAAGTGAAATTTACTGAAGCTGACCAGATGCAATGCACCAGATCGGATAATAAACGTTTGCTTGCATCCACATTTTCGTATGCCACCAATACTCGGGCAATGATTCGTTACGGCTATAAACAAAATAAATACGTCGATATCTCGAAGCATCTCTGCCGATGGTTTACTCGCAGAATATCAAATTAAGATGCACAAATTACGTTCGATTTTTTATTTTGATTTTATATTGATTTTATTTTCGATCTCGCTTTTCTCTACGTAAGTCTAGTTCTTGTCGATGTTTTTTCCGTTTGCACTTTACGGTATATCGGCAGGAGGCGGAGGTCAACGACTTGGCCCGGAAGACTTGTTCCCCAGCACCTGCGCGCGCATGCGCACTGCGCCTTCCCGAATGAATCGATTCTAAACAACTATGCATCCATGCCCCACTCTTTCGATTCCCACGTTCCGAGTAATTCGGCAGATCGTTCGTTGCCCTTTCCCTCTATGAGTCTATCTAAACTGTTCGACCAAAGAACGGTTCTCATTACTGTTTTATCCGGTACTCGACGAGTCTACGAGGGTGTGGGGGAATTTTTATCGTCGGAAGGTCGCTGTTACCACCGAGGCCGCCTTTGAAGGCCCGCTTCTGAAAGGAAGGAAAACGAATTACGGATATTGAAATACTCCAACATCGAAAATGAACCGTGCAGAACGAATTTCAATGACTGAACAAATTAATCGAGAACTTGTTCGATTATATTTCCGCTTGAAATAATAATAATAAAAATGATAATGAATTTATTACGGACGGTATTAAACCCATTTACATAATATATAATCAATATAAAAATACATATAGAATAAAGTAAAACATACAAGTAAAATAATAAATCAATAACAAAAAATATGTAAAGCAATAAATGTATACTGAGATCACATTTGCAAAAATAAATCAATATATAGGACCAATAAATAGGAAAACAATTCTCCAAAATCAATGTATAGAAATAATTTATAGGAAAACAATTCCAATATACATCTTTAATCTTAATCACTACCTAAAGCCATTATACAAGTACATACATACACATAATATATATTTAAATTTATTCATATACAGTACAATCTTGTAATAAGAACATATTCATATACACATTCAAGTAGTTAAAACAGGCAATAAGTGCAAGTAAAATCAAGTGCATCAATAATAGAGAAATTTAGTAGAAGGAGAAAAAAAAACATTCTAAAAGTAGAAGAGTATAAAAAAATCAATTCCATCGCAATCTTCTTCTTAAGGTTTCTAAGTTAATGTGAAATAAATCAATTTCATCACTAAGCTCATTTAAACTCCTCATAATTTGTAAAATTGGTGAGTAGAAGGTGTAGTTTCTTTGAGTGTGTTTTGTGATGAATATATACGAAAGAGAAATTATAATTTAAAAGTTTATATCTTATTGAGGGAAGGCCTTTGTCTCTATAAAACAGCTGAAATTCCTCTTTCGTGCATATAACACGAGGAAGTGTCTTCATTGGTTGATTAAAGGATTCTTTCACCTCTGGTATTTCACTTTCACATTTCATACTTGATCAAGAATAATTTAATGTTTTCTTTAACGAGCTCCTCTGTTCCATCCTTCACTCGCTTCATTCCCACCGGAGCTTGTTTTTTAATTCCCAATGAAATTTCCTTTGAGCAGATCAGCGAGAGTCTGTCTGAGGCCTTTTTTCGACTCGTCGAAAACATTTTGCGGAAGTAATTCTCGCTCCGAGTGCACTTTGATGTGTTTGCTTTTACGGGGCTTGTTATAGAAACGGAAAAACGGAATTGTTGCCGCGGAGACCGAAAATGAATTCTCTTAAACCGGATCCGAAACCGGAATCTACAATTTTCTATGTTACAATTTTCAGTTCGCATTTTTTGCGTAACGGCTGTGAATATATGTAAATAAAATGCTCTCAAATTTCTTATATTACGGCAGAATAGTATTCGCTTAAAGTGTACAGTATGATATCTTTCGAATAGAGAAGTGAGCGGGGAATTTGCAGTAAAGCCGACTGCTCAAGGAGAAACAGAATCGAAAAATATGGACATGGCTGGGACTCGAACCCATGTCCCCCCGAAAAATAGGAGACTTAGATTCATATCGAAATTTTTCACTTCTGTTTCTCCACTGGAATCGCGCTGCGATTTATGCGTGAATTTATTCCTTTTCCTTATTCTCCGACGCATCAGAATAAACTGCGCAATTATATTTGAATCTGGCGTCAGCAAACTTAACGTTATATTACGATCAGTAACAAATCATTTCATAGACTTTGATTTGATTCATTGATGTACCTTCCTATTATTTAGTTCTTATGCATATGTTTAATTTAAAATGTTTTAAAAATGAATGCAAGATAGAATGAAGCACTTTCCCTTAGGAATCTCTAAGAAATAATAATGTGGGATGTTGCTCAACATAAATCATATTTTGACATTTGACTTTAACGTTATCGCCGGACCATTGGTACGCTCGTAACGCTATTCTCGTGATTCTGGACGAATTATCGAATATAAAAAATGTTCGAATGAACGCAGTTCTGCTCGGCCTTCATTTTTCTCTTCGATGTCTCGAAAATCGCTCGGCCGCTCTCTTTTCAATTCCCGATTTTCTCTAACTTTCAATTCAATTTTTAAGTGTTTTCGGCCAATTTCTGTGATGCCGTTCGCCATCGTAGGCTTTCCTCTGGAAGAGCTTTTTCGATCTCCCGTCGAGAAGTCGGCCATTTTCCTCCGCTCGGATGTAGGTCAAGATGAACTCTGCTTTCCAATCCGTTACGCCCCGAAATCGCATGAATCCTAGCGAAATGTTGCAAAGGAAAACGTTTCTTCGAAATATATTTACGTGTATTATTTTGGAAGAAAAGTGGATATTTGTAACAAATCCTGTTCCTTGATATTACCTCTTACACTAACTTCCCAGTTTCAATCGTTATGCATATTGCATTCCCATTTATAAAGAAAAAAGGAGACGATTTGCCTCATTTTGATAGCGAAACTCAGTGAATGTAAGACAGTGGTATCTAGGGGATTACTCAAACATGAGGAATCTCACGTTTACTCAATAATCAGAGTCGTAAGGTTGAATAGAAAATTACTTTGTGTTCGTGTATGCTTTATTGACTCTCTTGGGAATGAAAATGCAGCGGTTGAAGTGATTTATTTTAGGAATGAAAAGGAGATAGTCATGAATGTGTGTGGACTGAGGAAATGTCCACGAAAAGAGTGTTCAAATCTGGTTCTTGCGAAGGATGTGTTCAATTTTCATTTTGAGATCCGTTTGAGAGACGAAATGACTTTCTTGAGGAGTGCGCGCTCGATTTCATCTCTCCCTTTTACAACATTTCAATAGTAATTCTGATAGAAGGAAATCGGGTTGTAGCGCATTATCATCTTTGTCATCTTGAATCGAACATTATATCTGATTAAATTCACGAATAATTTGTTTGGAAAATAGCGATAAACATTACGTTACAGTTTCCCTTAATTCTTTGTGGTTCCCAACACTTCCCTTTACGAACTCCGATCTTTATTATTTCAAGAGAAGGGAATGCGTAACTCCGCCAAGAAGAAAAATACGTTCCTAAAGAAGCTTCTTCGGAAGGCCTGTTTCCTAATTCTGAGATTCCTTCCGAAAATCCAAGTCGGGAAACATCCACTCGAGGAATGCTCTGTTTATTTCTATTGGAGGGTCATCTCCTAGTTGACCTTGACTTGCGGAAATGATTCAAAATTGGTATACTAAATACGATTCAATTTGTGGGGATCGCAAGCGAACGCTCTTTTCGACTGATCAAGCTCTTTCGTGATTATGAGTGATGGTGGAGAAAATTTCACGGAATTCATCATCGTGTGTGTACTAATAGAGAAAGGAGTCCACTTTAATGCTGAGAAATGAGCGGTCGATATTCTTTTGGAGAAATAAAAGTTCCATTCCTAATAACCATACCCGGTTTCACACCCTTTTCTGCCTTAAGCGAGTTCACTCACGCTCGTAAGAATAAGTTAAACGGGAAGATATGGTGGCCTTTCGATAATCGATTGCTAGATATTCGATTAATCTAGTGGAGTCCCGTCGCGTTAATTACGAGATAACCCGGAGTTAAAAAAAGATAAGTTTTCAATGCGACCGGAACGGAAATGAGTGGCTGACGAAATTTGGAACTCTTTCGCGAACTGCAATTGGCCTTCGGTCGTTCACCTAATCGAATCGGTCGATATATCGAATCGGTCGGTATATCGAACGGAGGCCGATTCCTCGTGAAAATGTGCGTGTCCCTAATGCACTGAGGGCGTATTTCTGGGATATATCAACCAACTCTTTCTGAATGCTGCTCATTGTCAGTTGTAATCACGGCTTTATCGGTCGAGTCCATCGCGGCAGGAATCGACGTCGTGACAACGAATTGGAATGCCGTATTTTTCGTGAAAGTAGAACTTTGTTTTTATTATTTTGGCGATAGAACCGAATTTTCTGTTTCTGTTGCTTTTGAAATCAGCGGGGAACCGAAGCCGAAAACAGTTTTTCCAAAGAGAAAACCGAAAATATTGAAAGTGTTGAACCGGAAAGAATACCGGAACGAAAATAACCACGGTTCAGTGGCTTGGCTTGAAATACTAAGGAAATCGTTGCCCACGGAAATTGCGTAAGTTTTTTTCATTTGAAAATAATGATCGTCAGCGGCACTTACTATGATTGCGTAACAAGTTGAATGCAAAAAAGAATGCATGTACAATTTCATAAGGAAATACGCCCTCAAATGGGTTCAATGTTTTCGGCAATTTTTATTATATTATAGATACTAGAACGAATCGTTTCAAAAATTCATTTTTTCCGCGAACTATACGCGAAAGCAACCGTTTAGGAAAATAGAGTCAAGATTCTTGCACCCCCTGCCACACGCCGAAAGGCGGCTTGCAGGGTTCTTTCATAGACATAGACATTTATATTGTTTTTAAGTTTAAGAATGTATATTTCTTTAGAAATGTATATTAAGTGTTTTCTATTGTCATTAGTTTTGCTTTTATTGTTTTCTTTTCCTATTATTCTTGCGTATGTTTTCTGGTTAATAGTGATGACGATTCCCTTGCGTATGTTTTTATGAGTGGTTTTTCAAATGATTACTCGTTAAAGTTTTATTAACCCCAATACATAACTATAAAAATCTGATGTGGCCAGCACATGACTTTCTCCATATATAAGATGTAAATATTTACCTACGACAGTAATTTCGAACTCTATATTCCATCTAAACTTGGAAGATGTGTAATTAATTTATATATTATTATCTTTTACGTTACAAGCATTATAAATAATGTTTTTCGGGACATGCTCGATGAAAAACGATGAAATTGGCCTTTCGCCCATAGAGCCCAGAGCGCCCACAAAGTACATAATCAGCAACTTCTGGTTTATCAGTATTTAATGAATAACTCCTAAACAATCAGTGATACAAAAATATGTTTCAAGCAAAAGTTATAGTAAATTTTATTTTCTAAAACTTTTAAATGGGATACAATATACCTATATATCATATTTATGGAGATATTTTGAAAACCGGAAATGAGCTTTGATGAATGAAGCTCGACTTCCAGGTAACCGATTTTCTCCAAAAACTAATCAACTCTGACAGCACACACCACAGTACTATATATGAAGTTTGGTATTGATACGACTAATAGTTTTTACGTTAGAGCGCCCACAAGCACACACACACACATACACACAGACATCATTCCGAAAATAGCCAAAACGTGTTCTAGGGACCCCAAAACGTGTATTTCCGTTGAAATCTCGAAGTCGAATTTTTTCATGAAAACATTACTTTCTCTATACTTCGTATATGGAGAAAGTAAAAAATGATGAATGGATATGGTTCTGAGACTATAAAGTTGAGCCTATCGTGTTGAGTACTTGGTATTTTAAGATAAAGGTTCGTTCGCTGCAGAATACAAAAATGTTTGAAAAGAAACATATTTCACGAAAGAGAATTTGTGTTTCAACTGTTCGTATAGAAGCGTAAAACTCCAACTCTATACCAATCAAAAACGAATTTAACGTACGCTATTGCTGTTGAATTTGATGAAATTGACAAAAGTTGTAACGGATACCAAAACAGATACTCATAAAAATATTTCATACAGAGCGAGGTACGCCGAGAGCTCGAAGCTGCAATTTTATTGAAATTTTGTTTCATTTTGTTCACCAGCGCAGAATCGGTAACATCAAGTAAGATCTTCCTTTTTTTGTGTATTAAAAGGATGGTATTGATTGCATAATTAATAAGTAATGAATCTATAGTGCACGAAAATATCGCGGTTTTTACTGAATTTCGTTTCAGTAATTCATTTTTTTACAAATAGTACATCTAGCATTATTCTAAGGAAACATCACCTACATATAAGATTAGGGCTGAATGTAACTTCTCATCTCATCCTTGCACTTTAATTAATTTATTATTATTATTACTGGCTTTGATGTTACTTTAAACTGTAGTTTACTATTATTATGGTCAGAGAATCGTTAGTAGCAACGTATGTGCAAGTGTTGCTTTTAAATATGTTTGTGTTGCTTTTAAAGATTATTCTATAGCGAAATTCCACCAATTATCGCTCAATGATATTCATTTTATTATTATCCCATATTATATAGTTTAAGAAATTTCCAGTTTTTCCGCCAAATAAATAATCGATGTCTACGATTACTCCGTTATTTTTTTCCATTTTGCAATTTCAGCAAAGTCTCGAAAATAAAAAGAGATATAATCGTAAGAAACCGTGTGGGAATCGGGTATGTAGGTTAACGGCCGACTGCGCGGACATTCAAGCAGATTGGGGAAGACACGGGCGTCTCCTTCAGCCGAAATTAATGGACAGACTTCGCTGTAAATGCGTCTCTCGCATTTATCGCTCGCAGCGACTGCTCGGAGTTCATCGAGAGTGGCTGCGGACAGAGATTGCTTTCTTCACGAATTAGAGCACCTGGAAGAATTATTTCAAATCTTTCGCCAATTATTTACTCATTTAAGCGGCTAATATTGAAGAAGACGTGGATACTGTTTACCAGCTCTCCGCTAATGGTGAACGAGCCATGGAACAGTGTGGTGCAGTTTGTGGGTGACTGTGTTTCAGATCGGATCAAAACCTCGGAATCCCTCGAGGAAATCGAGCGTAAGCTTTTCGAAGAACTGCCGACAGCGATTTGCAGAACGAACGACGTCACTCCCGCGATCTTCCAAGCCACGCGATTTCCCGGATAATGGACGCGAATAAATTGTTACTCAGTCTCTTTTCCGGACTGCGCGGGAATATCCGAGACAATTAGGACGTCTGGTGTTCTTCATCCCGTGGGCGGCGATCGGGAATGAGTGGAACCGGGATCGAATCTAGAGACGCACCGAAATAGAGAAGAAGTGGTCATTGGAAGTGGAATCGATAGCCTCTCATTATCGTAGTCCCTTTTTCTGTGCCCAAAAGGTCATTTCCCGCTCCCTTTCTCCCGCTGCGATAACCTTGAGGGCCTCTGGAAGGGGCCCTTCCAAGAACACCGCCTCCCCTCCGCCCCCCACTCCCGCCCTCGGCGAGAGAGAGCTGCCACCGCCGCAGACGGAGTCAGCGCCCGACCGAGTCAGCATCGCAGTGTATGGAAGTGCTGTGTCGTGCTATCTGTGCTCATTGGGATGGTGTTTCGTGTTCTACCCAAGTGGTTCTGTGCTTCGGGGATCTAGTTAGTGATCAGTGCTGTGAATTCCCTCGCATTGGATGCTTACGAAGCGATTTTCGTCCAAGGGTAAGTTTCGTCGCCGAGTTTCGTCACCCGAATTCCTCTTCGATAGAGCGCTGCAGTCGCCTCGACGGGATTCTTATCAGCTGACGAAGAATGGTCGCCCGTTTGACGGTGAGTCCCTCGCTCTTGCGGAATTCCCGACCATCCGAACGAGTAACCTTGGCTACGCGGTTCGCTTAACGCGGAGATGGCGCTCCGCAATTACTGCGCCCACTCTGCGCACCGCCGTTCGTGCATTTCCTGTCGATGCATCCTTCGGTGAGCCTCTTCGGTGTGCAGCGGATGACGCCTAATTTCGTCATGGTAGACGGAGCAGTGGGCGGACGATATCTCGAAATAGTTCCGTTGGAAAAACGGCGCTGTGACAGCTGACTTTAGTGACGATTCCGCCAGTCTGCGCGTGTTTCGGATGAAATCCGACCCTTCTGCAATTCGGGAGGCCATCGGAGGGCGCAACGAATGCGTCCGTGGACCAACCACGAAGTTGATCTTCGGAAAATAATTAGTTACCGCCAAAGAAAGAATCTGCCAACATTTTACTGTGGTAGCGTAATTGGTGGGATGTATTCTTTTTCTTTTCCCGTGACTTTCATGAACGACCCTAGGAAATAGTAATGTATGAATATCCGACTTTGTTTTGAAAATGATGAAGGCGGTCGGCACCCTGTCGTGGCAAAATTTTTGCGTAATTTGGCGATTCTCTATTAAGACGCGTGCCCATCTGCGTGAGAGGCGTTTTAAATAAGTAATCTTTGATTCATCTCTTTTATTTCTTCTGCGAGCACGTCCCCTTGCAACGAGAGCGGTTGTACCGAAACGATTCTGCGATTGCTCCTCCAGACGGTTTCAATCCTGACTTCTTTCCTTTGAACCATTCCGCTCGGCTAATTCTCAGTTCTGATCGTCTTTGATATTTCATCTTTCTGAAATGTAGTCACGAGCCCAGACGCCGAATGTAAAATTTAAACTAAATGCGATCTTTTAAAACGTTTTTGTTATTCTCTTTACGAAATACGTTATCTACGAATGTGTTATGAGACTCATTCGGAAACTATTGCATTGCGCATATGTCCCGGATTATTCGTTTTCTAGGTTAGAAATGACGGTGTTCGTTTCACCTCCCTGGGCGATGTTTGGCTCCTATGGAGTTGGCTCTGATGTGAATCCCAATGTTTCATTCACTCGGTGTGCCCTTTGAATTCCGTTGGATCGCACTAACTCCACGGTATTCCATCGGGAGTTTTTAATTAGCGTGCTTACGACGCTCTTTCTCAGAGAAAAGGAAATTACGAAACAACGCCCGCGCTTTCGGAAGGAATTCGTTGATTTCGGTGAGTTAGAATGCTCCTGTTTACTTGTTTGAACAAGAGTGCCCTAATTGGAGTAATAATGCTAAAGTGCAGCGCAAATACCCTATGGATACGCATATTCCCAATATTCAGTCTCTACTCTGCACGAAATGAAAAGTATTGCGTTCGTGAAGATATTGTAGCAGTGACTTATTTTGGTCCGAGTGACGGTTCTTCTGTTTTGCCGAATAATGCGTGAATGATATCCAATGAGAACTCCGAATGACGGAATTCCGTCGATAGAATTCGAAGTGCAGGCGACGGATTCGCTTCAATTATTTTAGTCCTCTCCGAAGTTCCGCGATGTCAATTATTGAGCTTATTCTATTCCTAGTGCCAATATTTCTGCGCTTTCTTATTCATTCCCTTTCAAGGTTCTAAAATGGGTTTTTGTTTGCGATGTATGGATGTTATGTTCCTCAGGGTGACGTGCAGTTGAATGTGACGTGAACAACGAAGTCGACCCTATTCGTAAACACGCTTATCTAGACAGAAGAAATATTTCAAAACAATTTCAAATCTTAATAGATTAACTGAAGAGAAAACTACGGATAATGAAAAGCTGTTTCTGAAACTACTATGTCATTCTTTTGGTAAATATTTCTCGACATTAAATTTATCACACTCGAATTATTGAAGTTACTTCTGAGGGTTCTATTAATGGAGATGGTTTAATTATTACATATTACGTTTCGGGTGGACCGGTTATTCGGTGGGCGACTTCAGATGCTTTCGAAGATCTGTCACACGAGATATATGCTCTCAATTGCGACTCTAACTTCCCCTCCAACACGCAATTACGTCGGTGAATAATTATGCTTATATTTGTGCGTATGTAACGCTCAAACACCGTTAATCCGGAATTCGTTGCATTAATTCTGGATTAACCCTTGAGATTTGCGCCAGTTTTGCTTTGAAAACTTTTCTCCGATGAAACGCTTCGTCGATTCATTCGTCGAGGAAGTATCAGACTATTAAGCGCAGGAATATATAACTCATTTAAATAAAGTAAAAAATGAAATCGATAGTCGTCTAACATCGTAAGATTCTCGCCTAAATGACAGCGGTGTACTTGCAGCGATCGAGACTACCAAAAAATGCGAATTCATTTTAAATTTTAATCTGAGCGTAACTTACGTAATCGTAGCGTTACTAGCGGCATTTTCCTGTATTCTTTAATGCGATAGATATTCTTATTATTATTTTTACGAAAATTATATTTTGAAGTTTATTATAACATTTAGCAATTTGATGATAAGTATTGTTGGATTTGTTTGGCGTAGCTTAAAAAATAGGCCTAAGGAATGTTCGAGACGGAAATTGTTACACAGTATTCATATTTGAATAAGTGTAGAATTAACAGCAATACGCGTTGATGTTTCAAGAATTTCGTTTCATCAATACGAGGTTTGCGAATAATTTTCTTCCCCATTACCTCTAAATCTTATCGTTAATGTTAATCAGTTTCTGCGGACTTATTCTTCGCATTTTCCAATTATTTTATTCTTTCCTTTCGGAGCCTTTTATCGAGTTCGCGAGCTGTGACATCGAGTCTCATACAGTTCAGCGTTTTAAAATTTATTTCGGCAATCCGCGATTGCGAAAAACTCATTTAGTTTCGAATCAATTTCGTCAAAGACAGCCTTCGACGACGATTGTGTTTGCGCAATTTTAGCGCGAACAACTTGAGGCGAATCGCCCCTGAAATAGTTCTAAGGGGGTCCACCACGTGGCAACACCAGCCAAATTTACTTTACTCCTCATTCGTGAATTTTTCGTCCGATTTTCAATCAGAGGACGCATTTGTAATCTTATCGTTCATAAAATATCCGCTACGACGGGAAAATAACTTATTTTTTCGGAATTCTTTGTGGGTTCATCGCGAGGCGCGGGGGAGGAGTTGTTATGCCCGGATGTTGGGGTGCAGTTGGCGCCCCGATATCGATCGGGTGCGCGGTGCAGCGCTCTTTCGTATAATGGCGAACGGAATTAAGGTCAGGTGTTCCCTCAAAGTGTCTCGACCCGTTTGCTGCGGAAATCACGGACTTCGGGGAATGAAGAAGAAGTTAATTGGGGTGGGAAGATTATCCCTCGGGTCTTAAAGGGGGTGGGGCGGCGGTCGCTAGGGCCTTCGGCCCTCCTCCCCCGGAATGATGCATCTGGAAAATGGAGGATTGTTCCTAAGGGCTTATGAAATGTGGGGGAAGATAGCGAAGCTGATATCATCTATCAGTTTGCATGTATTAATGCTGGATAGAATCATTTAAATTTAAATAATGATCTTATTATTTTCTGTATCCCTAGCTAAGCCATAACATATATTATTTTAATCTCTTCTTTTCTAAGGAAATGCAAGAGATTAAAATGTGCTAGGAAATGTCGAATGTTATTTTGCAAGTGTGGCTCTTATCTGTTGTTTAATCCGGGGGTCCTTATTGGAATTAACTAATTTTTTCCCGTAGCATTTAGATTGTTTTCAAAGACATTTTAAATATCTTTCTTGTCGAATAACAAATAAAGATTCCTTTCCTATCAAAACTAGTATGGGTATACATATTTCTGTGGTGACTCAGTTTCAAACAAAGCGTTTCTGCATTTCTCTTATCCTGTGCTTTTTCCCCGAAATCCTCTTCCTGACGAATCCTCTTCCCCGAAATCCTCTTCATGTTTTATAACGCATTTTCGTTGTGCATTCTTATCAGTATTTCCCTGCCCCTTACTTAGATAAATTGATTGTATTTGTTTTCAACCCGCTACTACTGCCTTCGCATCGTGTAGCCGTGCAGTTAATCTAAATAAATTTCCCAGTGCAATACGCTTTCCGCAAAGTGAAGATCAACGACAAATAACGTAATTTTCCAATTATAAGACGCACCCACTATAAGACGCACCCACGTTATTACGAGCGCAATGTGAGTATTTTCTTATCACCATGTATAATACGAATTTGGCTTTTAGAGAATGGAATTCTACGCTATTATTCGCGTATGGTCATCTGCCGTTCAGCACCCGACAGATCACCGCATGGAATGCTGCTAATGGATGGCTTTGCTCTTACCTTTGATTTCTCAATGTGACGATCTATCAGTAACAGGTTCTTCCCCTCTGAATTTCTGTTTTAATTTTATTAATATGCAGCAGTGTTCTTTTCAGAATAAACGTGAAATCAAATCATTTTAAAGTCAATCAAATCAAATCTTCAAAGTCATCTACAGCCCGAATAAAAAGATGTTTGTAACCATATATAACACGCACCCTACTTTTTTGACGTATTTTCGTGGAAAAAAATACGTTCTTTGTATGGAAAATTACGGTAATTTCCAAACGAAAGCGGCTAAAGAAAGTGGAGTCTTTGGTCGGAAGAAGATGAAAATATATCCTTTTGTCTGGCATATGAAGTATAATGATTGATTTTTCGATTCTGGATCGTAGTTATGGCAGTAGAAGATGCCGATAAAAGTTTTGGTACACGATGACTTGGTTTTGAGCTAACAACTGCTGTGTTTCTGGTTGCTAAATGGAATAGTTTTCATTTTTCGAAAGGTATTTATATATCTTTCGTCTGTTTTTCGTTTCGTCGTCAGTCTCATGGTTGCGATGATATGAAAGTGCTGCTCATTCAAAGCTTTTGGCGGCTAATGGTGTAGGATTCAACCGGTTGATGACAGCCGCTGTTATCGGTCGCCACTGCCCGATAATAAGCCGTTGCCCCTTGTTTTGGACCGAGGAATTGCTTCATTGGAGAGCTCGCGGAGGATATCTTATAATAATATTGGCTCTATCAACTGGATATTAGTCCTCGAAACATTTTTCTACGGATAAAGATGAAGAGGGTCTTTCAGTGGAAACGAATGCCGATTTTATATGGCTCATGTGGAATTAATTGGTTTTACGAGGATCATCGAAGTCTTCGCTGTGATGGAAATGAGTTGGCATCGAATTTTGAAGGTTTTAGCATGTTTTGGTGCTCTTAATTTCATTCGAATATCTTCTCGAAGTTATTTTTTCTCTTAGAGAATGCCTTATCTTCGACGGAAAGTTTATCGCTAAGTAGTAAATGTGAGTTAATTTTTTCGTCTATTTTCTTATGAGGCTAATTTGTGCGCCGGAAATGGAAATCAGTTCTACGGTGAGTTTTAGAGATTCTTTTAGTGATACCGATTTTATATTTTTCCTCAACAAATTGGGGCGAATTCTTATCATTTGTTCGAAACGCCATTCAGTTTTTGTGGGTTCGATCGACGATGTTTGGCGGGAAAACCTCAGTGACGTCGATGACGTTCATGATTTATCTTTTTCAAGGAGAAAAACATCGTTTAAATCTGAATGAAATTATCACTTCGTAATGCGGATCTATTAGTTAATCGATTGTCTTCGCGTTGTGGCAGTCTCTTTGTTTTTGTCCTTCTGTTGCTTTTCGATCGCATGAATTCACTGAATAGCACTTGTTCAGTCGCCAACTCATTCACTTGCGGCAAACTGTTGAGAATAGTTTTGCTTCGTCTCTTCTCTGAAAAGGAACTTTGCTACGTTACGATACGTCTCTCTCCTTCGCTTGAAAGGATTCTGCGAAATACTATGCTCAGTTCGTTTAACGATTTGTAGGCGATAAAATAACACCAACGTCCGTTTCCTTCAGCGTATTTCTCTGAGAAATCTTACGTACTTACCTAATCACGTTTCCTCGACTAAGTACGAGACGTTTTTTTGCATTTATTCTGTTAAAATCTTTTTTTCGGTGGAACAGGTCGACAAGGTTATGTCATTTATTTCACGAATTAGCTATTTGGTAGCTCCTAGTTCTATCATGATTTATATTTATAAAAATATACCTATTATATACAGGATAAATCAATTATTAACTACGTGTAATCCAATTAAAATACAGTTTCGTCATCTTTGAAAGTAGTTCACAATTACAAATTGAAAATATTACTATACTCATATCACAACCTAGAATCTTAGCTTGATACAACTAAAGAAAATCTCTCTGAACCATTTATGCTGATTGTAGGTGTAAAAAATCACAGCCTATCAAAAACATATTTATTAGAATCCATAAGTAGATGAAACTTAAATATAGAATTTGAGGTGTAACTACATAATCACTCAGGATTTTTGGCGGAAATATCCGAATTCTTTAAAATAATTTAATAATAATAATAATTTATTCGTCACAAACAGTTAATACTACCCTATTACATGTGATATAATATACAAAAAGGAAAATAAATAAAATACTTAAATATCACCAAAAAAAAACATTAGGAAAAAGAAGAGAAAAACTTATATAAAAACAGAATTTAAAAATTAACATAAAAATAGAATTGAACAGAACATGAAAGAATGTAAGAAAAAAATCAATAGGACAAAGTTGTATATAATTTATGCTTTAAAATTCTGGGAGAGTCATTGGAGAGGTCTATGAATTTGTTAGATACTAATATACGTTCTCGTAGTAGTATTGTTAAAAGTGCTTCGGCAGCTGATGTCATTTCGCACATTGGCTCCCACCGGGAATCGAACCCGGGACCGCTTTCACCAAAGGCAAACGCGCTGTCCACATGACTATCCGGGAGCCCTGCTTTCTCGTTTCCACCGTCTTTTTTCTTTTGTTCATGCAAAAGTTCCTACACCTGATTATCCTCTGGTAGGGATGAAGACCGTCCTTTGGTAGGAATGCTTAAAAAATCGAAATGGAATAAAGTTGCAGTTTTCTCACGAATTGAATCAATCGGTCGATTGCAACCGAAGTCGTTTCGCTTCGATAGCGATAAATGAGACTTCTTTACTCTTCCTCGAACGAACTGGACTTGCGAAATGTTGTGTAAATATTCGCTTCCTGGATGTAATGATTCACTCCGCTCGGAAGAAACACTTTTTTCTTGGAATTCTTTAGAAGCGGCGTTACGCGGTTTTTCGCGAAAATTAATCGTCGCCATTCCTGACGTAAAACTTCCCAAAATCCGATTCAATATTTATCGCTTACATTCTGCTCTTGCGATAGTTCGAATATCAGAAGGAAGGGATGCCGTGAATTCCAGCGCTGGACATTCTTCTCGGTGGAAATGAATTCCTCCGTATTCTTCGCTTCCCGACTATTCTTCGGTCTCCATCGCAGATGAAGTAGCTGTAAAGGGGAGCTTATACGCTGAATGCACGCGATCGCGCCGATTAGTTATAACGTTTCGTAGAAAAGAGTAAATACTCTAATTTTTCCCAAAAAGATATTTATAGATTAAACACGAGCAGGTTTAGACGAGTAATCAAACCCTTAATTCCACAACCACCTTTTCCTCTCCTTTCCGGAGAGGCTAATCCTCGCAAAATTTTCTAATTACCGTTATTTCCGCTGTTCCTTCTTTTGTATAAATGTCTGTGGTTATTGCCAAATTACCCGAAGATTACTCGTCGAAACCTGGTCGTGTTTAATCTCTATTTTGTGGAAAAAGTTCAACATTTATTCATTTATGTGTGATGGATTTCCACATTGAGTTATTTGAATGTTGTTACGTCCATTAGAAAGTCAAATTGTCAAGAGATCCGTTCAAAATTTCCCGAAATGAGACGTCCACCTTTTCTGGGAAAGTTTCAAACTAAAATGGCGATGTTTGAAAGTTTTAAGGAGTTCACGCGCGGTTGGGACATAGTTTGGTGAGCAATCAATAATGCGTATCGACCGTACAATTTTTAACGCTTAGCGTAGAAAAGTCCGGGCGACGTTTTGAAATGCCGGAATATCGAAATCCCGCGCGTGGATATCGGAATAGCCGGCGAAACACAATTTTGGCGTTGTGATGAAGTGGTCATTTCCGGCAAGCAGCTGTTCGCTGTGTATCACTTGGCTCCGCTTCCATCTCTTATAGGATGAGCAAGCGATGGTAGGATATTCTTGGATCCTCCCTTTTTACCCCACAACAACTCTTTTACATTTATTTCTTTGGTAGAAATGTGTTTATAGATCGATTAAGTTCTCGAATCGATTATTTACCAGCGGTTGGAAAACGCAGCCGAAACATCACTGTGACTCTTTCGTGGAGGTTCGTAAGGCGGCACGGAATTTTATTGCGATGGCGTCTACTTTTTAATTTATTCTCGCGCTTTGGGCCTATTTTATGACGACAAGAAGTGGTTCCGTAGCGGAATTTCTCGCGGATTGTCATTTCTAACGGAGACATTTTGTGTGTGCGAGTCGACCGCCATCTCGAGGCGCGATCTGTCCGCAAACCTCTGCATCCGATGCAACGCGTTATTCGTGCTCCTTCGCTTCGGCGTCTGATCCTCATGGAAGTGGACACCAAAGCCCATTGGCCAATTACTTCGTTTAATTGATTTTTCGATGGTATAAACTCATGTCGAACTTCTCGAATTACGTTTGTTCGACATACGTAAAGCGTGACTTACTAATGTCCGAAAAGTGTGCGTAAGACGATAATTCAGTAACGATCTACGCAACTTCATTATGTCGAGCACTCGCTTCGGACTTACGTAAATTCGAGTCACTTGGTGAGTCTAGGAACGGTCCTCTTACGTAAGTCGAGAACTGGCTCTAATTCCGGAGCGAATCCAAGCCGTCGTATTTTAACTAATTCTTGCGTCATTTTTAATTGTGGCTAATTTTCAGAATGTTTATAGAGACATTTCCGAGAGTCAATTGTCTTATCGTTTCTTCAAAATGCTTCCGTTGGCATTCGATCCTCGACGTCCCTGACGCCTGCTTTTTCCTCTCAGATAACCTTATCGAGTCCGTTCTGCACCTTCGACGTTTCTGCTGCTCGTAAAGCGACGGAACGAGGCGTGTTATTGGTGAGCGGCTGTAAAAGGCGATGACGTAACCGTGGAAGGATATTTGCGATCGATGGCTCATCGATAATCGAAACGAGATTTCGGGAATCTACGGATTTGAGCGACGCTCGTCTGCCGAATATTTCTTCAAGGCCGAACAGCAATCGCTAATCTGCGATAATCACTTGGCCGAAGGTGACTCCCGTGGTCTTCGGAAGGTCGAGTTTGAAGATTCGTTGCCGTCGATTGCGCGCCACATTGGATTCGATTATAGTCGCAGAAGTTTATCGAAGTCACTGAAATTGCTCTTTTACGTGAAATAATCATTCAGACCTTGGTCGTGTGGAATTTAGACCAAATCTTCGACTTATATGTCGATAGATTAAAATATATTTCTTGCCAATGCCGCATTTTATCAGAATTACTTTTTTCTTTTGCTTTTTTGGTATATATGGTTTTATGCATTTTAGATAAGGGTTAAATGGAAGATGGGACTCCGTAGTCCCCTTATCACTTTCTTTTTAACTTCCTTTCTTTTTCGTTATATAAATTCCCCGTAGTGAAAACGGAAGGAAATGTGCAGTTTATCGTTTTTAGCGTACCAAATTTAAGTATTCCATAAAAAATGATGATCTCCAATGCATAAATCGGCTCTCGATGTTTCTAGTCGTCATTTTTATTTGATCGTCGTCTTTCACAGGGGATGCATGACCATTTGCACTCCTCTTCGTTGACCTTTCCCGTTTATTTGTCTCCATTGGTTCATTGTTATCTGTATTTGGTTAGGTTATCTGTGTTTCCCATTCAAGGACATACCAATGGAAACTGCTTTACCGACTTCTGCCGTAGAGTTGATTTGTTGCAGACAAAGTGAATAAGCCAAATTCGTATTTGTTTATAACTCTAGCAACGGTGGATGATTTCCACCCCATTCTATACTTTATTCTTTACCCAGTGATGACGATGTGGAAATAGTAACTAGTGTTTAAGGATTTTGTAGTGTTTTATATAAATTGTGTATTGCCCCTAAATCGCTTTTAATATAAAAGTGGTATACTTGGCTGTTGTTATAGTAGCCCTGTTTTTGTGTGGGGGAACGAAGTAACTGTGAGGCAGCGGTGGAGATAAAGATAGGGTAACTCTCTCCCACGAACTAACTGTAACATTCTGCTCGTGAGAAAGTTCGAAATAATTACGAAAAATCCGAAAAGGCGGGCGTTTTATTTACGTTGGTTTGCCATAACTCGATAATGAGTTTTTTGGGCGTTAGCCCGTGAATTTCACTGAATATTTTGTCGAATTTTCGATGACATTTTTAACCCACCTCCGTAAAGATTTCGTCTTGATCCTCCCATTCTGAAAGGGTTTTCCTCATTCTTGTGGAAAAATTTTGATAAAATTGAGGCAGTTTACTCTAAAGATGCATTTATAATCGGTTGAATTAGAGATTCTACAAGACTCTAATGAGGCTTCTTTAGCTGAGGTGTTATTAAATTTTAAAATAACAACTCAACTGTACTATATCGAAAATACTTTACAACTTCTGTAATCAATGAATAGAAGAAAAATGACGAAGTTAACAAACGGAAAGTATCTGCTTACAATCGGAAGTTGTATCTGTTCATCTGATTCATGCCTCTGAATTCATGCATTCTCGGGTCTCACTTCTTCTAAGTTGTAGATTTATTTAGAAATGCATTCTAATAAGTCCGAATGAGAATTAAAAGTAAAAGTACAAGTAAGAAAAAGAATATTTATACATCAATCTTTCAAAGTCTTGCATATGAATTTCATCAATCTAACACTTCATGTGCATACAATACACATAATTATACACTTAATTATACAGATTTTAAAACTTACAAGAAAGAAAAAAAATCTATACATATCTTTAAATCAAATTAAATTTCAGATTCAACTCATTAGTTCCTTTTACAGTCCTGATACATTCTCTTCTAAACATTCTTCCATTCTCAATTCTGCGGACCCATTCAGGAAGACTTTCGAATAAACAAAGTCCATCACTCATTAATGACTTTCTAGAAAAATTTGTTGATGTCTTTTTATTTTTAAGTCAAAAGTTTGTCGCGTATCATAATGGTGTAAGTAAATGTTAACTCCTGATTTAAGGCACTCTTTTATACACCATTTTGTGGACCAATTCTAATAGATGCAGTAGGCGTAAGCGGTCATTTTGTATGTAAATATACAAACTTACGTTACGGCAGAATCCACATTGAAATGCCCTCTTTAGAATTGAAAATGGATATTTACATCGAAGGCTTGTGCAGACCGCTTAATGGAAGAAACATCGTTCGTCGCGAATGAAATCGGAGGGAATGGATTCGAAAAAAGGCCGAACGAAAGCCTTCGAAGGACGACATTTTCCATCTCAATCATCGTCACCAATTTTCTTCTAAACTTGGGGAGAAGTAGGACCAAAGGCAACTCGAGGGCCCCTTTAGGGAATGGAGAAACCACGGAAGGCCGCGTGTGAAAATGCCAGGCCGCGCTCGAGTGGCGTATTGCGTAAATTCCAACTTACCAATATCGATATTGTGCGCACGAAAACCAATTATTTTCCTAATTGAACCGAATAAAGTTATTTCGATATGATTATCTCTTATTTTCGTTAGAGAAATCCAGAAACGATATAAATAGCTTGGTTTGATTCGAAAAGTTTAGTTTAGTTTATTGCTTTTAAAAAATCAAATTTTACAAAAGAAAATTGAAAGTTTAGAAAGCATTAGGTTGCCTCAGAAGGTGTGGAGGCAACCATCGTACATACAAGAAGAATACATTCACGCGTTGAAAAAAAGAACGTTAACTGATAGCACATAAATTGCAATTTGACATATTCAAATGCAAAAAAATGAAGTGAAAATGAATGAAACACGTAGAATAAAATTTAAGAAAAAATAAACTAGTGGAACTTAAGAAAGACTTATAATTCCCTCTTTCAAAAACCAAAACTTAGCCAGTCTATAATATTTGTTTGTGCACTTTTAATATCATTTGGTAACAAATTAAAGATTTTTGGCCCTAAATAAACCGAACATTTCTTGAAAAAAGTAAAATTTGGCTTGATTAAAAAACATTTCTTTTTCTCAAATTAAATTTGGATTCGGTAATAGATGACCTGTTATGGCCTCTATAGTGGCGAAAATAAGGTTTAGAAGCAATCAAAGGGAATTTATGAAAAGACTGAAAGATGCTTCTGAGGTGGAATTCTGCCCATCAGTTGCTCGAGTCCCGTTTCTGCTAGTTTTTTTTCGTGTCTGTTCTTCGTTGTGAGATTCACACGCATTATTTTATTAGATTAAATCAGACATTCACAGGATAATTCATAAGTGGGTGCGTACAGTTCTTCTCAATGGGAAGATTACTTTTTGCCACATTTGTATACGTGTTATTCGTCCAAAAACACACACGATATTGGAGTTCAAAGTAAGCAATAACGATCAGTAACAGAATAAAAGTTGACAGTCGCCAGGCGCTCAGTGCTATAAGACATAGTGTTCGATATTTTCGGAATTTTAAGAAGATTAAAGGATATTTTAAAATGAACGTAGGCAACGTACCTATTTTGGTATCTTAACATTATGGATGTCTTCAAATGAATGTCACTATGAAAATTAACGAAGGATATTCTCTAATCTCGCGTTTAGGTTGCTCAACAAATATTTTACTCGTATGGTTATAACTTTAAAAATTTGAACCTTTCTACGATTTCCATATTTATAGGCCTTCTTGTATCACTTGTCGGGAACCTTGCCTTTTGCGTATTTTTGTCTCAGAAATCCCGGAAGATTCAACTAGTTCGCAGCACAGCGATCTCATTAGAAAACTTTATAATTTTGACCTCAAAGTGTCTTAGAAAGAAGCGAGTGAATGATTTTTAAATTTGGTTAATTCTCGACATTTTCTATCGTTTCTAATGGTCTTTTTATTCGGTAATTAGCGAAATTTACGGCTCTAATACGACGGCCTCGAGCGGGCATTGATTGTCTTTTGAACTAAATCCGATGCGATGTTTTAGGTACAGTTAATCGCTTGGGAACGGAAGCCCGAGCGACGTTGCCGGTGCATTTGGACACGCGCTTAATTGCTGCGACCGAAGCGGCGCATGCGCAGTGTGCGGTGGGAGCGCGAGGTCGAAGGGGCGCTTGGCAACAGCGCCTTCTGGTGAAATACTGGGACGAGCTCTTCCGCCTCGAAAGCCGCTTTCACATCAGGTGTCTATCCATTGGAATAGCTCCAACCAAATGCCGACGCCCGGATGCTCTCTGGAGCCGACGGACGGGAATTGGCGGAAGGAGATACATTTTAGAGTTGATTCATAAAAAAATGTACCCGCTCTCGAAAATTGATCGTCAAAAAAAAAAAAAATGGAAAACGGTCGAATCTACGACCCTTGTTTTGGAATTACTTTTCTCATCCTCAAATACTGTCGAAAATTAAGATCGGCTATGTTTATATTTTCACCTTTCATGTTTCTTTTTATGTCAACATTTGACGTTGTCGCTTTCCTTTGAGTCTTTTTCTTCATCTGTCGATGACGTGCAGCTGTGGCCGAACCGCTATCCGAAACAACTCTTGGAAGACAAAGCGAATGAATACGAAGATAAATAGGTCCGCGGGAGAATTTCGGAGAAAAGTGTTCTTCATCGCTCTAATTTTAAAGAAAATCGGCAGCTTTCTCGGGAAAGAAACCGATTTTATTCGGAACTTTCGCCTATAAATCTTTTAAGCCCAGAATGTAGGTTATTCGGAGAGGAGCGATTATTAAATGCAGATGCTCGAGAAGTCATTTGGTTGAAGTATTAAGGCCGCGTATTAGGCCGCTCGTGAGATCGCATTCGATATGACGTTTTGTCGAAACCGCTGTAAGCGAATTTAATCGCAGAGTAAGCGCTGACTATTTATTCTTTCCTCTGTAAACGAGGCTGACAATGGAATAATTTGAATCATCGAGTCTGTCTAGAGAAATGGAAGAAGATGCTGACCGTTCCAAGACAGGAGTGCAGGCCTCACCTCTATTTCTAGAGTTAGCTTTTATTTTTAAGTGTCAGTAATTCTGCGCAGAAAAGTTGGGATCGGTTTGTCTTTTCAATAGTGAAAAAGGGCACCATTTATCTACACTGTAATTATTCGTGTAGAGTTCATTAGTGAAATATTGTGAAACATCATTAATCACGGCGTGTTTTGTGATTACTTTTAAATAATCGAAAGGAAATCGTGTCGTCCAACAGGTTACAATGAATGGAAGTCATATAGTATATTAAGTCATGTGGTATAATTTATCCAAATCGAATAAAGAGACCTCTCATGTACGCTGTGAACCGTTTCGAGAATGAACGAGATGAGGGATCCGCTGATTTGTAACGAAGAAATCCGTAATTCAATTCCCTTTAAATCGTCAGTTTATCAATTCGATATAGTCTCGACGTTCTTCTGATATTTTATCTCTTCCTCGTCTAATCTGAGCTGCTTATCGGTGAGTTTTTGGGCCATCGTTCCTTATGACTTTGACCCCATTATTTATAGGACTTCTTGGCTTTTAAATTACTCTGATAAAATGCAATCCTTCCTGTTCTTTTAAAATATCGCTCTTTGAACGCTCCCGGGTTCATTGTTCTTTCCTCACGGTTTTACTCTAATCGAAATCTACTGTGAAAAGTGTACCGATTTATTAATTTTACATATCGTTGCTGACGAATTTTAGAAGTAGGAATATCTGTGATTTATAGTTAACTGCAAACTAAAACAAAGAACGTAGTCTGCAGACGGCGGTCAAATCCATCTCGCGAACTGGAGAAAATTCTTCGCCGCGTGAAATTGCATCCATGGACACCTTTGGCTTTCGGAAATTGAATCAAAGCGATATTTATTGGAGCGACTTCGTGAATTCGAGCAGATATTCGTGGAAAAAAGAAGAGTTATTCGAGACAACGCCGGAAAATGTTCTCTTGCAACTCGGTAGAAAAACAAAACAAATCTGAGGTTGCTCGGTGATTCATGATTGTTTAAAAAAGCAGAAGCTAACATCTCGTACCGAAGAAAATCCGCGGAAAGATGCCGCGAACTAAAATATCAATGTTACCACGATGCATTGACGCTGTTGTGAAACTTCATCCGGCCTTCGTCGCTTTCATTTGCGAGCGAAACATCTTCCAATTTTATTTCTCGTTGCGCTCCACGGAGGCTGGAGCTGAATCAACTGGAGTCTCCAATTTAACGATGAAATCCCCAAATTTAAAATACACGGAGAACGTCGAATAAAGTAATCAACGTTTTCCTCATTTCGCAATCCTAATTAAAAGAAGTGCGTAAACTCCATCGCTAATAGTTCAAGTATCGTATTTCATATCTTGGAAAATTATATTGATATTTTCGTTCAAAAGAGGTAACGGACGTGGAAAATATAATTTTTTCTGTTTTACTATTTGATTTGCGGTTTAGTACACTTACTCGGTTATTGTGCTTTGTTTTTAGTTCTGCTTTTCGTGGTGACTCAATCATATCACGCGATGTCGATTCCGTGATTCACATGTCCATTTATCTAAGACAAGCTGTGATATAATAATTTCGAGTTTGTAATAACAATAATTTCGAGTTTGGACTCTCTCGTTATTCAGCCGATTCCATCTTTAGGAGGCAACAAAATTCCTTCGCTCAGTTCACAGAAGTGCGCTGCTATTGAGAAGTTGACGCCATTTTTCTTATTTTCTTCATTCAAACGAAGAAATTAATTTTTTTATCTTATTATAAAGTTCAAAATATGCATTAATTAGTATCACTAAAGCACTATTGAAAACAATAGAAAAAAGGCTTACATATTTTCAGCAGTGACCTTTAAACAAATTATTCGAAAGGCATTTAAATAAGGCCCTTAGCTGAAGTGTACTTTTTTTCGTTATTGGGCTTGTGCTTCAAATCTGGGTCATACAGCATCTTATCCGATATTATGGCACGCATATTATCCACTCTGTAATATTAGAGAATTGTAGTTATTACTGTGTGCGAATACAGAGATGGGTTCGGTTGTGGCGTTGTATTTACATGGTATAAAAGGGTTTGATGATTGGGGTGAAGTGTATCCCTTAAGAAGTATTCTCTAGACTTATCACTTGTAAACGAACTAGATTACAATATTTACTATCATGTATCGTTTCGCATTACCTATGCAATCATTAAAGCAAAAGCTTTAAGAAAATTTAATCAGTGTATTCCTTTTGGACGAAGTAAATGGAATTTAAGTCCCCGTGAAGAACGAAGGCTATTTCCGAGAGGCATCGGCAAAACGTGAGGAGGAAGTAATCGCTGAAACAGTGAATTCCGATCGTTCTTTCCACAGACCATTATAGAAGCCGACGGATTAGGATGTTGGTGTTAACGCATCCCCTGCCATACGCCACGCTCTCGAAATCTAATAATGGAAATCGACGAGGAAATCGCAATTGATAGTTCGAATGCGCGTCATGTAGGAGGGCCCCTCGTATTTACCGGAAGAGACTTTGGTTGTTGCGTCTGAAACGCGCATCGCGTCGAGAGAATGTGGGACAGCGTCGAAAAGTCGAGTGTTTTCATTCGAAGGAAGTCTTATCGCTCTCGAATACTCGTGATTTCGATCACGTCACTCATTTGTGGATTCCTCCAAGGCTACCGATGGTGTCTTTGAACGTTGAACTCTTTCGTTATCTCTCTCTGACCAAATTAACGCCGTCGCTGGCAAAATTCCAACTTTTTGTGGCCGCAGACTCGTGACGTCACTTCCGGAGTAGGAAAACGCCCTTTACCTCAGGGACGTTTCAATCTTCGGAAGGAAAAGCTCCGAAAATGAAACTTATCTTCCTTCTCGATCGAATTAAATTAAGTATTGTGTGGTGATGGTTCATTGAGCTCAGTCGTGTCTCGGAATCTTCGAAGACCGCAACTTATTTTGCGGGAAATCTTAAGATTCACTCGTGAAATATTTTTAGCCCTCGTTTGGTTTCCTTCGCAGATGTTTTTTCTTTATTTTAGTATAATTTTTGTGGCGCAAAATCTTTAAAAGGACCACAAGAAAGAAAATACCGTTGCACGTCCTAAACATTGTAAGATTGGCTCGCTTACCGATCGATTACTTCGTTATAACAAAACAGAATCGTAAATGAACGGAACGAACAGAACTTGTTCTATGATAATCAAATCTACCGTTTCAGAGTGAGCTTTCCATTCCCTTATATTCCAAGTTTTATCGAGTAAACTTCCTCTCTTAGCCAATTAATTATTATTAAACCAAATGTTAATTATTGTGGGGAACTAATTACTCCACCACCGAAGGTAATTAGAGCTGCTTTTGCGAAGTAAGTTAAGTGTTGAAATTGTCACATTTCTAGTCAGTTTAATTTTCGAGAAATTCAAAATTATTAACGGTGATATTCCAGTAAAAGTAGTTCATCTGGTGCTTCGAAAAGGACAGATAAACGCATAATTATCAACAATGAATCCGGTTTATTTGTAATACTGATGAAAAGTAGCGATGCATTGACCAATCAGTTAAGAAATCTACCTCAAAATAACAGTAGTAATTTCATTAGCTGTCAAAGTTTGGTGTTGTATTCTAATTTGTGTGGTTTACAGCTTTTCTGACATAAATTCGCAGTATCGCGAAGTCCTGCTTCGGCTTTGCGCTTTGATTCGACGAGGGCCAAACGCGCTTTCGATCATCAAATCGATTGAATTTGGGCGAAGCCGTGAGAATGGCGTTGACCTCTGATTGCAGACAAATCAAATCGTAGCCTCGAACATTTTTATCACTTCTTTTGCGCGTCTCAAGGTCTCTCTCGTTCGGCCTTGGCGCTCTTGGCCGTCCCAGCTTCGAATCCCGGTCAGGATGTTTGTTTTCTTTCTTGCTTCTCATACGTCCCTTAATTAGATAAACACGCCGTCGCTGTGAAGAACGCTTTCGACGATATCACTTCGTGTGCGAACATATCCGCCAGAGCGCGTTCCATATTTTCTACGGTTTATTTATTTGACCCTTTATTGGCAAGGTTAGGCCTCTCTTCCACCTAACATCGTATGTCGTCAGAATATGAATAATTATAAATTAAATTAAAATAAAAAGACAGAGTAGAGTGTGGGGAAAAATCCTTGCAACTGATGGTTGGCAAAGAAAAACCCACGTTGCGGGAAAACACCCACAGAGAAAGGGACTGAAGATACACGCGAAAACACAGTAAAAAATAACAGTGGTGTTGACAATTATAAAATTACATAATGCATATACATAAATCAATTAATTTACAGAAAAATCAAAATATTATTAATTACAATAGAAAAATATAACATTTACTAAAGTGAGAAAGAAAATGAGAAAAAAATCACAGATATAATGAAATTTCCTACTAATTAATATTCATCAAAAAAATAATAAATAAATTAAGGTCAGCCAGCGGCGTCCGTCGACTTTTTCAAATTTACCTCATCAGAAAGAGGGTGAGATGAACCGTTGAACTGTACGGTTGAACGTGTTGTTGAAGATTGCGTTCATCAAGCGGTTTTACAATGAATTATTTGCGCGTTTATAACCTAATCTCCTTCGCATTGTTTGTTTTGCAGTGTTATTATTATAATGAAATACTGCGATTAGGCAGATGTCAACTGGTAACATTTTCTCTCGATATACAAAAATTAAACGCCGCAGCTTGATGTGTTACAATACGCACTGTAAAGTTGATTATTTTATTACTCTTTATCATCAAACTCTACAATGTTATAGACACAATACCAACTACGTAAAATTTTGCATTCAAATTATGACGAATATAGCTTATGTACCCAATTTCACACATGGCTCAACAATTAATGGTATGTTTATGAAATATTCATCATTCATTATATGTGTATAACATTCATTAAGCACATTCTTATCTTAGATTAATGAATATGTTTTTATGAATAGAAATAAAAATACTGTGTCGAAAATTCCTCTTGAGTTTTTAATACACGACCGGTTTCAGAAAATTCTGTTCATCATCAGGTTACAGACAGAATTGTCTGAAACCGGTCGTGTATTAAAAACTCAAGTGGAATTTTCGACGTAGCATTTTTATTTCTATTCATAGTATGGAATTCCACATAGTTAAGGCTGCTTCAATCGATTTTATTTGAATATGTTTTTGTTCGAAATACGCCGTCGTAATGTGATTCTCCCGTTAATTCGACGCGCTACTTCGGCATCTGATTATCGTTGACCAACGAATCTAGGTTTGTTTGTATTTTCCCCGATTCCTGTTCCACTTTCGCCGTTTTCCTTTAAGACATTCTTCCGAACTCATTTCAGTGCGAGAATACGTCACTCGGCGCGCGATTCTGCAATTTGCGAATCGACGCAAATCGTTTGGGCCCATCGATCATTTGGCAGATACATCGAATTAGTCCTCGAAAAGGGAACACCTTTTTTGATTCTTCCCCGGTGAATTTCTGCAGTCGCACCTTCGTTGTGTTTTGGGTTTCCCTCGAAAACGCGTCTTCCTCTTTTGGCGCCCATCGCTCTTCCTCTTTTGGCGCCCATCGCTCTTCCTCTTTTGCGGCCGACAATTTTCCTTTTCTTCGGCATATCTTACATAAGACATCCCTTATATTACCATCGTTGAATTCGTAAATTCGAGACACTCTACCATTTTCGTGGACTTCAATGAAAGCGCAATTTATATGATACACCAGTGAGGGCGTTTTCGAGGGCCCTGGGCGAGAGGGTTTCCGCGGGGCCCCTTCATATAAATTCTTATTTATATCAATCTATTTTTTCAATTTTGTGCTACTATTATTTTTCTAAAATGCAGTGAAAATATTTCAATCTTATTAGTTAAGGTTTAGACACCCATTTATAGGTAACTATTAAGGCTTTAGGATGTAAAGGATTCTTTTTTTTTTTCTTTAATACTTGCTAATTTTTTTATTTACCCATTATATAATGTGCGATTGAGCCTGTCAGCCTTTCCAGTTAAATATTCGATATTATATAAATTTTCGTTAATTTCGAATAGGATCTTTCGGCTGATGCCATTGTTTATTAACATTTATGGAATTATTCCGTTAACTGTGTTTGAGTACACGTAGTTCGAGGTCAATTTCAACTTGAGTTTCTCAAAGGATCTAATACGCACAGGGCCCACGTAGCCCCGGGCCCACATTCCCCCTTCTGACAGAAGTGCATGTCTAAATTACTATGAAATAGAATCACTTGCCGATAAAACCCCGAGCATTTACTTAGACTTTATTCGGATCAATTAAAATCACTCGGCGATTTAATTTATTGCTTATGACTTCCTTTTCATTCTTTTTTCATTCGTTATTCGTTATCCTCTCAATTGCTTCGTTTGTTTTCGTTATTTTTTGCTAAATCGCGAATAAAGAACGCCAAAAGATACTCTTGACCTAACGGAGAGAAAATTTTCGACGAATAATAACAGATATCGTTGAAACGTGGCAAAAGGTCCGCTATCTCGTCTTAAGATGAATCTGGAAAGCAGCCACGGATACTCGTTGTCAATCGCAAACAGCATTCCTGTCCGTCTTATTTTACGCTTAAACACAATGTTGAATTAATATAACTATTTTCGTGCAGAAGCAGTTTAAAATTGATGGAAAATTAAACAGTATCTAAGAATTTTTAATTATTTTAATTTTGTTTTCATAAATATACATAATTGGATAACTTAAAATAAACTAACTTTTCTGTATTAAATTGGAGTTAATCTGATTATTGAATCGCTAAACCTAAACAACTTGCATTTAGCCGTGACAATTGAAGCAAAAATGAATTTATATTTAGGTCGGAATAACGGAACCATCGATTTGCATTTTTTTACCACGAAATAAAAGGCGCGCTTTATTTCATTTTTTCACTTTGGGCTTTTTTTAGGCAAAATGAGGTCGCGGCAGTTATCGAATGTTCTCGAGTGTTCTTTTCGAATGATAGCCGTTTTTTGTTTTCTGTCGCGAATCGATAACGGACATATCGAATTCGATTCCGATTTCGTGCACATTGAGACAATGAGACAGGCAAACAGTACAAACTGTACGACGACAACTTCTTCATCGATATCGAACGATTTAATCCATCGACAATTTCGATTCATACCCGTATAAATGAATTTCTCCTCTTGCGGTCTACGATATGTATCGATTGCGTGTCCGATTGTTATTTCTCGTCAAAACGGGAATGTACTTCGCTGTCGATCGCTTAGCGGACTCTCCTAATTTTGATTCCGTTCGATTTAATAATTCGGCTCTTCCCGCGCAATCCTTCGAACGCTCTCTGATTTATCGCCAACTCTTTCGTTTTTAATTGATGACGAGCGAGCGGTGGCCCCCTGAAATTCCTGCGCCCTTTCGCGTTGAGCTGTAAAATCAATATGAGGAGTGGCGAATTGGCTTGGCCTATTTCTCGCTGCATTTCCATCTTTGGTGTTTCCATCCCCCAGCACCTCATTTTCACCCTACTGTTGTTGACATTGGATAGGAGACTTATCCCATTTTGGGCTGTGATACGCGAATTACGGAATTGAATTTTCCGAATACCACTTTTGTCGTAAGTTTATTGGAAAAAAATAAATATTGAATAATTCTCGTGGTTTGAATGCAGCTAAATAAGCAAAGCGAGAAAGATGGGCATAATTACAATTTTCTCCCGGAAATATTCTAAGAAATTAGGCTGCAGGTAAATACTTTGTCTAAATTCACGTTTAATGTTTCGTAAAACAAGTCTGTCTTGCTAATATTGATGTCATCGGTTGTTATGCGATTATAACACGATTATCGATTTAAATGAAGTTGAGATAAGAATTGCCCGGTAGTCTGCATAGGAATACCCCTATTATGAATTTCACATGACTAAATTTTATTTAGTTAACGATGAACGAATGAATATTAAACGCTTTGCCTCCTATGGTGTTCTAATAGAAATTAAACGCCGTAATCACATCTTGCCAAATTTAGCTGTTAATGCTTAGAAGAAGAAGCTGCTGGTAAATATTTCGTTGAAAATTCTTTTTAAACTCCATGGACAACTTTTTGTACCTTCCAAATAGAGTTCTGTGTAGTATCAGAGGTATATTATGCGTAAAGAATGATGAATGCTCAAAGTCTAATCATACAAACTCTGAAATCTATATTTTATACTCCAAAAGTGAATTTTAATTCGAATCACTATATAATGGTGTAAATTTGGCGTTTGTGATTCATCTTGCGGACTCAGCAATATCTCGATGCCATCAAACTCGGTCGTTGTTGGCGTAATATATTTCTGTACTTCCGTATCGCAATTAATGTTATCTACAGAGCGATAAAATGAACTAAATATGGTTGGAATGTTCGCGAACCGGAACTTAGAAATGTCGTATCAGCTATTTAGGAAAGTAGGGAGGACGAGCAAAATGATTTATTATTATTTATTAAGAATCCAACTAAATGATAACTAAAATAGTTCGTATTCTATAGTGGAACTGCGTATTCTGTTTTCACTTAATAAGATGGTAACACTTTTCAAATTTCCTGGCAGTTTCTGCGTTCATCTGTTTGTTCGTCCTCGATTGGCTCTTCTTTCTTCTCGAAACCGTTCATTGGTTTTCCGTAAGTTGTTAATACGCCCACGCGAGACGCATCATTTCTCACTCCGTGTATTCGGGTCAAATAACAGATGGCGATCCCCTCCTTTAAATGTCTTGTGCCTCTTCAAACCCTTTCCTTTTGCTTTGACTCTTCGCGTTTCCGACGCAAAATGAATCCTCGGGCGCTTTTTCCTCGCTAACAAATTTCGTGGAACTGTATTTTGATGTTCCGTTACAAAAATAAAAAAAACTTCTCTGCAGAATAAGTTCATAAAATGGATAGTTTTAAATATTGTAAATGGATTTCGGAGAATAGCTTTGATCGTAACCTTCTGAACGATCGTGACCTTCGAATGCGAACTTCCTCCGAATGCATCTTCTGCAGTATTAATGACTAAATGTTTTTCAGCTTTTATAAATTGCAACTTTGACTGTTTTAAATTTTACTCACGTTTAAAGAAAGACACTACGGAATGAGGGCAATTCCTAATTTTGCAGCCTTCAAAGAATTGGAATTAGGTAACATTCGGCTATTCACTCACCTAATGCGTTTCATCTCGCTGTAGATCACTCACTCAGCATTCTCTATTTTGTTCGCTGATCACGATTCTCTTAGAATCTACTTTTTACAGATTTTATTACGTCGATATATGCTAGTGAATGCGGACTTTGATAAATAATAGATCCAATAACATGAAATCACTTACTGCGCACATTTCAACGCTCTGTTTCCATTCTTTTCTAACAAATTCAATGTTTAGCACAGCTGCCCATTTCTTTGAAAGTAAGGTAATTGCGCTTATTATAACTTGTCACCGTATCTTTTTTGTCGAAACCCGTTACCGAAGGAGCCGTCGTTTTATCGCCATTTTACAGACTGGTCGTTATTTTTTTGGCGAGAATCGAAAAGTAGGACAGATATTTTTAAGACTATCGCGCAAACATCACGTTCCGTTATTTTTTGAGAGGCATTTGGAGCACGCCTCGTGGTTATCACGTGTTTAATGTTTGATTCTTTTCTTAGAAATAAGTTTGATATTTACATGTCCGCTGAATTGCCTACGTACACTTAAATCTCGTATTTCTTTTGGTTTTGTTAATTTTTTTGACTGGTCTGTTTTTTCTTTATATCTAATGGATTAAACTTTTAGAAAATCATTCTTTGTCATGAAATTTTGAAGTCGATATAATTAGGGAGAAGAATCGAAAATTGCCTAATTTGATTTAAGAAATTTCGTGAAAGCAAAAGTTATTTAATTTCTTTATCATATAAATTGTAATAACGAATTGTATAGATATTCACCGTTATCAGCGTCATTATGCGTCAAGGTTTATATAGAGAAGGGATTTCTGTTTCCTAGCGTAATCAATCTTAAATGAATCCTATTGAATCCTTTTATATTTTAAGGTTAGTCAAGCCCTAGATGTCTTCTATTTACGGTCCAGATACCATTTTGTCGTACAGAACCAAGTTCAATCAATCCGTAGAAATATTCGCATCTCCGTTTGTGTTTCAAGGTGCTCGTCACATCCATGCAGATTGCTTTTCAAAGTCATCAAGGTCGGGGGACAGTAGTTTCCCCTCTGCATCTCCGTCAGAGTATAAATTATTGAGCTTCGTAAAACTGCTATGAGAACTGGTGCGAGTTGAATGAAATGTTTTCTTTTAAAATGTCCGAGAAACGGACATACCGTTATCCCCTTTGATACGGAATAAGTGGAATTGTAGTTTTGTGGGATTTTTGTAATTCCCAAACAACGGACTTTACCGGATTTGCTTCGGGTTGTGCGATTATAAAATCTATTTCTCCTTCAGCGTTTATTTTGGATCCATTTCCACCTGTTTCATTCGGCACTGCCCATTAATATTAATGAAGAGCTCTATTCTTGCCTCTTCTCCGTACCAAAAAAACACAGCAGCTACGGAGACGATCTTCATTTGAGGAAAGTTTCTTTTTTTATTCTTTTCCGAACTTCTTTATTCCACAAATCTCTCAAATGCATGGAGTTTGAATACTTCAGGCCTTTTTCCGGCTTCGAGTTGTACCGAGAGACGCACAGCTTTTTCGGTCTTCCGGAGATTTTGGATTCATTTATCCAAAAACTTGATTTTTGCATTTGATTCTGCAATCGCATGCTCTTTGCATGAATTATTTCTCTTCATTTTAAAGTGGACGTGATCCGAGAAACTTCGTGTGCCTATTTCGCCTAAAATTAAGAGATAGCGTTCCGTTTTATATTGCTGCTGTTTGTATGTATGACATGCACCGATGAGATGTGCATACATGAATTGCAGATGCTCATTAGAATGCACATTCCTAATGTCAAATGGAACGTTTCGCGAAAGACTCTTCGTTCACTTTTCCTTCCAAAAGTGGTTCTTTGATTGGTTTCTTCCAGTTCCCGCCTCAATGAAAACTTAGATCATAAATGTTTCAACGATATTTTTATGGTTAACCAGTTTAAAATTTCTTTTCAATCATCAGATGGATGTATCAATCGTAATTAATATTTGCATTACGATTTCTCCTTATTTAATGCTATGAAAAATGTTACTCGTTATGCTGTTCTTGTCTCACGTGTGCGTGTTCCGTTTGAAGCATTCTACCTCAGTGAGGAAAGCAAACTACCTCACTCCTCATCTCGCTTGGTATGACTCATCCCCCCCTCCTAGCTCTTAGCATCTATTTTTAGAGGGGTGAGGCTCCAACCTGCCTTCCGGCTGTATGTTTTACAGACAGATGCCATCAGCTAAAAATGCTCGTTTTAGTTATATATTACGTAAATCCGACGATGACAATTACATGCGGTAACTTGTTTTCCATTAGGTATCGCGGAAACCTAAAATATTCTGCATTTACATTGAATGTATGTAGTTAGATCCAATCAAGATTGCAAGCAAGAGTTGAAGGCGGAAGTAGCCTCTCAAAACGTTCAAGGAACGAGTTCTTATACAACTGTATAGTTTGTGCGCAGAATTCACGACATGTAATCATTACCCCCTGTCAAGCGATCATTGTTCTTATTCGATGTTTGCATTTGCGAGGAATTCGAAACGGTCCATCTGCTAGTTGTTTGCTTCGTAAATAGGTTACTTCCCTCTCGACTGCTTCTCTCTATTTATATACCCTGGCGCCATGGCAACGGCGTGCTGCACCATGGGAACTGCCTTGCACGCCAAAAATCAATACACTAACTTGTCCGTCCCGCGCACCCTCACACACGCCTTCTTTATCCCGTCTTTCCAGTTAATTTTGCGCCGAACGGCAGTTGTCTGCCGTTTCGTTCTTTTCGAATGTTTCAAAAGGCATCGAACTGGAACCGAACCGAAGGCAACCGAACCGAAGGCAACCGTTATTCTCTCCGAAGTGAAAACTAAACGGACGGATCGAAAACCCTCTGTTTCCTCTCTTTCGGGTCGTGTACTGCGGCGTGTATTTATTATTCTGGGATTGCCTCCATCGTCACAAATAATGATTCTCTCGCTGATGATTCAGATGAATGACCTCCCGACGAGATTATTTTGTCGTGACGACTTTCATCTCAGCATAAAGTGCGGCGTTATAGAAAAACGCGGTGCATAACTTTGTGAAGGATTGCGTTAGTTACTGAAAGGAGCGAAAAGTAATCGTCGTTTTGTTTGAAGCGAATACCGTAACAAAATAATTTTGGCCCGACACCGCCTAAGTAAATTTAGACGCTCGAGTTCAGAATCCTTTTTCGGAACACAAAACTATTTCGCGCATAGATTAAATTCGCTTTTCGTAAATATTTTGTTACGACTCAATCCATTTGGTCCCTCGTCACTTACAATGGTTTTGCGAAGTGTCAACTCTTGAATATTAGTCTTCACATTCGAAGTCTTTTTATGTAGAATTATCGTTTAAAAATTCCTCTAAGTCAGTTTCATGTTATGGGTATTGTTTCAGCAGTAAGTGAAAGAATTCGCCATCCCTTTAGAGATTGTGAAGCACCAGAACTTAAACAATAAATCACCGTGATTACTTCAGGATTTGCATGAGTAATCGTTGGAAGCAATTTACCCTTCCAACGGTGATTCTTGAAAAAAAAGATGAATAGGGTATGAACATGCTTTGATGCTGTAACGACTAGAGGGTCGGCAATTTCCTTCGAATTGAATTTAGAGCACCTCATGGACCTCATGTACTTATTGCTGTTGTAAAACATTGCAGAAATGCCTCTTCTTCTTTCATACAAATATCTGTTATGTTGTCACAGATGGTAAATTTTGTGGGCTACATTAGTGCTAAATTTATTTAAAGGGACATTTTACGACGAATTATTAATATTATTATGTCATACTCCAGTTTGAGATGCAGAAATAGACAATTTAGAGGAATTTAAGAGAAATATTAAGGTAATTCTCCTTTATTAATTACTTTGGACGGATAAATATACTAATAACTGCCCTTCGTTTTTTCAGTGGAACACGTTTCTTGTATTTATATCTAGTGAAACAAAGTATTCCCCCTTAACTCATAAATGACTCATTCTATATTCCGAAAAGTTTTGTACGAGTAAAGCAATCTAACGGAGATAAAAATACCTTAATTGTGTTGCTGTATTTGTTGTCGACGTTGGTGGGAAATTTCCTTTTCTTTTGGAAGTTCCCCAACTGTTAGAGTTCAATAAGTTTCGATGTGTAGGAAATGGCGTCGATTTGAAAGAGGACATCAACCTATGGAGAAGACCCATTTAATGCGATTGCGCGAGGTCAGCCGAAGGAGCTATCGGTATGTTTTTGTCGGAGGGCGTTGCAGGTGACAGATGTGGACCAAATTAGCCCGCTCCTTTGGCCAAGCACCTGTTTCCTGAGGCAGAGCGATTGTCATTCAAAGACCAGCGAATTCCCATCTATAAGTAACCGTCCTCTGCAAACAAAGTCAATTTGGAGGAGACTTCCGTAAAATACGGTCTCGCGTCAGAAGCGCATTGAATGGGCTGTTCGGCATTAATCGCTGATCGTAATATAGTAGACTGTAATCGGATTGTGTTATCGAGATAAGGAAAAGGAGGTCATGAAGATTAGATTCGGCAGTTCCGCTCTCTCACACAGACGAGGGAAAAAATAAAGAGTTGGATATGCAGCTCTTGAAACTAAACCATGTACTTGTTATTGAAAGGTCCAGTGCCAGAAATTATTCACAAACACTTGAAATTTTTGGATCTGCCATGAATACTGAAGAGGCATCCTTTTGCTACATCAGGATTTGAAGACCAACCACATTAAATGCATCCTCACCGTCCTCTACTCCTGATGGACTGGTGCAGTAGCTATAGCTGAGAAATTTAAAAATTACGATAAAGGCAAAGTCCAGTTTGGCGGTGAAAAGGAGGAAATTGTTATGGATTTGAAATGCGCGAATGCAATTCACTAAAGGAAAATAACCTCTGAGAGGATAGTATCTCTAAGGAGACACCAAAAATGGTATCAGTTAATTAAATAGAAAATAATCATGAGCAAACCACGAAGAAACACTGAAGAATATACATAAATAAAGGTTATTAGATGTTATTATGTTTTAAATGAAACATTTATATAGAAAGCTACATAACTTGAGAAAATCTGTGCGTAATCTATTAAATAAAATAAAGATAGAAATAAAAATCTCAAAATTATCTCCCAATTACGTGACTGTATGTGACGATTCGTCATTAGGAAGAATTTCCTTTCTACAGTCCGTACTAAATCCCTTTAAGACTCTCATCGGTATTGGGTATCGTCTTGCAAACGCGACTATCGTTTAGTGGTTGTTAAGATGCTCAGTCCTGGAGGTGATGAATATTCACACGGGGTAAATAGCGTGATAGCAAAGCATATTCTAGGAAATTCCAGAATTAAATGCGAGTAATCATTCAGTCCATTGAAGCTCCAACGGATAGAATAACATTGATTGGAGGACTAGTATATCTTCGATTATCTCGTTTCAAGAGATGTTTCGATAAATTAAAGGAATGATTCAATACAATCGATAGCAAGAACAACCGTAGGCCACCGAAAGAATCTTAAATCGATTTGCCGTGTTTTCCACGCGCCAAAAAAGGCATTGCCTTATTTTACTCTTACGACTGGATCTGCGTTCATCGTACCGTTCAACGAAGTATGAAGAGATTCTGTCTCCGGACGTTATTTTAAAATTTATGCTTGGTTTTATATTTTGCATATTGTAACGAAAATGATTTTAGGGAGTTTTTAGTGATTATAATATTCTTGAAAATTAATTTTTTAACGAAAGGATCAGTCAATTTTGATCAACGTCTCCGGCTAATGATGTTATTTTTCCCAATATTAAAATCAATATTTTGTTCTATTTACAACTGTTAACTGCGCTGTTCTATTTTCCAATTTTTAAGAAATTATTAGAATTAGATTGGCTATAATTAAGGAAACTCTTTGAAAGAAAGATATTAAAGTTAACACTGTACCTTCTCTTGTCTTTTCTTAGTTTGTCCTCTTAAGCCCTTGTCTCCTATTCTCAGTTTTATTATTTGTTATTATTAAGATGTGTTTTTATAATAAGCTAGAGAGATGACTTCCTAGACAATACAATCACTCCTTTCTTTTGAGCACTTGCCTCATGTCGAGAACTGTTTATGGATCGGACATTAAATACACAATCGCTATTTAAATATCCAAAGTCAATCTATATTAGAGTGATTTTTAATTGTCCTTGTTAAATCAATGCGAGGAACAACGTGATCAAGTATCGTGCAGATCTTCGGAATGTCTATATAAATATATATTTTAGTATAATATCTTTCTACGTGAATGGAATCTTGCCGCAACAAATCTAAATATTGAATATGGCCGACTTACCGGTATTTCAGACTTAAACATCGTCGAAAGGTTTTGTCTTTGAGATTTAGGAAGAACTCGTCTGATTCAGAGCAGTATGTAATTAGAAAAATTGAAGTGTATCTCTTTCGCCCGTATCAGAAGCTAAAAGAAGGATCCTTATTGAGCTGTATAAGTTCATATTTTTAATTATCCTTTTCATTTTTTATTCTGGACAGATGCATCTCCGCTTGTTTTACTTTTAATCCGAATTGGCTTCAATACGTGTCGGCCCTGAGGCGGTGAATTCATCGTAAAGAGCGGAACCTCTCCTGCTCTATAGTTTTATTGCATATGAAATGAACAGACCATCTGAAAGTGATTCATTTTTCGAGTGATTGCTCTGCGCGAAATGGGAGATGCATCGAAGACGCATTCCGTGACCTTCTATCTCATGCACGTGGTGTTAGTGCGCGCTTAGTTTGCGCATGCGCACTGGAGCTCCGAAATAAATAAACGCCTAGTTGAGGATGGAGTGGGAATGAGTTTCCTCGAGATAGCAGAAATTGTTCTTGGAATGAACGCTCGATATCTTGAAGCGAGATATAATTAAACGAGCCTGTTTTGACTTCTCTCAAACGCATTACTTCCTAATTAATGTTTCTTATTTAGATTAACAGACGGGCGACAGGAATAGCATCTTGCAAAACTACGCAATTCCTTCACCTCGTGGAACTGCTGTTACGGCATCTAATTGATACGTAAAAATTCCGCATATTTATTTAAAAGTTGTAGGCTATATTTATTGCCGAAGAATGGAAATTGATAAGGGTAAAAGTATCGTTAAAGGTAATTGGATTGTAAAATGAAAGTTGTGCCAAGAGAGAAGAGCTGCATCGATAAAGAGGAGTGTTGATATTGTTCAATATTGAATATGAGATTGCCATTCCCGGATATTTCGTTTAGATATTGGCTCGAGTGCGATTTCCGACAATTATCATCAATTAACACAAGTGAAGACCATTACGCGGTCACCAAAGAATGCCAAAAGAAAGAAATGTCTATTGCGTAGATATGGTCGCACATGAAGGCTTAATTCGTTCATTTGATAATAGAAAAACGGAAATATGTTACTTACAGAAGGTATACTCAGGCGAGACGTAATTCTTTTGAATTTAGAGCTTCTGAATTTAAGTTGTGAAGAATGATACCACAGAGGAGCAGTGGCATGAATGAATTGATCGCATTGGAATTTGATGCGATGATTTTGTATTGGTGGAGAAAAATGCACGGATCAGCTGGGATGAAAATAAAACCATCGCATCGAGTATTGAATTAAATGAGGATTATCAACTGCTTTTCCTCAAAGAATGATCCGTAGATTAACATCATTGAGATTTAATTGCAGTATTTTGTGAACAACGCTTAGTGTGTCTTGGGGCCGTTTTGGTGCCGTTGTTTTTTAGACTAAAAATGCATTTATTAATGTTTATTGTGTTCACGGTAGGTCTACCGAAAGTTAAGATTCTTACGAAATGATACTTTCCATCAACACTTTCCCCTTCAAAAATTCCGTCCCTTTTGAAGTTCGCTTATAATAATAAATCATAATGTTTAAATTCGTTGTTACAGAAGAAGGAGTGCTTTGCGGTTTAATTGAGTGATTGAGACAATTAGACGTTAAAAACTGAGAACATATCTGTTTATTTATTCTTCTTGCTTTCTCTCCTTATCGTATGCATCCGTGTGTTGGATTGCGTCGTAACTGTAAATACGCATCGTTTCAGAGATGAGTCTGCGAATTCAAGAAGTCGTGAATTATTCTCATCTTAATAAAACCTTATGGGCTAATACTGTTTCGTCACTTCCGTGAAATTGCACGCGAGCTAATAATGATTTTTTTAATAACTTGCATCGTTGTGAAAATGGTCTTTAAGTTAATAAAATCGATCATATCTATTCTGGCAATCAACGAAGAATTTATTTCATTTGTGCTTGAAATGAGATTAAATATAATTTTAATTTAATGAGTAGTTATACCAAAATGTTTCAAGTTTTAGTTATGTTCTTCGTTTCCGTTGCGATTTCATTTTGGACAGCAATTCCACATTTTCTCTTCGGTCTAATTATCGCATTTCTGTCTTATGTACCCTTGCGGTGTATATTATTCGTAATCGTAAAAGGTTAAAAGTCAATCCTTTTGCGCATTTAAAACATCACTAACCCTTCTCCTTTAAGATTGCGCCTGCAAACACAAGGATTAAAACATTGGACTCGAAACCTGGTTTCTACTTTCCAGGCGTACATTTTGTATTCTCATCGATGTAAATATTTAGCAAATCCTGCCCACGTTTAATTTTTAATGAAAATTATTTTGTTGACGCTTATATTAAGTATGGATGTTTCGTGTTATGATTTTGTTAGTCGTTTCAAATAAGAAATCTGTCTTTGGGAAAAAATAAGGGACTGGTTGCATTTTCGTCACTCATTTTACGCAGATGCCGTAGAGGAGGACCAGAAAATTCATTATATTTCTTAAAGTTAGAAGGTCATTTCATTTACTACGCGTGATCGTTATTGTAAATGCAACGTTTCAATCGGCAGAATGCGAAAAATCGCTCGAATAGCGTTCGATTGGACTTTAGTTTTACTATGGGATCTGTTGGTAACCTAAATCTGCGTCGGAAATGACGTAGTGTTCCGTTTATTTGGTCGTCCGGTTTGCTCGTCGCTCTCATTCGAATTAGGGTCATGAATCCGTACTCCGCGACCCTTTTCTAACTATTTCGTCATTAAATCAGTGTGATAGGTAGTTGAGCCGTATCACGATGAGTGAACACACTTTTCGTTTTGATTTCGTCTCCTCAAAGAGGAAAATGCATTTTTTTATTGGTCTCTTCTCTCGATCTTAATTCATGGCGTAGATAAAATGTTGATGCTGCTCAATGGCTTTCATCTTCGTCGAATAATGCGGAGAGTCTTACACGTACGGTCATTACTCCTACATGAACGTTTTCCTCTCATAATATTCTGGCTCAGGATAACTAATTATGAGCTTTCTATGAATATAGACTATACAGTGATATGATAATTAATACCTTGCCGATGCACCTATAATATTATCAAATAATCATATAAATTTAAAATGAATAGCTATGTTTTAATAACAATATCCATTATCATACGTAAGAATTGTGTAAAATTACGTTTTACTGAAGAAACTTTCTTTGTTATAAATATCTGTATTAATCTTGAATTTGATATCAGATGGCCTCAATGAAAGCTTCTTCAGGAATCAAAATGAAGTTAAACTGAACTCAATCCTTAACTGAACGAAAGGAAATATCTTATAACTGGTAACTGTTGGTTATTAACATTTTTTGCTCCAAAATATCGGATGATATACTTTCATAAATATGCAAATATTTAAAGCAAAATAACTCATTCATTTATTTAAGTTAAGTTGTGTAAGGTAAGGGTTAAGGTACTTTGCACAAAAGGGCGTGCTCCCAGGAAAATCGGACTTGAAAAAAGTCTAAACCTGCCCCGTCAGACTTTTTTCTAGTCCGTTTTCCCTTGGGATTTTGTGTATTAAAGTTAATATGCTAGTAGCTTGTCAATGTTTTTTTCTAAAATTTATTTTAAAAACAAGAACTTATATCCATTTTGATAATAGTATGGGATAATGTGTTTTTTCATGAAATCAAGTGGGCATATCGGTGTGTTTATTCAGAGACATTCTCGAAATAAGGTTCTTATATTAATGTGTTTTTTATGTGTTTTATGTGACACTTATCAGTTTCCTAATGAATTGATTTCTTCTTTTGCAGAATGTTCAACGCGAGATCGTCGTTGATTGATTCGCTGTTGGCGGACTGTAAGTACCCTTATTTTTCATTTATTAGTATTTATCTGATTTAAGAAAGACTATTCACGAATACTCGCGTAAAATCTCTTTTAAATCCGCGAAAAGCCATCGTTTTTGTTGTTTCGCATAACTTGAATTTGACATCAATTGCTCCGTTATCAAGTCGTCTCATTTTACAATTGGTTTCGTACTTCTTTGTTTCCGTAGAGCTTTTATAATGATCTGTTCTTCCACATCGGAAGATCCTACGGAACGACTGGCCTTAGCGAGGGAATTTATTTTAACGTGCGATTTTCTTAAGGCACTATCCTTGACATATATTCTTCGCTTAATACATTTAATCTCTAAAGTCATTCTCATCAATACATTTAAGCTCTAAGAAAACGTAGATTCAGCTAATATATAAATGTGTTTAATTATTAACGTCTCGATCCATTCGTTCTCTTAGCGGCATGGATATTATTTTTATATTATAATCATTATCCCTCTCTATGATTTGGGATATCTTTGGCACTCAAGGCAAGGCTTATTTCTTCGTAAAAATAACTTAGATAGAATAAGATCTATTTTATTTATATAGTTCGTTTGTTGAATTCAATATTCAGCCCGAATATCACTGACTATGAGATAGGCGTCCCCTGTATTTTCTTCGGTTTTGGCCTCTTTAACCTGCTCATTTGATGAGGTTTGTAGTAGAAAGTTTGACAAAGTTAGGCGAACTTCACTTCCCCGTCTTATCAATATGATTAATCTAATCGATGCCGGGAGGATTGAAGTCCCCGCCAGAGAAAAAATATATACCTTGAAAGTTTTACTTCGGTAAAGGTGAATTTGTTCTTAATATAATACTTCAGAAAATGACTTTATCAAACCAGCATAAATAATGCTTAGTAAGATTGAACTGATTGATTGGGTAATGGTGGAATGATTTGAATAAGAAAAAGCGAAAAGACATGATTTTCGAAAGTGAAATGTTCTCAGCATCGTGTTATTTATGTGAACGATTTTTGTGTTTTCATTTCATCGAGAGAAAGTATTTCAGCACTTGCGTTGTCTTCGCTGATCAGCAGTGTCTTATTTGAGAAAAGGGTCAATCTCTTGTGTGAACGGGTTGCGAATTTTCCTAAAAATGTTAGAACTGCAAATCAGTCGCGAAATTACGTTGTTTACCAAATGATTAACCTTGAATTTAATTAAGTTCGGGAAAATGTTAAAGAAGGTTTCTCATCAAGTCTCAGGACTATCGTACACAGTAATTATCACATTAAATCAAGTCCGAGGACTTTTGCGTCATTTCCATGAAATCTACGAATAATATTGGTCGTGAAATTTTCTGTAGCCTCTATCTCTCGAACCCGGGTCCGCGGAGCAAAACCTTCGTTCCCACCTCGTATATATGCCTAGTTTTACAGACAACTGGTTTCGTTATATTCTTCGCTGTCGTGTGGCCGTTTTCCTGCGAAACCTTTAAAAAAGCCGTTGGGCGTGAATGAGAAATCAGGAAATCCTTGCGAAATTCCTTTTGCTCGGGAGAGTTAGCGCCTTATTTTTCGCTCTTCCTATTTTGTGTATCTCATCCTGGATTCGAGGCTTTCGGTGAAAAAAACTGCATCGCCCGAAGATGGTTAAGTAATTGCCTAATTGCGTATTAGGAAGAATTCGTTGCAAAGTTCAGTCAAGGAGAACCATAAAAATTGCTGGAATTTGCGACGGTTACTTCGCTTGCAAACTACGGCTTTTATAGCTTTTAAACTGTAATGTGTTTACACAGCCGTGCTCTTTTTTCCTTTGTGGATTATTTCTGGCAGTATAGCGATGGGCATTTTTTTCCCTGACGACAAATTGTGGCGAATAAATTGGCAGCCCTGGAATCGAGGCGAAGGGGACAAGGAACGGTCCAAGTTCAACACCCAAATGCAGCGAAATTCAGAGCCATCGCTCGAGCCAAACCGGATTTCCCACATTTGAAAGCGATAAAGTTCTTCTTTTTTTACTCCCGATGCATTTGAAATAGCGAACGAGAGTCCTCAATTTTAAAGGAATTTAAAGGATAACCTGTGTGTTCCACCGCTGTATCTTTATAATGAGATTAGAAGTTGGTCGTCACAACGAAATGATAAAATGGAATGTATTCTATTTAGCGATTGAAGTAGTTTTCTCTTTCAAATATTCATTGTTGAATTGTTTGAATGATAGCGCTTTTCAAATGTTGCGGTTTCTTTAGGAAGTTGTCGTATGACTTTGGATATTCACATGAAAGATAAATCCTACCATAACTGATACTATGCAATTCTAGCATCTATAAATTCGGTTGTTACTAATTCCTAGTTTTAGATTCAAAATGTAGATATTCTCAAAGCTCACTACTACGCTGTACCAAGCTACGTTATCGAATTAACAAAAAATATGTATAATTAAGTTCTTTTAAAATATAACTTGACTCATTTTCTTCATTCATAACTTCTTCACTCCTCTTTATTATTTTTAATTCCGTCTCGATATTTCGTGTCTTATCAGTCGCACCATCGCCACCTTGCTTACGTCATACGTTCTGCTTCGTAGTATTTGGTGTGTGCTCATTGGGTGAGTTCTCGTTCGCCAATTTGGGCCTCCTCCTCGGGATATTTTCTGCAGCGATTCGGAATTCGCGAACATTCTTTCACCCAAGGACGGATCGTTGCAGCGGATAGATAAATCTGTGAGTCGCAGCGCCAACCTGCCATTCCGGTTTCTTCCCGTGAGTCAGTGCAAACTTCGTTCAGCAAACAACTTGCTTGCATCAGCAACTGTGTCGCTCTGATGGACCGATTCCACTTCGCCGTCAGCAATCTTCGCGATATTTCGCTTCGCTAACCTCCATTAAGTTCGTCATCGTCGTTGTTTTTCAGTCTGAGGATTCGTCTCCTTGCGGATCGCTGTCTTCCTTTGTCTCTCCTTAATTTAGCACTTGCGGTCGCTCGCACTATCCTCAAAGGACCATCGAAAAGCCAGGTTGTCTGGATCAATAGAATGTTTCATTTTATACATCTTTTGTTTACTTTCGTTCATTTTGGTCCAATTGAATACTATAATAAAGAGTCATTCGTTGAGCAAATTTGCTGTACGTAAGTGGACTCTCTCCTCTCTTTCTGGCTCACCAAGAAAAGCAGACTATCTCATTCTTTATATTGCCCAATCAGCCTTATTTCGTCCCGAAATGTTTAGTTATGGATGGACCGTGGATTCAAGCTGCCTTCTGGCTGATGGGTCCACTGACAGCAGCTGTTATCGGCCTCGAGGACGACGGTACCCGATACTGCCGTTGCTCAGTAAGGGTTCTCCCGCGGACACGCCACGCGATCAGTTTCGATACTGTAATTACCAAAGTTTTCCTCATTATTTTGCATCCGTGCGTATTGGGACTTCTTAAGATCCTCCTCCAGTCCGTTTTATTCTCTTCATTCTTCTTATACTACCTCTTCGTTGCTGTGACAGTCCATGTTTCCATTCCTTGCAAGATATATGTTTTTATGAACTATTTCTTTAAAGTAGGGCTTGCTCTACTTCGCTGTCTGTCATTATATTTTTCTGCTGAAATCTTTTGATTTGCACCCTCCGTTTTGAGTGTTCCATCACTCTTTTTGCTGAATCAACGAAGGCATTTTCTTTATCACTTAATTAGATTTGTATGTAGTTTATTTTCGATGTTCTTTGGATTGATTTTGAGAAAATTGCGGTAAATGGGCGATTTCTTCGAAATGAAGAATCCAAATCCGTTCTCATCTGTGCATTTACCCAATTTAAACTTCGCTTCCCTTTTTATTTATCGTCCTTTTCATGCGAATTGTTTTAGCAAAATTGTGTTCACTTTTCCAATACATCGTGGGACCTGCGACCTTTATGGTCTTCGCTCTCGAAATAAATTGAAAAATTGAATGAATTTGATTCCAATCTCGTTCATTGCGAGGGAATATTCGATGTTTTGAGTTACTTAGCGATTTAATTCGTTCACCGGCGTACAATTTCTACGTTGTCGAATGTGTGCCAATTAGACGTACGCTTCCGATCGGCACTTCACTCCTTCTTTATCGCGAATCCTTTTTCGATCGCTCTTTTGTATTCTCCAATCTGCTTTACGATGAAATCATTCGTTTTTTGCAATCCTTCGCTACGCCTTCTTATTCCCTTCAGGTTGCGAGTCACCTTTGCGTGAATCACCGGACCCCGTTTCCGGTGATTCGTGATTTAAGCTTCGCATGTCAGTCTATGCCATGTTCGATGTATTCCTTTCGAGGGAATTTTGTTTCTGCCGAATGATATCGATGCTAACGACCTCTCCTCGATCCTTCCCCGTTGACTAACTGGACCGCGTCACAGTCTATTTTCGTATCGTCCTCTGTTTAATCGAAGCAATTTTCAACGCCTTCCTTACTTCTTTGATGCGGACTCCATCCGCTAAGTCGCTCTGTACTCTACTGGTAAAGCGAGAGCGGAATCGCTTCTTTTGCTCATCGTTCCTACGGACAACGCGCCTTACATAGGTTTCGGGAATATTTCTCTATACTTTTTTGATTTATAGGACGTCTTCATCTAGAATAGGATAAAGAATTCCTTCGTAATAATACTAAACAGATACTGTTGTTATTACATTCACGCATGTCCAGCAGTCATGTATATGTTCTTACTCTACAGATATATCCTTGGAAATTTCGGCATGTAAACACAACTATTAAAAATTACCTACATGCTTTAAATGATTTACTTTTTAATTTTCAATTTTTATATAATTGCGATTATTAAAATTTTACAGGGAAATTTAAATAAATTTATTGTTAAATTATAATCATTCCTCGGAAAAGGGCAGGATGTATAACGTCCCACGATATCCGCCTTCTCCATTCACTTGTTTTAACACGTAAAGGATTGAGGATATTTTTAGCTCCGTAAGTAATATTTTTCGTTTGAAAAGGTTTTTGTTTTACTTTTTAATGACACGTTTACATGATGTGTCATCAACTAATAAAATATTGAAAGGCTTTTGTTGTTTCCCCCTCATTTTACTTTTCATGTATGTAAAATTATATTTATATAAAATTTGCGATGTCAAAGATAATCCGATTCAGTTAGGTTATCAAATCGGGAATGTCTATCAAAGAGTTAAAGTTACCATTACACGCGGGCTTTACTAATTGTGCGCTTGAATAGAATCCCAACCAAATTCGGAGCAGGGAATCGGAACAGTTCTTGTTTCTGTATCTTTATAAGCTTTATCAAATCTATACGGAAACATTATGTTTTTAAAGATACCGGAGCGAGTGTAGGAACTACTATTTGGGGCAGAATTAGAGTTGGCGGTGGTCTTAAAGTTGGACATCAATAACTGGAGGTCATCGGAAATGGTATTTTGTGAAGGCGTCCTTTGACCTACTTGCTTGTCGACGTTGTTTGGCAGAGAGGACAACGTCTGTAGCCATTGTCATTTTCTTGAGTGTCCAAATTCTTTGGAACTGGTCTACTATATATGTAGCAGATATTTCTTTGATTGATTCCATATTATGGTGCTTGATTTTCACCTTAACGCCTCATCCTTGAATCATTACATTTTGTGTGACTGAAATTGGGTATTTATTTTTTTCTCTACTTCTACCGACACTATCTTAATAAGTTTTGTTGTGTTCACTGCTTGACATATTCCAGGTGCCCGACACATTTAATGGATAAATTTGACCATCGACTCCCAAGCGCACTCGCTTTTGTTGAAGCCCGGTCTCGGATTCTATTCCCCGAAGGCCCACAATGCCTGGTAAAGTTTAAGGAATCTTTGAGCATTAAGGATGTACACGAAATTTCTCACTACACACTAAATTCTTGCTTTTGTGTTTTTCTTGGATATGGTTAATATTCATAGTGACGATCTATTCATCTTTCACAGGTATTTTTGTGGTTGCTGTTTTATTCTTATCTGCAATAAATCTCGGGGGAGAGAACATTTGTTTTGGTTTTAAGTATGTATGCAATCGGGAATATGGTGAAGAAGGTCGGTGATAGATTTTGAGTTTGTTATTAAAATTAACGAAGAGTGTTATAGTACGTAGTAATAGTAGTATTTGTAATTTTAATGTCTATTTGTCGATCAGTAATACTGATTTTTTGTTCGCATTCATTACCATCGTTAATTTCGCTTTGGGAATTTTTAACGATTTGTTATAAGTTGAAATTTCAAAATGGTTAGATATTTCCCCAAATACAGAGTCATCGTTACATTGTGATACTTGAAACAGTGTCCCAAATAAATACCTTAATCGTTTTCTCATAAATTATTCTGTATTCCCTGCAGATTTGTCAGATCGTGAAAATAATTCGGAATTACTTAATTTATACGGTTACCTGCAAGCCTTGTCTATGTATTTGCTTCTATCTAACCGAAGACCATTTTCTAAGCTAATAGGAGTGCATTCGTATTCGAGGAATGTATTTTATAGAGATATGTTACCGATAGCGAAATATAAACCAAAAGCATACTCATAAAACCTATTAAGTGTGGTATAGTAAATGTTTAAAACTTATCTGAACAGAATTTAGTAAATTTTACAAATTATTCCCTGTAGAATCTGTTTTGAAATATCCCTGGAATGAAACCTAGGTAACCGAGCTAGATGAACGTCATTATAAGGCGAATGAGAAGACCCTTGCAATTACGCTGTCAATGGCAACGCATGCCCTGCGCTGGATTTAAACTCGGCACAGCTGTGCTAAGTCGCAAGAAGGCAAAATATCATCGGAACAGTTCAGGCATTAAGCTGCATTCTCGTGTTTCTCTATCGGAAGACTTCGTTTCAAGTTACGCAAAATTCAGGCGTACGGAAAATTCACTCGTACTCGCGCTTGAACATTTCTTTATAATACGAACCCAAATCGGAACAAAATGAGTAACTGTTTCTATTTTCTGGTTCAAAGATTTTTAGCGCGCGGTTCTATGCCTCGATTAAAACACATTCTACGTATCCGCAGCGAGTGTACGTATTTCAAATTAGACAAGTTTTTTCACATTTCGGATGAATTTCGATGGCATTCCGCCGTTTGAGAGTAAACGTGCGTGAAAATGTGGGGAAAGCGTTCGTGAGAAAGATGCGTTTCTGGAGAAGACTTTCTCTTTGCGCGACGAGAGAAAGCGCAGCCTTGGGACTCTTTGATTTCTCTTTTCGCTCGGATACCGTTTGATCGGCTAGCGCCTTCTCGAATTCGCGTAAATGGCTCTTTATATATTAAACCTGCGCACATTAAGGTTAAGAATCCTCTTTTTTATTTCCAAATTAAAAGCTGTGTAAGCTACGTTATTTCCCCACTGTAAAATAGCTATTTTTATACAATTATCGTAGAAAACTATATGTATTTCCTAAGCTAATCTACGTTTCTAATAAAAACCGTTTTAAGTCATTAATAAGTCGATTCAATTAGTAATTGGTTCGTATCATTGGTTGGCTTTGCTATTCGGGATTTCCGTGTCTCCATCGCACTTCTCTCGAACGAACTGTCCAAAATGAACGCAAGTTTAGTCGCCGAAGTTATGCTTTAAATGCAAAAGCGATTAATTGTGAATTAGACGTTACTTACGGATGTATAACTTAGGGAAATCTTTCTTTGGCCTTCTCTCAGATGAAGGGGCCCCCCGCCAAGCGGGAGGATATGAGGGCCCCATCTGTTATCCATAAAGGTGTACATTTTCTACTTGTGGGGCACCAGATCCCAGACATCCTTCCGCTTATATAGCAAAAGGTCTTCTAATATGAAATTACGGTTGAGAAAAGTTTTTATTTATTGAACCAGAATGGAACATAATTAAGTTTAAAAATTTGATATTACGTCGCAAATAAACCAACGGATCGCTTGGTTTCCGTCGCATAGAGGTGCCGATAAATCCGCCGTCTTACTAAATTAAGTGATGTAGCCCAACCGCGTCTTTAAATTCGATTATCAGATTTATCGAGAAATTCCGTGAAACAAGTGACTGTATAGCGAGCGTGATTGGTGGGATTTTCCAAACTGTTTTCGTTGGTCATCTCTTTAGTTAAAAATTTGGCTCAAAGGCATTCGCCATATAAAATTGCTACACGCGATTGCTGTACGCTGCCTACATTTCATTTTAAATCTATTAATGATAATAATTCGTCTTTACTCGGGCGAGATTCAGTCTCTTCTTTCATCCAACCCATCTTCATAAATTATACAATAATACATTAATTAATTATATATATATGTTTTTGTTGCATGTTATATTATTGTTAGTATTATTATTCGATTACTCGGTTTTGTTCACTAATAAATGACATCGAAATTGAGTGAATCAGAATACTGTTAAGACATATTTTTTTCCATGATTTTCTTTGGCAGCTATTCAATGTCGAATTTTCAATATCTTTATCAAAAATTAGAATCGGCTTTTTTCCTCTTTCCATTATCTTTCTTCTTCTCTTTTGCCCTTTCTTAAGTAATAATGATTTTGATGCACAGGAAATGATGATTTCTTTGTGAACGCAATGTTTCATATCCAACCATATCCATTTTCGTCTTGCTCCGATAACAACCGGCGCATCAAATTTGTTCTTTGGTTCATTTTTTCGATTCCATTCGATTAGCATCTCTAATTTCAATTCATTTTCGCTCTACTTCGATTCACTAGAATTCCTTATTTACGCTTCGAATTGTTTTTTTCGCAGAGATAGGAGAATATTAAGATCTGATCGAAAGATTATTATTATGTTTTACTTTTTATAATGTAACATTTAATTATAACTAAGAATTAAAACTCTTTATGTAAGAGTATTGGACTGTAGCTTCTTCTTAAAGCGCAAATGTCAATTGGAAGAGTTTCGGATCACTCTTACACATTATCAGTGAACATAACCAACTTTAATCTGAATCGAGAACCAGATCAGGAAAAAAATAGTGATTTGCTGTTCGTGTTTATGGATTTTAATTCTTCCGTTCGGATTTGGTTTTAGCCCCTGCAAATTAAAATCATTTCAGATTCCGTTTTCGGTTTTTCACCCCAATGCGTCGTCATCAACCGCGACTGTCTACGCTTGCTCTGATACCACTCGAGTATCATTTCATCACAACGACCTCTCCATTTCTTTTTCGCAGAATGTTCGTGTGTGCCTTCCCGTGCATCATGAAGACCACTCATCGCACCACCAAGACGAGCCTTTTGGGCCGAAATTGACAGAGGTGAGTACTTGGATTGTGTGCGGAACTTCGCAAGGAATGAGCGGAAATATTATGGGATATGTTTAGCGGAGGAATAGTAGGCTTCAGCGATCTCCGCTTAATTTATGTGTTCAATAGATGCCTGAATAGTCCGATCTTTTTGTGTTGATGTGGAATAATTGAGCATAAGGGCAGAGAGAGCTTGTAATACGAATTCAGGGATTAATGCTATCCACTCCTTCGAGATTAGGTGGAACCGCGTTTTAAAACACGTGCTGTTAACCGCAATTTAACGAAATTCGGATTATTTATCACATTTTATCTTTCTCTGCTGTTGAGTTGTCCTTAAAACAAAAAGAAATTGACTAAATCTCTAAATTGGTAGGAAGCAATCGATTAGTTCGATAGTGATAACGGCGGTTCGACCCTGTTTGGGTTCGATACTGCCGCGTGTGATTTCTCCGAATATTTTCTATTCGCTGTTGAAGTAATAAACAGCGGATACAAAAGTAGTGCGAAATAATTCACTTCTTAGCGAAGTTGCCAATGCGGGGAATTCATTGTTCCACCGCTTCTCGATGCAAAATGAAAGTTAAGAATGTGAAAATAAAAAATAACCGTTGTCTTCTCACATTTCCATGCAAACGTGTTGTTATTGTTTACATTCGGTGCACAAAATAAAGCGACGTAACTTGTTCTTGAGTCACGGAGTGATGTGCATTGGAACGGAACGTTGAGATGCGTCGATGAGCGTCCGAGAAATTCCTTTTTGCTTCCGTGCGGAGTCGATTCTCACGCTCTGCAAAAGACGCCATTTAAAGGGCGAACAGTTTTAACTATGTAATTCATCACGTCATCGCCAATAACTCTCGTTTATCATCTTTGAATTTATTTTATCGAATGGAGGAAAACAGATTCCGTAACTCTCTGCGGATTCTTTATCACAATTACTACGGAAAACATTTTTACTGATATCGGATGAGATAGTCATTCAGTTATGTGGTGTTGGATCATCCTCTAGACAGAGATTGACTTCATCGGAAGCCGAGGGGTGGAAATTTTTTTCCTAGTATTTTGCAATTATAAAAAAACTAGAAATCTTTTAGATGGCCTACTAAACTATGCCCAATACCAAATCCCAAAAAAAGAATCCACGAAAATTATTGTATCGCAGTAATTCGCGGAAGACATGTAGTGTGGAAAATATTGATTCTTCGCTACAAAACCTTTTGTAAAATTTCTTTTTTACAAATCTGCAAATAGTTTTGGTTGTGCGCTGTTTGAATTTGAATTGTTTGAATGTTTTGTTTCGTTTCGGAAACTATCGCATTCGTTAAATTTTTTTCTATTATTAGTTTATTTGAACAGCCTCTGTCTCTCTTTGGAGTAAATCGCGTCATTAACACCGCGCCTCTCCTTTTAAAACTATTTGTTTCGGTCTTAATTGATTATCTGCAATTAAAAAGTTATGTATCTATTCCTATGTATGACAGACAGATTAATTCAAATTATTAATTAATCCAATCCTAGTAATCAGAAAATATACCGCCGCACATTTTCCGGTTCAACGCTGCTGATTTAGCGCCTTCTCACAGCCAGAAGCGTTATTTTGGCGCATTATATACATTTAAATAACATTGAAGCTTGTTTAACCTGAAGGGCGCCTTGAAACAATTTTTCGCAAGGTTTTTAGTCAAATCAATATCCTTTCCCCATTTTCTCAGTGTTGATCCATAACAATACAGTTATGATACTGTCCATGTAATGAGGTAAATGGAAACGTGGTTTCGAACGATGCTGAGCTAGTTTTGGCTCAAAACAGTGGATTTTTCAAATATCACGATTCAACTCCGATGAGAGATATTAAATGAGTTCACATAAGTTAGAATCACAATTCAGAAGAATCATTCCCTATCGAATTTTTGTAAACGTAAATATTAGTGCCATATTTCTTCGATAGTCACGAAAATTAACGATTGAAATGATAATGAAGGGTAAAATCGTCATCATTAAGTGCTATAAATTCAAAGATTGGTTTTAATTCTTGTCTCCATGCCATGCTGTCCTCTTTTTACTTTCTCCATATACGAAGTATAGAGAAAGTATTGTTTTCATGAAAAAAATCGACTTCGAGATTTTAACGGAAATACATGTTTTGGGGTCCCTAGAACACGTTTTGACCATTTTCGGAATGATGTCTGTGTGTATGTGTGTGTGTGTGTGTGTGTGTGTGTGTGTGTGTGTGTGTGTGTGTGTGTGTGTGTGTGTGTGTGTGTGTGTGTGTGATAGTGGGCGCTCTAACTTGAAAATTATTAGTCGTATCAATACCAAACTTCATATATAGTACTGTTTTGTGTGCTGTCAGAGTTGATTAGTTTTTGGAGTAAATCGGTCAACCGGAAGTCGAGATTCATTCTTCAAAGCTCATTTCCGGTTTTCAAAATATCTCCATAAATATGATATATAGGTATATTGTATACCTTATAAAAGTTTTAGATAATATAATTTACTATAACTTTTGTATTTAACATATTTTTGTATCACAGGTTGATTAAGAGTTATTCGTGAAATACCAATAAACCGGAAGAAGATGATTATGTACTTTGTGGGCGCTCTAACAAGAAAACTATTTGTCGGATCAACACTAAATTTCATATATAGTACTTTTATTACAGTCGTTTGAGTTGATTAGTTTTTGGAGTAAATCGGTCAACCGGAAGTTGAGCTTCATTCTTCAAAGCTCATTTCCGGTTTTCAAAATAACTCCATAAATATGATATTTAGGTATATACTATTATTTATAAATGTTTTAGAAAATGTAATTTACTATAACTTTTGTATGAAACATAATTTTGTATCACTGATTGTTTAGGAGTTATTTATGAAATACTGATAAACCGGAAGTTGCTGATTATGTACTTTGTGTGCGCTCTGGGCTCTATGGGCGAAAGGCCAAATTCATCGTTTTTCATCGAGCATGTCCCGAAAAACATTATTTATAATGTTTGTGACGTCAAAGATAATAATATATAATTTAATCACTCATCTTCCAAGTTTAGATGGAATATAGAGTTCGAAATTACTGTCGTAGATAAATATTTACATCTTATGTATGGAGAAAGTCATGTGCTGCCCACATCAGATTTTTATATTTTATCTTTATTGCACATTTTAACACTTTTCATCACCAGTCGCTCGCAAATCCACCCAAGTCCCTTCCTCCACCATTTATATTTTTCGTGCCTCTTCTTTTTCAATGCTTTTTTCCTCGTCATTTCTTTCTCGAATAACTTCCGTATTTTTACTCAGTCTATCCATTTTATATTCTTTTTTCTTTTGATTTGCCATTTCTCCACCATCTTCTCTCCAATCATTTTGTGCAAACATTTGCAGTAATAATCCTCTGTCAAGCTTCATCCAGTAATACTTAAGCCCCTCTAAGGCTATTTTATTTTCACCTGTTCATTCCAATTTTCCTCAGATTCGTGGGAAAAGTCCGAACCACGGGATGTGAGGCACCGAAGGAGTCCTTGACGTTCATTAAACCTGCAGAGAGGCATGTGGGTGTTTTTTTAGGTTAGTGTGTCATAAGGGCCGGCCTCAAATAGAAAGCAAGTGTGGCAAGCGAAGCAGGTATCACTTGGGTGCTAATTCTGTACAATCGAAAGGACCCCTTAAAGAGTAAGCACTTGAAATTTGATATCGATTCGATTTTTAATTAGCGGAATATTCGATAGATATTGCAGCGACGCCGTTCTTGACATTGATGAAGTATCACGTGATCTATCAATGGCTACCGAAACATGGCTGACAATATTCGCTACCGTCGATACAATGCGCAAATGACGTGGTTGGTGTGACTCACATTTCGTTGCGTGGTTTCGTTCATGGAGAGAGAGTAAACAACAGCGATCTCGTCACTACTCATCCTACTTTTTCGCGGCTGTATCACAGATGGACCAAAGTGTTATTCGCCTCCTTTCTGGTATCGTCCCTGAAAGCTCGCATTCTTCAGATATCCCCGCTCTTCAAGGCGAACTCTCCCGCCTTTTTGGATTGTTTTAGTCGGTTTGGAGATAATTTTATCCCCTTTATAGATATTTACACGACTTGGGAAGAGTGTTTTCGCCGCATTAGGGCAAAATCATTAATTTTGGAGGGAAAGGCGAGCAACTGTGGATTTAGCGGTAATTTCGCTTTCCAATGAAAAAGCGAAGGAAGTTAATTTCTTTTACGAAGAAAGTTTAAGAAGATTGCGGTAAAGTTTTGGAAGAAGAAAGTTGGGCACAAGTAGGAAGGACAAGGAAAATTGAGCGGATTATTTAAAGTCTTGCTTATTTCCTGATCATTTTAGCTGTTTCCTAACGAAGATTTGATTACAGAATATTTTACCCGCCAGATGAAATTTCATATCAAAACCGTATTTTAATTTTACTCTGACGTCTGCGGGCGGATTAAAGGGCTCAGTGAGATTCGTTAAAGAGCAGATGATACGAATTGCCTCTTCAAGAGATCTTTCAGAAACTTTGCGATTAGATTTGCATTTTCATTCTGATGTTTAAATGGTGAAACTTGTGACGGTTGAGCTACCTACATATTTTATGTCATTATGTGAAAGAATGAGCGAAGCAAGTTATTGTATATTTTTACATTCATATTTTTTGTTTTCGTTGTAGAATTCTGTATCTATATGGTTGGACAATTTAAAGAACTGGACTGATATTAACAAATATGAGGAATTGAAAAGGAATGCAAGTAGAAGAGAAGAGTGGAGATCCGCTAACCTCCTGATAGGAGAAGCTACCAATTGATTGATTTATCGATTGTAGAATTCTGCAAATTAGAAGCCGAAGCTGATCAATGCTATCTCTGCTCAACAAGCAATGCTACAGTTTTCTGATTCTTAAGTCCCCGGATATCAGGTTTCACGTTCGTTTTTATTCTAAGTAACAGAGGGTTTTCAATCAAAGTAATTCCCAAAGCATCTCCGAGAAACGGCGTGAAACGCGGTTATTCCTCGGGCAGCCCATCAAGGTTTTCGGGAAGACCTTGTGTTTCTCCATTCTAGGTGGCCTTTCTATTCAGCGCCACGCTTTATCGTGTACAATGGACGAGCATGTTGCTGCTTAGAAAGAATAGTTTCCTTCCTTTAGAGAGTACTCTTTCGATTGGATGATGTTTCATACGGAGAGGAATTAAGTGCATTCAATGCTCCGCTGCGATACCTCGATTCTGCATAGCTCGGTAATGTAAAAGGAATTGCAGTCGGTGTTTGTTTCTCGCTATAGAAGTACCTCGAGCGTGGGCGGTAAATATTCTAAGGGTCGGGCTAAATATTTTGTTTAAGTAGTCTAAAGTCTGACAAACAGTTCTAAAAGTGGAAGAATGCGTGCCGAAGAACTTCGGGCGGTCCAGCAAAATTAATCGTACACTATGAGTAATCAGAGGATAAGCAATAGGGTTCTTTCAGAATTATAAGTACGCTTACTTGCAATTAGTCATCGAAAGACCACACACGTAGTGCCACGAGGAAGGAATTCGTGGAATAGGATTTTTCGAGGTGGTCCTGCAAAGGTAAAGAAAGCGCCGTTCCTATTGCTTCTTTTGATTCTCTCACGAATAATCACCGATTCGTAAAAGGTATGCATAACTGCTCAATTTGGATCGGAATGTCGTACATTATCCGTTGCAGCCTCCGCTTGAAGATCACTAAAACGAAGGCGTCTGAGGAATTCGAAGTTTCGTCGCTCCAGTGGCAAAATATCGCGAACTCCGGGTTCTCCACCGAGAAATCGTTGCCAAAACGGAAAAGTATTTTTAGTCGTTTGTTCCACGGAGTGCTGATCGAGCTCATTGGTTTCGTTCGCACCCTCTGCCAGTCACCACCGCCGGCTTGTAAATTTGTAATTGTAACTATGTCGAATAAAACGCCAAAACGTATTCTTCTGGTGGCCACTGAGTCTCGAGATAGTGCCCAAAATAGACGCTTCTATTGATAGAACAGCATCTCCCGTTCGAACAATGTGGACGCCGTCGCCAGCCTACTGACATTCGCCTCTGTCACAACCAATACCAAAATGGTTTATAAACACGAATCTCTCTTCACTTAGAAGGATAAGTCTCTTTGATTCGTAATACTCCGATATTGTCCCATGCACTTTTTTCTTTGAACTTCCATATTTCCTTCATTTTCCTGTTGGTTTTAAAGGTTCCCACATTTCTTTCTTCTGCATCTCATTCACCACGCTCTTGGCATTTCCTCAATCTTTCAATAACACCTCTCAATCCTTAAAAGGCTCGTGTCAATAGCATGGACGTGCGTAGAAGGTATACCATACATTACTCGCGGAATTTCGATATTACAAGACTATTATGTAAAAAAATATTCTACCTTGTCTTAAAGATAGTGCCACCCAAAACTAATATTACTTGTCACATCCTGATTCCTTTGAAAGAATTTAATATGTGGGTCTTAATTATCATTTGAATAATGTTTCAGCCAAAATTGTAAATTAACGTACGCATTAGCAAGTTGGCAAAATGGTACAATATTAGTAATCTGATAAATGTTGAGGATTTTTACTGCCGCGTTCGCCACACTAATGTTGCCATTGAAAGGTACAAAGAGAATGTTTGGTTCGGTTGTCATTCATGAGCACCGTAATCATTGGACGACACTTTTTTGTTTTATGTATTCGTAAATTGGGATGAGAACTCGAGAAGCGAGCAAATGTTCATTCGAGAAGAGGGCAAAGAGGGATTGTGAAATCCTTTGAATGCGCTTTATCACACGAGTAATGGCTGGTTTCATCGACGAAGACCTTCAACAAAAACGTTTCAAGGGTAATCCAAGAAATTTTCAAGTAATACATCTTCTTAAAATCCTTCCCTTACCTATTGCAAGCAGTAGGAGAAGGTGATCAGGTCTTTTCTTCTCTTCCTTAAACCTTAAACGTGTAATAATTGTGTCTCTTGTGGATCTCATCAAGTGGAAATAAAATAGATACCTATGTAAATAGTTTTATTTGGCGGTTAAATTCCTTCTTTCAGTTTCGATGGTTAACTATTAGAATATACGCCTCTACAGTGCTGCCCGATAGTGCTTTACGAGACTAAATGGTACTTTCGAAGGAAAGGTTTCACATCCTCGTTCTACACTCAGAATGTGTTGCAAAAAAGTGGTTTTTATTCATTAAAGTCCATTCGAATATCAGTTGAAGAAAGTAGAGTGACATTTTTCGAGTTCTCTCTCTCATCCACGCATGTCTGCGTTAATATCTCTATTCCTTTCTTCTGACGTTGCCAAATTGGCTAATTTTGAAAGTAGATTTGATGACTCTTGGTAAAGCAAAGAAAATTATCCCCATAATAATTGTGTTGACTGTCTCATCTGATTCTGAGCTGAGCCGTAGATTATGAAGTGCTGCTTTATAAATCGCGTTATGGTGAAGCCTTGGTGAAGAGGGAGATGAGAAAGGGCCTTGAAGCGGAGGTTTTTGCCTTGTGGATGCGAGACTATAAAAAAAGGCATCGAAAGATTGGAGGCCATTAAGACGTTGGTGTTGCTAGCAAAATACAAGTTGATCCGATAGCGATAGAGGATTGGGAGAATAGTTAGATTGTTATTGAGTCGTTGTTGTATGGGAAGGGTTAGTGATCAAGAAGTATATTAGTTGAGAGAATTTGATACGTTTTTTATTGGTGGATACAAATCATGGGCGAATGCTCTCTTCTTGCTTACTGTAAGACCAACGATATGCCCAATATTAAACGAGGAACTTCTTCTAAGAACTTAAAGCGAAGCATTTTTTATACACCAACTTCATTAACCGCGCCTAAGTGGAATTTTCATCGCTTTGTGACGTATTATTTTATCCAATGAAGAGTATAACAATGATATATCATATGAATATTGTAGAGTACATTAGGAAGTGTTCGGATCGTTCCAATAAGGAATAGAATGGATCCCCCGGTGAGATTTGAGGCTACCGTAAGCTCAATGTACACTTTTAAGTTAAATTTATTTAATTTCGGACAGTATTTGCGATAATTACTTTAATTTCACAGCAGAAGCTAGTCTTGTTTTAGGAATTGGTAGTTTACCGGACGGACGAAAGCTTAGTCAATGGCAACTCTTCATAAATCAGAAGAGTTGAGTTATTCCTGAATTAGAGTTATGTGTACGCATAATACTGAGGTTATCACGTTTGTATCTGGGATGGAGAGTAGCCATTTTAGCTCTGTTGGAAGTGGGGTAGCGCGGTCAGACCTCTCGGCATTGAAGATAACTTTTACAGATTAGTGTGGTCTGTCCTTGAGGAGGCCGAGATGATATCACAACTTTCGAAAATTGGAACAAATAAACCTTGTACACCACCGGAATGGTAACGCACAGAAGTCTTTTCACATTATGGAGTACGGATGGGTTTTGTGCAGACTGATATGGATCCAGAAAAGGACTGACCCTTATTTATGCGGAGATGTTCTATCGATTCGATGTTTCCAATGTTTATCTCTTTGATTTTTATTTTTGGAAATCTTGGCGGGAACTGTTTTGAAGAATGTCCGCGGATTATTCCTCGAGGATTGTGGGAATCGATTTCTACAAATCCCGAGCTATAGATTCACGAGATTCATGTCACGAGAGCAGCGGAAAATAGGGTCAAATGGAGATCCGAGTGTAACATTGTGTGAAACCAAATGAGATCATCATTGTTGATCGTAAAAGTGCACGTTTCGTTAGGGGCCTCTGTTATTTTGACTTGTTTGTCGAAATCGCACTAAAACCAGTGTTTGGGCATCTGCTCGTGTATCCTACGGTGGCGCCACGATCATTACCGATACTATTTTAGTCCCGCCATCCGCAGACCTCGTTTCTTGTCTTTCCCTCTTTTAACTAGATTAAACCGTTCTTATGGCTTCAGTCGATGATCATGGTTTTCGAAAGATTTTGTCGTAGATTTCTTTTTTAAACCGCGTTTAGAAAACGCTTCGCGATAAATTGTCCTTTTTTTTAATTCACGTAGACGAATTAATGCATTTCGTGCTCATTTGGAGGCCGATAACCAGACTTCTCTCTTCACTTCTGCAGAATAACTCGGATAGAAAGCAAATTTCGAAATCGGCATTTATTCTTGACTTTACTCTTTTGAACGAGTGACATCGCCAAATTTCCTTTTCGTTTCTATTTATGTATTTGTTGAGTTCGTTGACATCTGTTGGATATCTTATAGTATAATTATCACTTTCCGAGAAATGAATTTGGGTCAATATTAAATTTAATTTTATTCTTATTGTAGGACATCCTTGCAGTTAGGCCACAAGCCTGGTGGCAAGGCCATTACAGGTGAAATAAATGTGTAGGAAATATCCATACAAAGTGAAATACATATAGTATAGGAAACACGCAACATCTATGACACATATATAGGAAACACAACATAACGTATAAAACTTAAACACATTTAAATACTTTTCTGTAGTAACATTTGTGTTAGAACCCTACCTCTATCCTTCGTCGAGATGCTGCAGTACTTGAGAAGGAGTTAAGAATATCTTCGGGTGATTCATTCCAATCCATTACAGTTCTATTTGCTTAGGCATATTTACCATAGTCTTTTTTAGATGTTTATGTGTATGCTGTACAAGAATGGTCAATTGGTCATTTTTACCAAGATTTGAATGCCTTTCAACCCAATTCTAGTGTATAGTAAAGAATAATAGTGTAACTGAGATGCTTACAGAATTTATCAAACCGCCCTAAGGCAAATCAAGCAGCCTTTCGCTGTACTATTTCTGATATGTGTGCTCATCTGGTATTGTCTTTAAGGCTTCTCATAACAAAATGCTGTTCTGAATCTTGATGCAGACTACAGCTATTCGAAGTTTATATCCGAAGTCTGGGTTTTGAATGTAATAAGTTACATTGCTCACTAAGTTTCGCTAAGCGATTTTTTTGTTCTACAAAATGCATTACGAATCCATGCCAATCCATTTACTCACGAATTTTTGTGGGATAGTCTCGCATGAATCCTCGTTAATATTGAATTGAAGATAAATTCCCGATTGAAAGCTTATCCTGCGCATAAATATGAATCCTCACAGCGGGGAATGGTGTGGATGCTGTCAACATTTAAATTTTATGTAAAATCAGAGGCTTATTCGTTTTTCCTCCTCAGCAAAGAACTGCATTGACTCTGTTGTCTGACTCTAATGGATCACTCTACTCCTTACTTTCGATTTGAGGGAAATTTAGGCTCACGTATTTCTTCGCGAGAAATTAAAATCCTTGTTGTTCACACAAGAACTGTAGTCGAAATGCGTAACGGTTTTTCGTGTGGAATATATGTAAGGGCTGCTATGTTCCCTTGTTGGGAAGAGTTGCGCGAATCTTGGTAATCAGTCGGCTGTTAATTTCCCAGTGTGAATGGCCTTGGCTGTAGAACAAAAGGGAGAATGATGTGGGACCGCCGCCAGTTGTCCTTGCTGCGTTTCATCATTACTTCCACTTTTCCCTCGCTTTATTAATTTTTCATTCTCCTTCCTCCAATTTTTCGCTTATCCGTGGCTTTGATGAGTGACTGCGCCTACGTTTTGATTGTAAATTTTATCGTATCTCGAGACGAATTTTAGATACGGGATTAAAATCAGATAATTTTGACGTCATAAGAAGTGAATAAGTATGCAAAGATTTTTGATTGCGTTCTCTTGTTTGGATGTAATCCTTGTGTAAAAGATCCACGTATTTGAATTAGTGGTTTGTTTCAAACAAATGGCTGCGTTCTTAATCCTTTAAAATCGGAAGCCACAAATTTACGGTCACGTTACTCTCTCCCTGTACTGACTTATTGGTATTTGCTCTTTTTATTCATTCTTTTGTTTTCTCTTAAATTCCAACAATTATTGTTTCGTCACACTGTGTTGTTTTTGTTTCAGTCGTTTCTCATTTCGTCCGTCTCACTTGTTGGAGATGTCTCAACACTGTTTCAGATGTTTACTACTTTAGAATCTTGTCATTTTGTCAGGATTCTTGAAATCGACTACGTTCGTAACCGTTAATAGAAAGGCAGTAAAGTAGAAGTTAAAAGGGTTTCTCAGGTTTCCTCGGAAACTGACACTTGAAAGGAAAGCTCCAAGAAAGAATTCCCGGATGCCCTTCTGAAAATTGGGCTGAAAATCTGTTTAGATTTTAGATTTAGAAATATACACTGCGAGCCGCCAGAGGCGTTTGGCAGGGGGTGTAATACGCCACCATTATTCATTCCTCCCTATTAGCATCTCTAATAGCCTGGGGAAAAAACGACCAAAAGTAATTATCCGTCCTTGCGATTACTTCCCTATAACGCTTCGTCCATGCCTCTCGGAGATCGCGTTCGCTCCTTACTGGCACTAATATTTCACTTACTTCGTCTATAAATTCTGAACGAATGAACATTTCGAAAAGTTTCCGACGATATTCAGATCTTCTGTAGTGAATTCCAACCGAGGGACTCTATTGTTGCCGTAACGCTGCTATCAAACCTTAAGTCCCCGTAAACGAATCGGGCTGCTCTACGCTGGACCATCTCTAAATCTGAGACTAAACCTACTTCGTGTGGGTCCCAAACCGCACAGCAGTATTCTAGACTCGGACGAATAAGAGAAAAAAGTAAGCTATTTCTTTGACTCTCGATGAGCATCCTCTCAACGTTCTACTAGTTAATCTTTGCATTCTATTCGCTTTTCCTATCGCATCTCGAATATTCTTTAAAAGATAAGTTACTGCTAAACGTGACTCCTAGGTATTTGTTGTCGTGCACTAACTCTAATTGATGCCCTAAAATTTGGTACTGCGCGGGAATTATGTTTGTGGAGCGCGTATAACTCATGGCAACGCATTTATTTATATTTAAATCCAGCTGCCAATCTTTACACCATCCTGATATTACGTCCAGGTCGTTTTGAAGTACATTACAATCGTTTTCTGACAAAATCTCTCTGTATGTCAGGGTATCATCGGCAAATAATCTAACCTTACTCTTTACGTTATCTACGAGATCGTTAATGTAAATTATAAATAAAATCGGACCAAGAACACTTCCCTGAGGAACTCCTGATGAAATACTTATTTCGTCGGATAAAATTCCGTCTAACGCAACTCGCTGAGATCTGTTTTCTAGAAAAGATTTGGTCCATCTGATAACTTTTTCGTCGATCGCGTAGGCACTCAGCTTTTGGATAAGCATTTCATGAGAAACTGGAAGATACCGTTCTAAGGTAAAGAATATCTACTTATTTGTCGACGAATGAAGTCGACGGGTCTGAAATTGCGTCTTTAAAGAGTTGAGTGAACGTGTGTGCCGTTTTATCTGGCCCAGGGCTCTTCGCGGAATTTTTAGCACCTTTAAATAACTCCTTTCTCAACTACGAAAGCGCGACGGAAACGTTGACTCATTACATAATTTCATCGAGATTTTTGTTATTTTTTTCATTTTCCTTTTCCGCTATAACTTCTAAGTATTAACGGGTAGAATTCAAGAAGAAAACAGAGGAGAAGACAAAAGATGACTTAAAGTGTGAGGTTAACTATCCGGAAGGGAAGGAGACGGCGCGGGATTATTTTTAAATTTTTATCCATTTGAACTTATAGAAATGTAGATTAGATCTCATGTATGCATTGACACTGTGTGGTATTATTTCTTCGATGAAAAATGAAAGATATAGAAGACAATGATAACAATGAGAACATGCTGAATACCTCTGATCTGAATGTTATTCTTAAATCTGAAATGATCTGATCTGAATGAATGTTATTCTTAAATACGATAAATGTAGCTCAGTTAACTAGATGTCATCCAAGTCGATTGATGTTTATTTACGATCGTATTGATCGTGATTGAAAGAATCACGCAACAAAACTAACATTTCAGATTTTGGGAACTGTTTTACCAAACTTTTGCATCATATGCTCCTGAAATTGGTGAATTAAGTGCAGCTCTAGCTTACTACGCTTGGTAATGGATTGTTAAAAATAAAGATTATTCTATATCCTTTTCGTGGTAGATTTTCGGTAAGGAGAACCCTATTTCAGGGTGATGGTAAATTTCATCCGAGGTACCCCAAAATCGGCATTATTAGCAAGTGATTCTTTGCGATCTGTAATATCGAATTGCAAAGATACGCCGCAACTCAAGCGGACGCGATTCAATGAGTAGATCGTAACGGAAAAGGCTTTTTAAAAGAACTGAATATCAGTTAGGGTATTGTTGGTGGGCGTAAAATTGGAAAGAATCTAGTCCTCAATTTTTGCTTTGGGTAAACTTGATAAGTTTTCTTTTTTAAGCGCATTTTCATCCAGGGCCTTTATTTTCATCTCTGCACCTTTTTGAGGATCTTTTCTGGGTTGATCGAACATTTTACTTAAACCTCCCGGAGCGAAAAATTGAAACTACGCGATTAATTCGTTTTTAAATTTAACCTGCTGATAGAAATGGACTTTAGGCGATACCATTTCTTTCGAGTGAGCTATAAATTGTATACATAAATCTTAGAGAGAAATAAGTGGGTTCTGTTTTTGTCTCCTTGTATTTTCGTTTAAAGGTGAGCGGGCGGTTGGGAGGAAATGGGAGGGATTTGATTGGATCTTAATTGGCGCGGATGACGGAGTTTCTTTAAGTCGCCGAGCGCAGCGCCACTCTCTATTATCGTCTCAACTTCGAATCGGCGAAAATTCTCTCTTTATTCAGTGAAAATAATATTTCTAAATAAGGATTGTGGAGATTATATCTGATGGATTCGCTACCACTTCCTTCACAAGTTTGTTCGCCTTGGAATTAGCAGAGTCGAATGATGTCTTTGACAAATGTATCACTTCGAACTACCTCTAAACAATAATTATGGTAAGAAAATCCCATAATGCCTATAGCATTACGGAGGACGTGCAACGAGGTTCTTTTTCGCAGATTTCATTGGTTCGACCGGTTGCTTGTCCAAACATCTTACATCTTGTTAGATGAGATACATGGAAAATCCGTCGTCACTTTCATGTCATCGTGTGGCCGAAATCTAGTTTTTTCTATCTCGCCGTCTTCACAGTATAATTATTAAGATTCCCAAAGAAATTAATCGGTTCTGTGCATCACACGGCGAAGGAAGGAGTAGTTTTCTGTAGGTATTAAGTACTCACGATCTAAGCTGAAACGAGATATTTTTGCCGTTGTTAAGATACGTCAAAACTTCTCCATCTATTTATAAAGGTCAGAAATTTAAAAGCGGCAAACGTCGGGACTGCAATTATGTTATATTTTTAAACAAATTTTCATGGAATATTCTTTAAATATGTATTAGAAAATAGTTAAGGTTGTAATTGCCCTTAATTCAAGAAATGAAACTGATAAAAACTGTCTTTCGAATATGGGTTTATCATGCTTACCCAATTACGTTAGTAGCATATGCGTACTCAACATGCATGAGATATTCCTTGTAATTTATGTATAGGTTTTACTTGATTTAATTTCTGCTTCTCTTTTTAAGACCAGAAGTTCATATTTACGGCGTAATCTTTTCAGGCGCCATGAAGATAAATACTCCATTAGCGTTTTGCTAGGTCACGAAGTCGGGAAACACTTCATCAAATCATACCAAAAACGGGATATCTGGTAATTATAGCGATTTTGTGACTGTTAATGGAGTAGCGTTCAGGTTTATACTCAAGTCGTGTTCGAATTTTATCGTAATTTTTTCATTCAATTTTTATTTCAGAATTGTATTATTTCTTCTCCATCTTTTCCGTTGAGGATCAGGTTTTCTTGCTCACATGAGATAATATTGTGGCATTAATTGTGAATGAGTTGTCAATCTGTAGGGTGGGGGCGCTGGAAAGTCTCGCACGCTCCTGTTAAAGGTCGAACCGAAAGTTTCTTTCTTTGCGAATGCAGCCGAGGAAGTGAATGAACTTGATTGCGACCCAGTCCCAGCCAACTTGCTTCGCTCCACCGCTCTATCGTTTATTCGCCTTTGGATGGCGTTTATTTTGAATTCCTGATTGGTTGTATTTGTCTATCGGACGATTGGTTAGATAAATTATTGGTTCTTGCTTGTAATAACGCTGGTAAATTGTTATCTCCACCGAATCGTATATTGCGTTGTATATCGGTGTGACTGCGATCAAAACGTAAGGTGCGTATTTAAAATTTAATATGTATGCTATTTATTTAGATTTATATTAAATTTTTATTCTGCTCTTGCCAACTTAATGGTATTTGAGTCTATTCTATAGAAGTTTCTATTGCTGCGATATTGCTACGTGGTTACTACATCGTGGAATCGTTACAACTCATCTTGTACTACTGTTATGTTGATACCTTGCGTCCCGGTTACTAGTTTTGATCCCGGGCATCTTATCCCGTTACGAATGAATAACGTAAAGTAAAATATAATATAACATGCATAATTTTTCCATCCACACCATAATTAGATCCTTTTGCACATTAGTCCGGTCCATCCTTGAATACAATAGTATAATTGGAATCCACACTGTCCCTCCACTCTAGAAAATAATCGAACTCGCTTTTAAAATGGCTTTATTGGAAAGAAAATATTCCGTTCTTCAATTCCTATAAATATTATTCCGATATGTGCCGCAGATATAAATTTGACTCCCCTCCAAACAAGGAGAGAGGTTTTTGATATTCCATTTCTACGTAACATACTTACTGGTTCCATTAATTCAGATTATCTCCTTAGCAAGATCAATCTTAATGTCACCAAGGAGGTCTAGGCAGACGCTTCGTGAACCCTTTGGACGGGTTTATGCTTGTCGTTTTGAGCGCTCTCTCGAGTGATGAGAGCAGTCAATGATACTTTTAAAAGAGACAAATTTATTGATTTATTTTTTGATTCTTTGTATTCGTTAAAGTGTAAATTATACTCCAGACTTTCCTATTAATGTTTGTGTTTTTCTTCTTTCTCTTTATTTCTTTTTTGTATCTCTTTTTCTTTTTTGTGTTTAATTTTATTTATTATTTTTATTATATCACATGTAATTGGGTAATTTCGTACCTGTTTGTGATAAATAAATATTATCATTACTACAGATAAATCGGAGTTAAGAAAAACTACACAAATGGGATGAATGATTCTCATGTTAAATTAAATAACTCAATGAGGTTTGGCTCTTTATTATTGGCAAAGCGAATCACAGAATTGTCTGAATTTACGTTCCTAAAATCGTCCCGGTTTGACTCTCTACAGAATTTTGATATCTCCTTTTTCTGTACCGTCAGAATTTGGTAATCCTGTATATTATACCCTAAGTCATGTGCTATGTGAGAAAGCAAGAGGAAAACTTGAGATACGAGATTAACCAATATAAATAGAACTAATTTAATAATCAGGGTTGATGTGAACAAAGTTAAACATGAGGATAAATGCACTTCTTGGATATTTTTCCTTTTCTGGGATGGAAGGTTCGCAGATGAGCTATAAAACGAATAGCGTGATACTTTTCAAGAAGCAAAAAAGATGACGAAAAGTTTTATCTTTAGAATCTCGAAAAGACTGGTAAAATCAGTGATTACGAATGATGTGAAACGTGGACCTTAGAATGGAGAACTTGGATAAGATTGAAGGCCCTTGTGATGTGGGCGTGGCTTGGCCTGGAGAATGTGAAAGAAAAACAAACGGGTGCGGGATAAGGGAGGTTTGCAGTTAAAAAGTGATGGCAGAGGGAAAAGGAATTGCTTCAGGTAGTAATTGAGAATAGGATGCGTGGGGTAAAATACACTGGTAGGTAAAGGCGAGGTAAAGAAAGGTGAAGTATTAGACGATTTCAAGATTGTGATGAGTTAGCAAGAAAGTAAAAAAAGTTTTAATTAGGTAATTTTAGTGCCTAAGATTAGATAGAACACTAACGATCAAGTCATGTTATTGATGTTGACTCTGGTTATGCTTAGTGGCGTAGTTTTAAAATCGTTATCGATTAATTACTTCTTTGATTTTGCATCCACGCTTTCCGTCCTACTCTATCAGCTGCGACTGTTTTTAATCGCAGTATTCGGAGATCAAAGAATGAATGAGGCCGATTTTATCGGCGATAACGAGCGCAATTGATTATTCTTTTGTTCGTGAGTGCGCATGCGTCGGACGAGCGGACCCGTTAGCTATGCAACCGACGCACAGTGGGCTAGAATCGAAAAAAGCTGGCCAAAAATAAAAAAGTGCTTTTTTTGAGTGCGGACTTTGAAACTTTGCATAGTCGTTCTTGAATAAATTCTGCATATAACTGTGAAATTATTTGCGTTGGTTCCCACGCGTTACAATTCTACAGGGGGTCAAAGTTGACCAAATTTTACGAAAAATGCCGGTCCTCGAGATTTCTCAAAATTCTTCCATTTCAAGCCAATCCTGAACTAAAATGAGCTAAATCATCGGGTAAGAAACGATGTAGTATTATAAACCTAATCTTCATGCTTCATAATACTGGGTTTGAATGATCACAGTTGAATATTTGCATTATTTATACAACAAAATGGCGAACCCTTATTTTACGGCAAATTTCCACCTAAAGTGAGGAAAATAGTAGTGAATAAGCGTGGTGTACGCGGAGTTATTCATACCAAAATGTTCTTTGAAGTTTTCTGAAGAAGAATCTGAAATAAAATCTTGCGACAATTTGCGACGCCGATAAATAAAGCGACTTTTCGATGGCGATGCAAGAGCTATGTCCGTGCGGCGGAGCGCCACTATCTGAGACGACCTCGGTTTTGAGAGGATATGCGGATAAAAACGATTCTGAATAGCGTTTATAGTGGCTTATAACTATGAATTAATACTCTATACACATTTCAGGATAGAATTACTTTAGAAAATCCTAATGATATGAAGAAAAAATCTCTTTCTGTAATGTTCTATAAAGGTTTTTCTGTACATGCCTCCATTGACATATTTTCGTTAATATTGAGATTCATAATTTCTTTGTATAAAATAGGCTTCTGATTTTTTAAGCATAAGTGCATTTAAATTAATGAGTCTTACCGTATGCCTTAAATAGAGTCATCATCAGAGGAATCTTCTTCTCGACACGCCATCTCTTCTTCATTGCTCACGCTCAGGTGCTCCTTCACTTCTTCGTCCATATTCCTTGGTTTTCTTGTTGGAGCAGCAAAGCGAATTTAATTCGATATAAGCCCACATTTACCGGCGTTAATTTTTCTATCTCCTTCTGCAGATATCTTTCTTCCGCCTGAATAATTGTCTTCGTCTCTTTTATCCACTGAAGGCGAATCGGTCTGCAGAGTCTTGTTAAAGATGGTCGAGGATTCGCCCATATTATTTCATCTGTATTAAGCAATAAATTGTGAATTTCAACTTAAAGTTTGTTATATTGTTATCAATTTCAACTACTATGAGCGAGGAACAATTATGGTGTTTATGTTTTTACCAGATGCATCGTTGAGTAAACGTAGAGGCACCAAGGAGCTCATGAAGAGGAACTAATCTGTCTTGTCCTCCGTTTGCCTCACTTGTTTATATTGAGAGTGGCCAGAGCTTCCGTCAAATACGTATTTACATATTAAAGTGGAATTAACTTTACTGCTTGATGCTGAGCTGACGATACAGATGCTGCGATATGGTATGCTGTGTGCAGCAGAAGGGCTTTCAAACTGACTCCACACACATCTTCGGTAATATGTATCCCATCTGGATACGCAGCAGATTTTGCGTTTTTAACTACTTCATAGCTGGAGTACAACTTATGACCATGACTAATTGCAGTATCACGGAGAATTTTATATTGACTTTTTGTTAACTCTGACGATATATTCAGAGATACGGCCTCTTCTACTGACAACTGAGACTGAACATTATCCGTTTTCCTCCACTTCGAAAGTACCCTCCTTGCTTTCGTAGGTGTGGTTGTCGTTATTTCCTTGACTAACTTAGAAGCAGCCTCATCTCTTTCCTCTCGAAGAGTCATTGTCACATCGCAAACAATTTAGCTGCGGAGTACGTGGCCCTAATCGATTCCGTTATCCTTCGTTTAGTTCGTTCACTCGAAAGATGGAAATCTAATTCTGGCCGTCCTCTAGCGTCTACCAAAATGAATTACTTTTACATAAGATAAATTATATACAAAATTTTAAGCTATCAATAAACGATATTACAAACATCAAATAAAACTTAGATTTACGAACCAGGAGTCATAGAACTACTAGGTAAGTTCTGTAGCACAATCTCGATAAAATTAGCATAAACATTAAGCCAACTGGAGTTGCGCTTGATAAATCTCTCATTATTGCGTGAACTCAGTTTCCATTTTCTTGAATAGTGCACAGACAAGAAATCATGGATATAATCAATAAGAGCATTTTGCCCACTCTCAAACTCCTGTAAGTGTAGTTTTTTAATTAGATATTTCATTAAACGCTGTTTCTTGCAAATTAATGATTCATTATTTACCTCCATCAACTTATTATGCATTATTAAACGAGAAATGACCAAGTTAGACATGGTATTTCAAGTAAATAGCAAAATTCTGAAAATATAACATAGATTCCTTAAATTTTATACCTTCCTCGGTAATACATTTAAAAAAATGGCAGCAGAAAGTCTGAAAACGATGACTAGATTTAGTGACTCTAATAAGGAAACAGTGCAGCTATTGAATTTTTAATTTTCATGGAAAGAAAGGAAAATATTAAGTATAAAATTAAATGTGACTCACCAAAAATATATTCCACACCGCTACAAGAGAATTCTGCAGGAAGGAACCTAAAGAAATTGCGACGCGTGAAATAGATGATCTACAGAAATATCACCAGAACACAACTTCAGTTCGGCACAGCCAAAAAATAACTGACTCCGAAAGAATATTTCGAGCTGAAACTGGCGTAAATAGTACAATAAAATGAGTAACCGTTTTCCGCAAAGCATATGCAGCTGGGTGTTATAAGCCTACGAAAGTTTTACTTTGGTTTTAGGGCACACTCTGGCGAGCGCCCTCCTCCCACAAGAGGGTCGTGCGAAGGACAATAGGAGTGAGTTTACTCATATAGCAATTGAAGGTCGAACGAGGAGAAGAGAGTCAGCCTCTATAGATTTAAGGATTCACTGTAAAAAATTTTAAATTTCAGAAATTGTGGCTCTATCAAGAAATCTGAGGCACAGCAGTGACTTACCGCTAAATCCAATTTTCTTTAAGGATTTAAAGGGAAAATTTTAAAATCTTATTATTTTTCATCTTAATATATAAAATATAACTTCTCTTCAGCATAATATTTCCAAATTATAACCATTCAGTTGCGTTTTTCTCCTCATGTCCTCTCAAAACCGAGGTCATCTCAGAAAGTGGCGCTCCGCCGCGCGGACATAGCTCTTGCATCGCCATCGTAAAGTCGCTTTATTTATCGGCGTCGCAAATTGTCGCAGGATTTTATTTCAGATTCTTCTTCAGAAAACTTCAAAGAACATTTTGGTATGAATAACTCCGCGTACACCGCGCTTATTCACTACTATTTTCCTCACTTTAGGTGGAAATTTGCCGTAAAATAAGGGTTCGCCATTTTGTTGTATAAATAATGCAAATATTCAACTGTGATCATTCAAACCCAGTATTATGAAGCATGAAGATTAGGTTTATAATACTACATCGTTTCTTACCCGATGATTTAGCTCATTTTAGTTCAGGATTGGCTTGAAATGGAAGAATTTTGAGAAAACTCGAGGACCGGCATTTTTCGTAAAATTTGGTCAACTTTGACCCCCTGTAGAATTGTAACGCGTGGGAACCAACGCAAATAATTTCACAGTTATATGCAAAATTTATTCAAGAACGACTATGCAAGGTTTCAAAGTCCGCACTCAAAAAAAGCACTTTTTTATTTTTGGCCAGCTTTTTTCGATTCTAGCCCACTGTGCGACGGCGAGGAATTGACCTGCTTCTCGAATTGCTATTTAGAACGCTCGCTACGTCACATCTCTGGCCCTGAAAACACAATTTGAGAATAAGCTCTGCTTGATGTAGGTTCTTCGGAATATTTGGAGTACTCTCGATTTTTCTTAGCGGTCCCTTTGTAATGGCCATGATAATAGACCTTGTTGTTTGTTTAGTAGCTTCGCTGACGTATGTTTTTATCGTCTTGAATCATGAAATCTCTCTCGACGCTCACTCAAGCAATTTTGGGCTATATATTTTACACATTGGAACACATCTGTTACATTCTCAATTATTTTTTATTCTTCATTCTGTCTCGTGTTAATAATTATTGATGTATATTTCAAATGCTTTATGAATCACGACTTTATTTAGCTCATTGCCATATTTTTCCTAAAGTCTGCCACACTTAACATTGTATAGTAATTAACTAACTAATTGCTAACGTGATCTCAGTCTTTAATTCTTTGATGATTAATGGACCTCTGAAAAAAATGAGGAAGCCCTAATTAAGCGTCTTATCTATGGCGGATTAGCAAAATTAACGGCATCTTTTGACTTCCATTTCGTTTCCTAAGAAAGAACTACATCAACTTCTGATGTTTAGCCTTATTATATTTCCCATTTTGATAAACAATATTATATAGAAGATGGATAAAAATAGATAGAAATAGATAAAAATAAGAAAAAACTCAGCTTTCACTTAAATATCGTCTTTCTTTTGCCTTTGTTGGATAAAGTAATTAGTCACTGGATAAAATAATTGTAAAAGAACCGTTTGTAATTAAATTTCTGGGTGGTTGATTTAGGTTAGAATATGTTTGATAAAAATTTGCTGTGTATATTAATACTAGTGTTACGAACGTTAAGGATACTGTGCTCGCGAAGGGTAGAAGTCATAAATATAAAGAAAGAAGGAATTTGATACACTTTCTCATCTATATATCTCAGGATCATCCTTACAAATGACTTAAATTGGAGCTTGCGTGTTCGACAAATCTGAGATAAAGCGATTTAAAGGCACAGCTTTGCGTATTGCGCAATAAAGCGTAAGCACAGTGCGATGAAAAAGTGAGAGAGCGATGTCATTGGTTTGCCCCAACTGGAATATGCGACAAATATCCGTCGGATGAAACGCGAAAGTGCAGCGCAACGTTTTGTAAGAAAATGCTGCGATAAAAGTGTAAACGTGAAAAAAATGCTCTCAGTCCCGGGTTAAGAATATTTGAGAAAAGAGGAAATTAGAAACTAGGCTGAGATTAGTTGACAAATACATGGAAAGTAGATTTGGGAAGAGACGTAATCGGTATTATGCCACCTCTGCAATACTTCGGGCAATCCGTTAATGAGCGTAAATTATGGAAATAGATGCTAAGACGACTCGGATTTATTATTTCTGCGAACGATGCGCAGGTTTTATACATCCCCTTCCTTGTGTGTGTTTTCCTGTGGTGGTTTTTCCAATGGTTTTTTCCTAAGAATCTCTTAGGTTTTTTACATCCACAATTCTTCTAATTGTTTCTACTTCTAATTTTACAATTTATGACGATATGTTAGCTGGAAGAAGAGACTTTTTAGTCTCAATCTCGCCCAATTAAAAGATGATTTATTATTGTTATTATTATTATTATAACAAACTAAAGAATATGTTCAAGCACTCATTGCTCAAGGTCTTAAGGAGTAAAACTTTACACCCCCTGCCACACGCCGAAAGGCGGTTGTAGAATGTTGACGCAAATCAGCTATTACTAACATTAATAGCATTCAATATAAAATGAATACCATTATTCAGTATCGCTGATACCTCAAAAGCTTTCGTATTCATTTCATTAACAGAACTGAGTCGAGATAAAATATGTCATGTTTCTGTGTCCTCTGCGAAAAGACAAATGAAAAATACCATATACGTCGATGGATTTTTTCATAGGACACAAATATAATTTCAAATTTAACTAATAAAAATTTAGATGTGAAAGTTTTCCCGAAGCTCTCATCATTATTTTTATATTTCACTCTCCGAATCGTCTTTATCAGTGGAAAATGTGTTAATGACGAGCAGAAATTTGTGATTTTTTTATTTTTGCGATATCGTTTTATGTTTTACTAAAGTATTGTCTTCTGAAATAACGAAGTAGCTATCTATGGCCCTCAGAATCTCCTTGAACCTGCCAGAATTCCTGTAATTATCGGTTGGTGCGATCTACTCAAGATTTCTTTTTAACTATATTTTTTTGAGAATATTTTTGTTTCTGGTTGTTACTTCTCACTTTTTTCCTTTTTCTCTATTCCTCCTGGAGCGCAGTAGAGCTTAGGACTTCGCCAGATAGTGGAAATACTCTACAGCAGCGGTTCCCAACCGGTGGGTCGCGACCCACTAGTGGGCCGCGGAAGAGTTACAGATGGGTCGCGACTCGATACTAAAACTATCAGAAACCATCAGAATAGCAAAATTTTATGGTAAATTATATATGCTTAAGGAAGGGATACGATACAAATAAGGTTTAAGACCATGGAGGTATTCCGATAAGGAAAGGTGGGTCGCCAGCTGAAAAAAGTTGGGAACCACTGCTCTACAGTATTGTCTTCTTCAATACTCTTGTATTGAGCTTGTCAGAAGGTGCTTCTCCGAGCTGACAGCAATAATAAAGGAACAAGATCAGCTGGGATTCGAACCCGATTCCAATTCGAGTCAGTAGCGTAGCAAGAACGCTAACCACTCGGCCACCGTCGTACAATGTGTAATATGTTTGAAATATGTAGTAGGAGGAAGGTTCATTCTGTTTGTGCCGTTTCGTTACTTTTTAAGGGAAAATTAATAGCTTTTACTGTAAATTTTTCCTTATAAATAATTCTTCGGAGGTAGTGGAAATACTTAAAGTGATTAAGAATCACGTAAATGTTGACTAAATATTTAATGTCTGCGGGGCATAGCGTAATGAGCTACCTCGTAAATCGTACATTGTAATGATGTTCAACGCTTTTCTCAGTAGAGAATGTGTACAATGATGTGTGGCCCAATGACAGTTGTAACTTGCCGTTTTTAGTTCCGACGGTAGCACGTTTGTTTCGTGCGTTTGGTGTCATTACGCTTAATCGTGCTCTTAATCATATTCGATTACAAGTCGTTGTATTTTATAAGTCATGTATATTTAATATGAAGTCTAAATTAGGAAATTTTAGCGGCTCTTTCATCTAATTTTATTCTATTTATCTGTTATTTGAAGTTTATCTGATATCGATGTCTCAAATAAAATGCGAGTAGTTGTTGTTAACGAAATAGCTAGCAACGAAGTTGTTTAAAGTTGCTCCAAGTCCTGATAGGCTTATAAGTTCGTCGTTAATTCAATAACTAACGGTGAGATGAAGAAGTGAGAACTTCTAGCGGCAGATAGATTTATGTTCTTAAGTGACTATCAACTAAGGAATGATCACATAAGTTTCAGTGTAAAAGATTTCGACTGTGTTGTTGTCAGGAATTGCGGTATGTCATGCAAGATTTGAATCTTTTGTTTGAAGTGAAGCCACATTAATTTGCGGTAATTTGTCTTAGTGTGTGTATCGCAATATTGTTCAATAGGCTTGTTTAGGCTTGTACTTTCCCCTATTTGCCAGTAAGAGATTTTTTTTTATGTAGAGAGTGCTTTTCGAGACTGCATGACACTAAAGAATTTGGTTTAATAAAAACGTTTACAGTATTGAATCTATTCAGTGTCACATCATGAGTTATTTTTATAAGTTAATTTTGTTGTTCTATAATTAGATGTGATCTTATTCTCTTGTAAGATGAACATTTTATGCTTTTTGTTTACACCAAAGAGATAGCATTTGTAGTTGAAGCTATTGCATGTTTATCAATTGAAAATTAACATGGGTGCAGCTGCAGCAAAATTAAGTTTGGTAATATATTGTCTAAATGTCAAATATTTCACAATTTGTTAAAACATTAACTTATGTTAAAATTATTTCTTTCTTAGGCAATGGACGTGTCCTTCAATAATGTCCTTGAGGGGGCACGCCAGTATTTCCAAGGCTTGCCTTCTTCTCGGTACGACACTCTTGGAAGTGGTGGTGGAGAAGGTGAACCAATTGCTCCTACTCCACAGCAAACTACCTCTCCGAGGGCCCAGCAGTACTGGAATGCAAAAGATTCCTTTAGACTTCCTCTGACAACCACCCCTTCCCCATCCTATCCAGAATCTAGAAGCAGCTACAGCACAGAAGCGCCATCTTATGCCGGCACAGATTCAGGTGCCAGCTCTCACTCTTCGTCCTTAAACTACAACTCAAATGGATCATATCCTGTCGTTAGAACTGGTAGCTTTCATAGAGTATCAAACTATCCTTACAGTGGAACAGCATATTCCACTGCATCTGCAACTCCTGCTACCCAAAGCGCAGTGACAACTCAGAACCATTACCCTCCTCCCAAAGCACCTCAATACCCAAGGGTGCACCAGTCTTCTGGGAAACAAAAGTCGTCTTCCAGGTCTCAACCTCCTTTAGCCTTACACGAAGGTAGTGCATATGCTTCGTATCAGAGGGCAGCTGAAGCTTACAGGAGTCAGTCTTCTGCAGCTGTAAAGTTACCAGTGGTAAACGGAGAAAGCAGCCAGAATGTGAGAACTGCATATTCACCAACTGTGACAACTGGTGGAAATTTGACTGGAAGTCAGCCTTCCTTTTCTGTAACCAGTCCGTATTATTCAGTGGCTCCAGGCACATCCACACTGCCACAAGTGCAAGGTTATGGAAGCAAGGGATCATCTAGTGTATTATCTGTGCAAGGTCTCCTCCCTCAGACTCTGCCTGCAGCATCCCAGCAATCAGCTCCTTCGTTAAAAACTCATCAGTATGGAAGTACTCACCAGGTAAATAAAGCAATTGTAATTTTCAGCTAATTTCGTCAAAAATACCTAATTGCATTTTTCATAATAGGATGAAAACGAGGAATGTATGCTCTTGTTAGCACTTCATGTAGATTTTTTCGTGCCCCACTACACGCTTCACTTGACACTTTTCTGTTATAACCTCCACTCAACAACCTCTCTTCTGAGGTTGCTGTCATTGACATCTTCTGCTAAACAATTAACCAAACTGTTTTAATTGTGGGAAAATGCGGAAAGTCTGAATGATGAATTCTAGAGAAGTAGTTGGCCCCAGTAATGATAATTTTCAAAGAAAACAAATTGATTGATTAACTAAGTAGAGTTACTAATTATGACAAATCTACCTTTTTCTAGCACCCATTAATAATGCCTTAAAATTAAATTTGTACAAGTAGATATGAATGAAATTAGATTATCCAAACAATTCCTCTTTATTCGTAGTTCTAACTTATTTACGATAAAATCCTACCCAGTCTTGAATACAAATTCAATCACAGCTATGGGAGAAAGAGTGTTGTCCTAATGGAATAGTTGCCCTCACCGTGTTTAATTTAGAATTACTTACGATAACAAAGGTAAGATTGCTTAATTTCAATTTCTAAGTACTCATCATTGTAAAATAATGATCAATGCATTAGACAGGGATAAGAAACCTTTCTCATACCTGAGATTTGTGTTAAATGCACTCACAAACAAAGACTCCACATTTTAACTAAGAGAATAATTTAAATTGCTAAGTGGATTTATAAAGAATGATTTCATATCATAAAGAAAATAACCCCAAGAAACTGCAATTAAATAGAGGAATAGTAATTAAGAGGTGTATCGTTATTTTATGAGGTACAGGAACGATTGATTGGTTTTTGGATTAAATTCTTTAGTAGGGGAATAAATTAGCTTTTGAGAAGGGAAGAAATACTTTGTTTTCAGTAACATTGTATTGGATGCCTTTCTCCTTTGAGGAAGTGAAGCTGATTCATAATAAGCTAGCAGTTTATTAAATATCCAGATATCTATTAAGAAATAGGTATTTATGGAAAATTTACAAATATATGCTGGATGAGTGAAGGTTTCAAAGTTAATAAATAGAAGTGTGCACTTAAGCCCAAATAGAAATGAAAAATTGCATCATGACTGGGACTTAAACAAGTTTTTCTACTTTTCAAGCATGTTCTAACCACTACACTAGCAGTTATTACTTCTGTTCATCCGTGAGAATAATATTTACATCTTGAAATGTTTATTTATAAGAAATTATTATAGAAATGTCTGTGTACGGGGGATCTAAGCCATGAATAATTAATGTTGGTTATCCTGTGGATGAAAATCTGAGCAAAAAATATTACTCGCGTAAATTTAAGTAATTCTTGCTGTACACTAAACTTTGTGGTAATTTATTATTTTTTTATCAAGCTGATTGCTTATATGTTAGTTAGACATATCAGGAAATATTTTTTAGAGAGAAATGAATGGAAGATTGTACAAATTTTAAGGTCAAATGGTAGATTCCATTATACATATTTAGCTTCCTATTATTACACTTTATGTATTTATTATTATTTACTTCCTAATATTATTATACTATATTTTATTCTGGTTAGGGAGATATTTGAAATTTGCCCCTTTTTGCCCATTAAACCTCCCCACCAAACTTGCCAATTAAGTAGTTTCAGCAACAGCTGCTGCGATAAAGTTCAATCATCTTTGAGAAATTGCTGCTGTAATTTGTATTTAAAATTAATTTGGTAGTATATATGGTTGTTATAAACATAATTCCCTCATTTTTCTCAATTCTTCCTCACAGGGAAGGGTCCCTCCTAGATCTGAGAACACTATTACGTTGTACTTTATTTTAAGCCTATTAATAATTACCAAAAGAAATGAAATATTAATTATGTACATATATTTATTTATTTCTAATATAAAATTGTTGCTGTGACTTAGCCATCATAACTAATATAATTTAATCTTTAAAGAAATTCATCTCCTGCAGTAAGACAAATAGGTACATTAATTTTCATAAGTTATCATTTTATTAATTTCCCCTATAAATAGCCATTATCATCTTAAATGTTTCCATGCTGTGATTTTTTACAATTTTTTATATATTTGTCTTATTAAAATTGCTGCATTTTGTATCATTAAACTTTTAAAATGCCACATTTTTTTTAAGAATAACTGTTAAGGAAAAAAACCATATTTATACCCAGTGGTAGACACAATGACTTTCAAAAATGCAGTATTCAAAAAGAATTTGTCTATGTATTTATTTATTTTTAACCATTCAAAGCAGTGCTACTCCCACAGACTGGCTCTGTCTTTGTTATTCTTGAAGTCAAAATAACAGCCAAACCAGCATTTGGACACACAATATTTTCTTTTACTTAGAGAATGTAGGTTTAATGGAATAAAAGCATGTTCATGTTGCACAAATAAGACATGGGTCAATTTTTTTAAAGTAAAGTATCTTATTAGTGTGAAAGTACTGTATGTTATAAATATTTGTTACTATGCTTGTTAATAGATTGATTTTACTATTCAATAATTTATATAAAACCTTTTGACTCTTCACTGCTGGCAAAACAATAATGCCTAGGCTATATATTATTATGAAAAGGTTTTAGCAATGATGATATCTTATACCATTATGTAAATATTTATTCATTTATAAAATTCAGACATTAAAATATCTTTTGATGTTTATAGTCTTAATACTAAGAATATTTAAGTACTTTTTAAATAAAATAAAATAAGAATTACTTGGTAATTTTCCACAGGAAATATAATTCTTATATATTCAATGGTTGTCCATGAAGTATGGTCAGAAACGATTGATTACTATTTACATTTTCTAATTTGATGGAGTTCGTGTAATTAGAACTTCATCAATAAAATGTAAATTGCGTGTAAATGTTGATTTGTTAATGAATGGTAAATATCTGAATTCTGGTCTTTTTAAATTTATTTAGGCATACTTCTCTTCATCCAATCAACATTCGGCTGCTTCTGCTGCAGCGTGTCCAAGCGTTGTAGTTATGAATGGATCTACTAATCGTGAGCCGACTCCTGACTGCAGGCCATCTCCTCATGCTTCCTCACCGTTAGTGAGCAATCACGATGCAATCAACAACCCCCCACAAAATGCTCCTCAAGGACCAACCTCTTCCTCAGCACCTTTCTCAGGCAGCAGCCGGGCTCGCAGAGAGTCCCCTCTTGATCTCTCCGTGAAGACTGTGAGGCAGTCTGCTGATTCTACAGCAAAAGATGACGATGTATCAGTGTGTGTGTCTATTGGTGAATCAAAGTCAGGTCATCACAGAAACAATCAGCGCTCTCATCCAAGGATGGGATCAAGCCAGGCCGCTAGTACGTCTGCTCTTCCTCAGGTTGAACGATTGATTCCACCTCCATCTAGGGTTTTGGCAGTTCATCAAAATCACCACACATCTTCTGTTGCAATTGATTCTTACAATGCAGCAGCAGGTTATCGTTCAGATTCTGCTGCTTCATACAGCACACCAAAAGTTAATTTTAACCCTAATTTTAGAAGTGGTTATGCAAATTTACAGCCTACACGAGACTCAAGTCATCTTTCTTCAGTGACGCCTGTAGTTTCTTCTGCTCCCTCTACCTCATCCAAGGTGCAGAGTAGTGCTCACCATCAAGGACTAGAGGATGGGAAGGTATCCTTTCCTGTCATTTCATTACAGTCTTCATCTTCTCTTCCTTCACCTCTTTATCTAACCACCGAAGCTGGATACACAGGCTCATATTACACTCCAGTCACTACCACTCCCTCTATGTCAGTTTTAACTTCAAGTCGCATTTCTGGTAAACGGCATGGTTCTGAAGTTGGACATCCCATGAGGGCATACTCTGTAGAGAAACTAAATACTAGTTCAAATGCAAATAATTTGGGTGGAAATTATCCTCCTCCTGCCAAGATTTCACGACTGGATTGGAGTCAGCAGTTGCAGCAACACCAACATCAATACCCTGCTTCTGTACAATCTTATGTTAATGGCATTGACCCACAAGCATCATATTTGCCTAGGGATCAATACGGTGGTTCTCATGCACAAACTCAGCAGCCACATCGACAAACATCAAGGCATTATTCTAGCTCATCGTCTAGAAACCAGCAGACAGTGACCGGTATGGAACCAACCATGCCAAGATACTCAGTGACTGCAAAGACTAGAACAATGGAAGGAAGTGGAAATGGGAGAAGTAAAGAGGTATTAAGTATATTAAGGAATAGTTTAGAAACAAGAGGTGCTATGAATGAAGCCAGGAGTTACCAGGCAAGTCAGGAAGCTTACCGAGGTGCTAGGTTAGCAGTTGCAGCCTCAACAGGCACTCAATTAAGAGTACAAGTAGGTGCTTATCAGAGCAGTCAATCACAAGGCGTGCTAACGAATGGGCAACAATCACAGTCATGCTCACAGCCTATGAATCCAACTCAGAACCATCAGTGTCTAATGCAGTCAGTTGTGACCCAGAATTATCTTAGTCAGTCTCACGACCAATCAAATCCAAGACTTTCGGGTAACCATTCAGCTCAGAATCATCATTCAGCTTCTTCTCATAAAAGCCATTTATATAGTCAGCATTCACAAGGTTGGCATCATGAGAATGTTCCTGAGCTACAAACTCAGCAATCTCGCCATGAGGAAACTGTAATAGCTGGTATTTCACACACATCCACTGTTCAACACCCCAATTTGATGAGAACTGAAGTCCCAGTCACTCAATCTACAGGTCACAAGTTCCACTTTCCACGTGCTGTAGACTCAGTTCCAATGTTCAGGAGAATTGAAGCGGATAATCTAGCTCCTGAAAGACGAGATTCTCAGGCCCCAAGCGATATTGAAAATGCTCATGTCATCCACAAAATCACCACAAATGAAACTCAAGTTGGAAGAAGACTGGACTCTAGCTTATTGCCTAGGAACAGTGCTACTAATGGTGCTGGAGAACTTGAAGGTCTTACAGCATTCTTAGCTGCCAGAATTCGTACAAAGGCAGAATTAAAACAGGTTTGTTCTACAAAGGTGTCCTCTTATTGTTACAGTAAATTTTAATGATGAACTAACATTCTAACTCTCACTTGTTACAGGTCAGTCCAGGTCCTCTGATGAATATGCATTCTTCTAGAGGTCAGCAGTCTCAATTAGGGAAGAATGGAGTTCCATTGGACCAGAGGATCAATTCTTCCCTGCATTCCAACACTAATAATTCATTGCAAGAAGAAACCTTCCCTCCCCATCATTTTAGCTCTTCTCCAATCAAAGCAGCCAAAGAAAGGCCAATGACTCCCCCTCAAGTCACTCAGCCTCTTATGACTCCATCTGCATCTTCTGCCACAACCTCATCTCTTTCTGGAACAATCTCACCAACTGAGAGCAAAGCCATGGAGAGAACAAGAGAAATTTGGCCAAATGCTGATGCAGGGGGAAATTTAACTCCAACAAACAAAAATGCAATTCCAGCAGTGGGCAGTGGCTCCAGTGCAGGTGGGCCAAGTCCACCAAAGCTAACTCCTGAAGAAGGAGTCTTGGTTACCCCTAGAAGACGACTGTTTGTGGATGGGGAAGAGGTTGAAGCCACCTCCCCAGTGGTTCCAACTCCATCCTTGATTGCAACTCTCGAAGAAGGAGTTGATGGGAGTATTTCCTCCAAAGAAGGAGGCGGTGAAGAGGCAGAACTGCCAAGGAAATGGCGCAAAGGCAGAGTTTCCAGTTCAGAGACATCTGTGTTTGATTTTATTGCATCAGGTGAGTTTGTTTCCCATAAACATCTGAAAAGTATCAGTTCCTTCTGTCATATCTACGTTTAAATAGTATTAATAATAATAAATGGCCTTTATTTGGGCGATATTGAGACTAGAAAATCTCTTCTTACATCTAACCCATAACTATGTAACTACATAACCCATTACTGGCAGTGTTACTTATTTGGTCTTGCAAGAAGCTATTAATAATCAGGGGAGACTTATCTTAAACCATCCTGCAGCAAAACACTTATATTTTTATTAAAAAAATTGCATTCACTCTAAAGAACCTCAGATCAGAAAAATAAGTGCACATTCTGATCAATCTGATTAATCTGTAGGGTTTCAATTGTTGGTCATTTATAAAAATTATAAATTAATTTACATTCGATATCTATATTTATTTATTATAACGGTCCTTAGTAAACTCTGGAAGAACAGCGGGAGTCATAAAACAATCTTGAACTAAAGCTACCTTTTATTCCATTTTGTAGATTCTGAAGAAGGTGAGATGCCTGTGCTGGAGAGACAGACAATTGGAGAAATGAGAAAGACTAAAGGCACACCAAGAAGTGGATCCCCTCAGATCTCAGATAAAAATGCATCTGCAGCGTTGCCAGAAGGTGCTGTGAATGAAACCAAGTTGTCTGATGCCAACCTTAGTGATGAGGTAAAATGATATTCCAGTGTACCAATTCGAATCTCATTTTCTTACTGTTCTCAATTCTTACAGTTTTTTTAATCATACAGATTGCTGTCAAAATGACATTTTAGAGCTTCATGGTTTTCGCAGAAATAATTATTGATTAGAATTCTGAAATATGGGACAGATTAGTTCCATTGTATCAATAATTGAAAGTATATCATTGCTGTAATTAGCACAGTATTTTTTCCTTTTTAATATGACTATAAAACTCGTTAAGTTTGCAAATTTGTATTTTGTAAGTTTTTAATTATATAACTTATTATCTGTTCGTGCTTGCACAATTTAATATTTTCACTTTTCTTTCATTATAGAAGTTTTTTACTCTGTTTTGGAGTTTGTAGCATCTCCTTCCTCCTCGTGTTTTCTTCATGTGGAAGGATTTTTTTCTGTTCTTAAATATCATGGTTTCTAATTTGCTAGAATTGGTCTTTTGCCTCCAATTTAAGTTTTATGTTTTTATATCTTTTTTCCCTCTTTCCTCTTATGTGGTTCATAGTTATGTATTGCATGATCTTAAGAGGAATAAATATTATGACATGACTTCAAAGTCTAAAATTTACACAAAATGAAGTGTTAAGAATTGACCTGTATATTTATAATCATATTCTTTGCTAGTAACATTTATGGAAAATATTTTTCCTGTCTTAACTTGACTTTTGAATTTCTAGGGCTCAGAGGTGGACACTTTCTGGTCTGAGACGTGCGATCGCTTCATGGAGGAACTACAGGGAAGAAAGAGTGCATCGAGCAAAGGGATTGGGGGGCGTGGCATGAGCAAGAGAGGAAGGGGAAGGAGGAGCAGAATTGTGTCACCTACACCTCGCTCTCAGTCTAGCTCACCTGTGAAAGGAAGCGGCGAGATGAAGGAGGAGAAGGGAAGCGAAGATACGGGTATTTGGATGGAGGATGAGAAGAGGAAGGAGGAATTAGATGAAGAAGAAACATCCAGTGGATGGAATTGGAGGGAAGATGAAAGCAAAGAGGAAGATGAAAGTAAAGAGGAAGATGAAAGCAAGGAGGAAGAAGATAAAGTAAGGAGGAATGCAGAGCAGATAGAGGCGCAGAGCGAAGAGAGCAGCAGTGAGGAGGAAGGGGAAAGTTCGGAAGAGACGGTTGCAGAGCGACTGAGGGCACGCAAGAGGAAGGAAAAAGTGAGGAGAGGGGAGGACGAGGAGGACTCGGATGGAGAACCACTACGCATGCGCTTGCGTTCACGCATTGCTGTGGAACAAAAGGACACGGAGGGAAAAGAAGAAGAGGTTAGAAAGGTGAGGAAAAGAGGAAGGCCTCCTAAAGACTCTGTCGAGACGGAAGATGCAAAGGGCAGGCGGAGACAGCAGCATAGTAGTAGTCCAGGTGGTGACAGTTACCAAGGTGGGTGGGAAGAGGAAGTGATCCGTTACAAACGATCCTTGAGGATGCCTCTCTCTCTCATTCACATCCCCAAAAAGCCTTCCTCTGCCCACTCCTCCCCTTGCAGGACACCGCAACGACATTGTTCTCCGCATCCAGAATCTCTATCTTCCTCGCCATCTTCTTCAATTATGACTGCCTCCTTGCCTGACCTAGACAAGCGGTCCAAGATGCCTGGGAGCTGTGCAAAATCATCGGAAAGTGACAAAAGACGAAATGGGTTTTGGGACTCTTCGGAAACAAGCCTCGAAGATTTTAATGCCTCCCCACTGAAGGATTCTGAAGCCAAATCTCCTGTGGATAAAAAAATGAGGGACGTTCCATCTGAGAAGGAGGTGACTTCAAGCAACAGGAAGACATTTTACAATATGCTCGTGCAGAAATATAGACAGCGAAATTTAGATAATGGTAATGGTGGTACACTTGTGAGGAGGAGGTCAGTGAGAAGGGCTGGGATGGAAGCTAGAAAAGAGGAAGAAGAGAGGAGACTAAACAATGGGCACTTAAGAGGAAGGACTCGAAGAAAGGAACAGGTGGATGTTGAAATAGCTTCAGCTGTTGTTGGAAATGGAACGAGGTTGCAAGTGTTTCCCAGGAGTGGCAAGGAAAGAGTGGCACAAAGTAGAAGGGATGTGACTCACTACCTTGGTAATAGACTGGTGTGGAAAAGAAAGTCCAGAATGAGTGTAGATTCGAAAGAAGCTGTAAAGTCAGAAGAAGAACTTGAAGGAGAAACAGTGGATGTTAAAGCTGCATTGCAGAAAAAGCTAGCGAGTAGAAATACTAAGGATGACAACAGCTTGAGTGAAACCTCCAACTCTTCAAGCCCTCGTCTGAAAAAATCAAAGGATGCATTGAAATTTGCCAAAGTTAGCGATGATGATAAAGTTAGAAATTGTAAGCCTGTGGAAAAGGAAGTGTCGCCTGACAGAGGAAATTCTGCAAAAAAGAGTGAAGGACAGAATGAAGTGGTCCTCGAGACCCCCAGTGAACCTGTATTGGTTCAGAAGGTGGTCAGAAGAGTGAGATTAAGAACTGTGAGGAGAAAATTCCGCTCAGGATTCGATTACATAAGAAAGAAAAAGAAGCCATCTCAGATGACTAAAAAAGATCCAGTAATTGGCAAAGAAGGAGTCATCATGAGTAGAAGGAAGGTAAGGGTTCCCACTCTTTCAAATCTTATATATTTCCTTATCATTAAATTCAAATTTTTGTGTCCTCGAACAAAATTTCCTGAATAAGTTATACTCAGGGACTGAACATCCACACAGATTACATCTCCTATTCTACGAAATGCATTTAAAAATTATATCTGCTTCATATGTGGAGCTAATGTTCATTAATTGACATGGATTTATTTAGGAATAAACAGAAGTGAAAATCTCTGACCTGAGTGGAACCTTTGAGGATTGATGCTATTGTCATTCCAGTAAGGTTAGAATATTTCACTTCTGTTTATTCTGTGTTTTACATTTGTCGCCTCTTCTTACAAAGTTACCAATTAATCTCATATTCATTTATGCATTTGAATGTTTTTGGTAAGCCCATTTTCATAACTATTTATTTCTGAAATTGAGTGATTTTTAAAATTTCTAACTGATTTGGCAAATTAAAATGTAATTTTAGAAATCTTCTATCAATACATTATGTAATTATATATAAGTATTGAAGGAATAGGAGTAAGCCTAGTAAAAAAAACAGAATAATTATAGCCAAAATTGGACATTGCGTGTAACTATACTAGTCTAAATTCTTTTCTTTTTACCGAACATTATAAAAATGGATCTTTTGTCTTTGGATATATATTAGCTACTAACTTTTAAACAAGGCATTTTAATGAGGTATGACCGTATTTCTTAACAAACAAAAATGAAGCATTATTTCATTTAACATGATGGAGTCATATATATCAAATTTATGAAAATATTGAAACCTTGTTGTTGAAATTTGGAAAGAAAATCCAGATACTGGCGCTTGGTATTTTAATAGCATAACTAAGAATGAAATTCAAGTGGCAGATTCTGTGAGAAACATCATCTTCTAGATAATGTCTAGCATTTTGCAATGTGAACGTGGAAAAGTGTTGTGGAAATCATTGCTCAAGTTCCTCTGAAAGATCAGTTTTAATTATTGGAATTTTCAAAAATTCTGTTTTGCATGGTTCCCCATTTTTAAAGAACTTTGCTGTACGTTTTTACTTGCATTAATTATTGTTTTCGCCCCAACCATGTATGTGTTTTGGTTGTGATATGCAATATTCTTCTTTTGTGCCCAGTATGGGGTCTTAGGAGAAAGAAGGATGGCAGAAGGATGGGGCGAAAGCAGGCGTCTTCTAGACAAGGAATGGACTCTGGAGGAAATGGGTAATGAAGTGAGAGGGTGGGTGGTGAACAAAGGGCTTGGAGAAACCATTCTGCATCGAGCTGCCAGGCTTGGCTATACTGTGAGTACCGTAACACATTTTGAACTTAGAGAAAGAATTGAAGTAGAAAAAGGTTCCCATAGCCGGGTTCCTCATGGCTGATTTTCCATTTTAAACTGAGAAATAAAATTTACCTAATTTAATGATGTTCGTAAAACATTTCTTCAGATTTCCAATTATTACCGGGAAGAAGGTCATTATTGTCCTTCATTCAGTTTGTGAATGTTAAACTTAAAAATATTCTGAAGGATATCATAGTTCATCACTTTGAAAACAACTTTAATTCTACTTATAGTAAGAAATAACACACCTTGTTAAGTTAATATTATGTAAATTTGTAATGATACTACGTGGCTAATTATTAAGAAGAGATTATTAAATGTATAAAATGTTAATAAATTAATCGTATTATTAAAATGAAGTTCTGAATTAAGATATTGCAAATATAAATAAGATTTCACCATAAGATATCAAGTAAAGTAACTTGAAAAAATTCAAGCTTATTTATGTGAATGAATTATTAAACATGGCTTTGAGATGTGAAAAATGGGAAATCTTTTGGATAATTATGGGAACTTATTATTGCATCCTGGGCAGGATGAAGTCATTCTTCTTTATGAGAATAATTTTATCTGATTTTTATCTTGTGGAAATCTAATATAGTTTGCCTTTAGAACAAATGTTTTCTGGAGGAAGGGGCTGGAACTAAACTTGAGTTTACATTAAACATATTTATTTCTTTTACTAGAAAAACCACATATTTACTCTATTTTTTATTGGTGGATTATTATAATTTTGAAGGGAAGATACTATAAGTAGTGACAGTTTCCATTTAGTTTATATTTTATGGTGTGAATGATGCTGAATGGATTTTTTTAGGATGTTGTTTGGTATTGTTTGGAGATGCTTGGGAATCCAGTTTCTCCTCGAGATAATGCTGGTTACACTCCACTGCATGAAGCCTGTTCAAGAGGTCACCTCAACACTGCGAGACTATTGCTTCTGTATGGAGCATCCCCAAGTGATAGCGCTTTGGGAGGAATTAGGTAAGCCCTATAATAATTGGCATGTTAAACATAATTGAATTAGTGAAACTTGTGCAGTGATATTGGACTCATGCTCTATCCAATTTCTATAGTAAGCTGAAGATTATAAATCTCAACCTGTAGCTGTGAAGTTATAAATATGAATACTTCACTACGGTACATTTAAAAAACATCTTTAATTTATTTTTGCTGCAAGTTGTTTTTTCTTAAGCATTCCTTTCATAAAATAGTAATTATTGAGATGATTTACCAGATTTTCTTGAAATAGTGGTTTATTGACTATGTTAATTGTCTCTTGGGAGTTTTTAACTCTAAAAAATTGTTTTAGCTTCATCTTATATTTGGACTTTTTCTTGCAAAATCTGATCAAAAGCGAATTAATTATTTAATAAAAATTTATAATAATGTGATATACCAGTTCTTCCAATGTGAAGTGTATATTGCCTAAATCATAAAACCTGTAGACATTTAGAAGAAATGGATGATAACCACCTTCATTGCACATCACCTGAAATTAAGAAAGCTGTAGGTTTTTTAATGTGTTGGAGATTGAGTTAAAGCTTTAGGAGGCAATGCTCTGAATACACTCTTCAAATTCTTGAAAAAATCTTCTAGTTTTTAAATGAAAATATTACATTTGTGACTAGGTAAACTTGTTCTCCCTTTCGTTAATTAAAATGAAATAATTGATGTAGTTGTGTTCTTAATGGTACCACATGACCTAATTATGTAGTTTTGTTTACTGAGGTAAGTCTAAATGCTCAGATTTCATTGTATTCAGAAAATTAGATAAAATGTATTCTACGTAACATTGAGCTGGCTAAGTGCCAATCATGGATTATCTACAGAATTATTAGATTTCTTTTTAAAGGAGAAAATTGTAATTTTAGGCCATTACATGAAGCAGCTGAGAACGGTTACATGGAAGTAGTTCGATTGCTGTTGTCGTATGGTGCTGATCCACTGCTGGCAACGTATTCAGGGCACACTCCCATGTCCTTGGCTGCTTCGTGTGAGAACTCCATAGAGAGACAGAATTCGAAGGAAATTGAAGAAGGAACAACGTGGAAAGGGATACTCTCGAAAGACAAAGAGGATATAGATTCCCCATTGAAACAGCTGCTCAAGAACTATGTTGCCGAGATACAAGGCCGTCCAACTCCTCCTTGGACTTTTGCTGGTTCTGCCACTTGCATGGGTAAGATTTTGATTATATATTTAGGTGGTTCACTAAGTAATGTATTACACATTGAGTGTATGCAAAAGGTAAGTGGCTATAACACTAAAGATTAAACTGTCGGCAGGTAGTTTTTAATTGAAATGGAATTGGCTAGCCCATCATTTTTAAATGACCAATTTTAAATTTATTAAGATGTGCATTCATGTAGCACTTTTGGCATGAACAAATACCGGTACTTCGTATATCTTATTATATATACAGGTTTCTCCAGATATACCTATCTATCTATTATATATAGACACTTCTCCGGATATACCAAGATACATATACACTCACTGGGGATCAAAATTCTAACCATGTTCCACAAGTGTCACTGACTTGAAATTTTTACAACGCATTGGCCATACGTGCAACCTCTAGAAAAAAGCCGACTTTGAACCTCATTGTCATTGGTTCGATTCCAGAAGGCTCCAAAGTCCCAATTTTCCCCATACATGGTGGGGATTTTGGAAAATTTTTTTGAGGCACATCCCGGCAAAGTAGAGAGTTGGAATTCGAGGTATCGCTCGAAACCATGCGTATCCGACGAAAACCATCAAGAAATCATCGAAGATTATCCTTGGTTCGACGCTAGGTCAGGGCAAATATTCTCCCATTTAATTTACATTGCAATTTTAAAGATTTTTTAAATCACTTCCTGATAAGATGGAACTTGAAACTCGGTATGCAGATAGAGATTGTAAATATTTTTTATGTACGTTGTTGAATGATCCGCTGATTGTCCTTGGTTCGATTCCAGAGTGCCATTTACATTCCTCAATGCATTTCTTATGGAGATAACAGAAAAATATTTTAGGTACTTCCCGGCATGATATCAACTTGAGACTTTGCAGTAAATAAAATCAAGTCCTAACAAGCCATATTGTGCATTCACAGCTGCCAATAGGTTCTGGGTTCGACACCAGGGGTCTCTAAAATTAATAACTGTTACGATGTTTAAGAATTTTTTTTAACCCCTTTCCCGATAATGTAGAAACTTAAAACTTAGCATGTAAATAAAGAACATAGATACTTTTCAAATGTGTGTTTTAGGATTCCTCTATCGTCCTTGGTTCGATCCCAGAAAGCCATTTACATTACCCCATGCTTTTTCAGATCGGGATAATGGAGTCTTATTTCAGGACCTTCCCGGTATGAGATGGATTTCAAACTTTGCATTAAATAAAATCAGGTCCTAACAAGTTATAATGTCTATGCGCATCTGCCAATAGGTCCTTGGTTCAAAACCAGGCATCTACAAAAATTAGAAATTCCTACGATTTTTAAGATTTTTTTTAAACCCCTTCCCGATAACATTGAAACTCGAAACTTGTGAATAAAGACTATAAATACATTTCATATGCTTGCAGTATGCAGGTAACTTTTACTCGTGGTGTATATACATACACTCACTCACTGGGGATTAAAATTCTAACCATGTTCCACAAGTGCCACTGACTTGAAATTTTTACGACATGGTGGCCATAACGTGTAACTTCCAGAAAAAAGGTGATTTTGAACCTCAGTGTCATGGGTTCGATTCCAGACAGCCCCATAGTCATGATTTTTTCTATACATTGCAGGGATTAAAAAAATATATTTTTAAGGCACTTTCTGGCAAAGTAGGGAGTTGAAATTCAAGGGATCGCTAGAAGCCCTGAATGATTGCTGAAAACTATAAAGACAACTTCGAAGATTATCATTGGTTCGACGCTAGGTCAGGGCAAATATTCTCCAATTTAAATTGCATTGTGGCGATTTTTAAGATTTTTTTTAACCCCTTCCCGATAAGATGGAAACTTGAAACTCGGCATGTGGATAGAAATCATGGATATATTTTATGTATGCTGTTGAACATTCTGATGATGGTCCTTGGTTCGATCCCAGTGAGTGATTTATATTTCTCAATGCTTTTTTATGGAAATTACGGAATCCAATTTTAGGTATTTCCTGGCCTGATATCTACTTCAAACTTTGCATTAACTAAGATCAAGTCCAAACAAGTTATAATGTGTATTCACATATAACAATAGATCCTGGGTTTAACACCAGGCATCATTAGCAATTAGCAACTTATACAATTTTTAAGATTTTTTTTGAACCCCTTCTCAATAATATAGAAACTTGGCGTGTATATAAAGATCATAGGTAAATTTCAAATATGCATTTTAGAATTCCTTGATCGTCCTTGGTTTGATCTCAGAGAGCCATTACCCTATGCATTTCAGATAGGGATATTGGAGTCCTATTTCAGGACCTTCCCAGTATGATATGGACTTCAAACTTTGCATTAGATAAGATCAAGTCCTAACAAGTTTTAATGTCTATTCACATCTGCCTATACTTCCTGGGTTTGACACGAGGCATCTCAAAATTAGAAATTGCAACAATTTTTAAGATTTTTTTGAACTTCTTCCTGATAACTTTGAAACTTTAAATTTGGTACGTGAATAAACATTAATAATGCATTTCATATGCTTGCAGTATGTAAACCCATATAAGGTGCTTCAAATGGTGTGACTGTATATGGTGTGCATTAGATTTGCAGGCAAATGATTTTTTATTTCTGATGCTTGAATTTTGGGTGTGCATTACATTCGATGGTGCATTATTTTCAAGTAAATATGGCACTTAGTTTAAATATATGCACAAATCTCTGCTTTTAAATTTCATTTTCATTTAATAACTGATTAACCTTGTGAATATAGTGTAGCAGTTAAGAAGTGCCACAAAGCATTACTCCAAGCCGATGTCTTTTGGTATATTTTTTCCTTATCTTATCTTTTTTCCACCGTCCAAAAATCATTTACACTTGTGAACATTGCTCAGTATGGAGTTCACTGCAGCTAACATCACCTGATGATCGTTAATTATATATCTTCTATTATCTGCGCAGATCCAGCACTAAATGGCTACAACCCACTCCAAGATCCTCCATCGCTATCCTCATACTCCTCTTATTCAGACTGTGATGACAATTGCATCGTCAAAGTTGGAAGGAAGAAAAAGAAGAAACGAAAGAAGATGAAGGTACGCCAGGTCAGCGTGGAGCAGAGATCAAAGGACAGTCATAATGACAGTGATGATGAGAGCAGTGATGAAGGGATTGTAGTGTTTGAGACTAGCTCTGACTATCCGTTACCCACTCTTTACCACATCCTTGGTACAGATTGTGCAATGTGGGCTGTTCTCCAGGACGTCGCCACTTGCCTCCGTCGCTCGAAGGAGACAGTTTTGAGGATGCTCAGCCAAGGAATGACGGAGGAGGTAGAAACTGCTGCGTTGACACCAAGAGTTGGTAGGCCTCCTCGGAACTCAGTGTCTGCGAGAAGTGGCTGCAAGGAGAGCAGGAGGGGGGAGATACAGGGTTCACCTCCAACCTCCAAAGTAGACCCTCCAACCTCCAAAGTGGACCCTCCAACCTCCAAAGTGGACCCTCCAATGACTCTCGAGCTTCCTCTCTCGGAATTTCTGGAAAGGGCACGCTGTTATCATGTTCTGGGTGACAAGATACCAGCTCGAGGAGGCAAAGTGGTTCTGATACCTTATACTAGCGAAGTGAGAGCACTGTTTGGTGCAGAGAGGGTTGAGGTGCCAAGGTGACAAGTGTCGCAGGAGGGAAAGCCTCCTATCCTGGTGACTGACTTTTTAGGACTCAGTAATGAGACCACAGACTGAGAAGCAATGTTTTCCTCTGATTTTTTTGCTGTGCTGCTTCAGATTTGACGGCAGTCATAAAATATGTGGAAGATATCATCCTTTTTTATACCATAGGGCAATTTTCATATTGTTGAGTGCGAGAAATATTTTTATCGGTGATCCCTCCAAGGGGCATGCTTGTTCGATGGTTAGGTTTTTGTTTAAATTATTTGTGTAGGCAAAAGTATGTTAAACGTTGTATTTGTATCTTGTGCTCCATCTTGTCATTGGATGTATTTAAGAGGAGCATGAAGTCGACAGCTTGGACCTGCACCATTACTAATGAATATAGAGCAGAGATTGCTTTGATGTCTCTTGCATTTTTATGTATTCGAGTCTTTCAGTGTTGTTAGTGATTTCCTATTAAAGTGGAGAAATCATGAGGTTAAACACAAAGCATTTCTTATAGTTGTTACTCAGACAAAGGATTGCATCAGAAGGCAGCCACCTCTTTAGACTACCACATTCTCTTTGTCTCGCTTTTTTCCGATAGATTTCATTAACTCAAAACACTAAGAGATGGTCTTAGGAGGCTTTAATTGACTGTTCATTGGAATGAATCGCAAGAGGTTATGTTTTTCTTTTCACGAGGCTAATTGCTTATACTATAGGTAATTGAGTGCCAACAATTGTGATACTTATAATTTAATTTTCCCTTTGAAGATGTTTAGGCATAAATTAGTAATTTGTGATGATATAAAATCTATTGTATCGGCTGGACCGAACATATGATTGGTGCATCTTTGACACTGATAGGATGAATCCACAAGATGTAGGATTTTGATAACGATATGACTCTCAGCATCTTTATGGAGTCAGGTTTAGAATTATGAAGGTAGCCAAGAATTTTCTGTTGACTATCCTTTTGGCACCTTAGTTTTGCTCAACGGCCACTTGAAGTAAACACCCGTTAGTGCAATTACTTATGTAAATGTTATACTTATGCAAATCCTTTGGGAAATATTAGAATTTCTCACAAGTGACTGTCCTTATAACACTTGATTTTCCAAGACTGAGTTGATGTGGTCTTTGATGTTAGATTTCTGTCACTTATATCAATAATTCTATCAAGAGTACTGCCAAACTGTAAGGAGTTGGATAAAAAAAGGTGTGATGTATTGTCTTGTTATGCAAGTTAATGATTGAGCAGTTTTTTCTCTTCTTTTGCTGTCTCCATGTTAATAGTTAATTAATCTCAAGATAATTTTGTTTGAAAATAGTGAATTATTTTGCTTTTTATCAGGGTTATGAGGCATACAATTGGCTCTTTACTCTGCACAAGTTACATTTGATTTTATAGAGATCAAACTGGAGTTGTGACATCCATTTGTTAAATATCTATTATTTTTCCTAATTACATTTTTCTCAGGGTCTGATATACTGAATGTTTTGCAGTAATAGAGAGGAGAGTCATGAAGAAAATGTTAGTTTTTCCTAAACCTTTCTTATTCTGATAATAATTTTGTGATATTTGTGAATACTAAAGAATTAGTAAATTTTCCTCGATAACTATTATTAATTTTTGTATAAACTTCATTTGCCATGTGGAATGGTGCCCCTTTCTCTGGGACCAGCTCAGAAAAAAACAACGGACTAGAAAAAGCATAGATTGGAAGAGGATTCACTTTGAGAATGAAACATTGTGATGTTCATTTTTGTTATATCACTCAATTAATACAGCATTTTTTTTTCTTAGTGTTATCTCACAAGACTCAGGGAATTTAATAAGTATGAAGTTTAACCAATTGAGGTGCAGTGTCGAGAGGGTGTGTGATACAAAATTTGAGCCATCCAATCCCCACCATTGCATGTTTGTCCTCCCTTTCTTTCCTATATTATTCATGCAATTGTGTACGAATATTGAAAACATTTGAACAACTATGTGAAATTGGTTTTCTAGAACTGTGCTGCAATATGTAAATGCATGTTTTAAGTGTCTATTCATTGTACAATTACTATAAACAAGTAAAAACTGTGATGAAAATTATTATTAATATTATAATAAATAAATATGGAGGCAAAGTGCAATTGCCAATGGAATCATCTTAGCTATGCATTTCTTTTGTAATGAAAGGTTTCCTGTGATTTGTAATAATGAAGGATATTGGTTAGATGTTATGTCTTTTATTTGAAGTACAAGTTCCCATCTTACAGAACCTAGCTCTCATGAAACTAAATGTGAATTTTCTTCCAAGACAGCATGAAACCTCCAACACACTATTTCTTCAGACACTGTCACTCGCATATGATGATTTACTTTTTTTTGTAACTTTTTCTGCTGTTTGACCCAACATTTAGTGATATCTGTAACATAAATATTCTAAATATAAAACACTACGGTAGAGTTACCCCATAATCTTATATGCTGTCCTTATTTATGGTATTTTCGAAAGATTTAACTTCTACCTTGCCAACTTAAATAATTTAATTATTACATCTATTATATATGTACGCTTCTCTAGCTATATATTAGGCTGTAGGTTTGTATCCTACATATAAATATACAAGATAAAAACCTTTAGCCTAAACCACAAGTGTCACTGAATTATTTTACGGCTCTAACAAAAGACCACCGGGAAAGAAGAGAAGTAAATCCCAGGAGAAAAATCTCCATAAGAATAAATTGTGCAGATTTTTTAATACTTCTTTTTTGCGTCATAGAGGATATAGATCACTCAATGTTGAGGGTTCTTAACCAATCAATGAAGTAATTTTCCAATGTTGCCCTGCCTTCGATGATCGGTCAAAAAAGATTCTTTCTCTTAAGATATAAACTGTGGACATATTTCTGATTTTATGAGATCACTTCTTGGTAAGAGAGATTACACAAACTCAAAATTTTAATTAAGTCCAGGCAATATTTATTTATCTATAGGTATCATCCTCCTTAAAGAATATATTAGAGTATGTTTTAATAGAACTTTTGAAGTGCTTTCTGAAAAATAGATAGCTGTAACCTGGTATAAAAATGATGGTCACAGATATCTTAAACATTGTACTTTCTCTAATTTTACTTGGCTTCAATGCCAGGGTTCTGCATAAATTCTTCCTATAGGAATAAAGAGAAAACTTGGAATTTTTAGCAATTTCTGGAATGAGTGTTGACCTGAAATCATACATATTGTAAGACTTGGCATTTATGTTATTATTAGTGGACAATTATCGCCCAAAACGGTTCTGCCTTTGGCACTGATAAATCATAATTCTTTCGTTAGCAATCATTGTTGAATGTTGTCATTATAGTTGGATCTTAAGACATTACGGATGAGTGATTTTTGGATATCAGGAAGGTGTAATTCTTGATTTAATCTTAATTTCAATTCATGTAAGTTCTTTTCTAACAATACATCATTCCCATACTCAGAATCACTTTTATCATTCACCCTGAACAATAATTTATGGCATATAGGTTAGTTTTATGCAGTATATGAAGATCCTTAGCTTTACTTTTGAAACGGTTGTTAATTACGTAAATTGGTAATTTTTTGAATGTGTATCTTCAGTAGTAAAGGAGATATAGAATTTCTACGAAACACCGTGAAACGGGAAAATTACCAATTCTACTTTTTGCAGCTGGAGACTTGTTCAGTACAGAGTTGAGAAGGGTTCCATGGAATAAGTAGAAGTAGCCACACAGACAGTGTTCAACCTACAATAGCTAAACATACATTGACTCTAACTTATATGTCATGTTCTACTTGTTCAGCAATTCTTGAGAAATGCTAATTCAGTTACACTAAACCAAGGATAACGAACAACTCCCAAACCATTAGGGCATAGTGTATTATAGTGAAACACCCACATCTCCAATTCATATCAATGTAGACAGATATTTACTGGGCCAATTAATGAAACTTCGCAGTGGAAAAAATTATTCAATGAAAACCCAAATTTAACAAATCTCAATGTTAAACTAGCTGATTTACTAACTGCTATAAAAATAACAAAAATATCAAAACGAACATCTGATTTGAGTAGGAGTAGAGCGGTAGTAAGTAAATAATGGAGCACAATTGTTTTAGATTCTTTTTTTGAAATTACCACATCTCCGATGTTCATATTAACAGCTCGAAAACTATTTCAGCGAAGATTGTGAAACGAACCATCATCTTCAAGGTCTTCAAGTCACTAATCATAACAAAGTTGCGTATAGAGATGCTAGCTTGTTATAATCGCAGAGGCTCATGGAATGTCACGAGACTAGGCAGACGGGTACACGGAAATTGAGAGCCAGCTGAAGTTAACTGTTGCTAATCTTGGGCTTAATTGTATCGCAGGAGAGTGAATTCTCCATTTTACGTACAATCAAATTGAACAAAGGATAAAAATGGCTGGATCAATTAAAGAATTTTTGCCGGCCTTGCACGAAGAAAAGATAGGTAAGTTTATAGTTAAAAATAGTGGCTCATCTGCGGATTATACATCGTTCATTCTCCAAGAGAATTTCTTAGTTATTTGAAAATTCTCCTACCGAATATATTGGTTTAAGATTCAGGGTATTACCATATCAATGTTTGATTTTTCATGAAATCGCTTGAGTGTTTGTGAATGACCTAATTGTGCATGGTAACGAAGAGAAGTAATTACTGCCTTTATTTTAATCAGATATGCTTGCAGCTACTAGCGTCTTGCAGCAGAAAGCATCTGAGATACGAGCTCAGCGAGTAAATTGGCAATCGTATCTTCAGTAAGTGTTTCACAATGATGTAGTTAATGTTTAAAATATTATGAATTGCTACTACTAAATGAGTCAAAGTCCTGAGTCTTGATACATTAAGGATATGGTGTGTACTAATAACTTTTCTCAACCCATTTACGTGTTTTATTTTAAAGGTAATCTCTTACAAAACAATGGTGATAAGTTGTCACTGAAGACCTATATAAGACATACTATAAATATTTAGTTCATCGAGTAAATCTGGTATTTGATAATATTCTGCATGATCTTTCATTTTTTCATTTACGATGTTTCACAAAGGATACACGTATAATGTAAGACACTCCCATACCTTCATGTATTATCTCTAGCACCAATTGATGAAGCTTAGCCCTTGTTAATACATTTTGAGTCTAACAGAAGCTATAATTTTGTCGAATTGAGGAAGAAATTGCGAGAGTATGCTAGTTTCAATCGCAAAATGATGGTTCATTATCGATTTTCTGTAACATTCCACTACATATAATCAATATATCTATCTTCCAAAGAAAACTCACATTAGTTTCTACTTTGATGGATGCCTGCTTTTGCTCTATCAAAAATAGTTACGAAAAGCAAGATAAGAGAGAGAGAGAGAGAGATCACTTCTTCACCTAAGGTCATGATTTTGAAAATTCAACCCAATAATCATTCCTGTTGACATCTTTCAGGTTTCCAATTCCTCGTTGAACTGTTATGATCCTTAGAAAATATATTATCTATCTCCCTAATTTAATTACTTTTACTGTTGATATTTTCTGTTTTTGTAACAAAAACCTAATTCGTATTTCAAACCTGACTATGGTTTTGTGGCTACATATTTCCTCATTTCACTAAAATATTAATTTGAGATAAAATTTTTTCTGCATTTCCTTGAAATTTTAAAATAAATTTTATGTAACTTTTTATTTATAAGAACATTAGGATGTGGATGTAGCATTGTGTGTATTGCATTTATAGGTTCTGCCCATAAATGGGGTATTAACTTGAATAATTTGTTATATATGTCTTATGGGTCATAGTATTCACAGGATCCACTGCCAGAATTAACCTGAATTTATTTATTTAATCTTGTGTACTGGACCAATGTTTTTTAGCTGCTTCACTTTGTAATTTTTTTAGTAGAGCATGAAAATGATTTATACTTGTTGCAATAGTTTTTTTCTTTTAAATCAGTCAATGCCTCTAACTTGTTCATTACCCTTGTTGAAATCTCAAAACTTATAATGAAAAATACTTAACTAATATAGGACTTTTAAATACTCTTTTATAATTCTGCCTATTGTTAAAAACAACAAATTCAAAGATATCTTAATGTAAAATTATTATGCTGATAGAATATTCATTACCCGCCTTGAACATTTTTCAAGTACAGAATTCTTAAATTTTGATGTGGAAATCTTAAGTATTATGGCAAGGGCTTTAAAGTCTCTTAAGTTAATTTTTCCTCTAATTAATATGTTGAAGTTAGAATAATTCACTGTTCTCTATGGCCTTGTTTTCATTTTCTTAGGGAGATTGACTTTGGATGGAATTTGCTCTTTTAGGTTTGCTATTGGCATTATTCTGCAGTAAATTTATCTTTGTATCGGTATTTTTTATCCATCCGATGTTCCATCATAGAATAAATTCTTAATGATGTACTTTTGTTGACAGGTCCCAAATGATTTCTCACGAAGACTATAATTTTGTGATAAAATTTGATGGAACTGATGCTGCAACGAGAGAGAGGGTTTTGAGGGAAGACAGGGCCCAATGTGCTCGCACCTTCCTCAATCTCCTCGGCCATGTGTCCAAGGATCAGACCATTCAGTACATCTTAATTATGATTGATGACATGCTCCAGGTTTGTTCCTTAAGCCATATGAAAGAATTAATATTTTTCAGGTGCTTTTGTAATACATGTCTTCATTGCAAATTTAAAAGGAGTTAAAAAGTTAATCCATATTCTGTTTTTATTTATGGACAGTTCGAGCTTTTTATATTCAAATAAATTGGATGTAATTGGGAGAAGTAAAGTAATTCTTTTGAAGTTTGAAATCCTATCTCCAACTGTTTTCAGGTTACAAATAGTTTTATTGGATGGAAAACAGAAGTAAATAGGAGTTCCATTGGTCAAGTTTTTATTTATTTTAGTCTGGGTGATCTTACCTTCGTAGAAGTGCAGCAGGATTTGAATGTCCAATTAGCCAATACACTAACAGTTTTGGCATTCTCTTCTCAGATGGGCTGTGTGGAAGGTTCAGGAGAGCAATTTTGGCTCAAATATTTAAGCAACTATACATTGGCAAATAAATGAAAATATATCTGTAGTATGAAAAGGGTATGGAGAGCAGAATACATTTTTTTAAGATGAAAAAAATTGGTTATTTATTTTGCCTGCACTTATTTTATGTGTAAAGTATTATGTTGGCATCTTGTGTGTAAATAATGTTTGTGCTTTTCATTGATTGGCGTTTGTTTTATTAAAGGAGGACAGTGGAAGAGTGGAAATATTTCGTGAGCATGCTGCGAGAAAACACGAATCAGTGTGGGGTCCATTTCTCAACCTTTTGAATCGTCCCGATGGATTCATTACTAACATGACCTCTCGTATTATTGCCAAAATTGCCTGTTGGGGCTCTGAGCCCATGGACCGATCTGATCTTCACTTCTATTTGACCTGGCTGAAAGATCAACTCAAACAGAATGTAAGTTTTACCTTTTCTCTTCCTCTGTCTACATACAAGTTTTCATCTCTATTTTCTCATTATCTCTTTTTGTTGACTTTAGTGGGAATTAATTCATCGAAGTTAATGTATTTTAATGAGAAAAAAGGTGTGTGTGAGCATAAGTCAGTCAGTCATTGACTCGCAATTATGTTTGGTGTGGAAAGCCTGATTCCCACTTGTTAATAGCCACTCTTCATTTTGAGTAGCGTGGTCTTGTTTATGATCTCTTATGCAGATCTCTAAAGCTGAAACTAAGAAGGGAACATAATTGTAAATTTTATATCTTTGTTACTTCATTCACAGTCCGTGTGAGATGGTACAAAATTGAAGTTTTATTTCACTATGTTATTTGCAATCAAATAGAATTTGTGAATTTAGATTTGAGAATTTTTCCTAGTTTCTCCAAAATTCACAGCTCGAGTACCACCATGCATTTCTTGATTTAGTTTCTATGGTCCTTATGCTCATCTGTAGATAAAAATACCTCTTTAGTGATCACTATGCCAATTTTAGGAAACCTTCATTCCAGATGATTTTCCTATCCAACAATCTTTTGGCTGTGTAGCTGAATCAATGGCTCTAAATTGTAGTTAGTTCATAAGGGAAATAGTATCTATTGTGTAAGGACTATATGCAGAGATAGAGTCTATTGCGTAAGGACTATATGCAGAGATAGAGTCTATTGCGTAAGGACTGTACGCATTTTCGATAAAATATTGATTTATTGTCATATCTGTTTAGTTTGCTGCTCTATTCAATTCAGGAACTTTCTAGGTCTTTTACTTAAGTCATTACGAGACATATAATTCACAGATCATCATTTAATTATGACTGAAGTAAACATGGTCACACCATTGATGCTTCTTCCTGAAAATTGGTTTTGAAGTTGTATGCCAAGCCGGTTGCTCATCGATGACTGACTGTGTTGCTTCCTATGATATTTGTATACTCATCGAGTGCCTCATTAATGCTAATGCTTTCCTTGTCTTAACAACAATGTGATTGATTTTTCCATCCCCACTTTTAAATTTTCAGGTATCATAATGCTTCCTCTTGCTCTTTTCTTTCAAATGCATTTGAATATTTCAAATTAATGTATCTATGGCCAGTAACTTCAGTGATTAATATTTGTTGGTTCTAAATTGCTAGGTATTTTTCTTTTCTAAGTGTGTAGTGTATAATACATACAATACTAGGTGTGCTTACTCTTTGTAAATGCATAAATAAATGTAATTCTCTCCTTTCACGCGTGATGCATAGATGGAGTTAATGAGAATAATTTGTGTGTGACTCTGGATTAATCGTGCCTATCAGTTCATCTATGAATTTAATCCAGCTTGGTACAATGCTCTTCATATGTACTCCCTCTGTGTGAAACATATCCTCGGTTCATTTCTTAAATAAAATCTAATTGCTAATAAAATGAGTAGGATTTAAGGTAGCTTAGAATCATAAAAATTCAAAGAAATGATGAAAATAGCGTCTTCACACAGGTGAGTGAGTGAAGCACAAGAATAGTAATAATTTTATAACGTGTGCATTTTAAGTGGGAATATTATTCTGCTCATGAGCTTTCCATCCCTTTTAGCAGAAGCTCTTTTGGTTAATGGTAGATATCTGGGGGTTTCACCATTACCTTTCTTCAGGTAGAAATTTGGAGGGTCTCCGTCCTAATCCGGACTCTTAGCTCGCCTTCGTTGGTACTGAGTGCCCGACCTTCCCATCAGGGGGACCATAAAAAAACTGACCACATGGAATATGATTTAAAAAGTTATAAACAATTCAAATGAGCAACAATTTATTATCTTCGTCGTCTCACTCGTCCTAAGAGATATTCAAGCATCTTTTGATTGACGTTCTACGATGAAAATTAAGATTTTTCGTGATTTTTCTATAAATGACCCGTTGACTCAAGGCAACGTAGCTAAGTCAGATAGGCGGGTGTTTTAAATATCTCAACGGGGGTTGGTTGGGGGGAAGGATTTCTAGATTTTTGCTAGAAATCCCTCCCCCCAACCCATCCCCAGGGCAACTTTGCTGTGTGTAAACGGGTCGTTTCTAGCAAAATCACGAAAAATCTTAATTTTCAACGTAGAACGTCGATCAAAAGACGCTTGTATATCTCTTTGGACAAGTGAGACGACGAAGATAATATATTGTTGCTCATTTGAATTGTTTATAACTTTTTAATTCGTATTCCACGCGGGCAGTCTTTTATGGTCCCCCCTGATGGGAAGGTCGGGCACTCAGTACCTGCTAAGGTAAGCTAAGGGTCCGGATTAGGAAGGAGACCCTCCAAATATCTACCTGAAAAAAGTAACGGTGAAACCCCCAGATATCTACCATTAACAGCTCTTTTTGCCTTTTCTTTCTGCCTAGAAAGAGTGTCTTACGGTCCTACGTTTGAAGCTCATTCTCACCTGAATTATTTTATATGATACTTATTCTTCTTGGCACTAGCGCTAGTCATGGCTTTGCTGAACCAAATTAAGGATACTCTTATGTGTGAGGTGCAGCAGCATCTTTATATTCTATGGTAGTGAGATGACGTAAATAATAGAAGAAAGGATGTAATGTTGTTGTTAGAAGTGACCCAATAAAATAGAATTAGACTTAATTGAGAGTGAGATTGATAAACTCCCCCTTTTAGCTTCTGAAAAAAGGGTTATTGATAGATTTAGCAATAAAAAGAAGAGGAAGTAAAGAAGAAACTGTTTTGTGGACCACAAACATGCAAGTCAATTAGAAAAGAAAAACTGCTGAAAAAAAAAACAATCCTCCAGAAGCGTATGTTAAAAGTTTACAGAATCTATCAATAGTTATCTTTAAATTTCAAACTTGAATAAATATAAAATGAGTACATGGATAACAGATCATAAGATAATACAGGTTTCTATATAGAACAATGAAGAATGAGGTAGGATAAATATATAAAAAGAATTAATAAAAATGGAGGTGGAAAAATAAAATATGCAATGGATGAAAAATCTTTTATAAACTTCATGCTCACTGATAGTGATTCCAAATTGCATTCTGAAATAAAACGAACTCACATTAATAAAATTTGCTTACATAGTAAAGAAAGATAATCAGATACAAGACACATACTAGATTACTGGATAGATAATTTGGTAAGCCGTAGAAAACTCCTCGTAATTTTTTAAATAAAATAGTCTGGAAAACTTGACTTAGTTGAATTTAGGTGCTTGATTGAAAAAATAATATTTTGATACCTACTTTCAAGAATTGAATGATGTTAATGACTTTTTTTAAAGCAAATAGAGGAAGCAAAGTCATCAATATCAGGACGAAATGCTTTGCAAAAATTGCTGGCTATGACGATGAATAACTTGTGGAAAGTTTCTGTTCTTGGTTGTGGTACTAGGGTTTTTTTTGCTAAACTGAAAACTTTTTGTTGTTGTTGTGATCATGTATTTTACTGGGGGAAAAATATTGTGTGGAATCATTGCATTTAGTTTGCCTTTGGTAGTTGAGGGAATATACTCCCTGAGATTGGCTTTAACTAGACTGTTTTGCATATGATTCCAAAAGATGATTTAATTTTTAATATTGAAATTATACCCCAATGATGCATTCTGCATACTCTATAATATGATGAATAATTCTTATGTTATATCTTGGTAAATATAACACTTCATAATCAGAGAGTATGACAGGAATAATGCGTTCTGGAGTTTTTCCTCTCATATACTTGAAAGTGATTAGTAAGAGTATTACTAAACGATTTTCTTCAATTATAATTATTTGTTACAAAGCCACAATAATACTGTCTGAGCTTAATTTGAAAATTTAAAGATTTAATAATTACAGTGCATGTAAATTAAGGCATTCATAACAGAATATTTCAGACTCTTTATTACATATGGCAGTAGGGTCTTTTTTTGAAGAAAATTGTGCATTGTACAATTCCATTTCTACAACTATAGTTCTTAAACGTCTTCTGCTTCATAGTGAGATGCTCACTCCTTATGTCACCTGCTCTTACCAGAGTAAGACTAATAGTAGCACTCTCATATACAAGCACCTAAGAAAGATAATATGGAGCACCACTTCAATTTATTTTGTTTCAGGAAGTTATTTGAATTGTTAATAATTTAAAGCATGTATCAATGGTCTTCTTTGGAATAATTGACAGTGAGTCAAACTGTCTCTAAACAATACCAATTTCTGTGTACTCAATCAACAAATATGCATAATTTAAGATATCCAGTGTGTCCATTAAACTGCAATGTAATAAATGAAAGATATTAATTTATTTGAATTTCTATGTCAATGTTTGTATGGGCATTTTCTTAAATATTTTATTTGATCCATCTCTTTGAGTATCCTTCATTTAGATTACTGTAAATTCACAATTATAATGGAAACCATATCTTTACTTCCTCTAGACTCACTCTTTGGCACAAATACATCATTTATTAAAAGTTTAATATGTTCCTAATGCCATATGTATTGGCATTCCATATTTGTGTTGAGACCAGTTCTGGCAACAATTGACAGACCACCTAAAATTAACTCTAACTATGATTCAATGCCCAGTAATCATCTTCAAAGGTAGAAATATCAGAAATGTACAGTGGGTGATTCTTAGAAGGCCCTGGGGTTTCCATTGTTTTTAGGGCTGCTCTCAATGCAGTTGTGGACTGTTGATGAATACAATTTGTGTTTTAAATCTGTAATTCATTAACATTCATGTTTTGATTTATTTCCTTACAACATCTCGTGTATTCAGGAGCCAATTTTCCAATATATATGCCAAAGTGTGAGCTAGGTTTCAGTCATTTTGCCGCTGAAGACCTTATTTCTGTTTCCTTATGCCTGCTTTTCTAAACAATATGCATTTGTTTGATAATTTCCATTTTAGTTAACTATTGAAGCATTACTTTCTTCTTATCCTGGAAAGATTTTCGGAAAAGATATTGTTGTAGTCATTGGAACTTCATTTAGGTAATTGATTTCCGATTATAAGTTTATTCTGCTGTAAACTAAAAATGTAGGAATTCCTTTTCTAATAAGAGATGGACCTTAATATTTTTGGAGATCGATTGTAATGATTCAAGTATACAGCAAATAAAATTATATATTGAAGTGTTTTATCCAAGTGAAGAAATGAATATGTGAAGAAATTTACTCAACTTACTTTTGGTGCTGAGTTAAGAGAATCCTTTTTGACCCTTTATGTCATGTATTCATGTAATTTCATGTTGTTTCCTGTAATTGCTCAATTTATGTATTTTTATTAATAATCCTATTAATTAAAGTTGGTGTTTAAGTTTGCTCGAAGAAAATTAATTTTCTCTGTGTATCATTGTTTGAATAAACTGCCTAAGTAAGTTGTAGATAATGCTTATGAGTAGTAATTATCATCAGTTAACCTTATCTTAATGTTATAGACAAAATGCCATAAATGTGAGTGTGCCTTAAAGAAAAAAATAAACCTATTCAAGACAAATTAACCTTTTTGGTATCTCTCTATATCATTAGTGTGATTAATAAAGGAAAAATTAACAGGCTGTTAACTAGAAAATAGGAATTTTGTTGAAATTCAGTTATTATTGGAATAAAGTAATATTAATTGGACACCTTATGTTGCAGTTGCATATCATAATATACTTTGACTCTGAATATTGTACTCCTGATGTAATATTTATATTCAATGTTGCTTAACAACTAACAAAAAATATTGGTGTGGATTCTGTCTTCCATTACTCATTGCAAGCAGTAAGGTGTTGGTTTTATTTTGGCAACGAGGTTGAAGACGTCTGTCTAAAATTCTGTTGCTCTGGAATGTGCATGATCTTATCTTTGTTGTGTACTAACATTTTGTACTTAAGATTATACGTGTACACTATTTTCAAGCTAACTTGGGTTAGTACGGAAAGCTTTGTTTTAAAACTGAAATTTCAAGTATTTATATGTCTAGTAATAAATTTTGTTTTCTCTCTTATGTATTTAACATAGTTAAATGGGTTAACTCATATGTCTAATATTTGTGTTTCTACCTTCTATTATGTAACAATTGGCCTGTATTGTTATTTGAAAATTTCATGTACGATTCTATTATATATCTAGTCTGTTCTTGCTATGTTTAGAGATATTAGTGTTTTGGAAAAGACAAGATATTATATGTTAACAAGATACTGCTTGCAGAATTATCATGTATTTTCACAGTTGTGGAAATTCATTTGAGGTATTAACAATGTTTTACTGGAATATTGTTTGGTTGAAATTATTAGTGTTGATACAAATGATTACTTGTCGGCCAGGTTGTCTGTACATTTTTTCTCGAGTTGGATTTGTGCTAGTAACTAGACTATTAATGCTTTTCATGATGAAGCTTTTTAGAGTATTAACTGTTAATTTTACCAATGTAATTATTGACTTTTTTGCTTAGTTTTAGCCTGTCAATAGTACATTAATTGATTAATTAGCATTTATCTAAAGGTCTACTCTTTAACATCGTAATTCTTTAAGAAAGGGGCTTAAATATGTTCAAATTAGAGAGGCATTATTGACAGTACTTCTCAATACAAAATTTTTTATTATTTGAATAAGGGTATGACCATTACCCAAGCCTCGCTGCCTAAGGTTGTACTGGTAACAGGGTTGAACAGAGTGGGTGGGATGAAGAAGTTCTCATGATGATTAGTCTCCAAAAGGTCATGTAATTGGCTATAACTGTGCCACCTTCACTGAAAAAATTGAAATTTCTTCGGAAATAATTCCCTCTACTGCTACTTCCCCCTTTTTAACTTCATACTCAATGGGAAATTAACAAAACTTTTGTAGAGTGAGTGGTTCACCTCGAAATAACTTACCGAATAAAAGGAAGTGAGAAAGTAATTCATTTTTGCCTTTAAATCTTATCACAAAAAAGAGAGACTGCTCTGCATATTGACTTAATATTACGTTCTGCATCCTTCTGAATAGTGGAAGAATGGAGTCCCTTGAATTTTCACTTTTATTTATTACCTGTGATTTTCTGAATAGACCATATTTACTTTAAAATAACACCCCATTAATGTAATGTGCATCCCAAAATTCGAACTTTGGAAATGGAAAAATCATTTGCACGCAAATCTAAAGTGCACCTTGAGATATGCGGCCACAACATTTGCAGCACTGCATATGTATTTACAATACAAGCATATGCTGCTATACCCATAATGATAAAGATACGATTGAAAATCTCTGTCTCTAAAAGTATTCTGCAAAATACATTTGTTATCGTTTGAATCTCATGCTTCAAATGAAAGCATTCTTAATTTTGAATTCCCTGAGTAATTTCGTAATGAGTTCATTCTTACAGAGTAAAATGAGTAGCATCAACTCTGAATGAAATTCACACAATCCCATAGTCCTCACACTGAAGATGATATTGTAAATTTAAACCATAAAATACAGTATTTTCTTGAAAATAATGTGCCTTCAAATGTAATGCACAGTCCAAAATTTGAGTATCAGAAATAGAAAAATCATTTGCCCCCAAATCTAAAGCACACCTTAAGACACACGGTCATGTCATTCACAGTACCATATATGTATTTACTATACAATTATACTTCGCTATACACATGTATTTATAAGCATATACTCTTTAAACAAAATGACAGTAGTCATCTATGCCGGAAGTCCTTCCTAAGTGCACGCGATAACAAATTAAAAATTGGTCATTTAAATAGTTTGATGTGCAGGGGTCTTATGGTGAAAATATTGGTAGTGCATTGGTGGAATGTTTAACGAGTTACATGGAACCAGTATGAGCCGAGGATCTGCCCAAATCAGAACATGGCTAAGAGACATGCATGTATTAGTATTTAATATTATTGTGCCGGAATCTAGTGCCATATGGATTTTAATGCTTTCTGATATTTTAGCCAAACAAAGACAAAAGGGTGCAAATTATTTTCAAGTAAATTCAGTATGTTCTCAATACTCTCCCATCCCAATATTCCTATTAACTAACGTGCCATTACCACGGCCCAAAGCTACCGATTTTCTCCTGATATACTGTAAATATGTATATACTAACAAGTTTGTTCTATGTAGATCTATTGCTTGTGTGCCCTTCACGTGGTGTATTATGTAGGAAATAGAGTAGGGGGTGTTAAATTTTCCTCCCCTTAGATTTTCATCATTTTTCTTTATAACGATCCTTTCTGTTTCATTCTATATCTCCCTTGCTCTTTCATTTATTCTTTCCAAATCATCCTCTTATCTTTGATGTCCTTCCTTTGAAAAAGTAAAGATTTTTAAATGGAATCATTGGAAATTCTAATCCTTTCTTTCTTTTCTTTCTTTCCTTCCTTTAAATATTCTTTGACTCTTTTGATGTGAATACATTTGATTTATGCTTTAGCTCATCTAGTTTTTGATTTTGTTGTTCTTTATTTATCTTTTCTCTTCCGGTGTCCATAGAAAGAAGTTTTCTCCTACCTCATTCTGTCTTTGTGTTGTTATGTAAATTTTGTTGTTGAATTATTGAGTGTAGTAAAAAATGTTTTATTGTAACTTGTACTGTCTCTTATTCCTGGCTGGCAAGATGCATCATCTATCTGGTAATATGCACTATAAACTCATCATTTTTAGAAAAATTGTAATAAATATAATTTGATTTTTGTAATTTATAAGGAGAAAAAAGGGATTATATCTTATAAAAATCACCCAATGATATCAATTATTCACCATTAAAACCCATTATATTAACCTCAGAGTAGTTTTCACTCAAAGCGTTACACTTGTAAAACAAAATTTCATCTTCACTTATATTCAAGATGCGTTCAGCATTTGTCGTTTTTACCATTTCTGTACAGCATTGTAGATTTTTCTTTGAAGTATTCCTACAACTTTACTGTTATAATCTTGGGTAACATAGTGGAAATATGCAAACACAGGTTGAAATGTATCCAAAAAAATCCACTCTTACTTTTGATATTATACTGAAAGTTTTAGTTTTATTATCAATTTCAAGCTACATTGTCAATCATCAAGTTTTATTTTAGTGAAAGTTCATATTTTTGATGATGCTGGGGATAAATTCTTGAACATGTAAGGCATATTTAATTCAACCTTATAAAGATAATTTAATGCAGTCAAGCTTTTTAATCACCTCTAGGGATTTTTTATCAACTCACAAATCCAGAAAGTCAGAGGTTGTAGGACAGCTTAATTTAAAAATGCTAAACTTTGAGATAAAAAACTGATTTCATCTTAAATTAATTGTTAAATTTAAATGTTAAATTATTTTTGTAATTTTCACCTATACCCTATAAGGTGAAGTTTGATTTTAGGCTCCATTTTGCTGAAAAAATGCATCTTATTGGCTGAGAAGTACTATTTTTTTCCTTTGATATTTTGTGGCTTCATCTTTTCTTAAGTAAAATTTACTTGTATCTCTGTTGTGAAACTGAATAATGACGGATGTTCCATATTCAAATGTGGTGACCTCTACATCAGTGCGACCACATCAAGAACAACATTCTGGTCCAAGTCCATGTCTCAAGACCAAGCTCTCCTATGCCCAACGCCAGTGCTGACAACATTGCAGACTACAGCGATGACAATCCGGTACTGTTTCATCTGTGGACACTACCATCGTGGATCTACTGCCAATATTTAAATTTGACTCTTATTCTGTTCCATTCTTTTATTTATCTTTATTGAAACTTTTGTCAAGCAGGGAGGTTTTGATTTTCAGGTCTAAAATTTCTTGATAGTGATACCACTGTTTCTTAGTCTATTGATTTACCATCATGTCATTTGCAGTTAATTCTTAAAGTATTGATTGATTTCCACATTTGAATCTGAATTTAGGTAAGTTAATATTATGAAAAAGTGCTGCAGAACTTAGCTAAGTGGACATTTTTTCAAAATGTGCGTATCAGCTATACAATGAAAATAAATTAAAAGGTTGATTGTAGTAATAATATTGTTTCTAGTTTGCAGTCAATTGTCAGTATTTCCTTGTACTGTAGAAATTTTTAAAATTTCTTAAGCTATTGTATAAATGTGCTGGTTGCATTCCAAAAGGATTTGTCTGATTTTTGTATCTTTGATCGATGTAGGTTTTCTCTTTCTTGAAAAAGACTGTTACTAGAAGTATTAGTAATTGTATCTTATTTTTCTAGGATAATTCATGATGATAAAAGGTATGTAAAGTGCTAGCTCTCATTCTTTCCACATTACAGGGAACTTATAAACAACTATGGAATGTAAATTCGAATGTAGTGAGGGATCTTAACTGTATGACCTTACACATTAGAACTTTTTCTTATCAGATTATTTTCTCATAAGTATTGTATTCATTCTGTTGGGTCTTTGTGGATGAACAGTGATGAGAACAACTATCTATGTTCCATAAAAGTTTTGATAAATGAAGGAAAATTATTTGGGATTAATAAAGTTGATTTAAACATGTGTATGACTGGTACCATTTTGAAATATTTTACATTTTGTGCTGATGGAATAGTAAATAAGTCTCTTACCATTCTTACAAAATATTTTCTGAAGAACAGTTTAGTCAGAGTTTGTTTTATCAAAACTATCACTAAAACTTCTACGAGTGCACTTTGTCTAGGTCACAGTCGAGAAAAGTGATTCAAAGACGTAGTAAATGTGATTCAATGAGGTAGTTTGATATGGATTGTTGTATTTCTTGTAGAATAATGCTCATCTGGTTACCACCTCCTTAAAATCTCAAACTTTGGTTATCAATGTTTTTCTCTTAGGAAAGTCAATTTAAAAAGTACTTCTCAAACATGCCACAGCAATACTTGGCCCACAAGTTATCACAGCAGAACAGTATCCTTTATAAAGGTGCAGTCCCTGGCCGTCTAAGTTTCCTTTCACCTTCTATTGCAGTGTGTTTAGTTTGATTGGCAAACAGTCCCTTTATCAGAGAGATAATTACTCTGTGAAGTTGAGAAAGACCAGAGAAGGGAGATTTTTAACATTCAGATATCCATGATTTTACCCGGTGCTACAACAGAGGAAGAAGAAATCTACCAATTTCTTCTATTAGCAGTAGAATATGAAATAGGAGAGATTAGTGCTTTGGCAGTCAGGAATAACATTTTAGATGTTCAATATATAAGTAAATTTATCCTCCGAGGGTGTTTTATTTGATTTTCACTTATTTTTGTAAGGTTTCTATTTACTCAAAGAAAGTACTTCATTCTTTAGTGAATAAGTCAGCAAATTTTGAGCCTATGGTTAATCGGATATAGTTTTTTATTTAGTTTGAATGTGGGGGAATGAATGTTTGTAATGCTTTAACTGTTTGATATTTAATAATGAAACATTATTTTCTCCTTCTATCATAGGCCAATGAGTATATGCAGTCCATTGCTCGCTGTCTTCAGATGATGCTTCGCGTTGATGAGTATCGGTTTGCATTTGTTTCTGTTGATGGGATTTCTACTCTGCTCCAGGTACAGAAATTTTCTTATTTATGATTATACTAGTTGAAGATATATGAAATCTGCATACATTTGCTGTAAATTGATCACATTTTTGCCTTGCTAAAGAAATGATTGAAAATTCTGTCTCTAGAGGTATTTTGCAAAAATACATTTGTTATCCTTTGAATTTCATGCTACAATTGAAAGCATTCTAAATTTTCAATTCCCTGAGTAATTTCGTAATGAGTTCATTCTTGCAGAATAAAATGAGTAGCATCAACTCTGAATGAAATTCACACAAACCCATAGTTCTCACACTGAAGATGATATTGTAAATTTAAACCATAAAATACTGTGTATACTTGAAAATAACGTGCCATTGAATTGAATGCACACCCCAAAATTCGTTATTTACAAGTAAATTCGGTAGAATCCCTTGTCTGATTTGAGGGAAAACACATTAGAGTTTTTTATCTTTGTTTTTGTTATTTATCCCGGCTAAAATTTTATTTCTTACTGTGCAAAGGGTGATTCCCTTAGGTCAAATTTTTAGCTCTTTGTAACAAAATATACCTTCTATCCTTGGATTGGGGAGCTGGTATAATTCTTGTAAGTTTGAAGTTAATCTTTTATTGTGAAATGATGGGGAAGTGTTGAATTCTGCCTGTGAGCTAGAATTTTCATTTTTATTCATTCCTTGTAAGTATATTTTACCATAAAATAGTGACAAAGCCTTATTCAATTTTTTAATAATATTTTCAAGTTTGTGATATTTATGAGTTTAATTGGGGTCAGATGACAATGCATGATTGAGGAATTAGTTTCCTCTTTCACTCCAGTTTCTTTTTATTCAATTTTCTATTTTGTCTGCTGGGTGGAAAAATGAAGCTTCTGTCTAATTATGACGACTATGTGATTACTTTCAGAACTGAACGTAGAGCCTGAAACATTTTTGAGGAAATCATTTTAACACATTTTAACATTAATTTAACTAAGTAAAAGTACTATTGTTTCTCGATATCATTCTTTGGGCTAGAGTTTTTTATATCATATATAATTGGATTACCACAGTTAGTGCTCTTGCTTTGATATTGAATTCCATTAATTGTGAAATAGCTGCTCTTTGGCCGTAGTGTCAAGTTTTGAGTGTTGAGTTGAGTTATAGCTTTGAAGTGCATAGGTGTTGCTATGCATGAATGTCTTACAATAATAATTATCCTGATCAGGTGCTGTCAGGGAGAGTTAATTTCCAAGTCCAGTATCAGCTTACCTTCTGTCTTTGGGTCCTCACCTTTAATCCTGTTTTAGCAGAAAAGATGAATAAGTAAGTTGTGTATCTTCCATGAAATAGGTTGTATGGGGTACCTTAAGTTTATGCCATGCAATCTCAGGGGGTTTAATTTAAGCATTAATCTTTAATTGATGAATTTTATTTTCAGGTTCAATGTAATTCCAATTTTGGCAGACATACTGAGTGATTCTGTGAAGGAAAAAGTAACCCGCATCATTCTAGCTGTTTTCAGGGTAAGGAATCAGTTTTATTTAGTATATATTCGTGTTTCTCTTGTGGTCTATAATTCGTTACCTTTAATTTTCTAGAATTTAATTGAGAAAGTTGACGATGGGGCAGTTGCCAAAGAGCATTGTATAGCGATGGTGCAATGTAAAGTGCTGAAACAGCTTTCAATATTGGAACAGAGGAAGTTTGACGATGAAGACATTTCAGCTGACGTTGAATACCTCAATGAGAAGCTTCAGACTTCAGTGCAGGATTTGAGGTTTGTTGGTTAACAAATTATTTCTGATTTAGTTTCAATAATTAAGCTTAAGGTAAGAGATCTTAATTCAGGATGAATTTCAGTGTTAAAGTATTTTTAATTTACTGATACTATACATTTTTATGAGAATCTATCATTGTTAAAGTTAAAGCAGAATATATAAATAGGAATCCTAAAAAAATAGGATCAATACAAATAACATTGCTTTTACTTGGAGTATACCTTATACTGAATATCTAAGTCTTCAGAAAATGTAATTATCGCAAAGCAAAATGCTTAGTAAAGGAAGGGGGCTTTCATCTTATTTTGGTTAATGTCATTTTTTCTAAATTCCCCCTGTTTTTAATTTGAAAATAATTATGCTATGCATCAACTCATCAACAACTGTCTTTGTTGTAAAAGTGGTAATTTCATTTATTTATCGACATACTTGCTATTATAAACATAAATCAAATCCTCATGACTAATGAAAATGTTTTTTCATTTACCTTTATTAATAATTATTTTATTTGTCCAAGGAAACAATAATACAAAGTTATGTTTATAGGACACATGCATTTCTTTACATGTCTCTATTATGTACTTCGAATCCTTATCTCTTATTTTATTTTGTTAAAGCAATAAAGCCTTTCAGAGATGAAAAATCGTTGGAAAATATATACATATGTGCAAAAATCAAAGAATGCTTGTGTCTTACTAAAATTTCTAATACGTCATTGTATATTATTAATCAACAATAATGGATCTTAAATTTTGAATAGTATTTGAAGTCCTATTTGCTGAATATTTTGGAATTTTATGTTATCAATGTGAAGTATTATCAGTGCCTTATTGGAGGCTTATCATTAAATAGATTTAAATGTCTGTTTGTGTTTACATTTTCGCAAGTTTTGGCAATTCTAGCAAAGCCCAGTATTTATGGTCAAGACTTTCTATAATTTTATTTTATATAGTCAACACAAATTCACAGACATTGGCAATTTTTTGTGGGGAAACTCCATGTTTAAAAGGAAAGATATGTTGTACTTTTTTTATAGAATTTCCTGTGTTGTTGGTTAGGCATCCAAGAATAAAAGGTATCTCAAAGCATCATGAAATTTCATTGTGAGCAAACATGGATGGATATGGTGCCTTTTTATAGTGCCTGTATGCTGTGTTGAGGGTAGAATTATTATGAGGGTACATTATGTACATCTTACTGGAGATTTTACTATATGCAAAATACAAATACGCCTGAGACCCCCAGCAGGAAGTCCCTCAGACACCCTTTCATGCGGATACCATTAAACGATTATTTTATTGATTTCTGATTTATTTATGTTAATATATTTAGCTTTCAATTTGAAACAATTCTATTAGGCATGGTAATACAATTATTATGCACTTACTGTTGTAACTAGGATGCTAAAAACGTATTAGTTCAGCTAAAGGCTGCAAGAGAACTTTCTTTTGTTAAGTAGAAAATTTTAAAAACTAAAAATATTTAAAAATTGATGTGAGAAGGCATAACTCTCTGGAAAGCCATAGTATAAAGAAAACAACTTAGTGAGAGTTGCTTACTTTATTAAAAATATAATATTTTCTCTTCTTAAATTGTTTTGCTTTGTCATACCTAATGCTAGTGTCCTGTATAATAAACCCCCGAAACATGGTACACAGGCCCAGATGGCATGTGCCTTGGTCTTGCTCTGATTCTTTTCTCAGAATAATATGGAAGGAGTAATACATAATATGTGAGATTTTGCTGCTCTCAAAGTTCCTTGTATGTAGCTTAAAAGAATTATTATTTGAAATTTCATTTAATTTTTCTCCACAGAAAGTTTTCCACAAATACTAAGTCTAGATTTCCAATATACTTGAGCATAATTTGGATTGCATATTATTCGTCATTGCCCACAAAGTATAATGCAAATGAATTGTTGTTTTTGATTTTTCAGCTCATTTGATGAGTATGCAACAGAAGTGAAGTCTGGAAGGTTAGAATGGACTCCAGTGCATAAATCTGCAAAGTTTTGGCGTGAAAATGCTCCTCGTCTGGTTGAGCGTAACATGGAATTGCTCAAGATTCTGGTTCGTCTTCTGGAAACCAGCAATGATCCTCTAGTTCTTTCAGTGGCCTCATTTGATGTAGGAGAGTTTGTCAGACATTATCCTCGAGGAAAGAAGTGAGTATCTATTATAAAAAAGTATGATTCATGGGGTTGTTGAGTTGTAGTTTCTTAGGGTTCAGTGAGGAATGCAAGAGCATACATTCCAGATTTCCTCCATCGTCAAGAAACTTTGCAGTAGCTAATGGTGTAGGAAATGAAGGTTCAACCAGCCTCAGAGCTGATTTCTTTACAAATGCAATTTTGACTAAGTATTTATAAAAAAATGATTTTAGTCTTTATTATTTGGTGGGACTATGCATTACTTATTTTTACTCTGAATTGTTTTTAAAGCAGAAATATGGATTTCATTATTCTGAAATTGCGTGGCGTATGGATGATAATTTATAAAAATACTCCAAGCAGTCTGAAGGTGGCTTTGTAAAAGAATACTTATTTTGCCTCTCTCAGTAGAATTATATTTTGTATGGGATGAATTTCTTAAAAGTGGCCTCCCTGGCGAGTTTTGTGTCATATTTTATTCTTCATGGTTTTTACAGGGCTATAGAGCAGCTGGGAGGCAAGCAGTTGGTGATGCAGTTACTGGGGCATAACGATCCCAATGTTCGTTATGAGGCACTCCTGGCTGTGCAGAAGCTAATGGTACACAACTGGTAAGGAACTATTCAAGTGCCTCCTGGTAGGAAATAATGGAGTTGACGAATATGGTGATTTGATTCAAAGGAAAGATAGTTATTCCGAGATATTGCTTCCAGTTATGGTTACCTCTTCGATTTTGCAAGTAAAATGTGCATGGACAAAAAAAGGCAATTGTGGATTTCCTTCCTCTTATCAGAATGCTATTGTATTGGTTCATATTAAATTTTACAAAAAGTTTTTACAACAGTTTGAAATCAGTTCATTTAAGATTCTTTATGCCTTTCTTTTGGTTTTAATAAATGTGGAAAAATATTTCCTGATTTATAGCATTACTCTTCCCTATAGTTAATGAAATACTTTTATCAGCTAATGAAATATATTTATCATCTTGCCTAAAAATCGGGGCTGATTGTAGAAACTTTATTCTAAAATTGATATACAGTAGAAGTCCGTTATAACGAGTACGGCATATAGCGAGAGTTGCGTTATAGCGAGTGATTCATTGGACGTTGTCCGTCTCACGGCAAAAAGGATAGGGAGTTACTTCCATTATAACGAGTGATCAAAATCTGAGGTATCGTTATAACGAGTGTCACGGTCCTATATTCGCCTTGCAGGTGGCATATCTCGTAATCGAAGACGGCTCACGATTTTCACTATCCTCTTTGTCCCTCACGTCTCCTATATCTTATCCCCTTGTATCTTGTTTATTTTCGTCGATAATCCCTCTAGTCAGCTGGTTGAATCGAGTTTCCATCTTTTTGGCATCCACCTGTGGGATTTGTTTTCACTCGAAACTTGGCACCAAACCGTCTAATGGAACGAAATATAAGAGATATAAGCAGCGCTGTTTCGAATTTACAGGGTAACCTCTCCCTCGCACCGATTCATTAGTTATGAAGCGTGTGAATGAAAAATATCTTGAGAATGAAATTTGATATGAATTTCCACATGATGGCCATCGCTCTTCCATCAGTCGATCATTAGACGTGAGTCCGTTCAGAGCTTTCCAATAACTGAGTTTCTAGTGTGACAGTTCTGTGATGGAGAGCAAAAGAAAGGCTTTAGATTTAGCAAAGAAATTTTAAATTGTGCGAAAGAGAAACCGCGAGTAAATCCGAAATCGGCAGACGGTATGGCATGTCATCGTCGACTTTATTTATGATTTTGAAGAACAAAGAAAAAATTAAGTTTGCATTCATAATGCAAAATACTCCAGGAGTGTGCAAAAAACTACGGCCAGCGGATAATACGGAGTTGGAGTGCATTCTATTAGAATGGTTCACTCAGCAGCGATCTCTAGGAATTCCAATCAGCGGAACAATGATAAAAGCGAAAGCTGAAGAGCTTGTCCTTCGCATGAAACTGGACAATTTCCGTAGCACGGATTGGCTGAATCGATTTAAAGGAAGAAGAGATCACTCCACATAATTAGCGGTGAATCCAGTTAAGTAAATGAGCAAGCGGTACATAATTGGCTTCCAATTCTCAAGTCGATCCTCGAAAAATACGAAGAAAAGGTAAGTAATGCAAAAAGCAAATTATCTCAATGGTAGCAGCCGTCACTTTGTAGAATTCCATTACTGGAACAATTAAATACAATGTATTCAATTCCACTACTTTTTAATTCCACCACACACACGACCGGTATCAACTAGTTACTATACCCGACAGGAACGGATCTAGAGAAAAATTTTGGGGGGGGTCCGATCAAAAAATTTAAAAATAAAAGACATTTTGGCTTTCACAAAACGTGACGTTAGAATTGTGTTAGAAAAATTCGAATATTTTCGCTAGTGATTGCTTATTAAATTGTGTGTTTATTTGCCTTATTTGAGTTACATTTTCGAAAAATAGTCACAAGTGATATTTCGGGGGGGGTCCGGACCCCCAGGACCACCCCCCTGGATCCGTCCATGATACCCGATGATGGCTATAACTAGTTGAAACCGGTCGTGTGTGTGGTGGAATTAAAAAGTTGTGGAATTGAATACATTGTGTTTAATTGTTCCAAGCAAATTATCGTTTAAATACTATAAATTGTAAGATAGGCCATGTATTTTTTATTGTGACAAACTGTTATTAATCTCCACGTAATTAGGATATATACAAAGCGGATGAGACAGCACTGTTTTACAATTTACTGCCGGAAAAAACCTTGGCTGTTAAGGGCGACCGCTGCTAAGGTGGAAAAAGGAGTAAGGAGAGGCTTACAGTTCTCCTCTACACGAACATGACTGGATGTGATAAATAATTGTTGAAAAATCCGTGCGTCCCCGAGCTTTTTGTGGCCAGCGAAATATTCCCTGTACTTACGAGTCCAACGCCAAAGCATGGATGACAGGACAAATTTTTACGCTTTGGCTAAAGGCTTTTGATGCCAAAATTGGAGGGAGAAATAGAAAAATTTTGCTGTTCATGGATCGCTGTCCGGCCCACCCCGTCATTAAATTGACGAACATAGAGCTTGTGTTCTTTCCCCCTAACTGCACAAGTGTGTTGCAGCCATTAGATCAGGGCATTATTCGAGCTACAAAGCGCCATTTTAGATCACACCTCGTTAATACGTTAATGAGGAAGTTAATGTCAAAAGAAACCCGCATCAAATGGAATGTCCTGGAGGCAATCCATGGGTTTGCATTGGCCTGGGGAAAATATCACCCGAAAGTGTGAATAAGTGTTTCAAACATTCGGGTTTAAAAAAAATACAGAAAATGATTCTGTCGATGGATCTGCTGAGCTGAATTCGGAGTTAGTGCCCAGATGCTGGAGAAATGTGTCCATTAGAGTAGAGGAGAAGGAATTCTGCTCTCACCAGCTGCGAATTGCCGGCACCGGAGAAAAACTCGCGTCTAACGAGCATGACTCCAACTACTTACACTACTGGAAAGCCATGTTTAATTATTAAGCTAAATCACTAAATCCTAACTTATACGATTATCTAATGATATATTATTACTTTCGACGATAATTTAGCAATGATGATCCACATTTTATGTTAGAGGACGCACTTTGGTTATGGTTTATGAGTCAATGATGTAATATTTTTGACGCGAACGTACTCTTTTACGCATTCTGAAGCATTTGCGTAGGAATTAAAAACCCTACAGTTCCATTCGGTCACATTTACTGACCTTGGATTCAAGAAGACGGACTTAATTAGACTTACTGTTAGAAATCGGCTATAACGAGTATCGCGTTATAACGAGTACTTTTCCTATTTTTGTCGGCTCTCGTTATAACGGACTTCTACTGTACTTGGTTGAAGTACAAAATTTCATTCATTTTGAGTTGAGCAAATTTTCAAAAGTATTTGTTTTTTAATTATCCAAGACCCAAGTTTTGGTTGTGCAATATTAATAATAATAATGTTAAACACAATCGGCTGTATTCATAGATTTGTTATTTAGCATTTAACTAAGGGTTAATATGCATTGAATCACTACCGAGTGAAAACAACTAACTAAAATGCGTTATTCATAGATTTCTATTAATGCGCAACTAGAGGTTACTACGTAGACAACTGCTATGTGGCAGAAAGTGACATTCTCGATTCGGCAACCTATTTAGCATCAGCACCTCAAACAAATGAAAAAGAAGTTGTTTACATCGCTTATGCCAGCAGGCAAGGCTATTATTCGTCCAATATTTCCTATTAAAGCGGTTGATTTGGTATCTTTAATATATATTCTTAATTATTTCAGCTTTTTTTTGTATTGAAATATTTGAAGGTAAAAACTATTGAATTGGTATTCTATGGTGCAAATAACATCACATAAATACTAAACATACATGTGATGTCAAGGATAGACTAACATTCATACATTCTTCTTATTGATACGATGGAGATAGTCTTTAAATCATTGATTTTTATGGTTGTTTTGTCAATTATAATGTCAACAAATCTATCATTAAGGTTTTCTATGGTGTAAAGAACAATTTATAAATATTTGGAAGGCAGGCATTGTAAGGTGAGTTTACAAGGCCTAAAATTCATTTAGATTTTCTTTCCGTAGTTTCCCATTATATGTCTTTTTAACAACTTAAAGCAGCAGGGTAAATAAACAGATAATTTAAATTCTATTATTTGTTAAGATTTCTCGTTTTGCATATAATGACATTCATTTGAGAACTCAAGTTCATATTTAGTATAAATAAGCATTCGTAAAGGAAGTCACGAAGAGATAAGATTGGACACAAGATTATTTGAGAAATGTATTTTGGCAGCTAAACTTTAATTTCCAGAGAGCACTATGTCCTTTCTTATTTTTTTTTGCTATTTATGATCTCAGATATGGACTTATGTAAGTAGTTATTGTGCTTCTTGTAAATATTACAATTTATTTAGTAACAATTATGAATATTATAGCAATAGAAAGTCTAGCATACCCCTGAAATGTGTTTGATTCAAGGAAAGGGATATTACAGTTTTTATTTAACAGACAACTTAATAATTGAATTGTATCAATTCGTTTTGATTTAGAAATTGATTGTAATGTTTGATCTTGATTTTAATACAGTAAAATTGAAAAAAATAGAAAGCCTACTGGCTTTGGGTACAAATAAGTAATGCTAATAGATAATGATTTAAATATATGTAGCCTGATATAGGAGAAGCAATTAAAGGTTTGCTAAAATTTCTAAACTATATTATAATATTATATAAAAATTTAGTTTCAATTTCCAGAAATAATAGTCAACATTTTTGACAAAAATGGTTTGAGGTTTAATTTATTCATAGAAATTAGTCTATTTCATCAATATTCAAATATTATTTTATTATGAAGATGCATAAGTATAGAGAGTCAGTGAAAATGTGGTCTGGAGGAATATTTGTATTGAATATCATTAACTGGCGATTTCACAATATTATATTTATAATACAGCTCTAAAACTTGAAACAGCATATTTGTAAACATTTTCATATGGTCATATTTCTTTAATCTGACTATGCCATTGATCACCAGTCAACTTTTAAGTTTCATTAACTTAAAGATGGCTTTATTATTACTTCACTTTCATAGCATTACTTAAATGATTAATACAGTAAATCAGAGGTGTCAGTAGATTTGTAATACAGAAGATATAGTAAAATTTTACATGCAAGCTTACTCAAAAACATTCATATGGAGGATCATCATAATGCTAATAATTTCCATAACAAGTGAATTATGCCTAATGAAATTAAAATTAAGAGTTGAAAGTATGCGTTTTCCATTCATCCTTTTCAATGGATCTGCCAAGTGCAAGATATGACAAAAATAGCACTGTTCTCACAAAATAACTAAGCATGCAATACTTACAGCAAAACTTTTGATGGTCCAGCTTTAAAAATGATTATTTTGAAAGAAATTACATCTATTATTATCATGCATACTTAAACAGCTTTCACATTATCAGTCATGAAAAACACTTACTATTGAGTCAAAAGTAAAGGTAACACCTACTTTCCTATTTACTGTAACTAAAGACAAAGTATGGTCATTCCATTCACAAGTAAAAAACTATGACTGCCTTTTCTCAGCTTTCTCCCAATCAATCAAAGTTTAATGTCCCAATTCTGCAAATCTATATTTATATCTGAATTCTCTGTCACAGTATCTCAGATTCACTTTAGGTGAATAAACATAAAAATAATTGTGCTTGTGCTATTTTCGTCACCTCTTTCTTTTCCAAAACTTCAGTGTCATTGTAGAACTATTCATCTGACTGCAAATCCAGAAACAACTAGACACTAATTCAATTTCAAACAAGCAGCTTTCTCCGGAACCACCCTCAAATAAATTAGAGCAAACATAACTGTCGTGACGCAGCACTCGCACTGATAAGTCTGCGACGCGACATAGTCGAATTGAAGAACACAGTTCTAAGAGTACAGTATTATTTATTTAATAGTTTACAGTTTGCTGTATGTTCACAGTTGGAGCAAGCTCAAACACTGATCGGCCGGAACCACTGTAGCACATGGAGTGCAGTGCCGGGTCTGGGGACCTTAGATGCTGCGAGTAGGGAAAGGAATGGTCTCGCAGTGCCGGGTCTGGGTACCTTAGACACTGCGAGTAGGGAAAGGAATCGTAGTGCCGGGTCTAGGTACCTTAGACACTGCGAGGAGGGAAAGGAATGGAATGGAACTCTGAGCTAGAAGCAGTTCCTATATATAGGAAGAAAAGGGTCAAGAGTAGGGGAACTGGCACGTGGCACAAGGTCATAGATGAAACTAGTGGGAGGAAGAAGTAGAAAGAGTATCGGTCCGTCTTTCAAGGGAGTCTATTGTACCAAGCGAGGCACGTGGAACAAGGTTATAGAAGAAGCCAGTGGAAAAGAGAAATGGAAGGGCATCAGTTGGCCTATCAAGGGAGTCTATTGTACCAAACAAGGCACGTGGCACAAGGTTATAGAAGAAGGAAAGGGTACTAGCAGTGCCTCGGAGATACTTGTCTTAGGAGTTATGGGCAGTGAAAAGGTGGGCGAGAGGAGGCGCGTGGCCTATGAGGAAAAATGGGGGGGAAACAAAGTAGACGCTGACGGCACCTCCCGGTCTAGAGCCCGCTTGGCGAGGAATGTCCTCTGGCCGTTCTTAGCCCTCTACAACATAACAAGCATTTCTATGAACTCAATTTTTCTGCTATGTATAGACATGCAAATTATAAATAAATAGACATAGACAAGAATGCAAACAATAAATAAATTCAATACCACACTAAGGAATTAAAGAAAATAATGTAAACAGAATGTAAAAACTGACAAATTTACAACCAATAATACACAATATTGGTCCATCGCTCAACTGCTGATTGAAATGATATTTCATTATGGCATCGAAATCATTCGCTAGTTAAATAAGGGGTGGGGTGTCACTAGTGATAACTATTTTATTTAGTTACATTGTTTGCCTATAGAGCTTTAGCGATACCAAGTCAAAATCTATGAATATGAAATTCGGACTAAGTCATGCATTTATTGTAATTAAGGGTTGCTAGATAATCTATGAATACGACCCAATAACTTTTAACTGATGTTTCTCTACTGTATCTGAATCACGTTGACTTTTCCTGATAGATTACTACCAATTTTATTTATAAACACTTCTTGTATTGATTCAATTCTGTGTTCTATTCTCAGGGAGTATTTGGGTCGCCAGCTGGAAAAAGAGCAAACACTGCAGGGTGGAAAATCTACTCAGGGTGGATCTTCAACTTTAGCTGCTAAAGCGTAACTTAGTTTGGAAGCCAAGTTTTTAAGGGGCTCAGTTACCTTTCATTGATTTAAATTGGTGATTGCAAACCACTAGGGTAATGATTACATATGTTTGTAGTGTAGAATATTTTAATTCGAACATTCCATTATTTTTGTCTTAAATTGCATCAAATACAAAAATAATTGCATTTTCAGTTATTTAAGAACTCAGTGAAACATTGGGAATCAAGTATTTTTATCTCACTTAAAAGTTCCTGTTATCCTTTGCTATATTTAATTCTCCTAAAATTTCTGGTTTTATATTTCATTGATTATTTAATAATCAATGTAAATCAATTACAAAGTATTATGTTTTCTTTTCTATTTTCTTTGTTTTGGTGTGTAGAGTTTATCTCCTGTTGAAATTAAATGTTAATATTTATTGTCATCTTTTGATGAAAGCTAATAACTGTAAGAATGTACTGTTTTTGATGAATTGCAGCTTATTCTAAAACTATGGAAGATTTTCACTTTGACATGGTATTCTATCAATATAGTTGTGAATTTTTTCTGCCAAATTGTATATTATCAAGAATTTATAATCACATCCATTGATTTTTAATAATAATCTGCTCTTTTTGTATGTGAAATTGATGTGTAAAGAAAATAGAGTAACTTGGATGAAACTGGTTGAATTATAGATTGAAAATCATGTAAAGTATGTTGAATCAGATGCATTTTGAGCTTCCTGATGGCTGTAGCCTTTGGTTGTTTAATTAGTGCAAATATATGTAAGTATTGTAAAATATCGGTGTTATGGCACAATGTAAAGTTAATGGTTTATATGTATATAAGATGAATAATTTTATTTCTGTAGAGTTGAAACCTTCTGTTGTGTTCTACATTGGAAGGGATGGAAATAAAATAATTTGTTTGAATATAATGCATGTGGCTTTTATTACCATGAGTCTGATTAACCTTGTGCAGTACAGTGTCTCCCTTCTGTCCAATTTCACTCTGTGCGACAACTTAAGACAATCTGCTCCTAAAGCTTTACTCAAACATTTTTTGGAAGGGCACAGATTTTTTCAGTCTCATTATTCAGGGATAATATCTGACCCAAATGTGGTCTATCTGTTATTTGGAGCTAGTTGCCAGGATTTAAATAAAATTTATAATTTTCTAAGTTTACAAAATTTTATGACATCTATGGAAGATTTCAAGTACAATAATTTCAATTTTTGCTCATTCATAAGTAATATTAATCACAGTACCTTAATTCTCAACTACTGAACAATAATGTAAAAAATATTGTGAAAAATGATGCAATTTACAATGATAAAAATTCAGTATTTTGCTACTTGATCATTGATAAGTTTTCAAGAAGAATAATTTGTGTACAAATCAGTTCCAAATCACTTGTGTAAGTTACACTATAAAGTTAATAGAAAAAGAGATTTTGATCAGTTATCCAATATTTGTTCTATAAGTTAATAAGTGATCAAAATATACATAAAGAAATACCAATGAAAACTTTTAAATAGTAAAGTTAAAGCATCAAATGAAGGACCAAATGAATAATATATATACTGCATTTATTGGGTTATTACACAAACCATTCCTAAGAAGCAAATTTGATTTAAGAAAACTAAAATTTAAACTAAAAGACATTGAATGGTCAGGATGCAACTTACACTGCAGAGCAGCTGCCAAAGACTACAAAATACAGTCAGTCATCACAGTTTGCTAAGTAAAAGATGATTAGTATGATTAAAAAACATTTCTAAGTTCTTTTTATAAATTATTTTCAATGGTAGCATGTTTGTGATACACATTTGGTCAGTGTTAGTTTGTAATTAGCTGGTAGTCAGATGTTTGCTTCTCTATACCTCTTGTTTCCACAATTGACTGGAATTATTAGTTAGTTAATCATGAAAATTAATTAGTGCACATAATTGGGGAAATGAGATGTAAAGATTTGCGTACATATGATTGTTGATAAGCAGAATTTTAAAATAATCGTAAAGATTTTCAGTAGGTGAGACATTTTTAAATAAATATCATAAAATACGGTCTAAACTGATTGTGAGTTGAAAATAGATGTAATATTTATATAAGTTATTATTATTATTACTTGTTAAGTTAAAACAAAAAAATGTAATATGATTTTCGGGTAAATATTTTCAGAAAATGTGCGTCTTATATGCCTATAAACACGGTAATTATTATCAATATTAGCACTAATCGTTTGAAGACTAAGAAATAAAATTTAAAAACTTTCAAAGTACACATAGTCTTGTTCCTATTCCTATTTTTGAATATCATCTTCACTCTCCCTAAGTAGTGGTATAAATTTCCTTTGCTGAATATTATTGCGATAAATATTCTTCAATCCATTTTTAAACTCCTATCTGTTGGAGAATTAGGTAATGCCATACAGGAAACCAATGAAGATATTATGAGATAATAGAATAGAGTAAGATTTTTCAATTTTATTAACTCAAAATACTGCAAGCTCATTCACCAAAGAGAAATTTGCCAAGCTTACTTTAATTCGTTTAAGAAAATGTAGGAAATTACATAGCTAAAAGCCTCTTCAATTGATGAATAATTTAATTCCATCGTATTATCTCTCCGATCTGTGCAAAATCGAATTCACTTTTTCGCGCCAGTAGTTCCAGTGGTTCCAGACCACAGTATAGTTTCTTGTTTTCGATTCAACCTGGCAAGGCATGGTCCACAAGTCCGTCTGGTTCTAGCTGGTCCGCAAGTCAAAGCCCACAGAATTGTGTATGTGATTGCGTCCCTGCGTATGAAATTGGAAAGCAACTGTATGCATATTTGTCACCTTTTGCGGTAGATAGCTTTGCTACAATGAGGAAGAAAAATATAAAACTGAGTGATGTATGTGTTCAAACCCTCATGCATTATTTCAGTTCGTTGAACTGAAATTAAATTAAAGATAACTTTTCTCAACTTATATACTGTTTTGTGTTTTAGATAGACTACTTGCGAAATGAAAAAGTACGTATGAAAGATAGAGACAAAGTCGAAGAATTGATAAATGTTCTGGTTAACGGAGGCAAGGAACGTTTGCAGGTAAAGTAAACTTTAGTAAGGCGTTTCATTTCTCGTGCTTTCTATTATTTGTCTTTGGGTCATGTTTCCAGGTGATTTCAGACTTTGATATGACGATCACCAAGCAGCATGAAAACGGAAAAAGATGTATTACTAGCTTTGGTAAGTATCGGATTGTTAATGGATAAGTTACTCGTGGAAAATTTCATTAGTTATTCATGCAATACTTATATAGGTACCTATGCCTCGTCAATAACCATTTATAGGGGTTCTTGGTTCCTTATTGAACTGTTTTGAGGAATAATTTTGAACGATTCAGTCTTGATGTGATGATAATTTTAAATGTCTATTTGTTTACCTTTCGCAACCATTCAAATTAAAAATTGGAAATCTATGCCTATCTCAATCTCTAATTTCGATTTGATATATCCCTGCTGCTGATATCAATTCATTGCTGATGTCAAATCATCACTCACTGATGGTGATGATGATTAAATGGAAAATTTGTAAATTCCTCCGCTCCAGGTCTGTGAAGCATTTTCTGTTGTACATTATATATATCTCGGGAATTCTTCCCTATCTTGGTGTTTTCCATGAATAAGCAATTTATAGACTGATATCCAGTGAGTTTAGCTCAATCCATTTGATTATCTGCTAATTCCAAATTTTCATGCTTACAGAAATGTACATTCGTGTTTTTTTTACCTGTGAAGTTTATCTGAATGATTATCAAATTTTGTGATGATAAATCAGTAGGGCTCAGAATGTAAGTAACCTATAAAAATACTCAGGCTATGAAATTGTCAATAATTTTACTATCGGCTAGCAACTATTTACTACAATGGCCCCTTCTGTTGTTTGAAGAGACCTTTTGTGTTGGAAAATGCCAAAGAATACTTTCATGGAATGGTGAAGCTTTCCTCATTTGAGTGGGTCTCTTAAAATTGCACCTCTAATCCTTGGGTTCTTGTTTATTCCTTTAATTTGCATTTACAAACATCAGTTTGTTCTTATTGCATATTGATGTTGTAAATAACATTCATTCTCTTTTAATTAAAATATCTACCATATTTTCTCATTTGATTATTTTCCCTGCTTAAGGATTCTTTAATTCTCTGTTTCAATTTTTTTATTTTGTTAAGACCGAATTAAACTATTAATGTTCAGCGATGTTATTGTGGAAAATTATGCATATATCGACATTGTATTTATTTAGTATATATTACACCAACAGTTTGTTCTAACGAATATCAAGTGACAGAATTTAATCTATGCATTTATTGTTTTTATTATTTAGACTACTATCTTATTTCCCATACATTTATGTAGGTCTCTACATACTACATGGAATTGGTCATGTTTCTTTGCTAATATTTGTTTGTACTATTATATTTTCATTAACTTTTATATGGCTATTTTTTAAAATTATTTTTATGATAAAGTGATGCTCAACAATTGAAAATTTAGCATAGTAAGTTGATTGCATTTGACTTATGTAAAATTTGAGTTATGTACTGAATCTAGGAATGGTGCTTCTGTGTACCTCAAGAAGTCCCTGAACATGTTTTCCCAGTTCACTTGTAGGATTTTGAGAGACCTTCTCTCTCATTTGAAGGGTTGTCTGCAGCTTTCAAAACATTGCTGCAAGTAGCTTATAAACTGTCACTTTCCATTTACATTTTAAAGTTGATTTGCAAATTTTGTTTTTCCAGGAATTTTTGAAGTTAGTCATCACTTGCCTCCCAATTACAGGGAAAAATCCACAGCATTGTTCAATAAGTACTATCCAATTGAGGTTTGCCATAAAATGAGCGTGGAGGAGAAGATACCCCACATGATTGACTGGTACAAAGAGGCAGAAAAACTACTACATGGGTGTCATTTGACCCCTGAAGATATTGTTGAGGCAGTTAATGAAACGCACACTATTTTGAGGTAGATATCTTTCATATTTTGGCATTTACCAGTAACCCCTTCCTCTACAATTTACTCTTTGAATGTCTTTCCTCTACCAATTATTTAATTTTTTGGTGGTTTGTTAACAATAGAATTATAGGTAATGAAATAATATTCTTCAGTCTGCATTTAGAATAGAAAAATGAAACAAGTTGAAGTGGTAAGTCGAGTTGGAGCTTATTGAAAAGTATTTTATTTTACATGCTACTAATTTATCGAAATAATTTTTATAACATTAAAGTTGAAAATAAAAACAAACATAAACTCAAAATTTCTATTTTTGTTGTAATAAAATTAATTGTAGAAGCCATTACTTGGTTAAACCACATCGTGATGGAAATTACTACGCCATTTTCTATTTTTGAGACACAGAAAAATTGTAGAACTTGATAGCAAATGTCAATGATTGAACTAAGTTTATAATGCCGTAGATTAGGATAAATAATTAGAAAGTGTATAATACTTCTTAAAATATCCTGGGAAATGTAGAGGCACTTACACTGCATTCATTGCCTGCCAATTTCACTTACGACATCATATTTAAAGAAACTCTGATATGTTTTGGTTTGATGTTGTTTTCTTTGTAGTTGCTAAGATTCATTCAAGAAAATTCCCAATATTCGACCTCCAATCGTACAGGCGTGTTGCCATAATAAGGTTGTCCACAGAAGTAATGATTTTGTAGAATGCCTTTTGCTGAAAACTCTCTTTAGCATTCAGGCTTAAACAGGTTCTGCTTTATCTCTTTAAATGTCTGATTTTGGTTTGTGAAGCATCGTGAGATCAATATGTAATTTAAAAAATTACATACCCTTTTATAAACTTGTACATCACAAGAAAGTATGGTTACTGCTGATCTTGTTAATTGATTCCTCCCATTCCTCGATAACGTTTCTTTCTACGTCCTCCTCAACCATTGCCACCTGGTACTCTTTCCAAATCACAGTGTAACTATTAAACACATCGTACTCAGTAACAAAAATTGTTTTTTAGAAAGTTCCATCCCTGGTATCCTTCGAAATTCTATGTCATATATCTACTGTTTTAGCATTTGATAGCTTTTGTGTATCATGTACGCATCTTTTCATTGTGCCATTTCAAAGCCAGCAATCTACTATTGGTGAGGGCTTCAACTTCACCTTTATTCAATGGAAGCAACATTTTATGGGATATTTTCTCTGGCTTATTTTTCTGACAGTTTCCATGACATTTATCAATAAGGAATGCTAAAATTTTGTGGATAAGTAAATTCATGTAATAACCTGGTAGGGATTACACTAATTAACCCTTAGTGCTATCCTTCTTCCTGGGGTACTGGCGAGAAATGCAGAGGGTATTTTAATAAAATGTAGCAACTAGGAAAAAAAAAACAATATAAAGCTATATTTACATATCTATATGCAGTTTATTAATGAGATTAAACTGGTTAATAATGATAAACTTTTAAAAATGAAAATCTCCTATTTTAATAGAACAAAAAACGCTCACCATACAATATAAATGCAATAATTTATAGCAAATTAATTAATGAACTACGTAAGAGCCGATATATCAGCCCGCTGCACTTTTCAGCCGAGCAGCAAAAGCCGATATATCGGCATGCCACACTAAAAGGGTTAATCTAAAGTTTGAAGTCAATATCATAGCAGAAAGGTCCTAAAATCAGATTCTGTCATCCCCATTTGAAGTGCATGGAGGAAGTTCTGGCATCGAACCAAGGAAAATGATCAACTGCATGTATGATATGTATTTATGATCTCTGTTCACAGCCTGGGATTTACTATTCCGTGTTCTATCTGAAAGGGATTCATAAGAAATATTAAGAGCCGCCACAATGTATTTCATATTGGAGAATTTTGCTCCCACTTTGCGTCAAACTCACATTCGGTGGAATTTCTATAATTATTAATATAGAAGAGCTTATACTAGAAGTGAAAAATAGTGACTTGGCTGGGACTCGATCTCAGGTCTCCCGCTTTCCGGGCAGGTGTTCTTACCAACCAAATCATTCATTAAATTCATTCAATAAACATCATTCATAGAATGTCTTCTGGGACCTCCATGATTTTGAATTTTCCAGCGTACCGGGAAGTCCCTCTAAAAAAATTTTGAATTACTCCAAAATTACAGTAATGTTGTTCCTGCTATCAGTCAGTACTTACATTTAAATCTAAAGTGAAAGTTTTTATCCTTTTTTGTCCTCAATTCCTTTCACCCTATTGCTTCCTTTGCTATCATTTAACTCCAAATGTGATTAATCTTTGGCCTATTGCATATTGGTATAGGGTATCTTGTATTCTTTGGCTAGGGATGGCTCTGAAAAAATGTTCAAGACTCTAGAAGATGCAAGAATACCTGTTTTGGTGCTCTCTGCAGGTGTAGGAGATGTTGTTGCAGCTGTTTTAAGGAAGCATTCAGTTTATCAGCCAAATCTTACCATAGTCTCGAACTTTCTTGAGTTCAGACAAAGAGGCGAAGTGACAACTTTGGAAGGTTTCAAAGGTGAATTTATACATGTGTTCAACAAGCATACGGCAGGCAGTGGACCCAACAGCCACGGAGAGTGAGTAACCTTTAGTTTAATGCGCAGTTTTCTTACACAAATGATAATTGTAGCAGTACTGTTTTCAAAGATTTTGATTCAAAGTTTTAATGGACTTAAGTTTTAATTATTTCTCATTGCATAAAAATCAACTTGTAAATGATAATCGTTTCTTTTATCTGGTTATCTAAATTCTTTCATGTTTTAAAAATTAAAAAATCTTTTTATTTAATTAATTTTTCGTACAATTTAAAAATTATATATATTGCCCCAATAAATTTATTACCATCACTCTATACTTCAATTATTATTTTGTGGTTAATTCATATTTCAGCATTTCTTTTGCAGTGATGGAAGAATGTCATATGTTAGTCTTGGATGAATTAAAAAATCTATTTTGATACTTTTTAAGCATCTATATCACTGGCTCCAAGTTTATTTTATTTTACAATAGAATGTCATTTGATGAGGGCCTTGAAAATATTTTCAAACTTTTGCACTAGTTTCATGTGGGTCATTTAAAATATTTACTCCAGTAGTTGTGTATGTAATGAATGCCTTATACTTTTTAGCTACACAACTTTTAAATTGGTTTACATCATACATTTTCTTCTGTGATTGGGGTTTTTGTTTCTATCTCTGTATTTTATTAATCTACCCTTTATTTTGTGATTCTGCACCAAAAGTGGCATTTAATGTAGAAATGGGTCTCTCCTCTGCCTAGTCTCATTTTGACAATAGTTGAGATCATCGTCCATATTAATTGGTTATTAATCTCCAAGCTGTTATGATACTCCTTGAACTGCTTTCAAAATGTTGATTGTTATTCATTCTGTTCTAGGGAAATTGTCAATGTAAATTTATTCGCTTAATTGCATTTTTGATCAATTTTGTTAATATTTATATCACTCGGTAACTTGTTTTCTTTTTTATCGGAGTAAATTTATCTGCTTATTTTTTATACATTTTTTATCCCCTTAATTGTTTTCTGTCAATTTGTTTCTAAGTTTTGGTGAGTACGAAGGAAAAAAGTGTGTGCTATTTTTTGTGTTAAGAATGAACGTGCTGGGAATAAATGAAAAACAAAATTAAGAAAATTCAGGAATTGTTTTATGAGAATTTCACTTTGGTAGTAGAAAAATTAGTATCTTAAAAGTACAGAGGTAACTTGGTACATGTAGGCCTTGACCCTTATTTGAACCCAAGATAGCTTTCATCAAATCATGAATGTGTTACCCACTTTGATATGTAGGAGCTTGCTATTCATTTTATACACAAAGCAGATTTTTCTAATTGTACCTCATTGCATTCAGCAAAACTCCTATGTAAAATTTAGCTGGTTGAAGAAAGAATTTTGTTCCAAAGTATTTGATGTAATCATTTCTGATTTTCTTTGGCAATTTGTATTAATGAGCTCTAAGTTTCTGTTTCACCATTAATCTATATAGTATGATTTCTTTTTACTTGTTTTCATTTCTTTATTGTACATAATATACTGTCTGAATTTTCTTTTATTAGCGATGGGATTATCCTTTATCCCTTTTTTTTACTTTCTCTATATACATATCATAGAGAAAGTATTGTTTTCATGAAAGAAATCGACTTTGAGATTTCAACGGAAATACATGTATTGAGGTCCCTAGAACACGTTTTGCCCATTTTCGGAATGATGTCTGTGTGTGTGTCTGTGTGTGATTATGGGTTCTCTAATGTAAAAACTATTTGCCGTAGCAATACAGAACTTCATGTAGAGCACTTTGGTAAGTGCCATTAGAGTTGATAAGTTTTTAGAGTAAATCGGTTGTCCAGAATTTGAGCATTATTTTTCAAAGCTTGTTTCCGTTTTTGCAAAATTTTTCCATTAATCTAATATTTAGGTATGTACAATTATCTTCAATAGTTACACAAATTTTGATTATCTAGAAGTTATATTTGAATAATATATCGATATCAACCACTCTTTAGGAGTCATATTATAATTAACCAATTTTCTGGTTATTGCAACATATTCATGTTAAAATGTTGTTTTCATTTATACCATTTCATAATAATGTTTTGTATGACATGATTACTATATTTCTTCAAAGTTTTATATGGAAGTTCATTTTGAATTTGAAACTCGTATTTATTTCAAAATAACTATTCAATTGTAATTGTTTCGCACCGTTATTGATTACTCTTCACAATAACAATAAATTTTGTAACTAAAGGTTCGTTTACATGGCAAACAATGCAGTGCAAAGCGCCTTTTGCTCACACTTTTGCTTTAGATTGAACTCAGGCTGTTTGATAAGGTTTAAAAGTTTTTCTTCGTTTTTTTTTTCAATTGTCCTTATTTGTTTTCATATGTTTATTAATAATTTTCGTCATTATTTGTTACTTTTAAGTTTCCACTGTTTAAATATGTTGTCTTTATTTCTATGAATAATTTGTGTTGTTCGTGTGTTACTTTGCTCTTCATTTGTATTTTGATTTCAAGGAGGATATACTATATGGAGAAAGTCATGTGCTGGCCACATCACATTTTTAAATCTGAATTCTGTCGTTTATGCATTAATTGGAGATTAATCTGCCTATAATAATATTTTCTTCCATTTCTTTCTTTTATTAAATCATAAATGTGGCATGAATCATTGACTATTTTCATCTTATTCTTACTGTAGATCTCGATATAATGTGATATTGCTTGGAGACAATATTGGTGATGCAGGAATGGCGGAAGTCATCCAGCCCAGCCCTGAAGTTGTTTTGAAGATAGGGTTTCTTTATGAGAAGGTTTGGAATCATTTTTTGATTAGATCTTAGAAATAGAAATATGTGTTTAGTTGTCTATAAGATATTGTGTTCCACTAGGTTTACACTTTCCTGAATTCTAGAGAAGTCCTCTTTTAGCTGTATTATATGCTATAGCGAATGAGGCTATATGCTTTCATGGATGGGGAAGTAGAGCCATGACTTGCGTGGTCTTAAAACGCTTTAGTGGAACACAGAGGGAGTGAGAATTTCAGGCAGAATTTCATCAGAATGGGGACTTATCCCTTTATTCGTGGTCACTCCACCGCTCTTTTAATGACCCAGCCATTTTTTTATGAATATGCAGCATTTGCACTTGGGAATTGGAGATCTGTTTATGCTTACAACCAAATGAAAATATTAAATGGCTGCGATAGCTAAAACATTCTCCCAATAAACTGAATAACTTCTTTCTGTGTATAATAATTATATAGTTCTAAGAAATATCCAGAGTTTTGCTATTAATGAGAGAAAAGAGTCAAATGAGTTAAATTTTGACTCTAAGAAATATATGATGATAATGATATTACAATTCTCATAGACTTTGTTTTAATTCATTGTAAGACCTGAAAATGCCACCTAGAAAAATTTCCCCTCATCACTCAAGTAAATCTCAATTGTCTTACTAACTAATAACATTAGTGTTCGTTGTCTTTCTTACATAACATAGAAAGTAACAACTAACAGTGACAAATAAAATTTGAGTTTTTGTAAATGCTGACATTTTTTGTAGTTATTCACTTGCTGATAATGAAATCATTGTAGGTGGACTTCACTAATGCTTACATTAGGTCTCCTGCCATATGAATTCATTGCTTGAAAATCAAATTACCAGAAATTATCCAACATATGTCCTTCCTTAGCAGACCCATGCTTAGATGATACCCAAAACACACCCACTCTTTGGCTGTTTTGGATAAATCTGGTCAAAATGTGTATTTGATATACCAGAATTGAACCAGGAGATGTGGCTTTCATGGGGAACATAATTTTCTTCCTAAATACCTGTCATTTGATTACCTCCCTAACCTGAATCAGGTCCGCAATGTTTTTCACTACTAAATTGTTTTTAGTATGCCCCTATTTTTTTCTATCAATTTCAGATATCTTTCCAAAGAGACATCCTACTTTATCTGCTTGCAAACCAAAAGCAACATCTCGTGTAAGAGCCATTGGATTATAGTAACTTAACACTACATAAATGTAGAGCAAACGTCTTTGTTTGCATTTCCTCTAGTTTTATATGTTTTTATAGTTACTTTTCCTTCGTTTTACATTATCCTCACCACCTTATTCTGCCCCCATGAGGGTTGAATGAGCAAATGACATAATTTTCTATTTTTGAAAAGGAAAATATTGGTTCTTTGTTTTCTTACGATATAATTGAATATTTTGTATTACGAAATAATGTTTTCATAGAAGAAATGCAGCTCTCTCGTTTAAGCAAAATGAAGGAGATAATTGGTACTTTTTCCACAAAATTTTTTAATTGTACTACCGGTTTCAACGGAGGACCGTCATCTTCAGGTACAAATTATACAAAACAAACAAATATATATATCAGCAAGGGAGAAGAGGGGAGTGGAGGAGAGGGTGAAGTAAGTGCGTTTGGGGAAGATCGGAAAGAAGCGCACGGGAGTAAAAGGGACATTATCAGTGGGGTGGAAGGAAAGGACGAACCAGCGGTGAATGGAAAGGGTAAAGGAACTCGTTAAGCACGGAAAAACCAGGGGAATTTGTATGGGAAAGGATTTCTAATTGTTCCAAGAAGTTTAGACGATGGCCTTTATTACAAATGTGCAGGATATCGGGAGAGAAATCGGCAGAATGGTTGGATTCTAGGAGATGTCTTGCAAAATGGGACTTCTTTGAATTATCAGCAAAGGAACTTTCATGCTCTTTTGTTCTGATGGAGAAAGGTCTGTCCGACCATCGCACCGCTGGCACTCAAGTCTGTAGACCCCAGCTTTTGAATGACGGTTGTGCATGTCTTTTCCATTACAAAATATTTTTCCCAAATTCAAGGAAGATTTAAAAGAAGGTCTGATAGTGTTTTTGGGGAAACGATTAGCAATGCTTTGGGAAATATTATTGATAAAGGTTATTTTACACCATTTTGAGGAATCACCATCGCCATTGGGAGCATTAAATATTTTATTAATGGCTTGACTTCTATGTTTACGGGTTAAAAGTTTGTCGATGAGAGAAGTGGGATAACCGTTGTTAGAAGCGATCAATTTAATTGTTTGGAGTTCCTTGTTGAAATTTTCTTTAGAAAGTGGGATGGTGACTAAACGATTGATGAGGGAATGAAACGAGGATAATTTCTGTGATAGATGGTGATTTGAATTGAATGGGATGACGTGGTCTGTGTAGGAAGGTTTGTGGAAGATAGAGAAATCTAACTTCTGATTTTGGATAGAGATGGTAAGGTCCAGAAAGTTTCTGTGAATTTTATTCTCTTGTTTAACCCTTTTGTATTTTGAAAACGTATTTTCAACTTTCACTTCCCCTATATAAGATAACATTACTGTTCTATGTTCCTTCAATTAAATTCAAGTTTAATTTGCCAGTATGATTTGAGATCTGATTCAAAAACAAATTTACTAACCAAACTTTACTTTCCAAAAACTTTTTAAGATAGTACTAAAATTGCAACCAAGAATCAAGCCCAGTGTTGCCTTTGAATGAGTTTAAAGTGCATACTTTCAGATAACATGTTTGACCATCACAGCAGGCAACAATTTTTATCTCTAAGAAGATTTAAAAATGTTACCTGTTAATGTCTAAAGTAAAATTCTAAAATCAATGTCAATATAATTCTTACGGTAGAATTTTGTTCGACTGGTGTCAAGCCCTTTTAGCTGATGTTCTTATACTAACTGCAGCGTAAATGTTAAATCAAAGAAATGCTTTTAGGCTTAACAAAGCCAACTTTGATGCTGGCATAGGGTTTGCAAGAAACTAATTGGTTTGAATGTGCTTTATGTTGGAATAAAATTTCTTTCAGATTGAAGAAAGGCTTGCAAGCTTCTTGGACCACTTTGATATAGTGCTGATAGATGACCAGACGATGGATCTCATGAACTCCCTCTTGACGTTAGTCTTGGGGAGTGAGTAAGCTGGTTTTTGTTACAGTATGCTTTTTCATGTATTACTGAGAACATTTCTTTTTGAAATTTGTTGTAATCAGTTCTACTCAGTTTATCAGTATCACACCTTATTATATTTTCCCTCAAAGAGGAAAGTTTCACTCAATATTGACTAGTTGTTAAACTATGAATTGTAGATTTTTTGTAATGACAATATGTATTTGCATTTAGTAGGATATTATAAATTGGGAATATTCAGTACTTACTTTATTCTTCATTTCTTATCCTTATAACCTCGAGAAGAATGTTAGAAAATAAATTTGTGGGCTGATTATGTCAGTCAGTCAGTACGTCAAAGCAATTTGACAGCAAAAGAAAATTATAAACTGACAAAAAGAAAATAAAAATTAAGAAAAATTAAAGTAAGAACCAAATGAAGTGGAATGGGAATTAAAATGAGAGCAATTCCAATTCCTATTGGAAAAGTGGATAAAAATGAAGTGAAATTATAAAGGAATTAATAATAAAGAATAAATGAATTAGAAACACACAATTATTATAGGTACACAATTACGCTTGCAGACTAGCTCAATTATGTGCATACTAGCTGCATCCCGGTATGCTGCTGTGAATGTCAGCCAAATATAGTAGAAGTACTTAAATGATGTTGCAATTCGCATTAGCATTTCCTGTCGAGCATTGTTAAATGACCTCAAGGAGTTCTTTTTGAAACAAATAAGCTACTATTCTTTCTTAAATTCTAAAACATAAATAATTGCTCAATAGACATTCAGAGACACTTTTTTTGTTTCATTTGTACTAGCGGACTAGGAAAAACAGTTCATTAGGTTCAGCAAAAGTTGCAGTGGTCATGAAGCACTGCGATTCAAGAAGTTTGAGTAGTTTACCTATTCACGCTGCAAAATGAAAAGAGTATATATCATTCAAATGAAGAAGGAAAGGAAACAATGTGTATGACTTTTATCTGTCAACCGCTGCAGATATCAATGATGAATAAGGTAAAATCAAGAGTCAAATACACTATTCAAGTGGCCAGTTTCAATTTTGGTTATGATGTGATTGATGATCAATTGTTGGGCATTCTTCATGCGCTAAAACAAACCTTTTATTCACGGTGAAACTGTGATCTATTTGCTAACCGAAAAACTATTTAAGGTGGAAGATCTGCAATAAAACGAAGAAAGAGAGTTGCGATGAACTCTTGGACAATAAGAATGATACTTTCAAGCCAGATCAATACAAACTCAAAGAGGATGAAGGAAAAACGAAGCTTTTATCACTAAGAGAGTCATTAAGAGAGCAGGTATGATCCTTTTCATTTAACACTGTACTTATATTTTTATTTTGAATTTGGGATAGGATAATGCATAGCATAAAATTTATTATCCCCTCAAAATTCTCAGATGACTCTTAAGGTTGCCCAGATGAACTCCTTGGGTGGTGCTAAATCATTTTGCAAAAGTATTACGAATAGTCGCAATAAGATGTGAAAATGAAGATAATTCATTAAAGAAGCAAATTCTCATGGTGAGAAATAGCTTATAACTTGAAATAGCACTTTTGTTACAACACTCCTAAATACGGTGGAAATTTTTGAAATTCAATGATTCACCTGTTAAAATTAATTGTTTATCCCTATTTTATTTGTGAAAATTTGATTTAGATTTTTACTTTCTCCCTATACGTAGTATAGGGAAAGTATTGTATTCGCAAAAAAATTCGACCTCCAGATTTCGACGGAAATAGATGTTTTGGGGCCCATAGACCATGTTTTAGCTATTTTCCCGAACATGTCTGTCTGTGTGTCTGTCTGTCTGTCTGTCCGTCTGTCTGTCTGTCTGTCTGTCTGTGGTTAAAAAGTTTGTGTGCGCTCTATCTTAAAAAGTAATTATCCGATCATTTTCAAAATTCATATTTAGGATTTCCCTAACAATGCCAAGAGTTGATTAGTTTTTGGAGAATATCGATTAACCGGAAGTTACGGTTTATCCGGAACAAATTTTTGTTTCTTAAATATCTCTGTAAGAATGCAATATAGGTATATACAATTACATACAAAAGTTATAGATAATATACTTTACTACAACTTTTGTAAAAAAAATGTTTTCGTAACACTGATTGTTTAGGAGTTATTTTTCAATAATGGTTAACCGGAAGTTGTTGTTTACCCAGAAAAGGAAGTTTTTCATACATATCTCTGTCAGAATGCAATATAGGTATATGCATTTACACACAAAAATTGTAAATTATGTATTTTACTACAACCTTTGTATAAAATATTTTTTCGTAACACTGATTTTTTAGGAGTTATTTCCCAATAATGGTTAACCGGAAGTTGTTGTTAATCCAGAAATGGAAGTTTTTCATACATATCTCTGCCAAAATGCAATGTAGGTATATACAATTATGTACCAAAGTTGTAGATAATGTTTTTTACTACAACTTTTGTTTGAAACATCTTCTCGTAACACTGATTGTTTAGGAGTTATTCTTCAATAATGGTTAACCGGAAGTTGTTGTTTACCCAGAAAAGGAAGTTTTTCATACAAATGTCAATCGGAGTGCAATTTAGGTATATACAATTATGCACCAAAGTTGTAGATAATGTTTTTTACTACAAAGCCTGTATGAAACATTTTCCTGTAACACTCATTGTTTTAGAGTTATTTATATATTACCGGCACAGGCTTATGTTTTCAATAAATACGGAGAAAGTCATGTGTTGGCCACATCAGATTTTTTATATTATGAGAAACGTTTTATAGCTTTTCAGAACATTTATATTAAGTAGGCAATTACGGTATTACAGTGTTTAATTAAGGTACAGCTCGCCACAAAAATCAAACAGCTTAGTCTTAGCTGCATAAGATTGCGGAAATTCGGATTGCGGAAGGCAGCTTTGAAATACAGGGCTTGGCAAAACCGAGCGGTTGAGAGATAAGGTTGGCTCTTATCTGAGGTACCAGCGATTTCTGGAACTTTTTCGTAAAATGGTAAGGTATTATATTTTGAAAAGGGCAGTGGCTGTAAGTTAGAAACAGATTCCTCCTTCATATACTTTCTGGCTCCCTTGAATATTAACGACTACAACACATTTATAATTAAATTGAAGTATAAATTACGTTAAATCAGTCAGAATTTTAAAAAGTTAGAAAGGTTAATTTTGTAGGAAACCATAATTTTTTAAACGTCGTTCCTTGCATAGAAAAGACTGAGGAGTATTTCAAGAACAAAATGCCATTCCAAATGTGTTATGAGTATTCAGTTCTCTTCTTTTGAGGATATTATACAAAAATTCCTCAAATTACTTTGCTAAGCAGAGGTGCGTAGTGCATGGCTAGGAAAGATATATGCTCACTGAAAATTTTAAACACTACAAAATATTATACAAATTGTATTTTAAGTATTAATAACTCTTATTTTGAGTGTTTCATTCACAAATTCCAGTCATTTCAAATATCTACTGTATATAACATTCAAAAGGTTATACTTTTGACACTGATTGAAATATGAATACATTTGAACGGGAAAAGAAATATATTGAAACCTAAGGTTTACGAAACATTTTTAAGTAAACGAAGGACAATTATGAAAAATCAACGGAGCATTAGATGAAAATATACGGTATCTTTTGAGGGCTACCAGTAAATGAACTTTCGTAATGCACTATCGATAACGTTATCAATAACTTTGTAAAATAAAGAAATTTGATGATAAAGGAAAATAAACAATATTACTTCCCCACCTATTATAATTTATAGGTAAATGCTAGGAGGACAATAATCACAATGATACAACAGCTAAATTGGGCGAAAATATAATTACAATTGTGTTTTTTCCTCAATAAATCAAGACTGAACTCGTATGAAAATTAATCGTTGATATAAATATAATCTTAAAAAGAAATGAAAACTTAACTCATTCATAAATGTTATACCTTAGATATTGATCTTATAGTTAAATCTTGATGAAATTGTTTCTTTCTTTTGCCATTTCAAAATCCTCTTTTATTTTCGTCCTTCTAGAAATTCTCCCAATTTCGAGGTTCGAGGGAATGGATGTCTCTAGTAAAAACCATATGAATAGACTGGGAAATCCAGGTGAAAGCAAGAGTTTAGTTTCTAGGAAAAAGAAACTTGTTTGAAGGGAAGCAATAGAGGAGCTTCACAACACTGCGTTTAAAGTGCTAATAGTAGAAGGTTTGCTATTGAATTAAGTGTTGGAGTTTTTTTTCTTAAAACATTTTCGTTTCCAAAACATTCCTGCAAAAATTGTGTGATCTACTTGGTCAGCCTTGGGGTTAGAGGAAACCCCATTGTCTCCAAGAGTTCCACCTTTCTTCATTTGGACCCCTTACGGAGTCTTGCTTCGAAGGGCTAAAATCCTCCTTGTCCATGAGGTGATTAACGAAGGCCGAGGTGGAATTTCCCACCCTGAAGTATCTCTGATGTCCTGCTGCCCTCTTTCCTATCATTGTTCTCCCTCTCAGAACTCGGAGAAAATAGAGAAATTCCTAACCAAAGATTTCAGCAACTGTATGACCTACCATGTTGAAAATGGTCTCCGATAGACCAAGTTGAGACGGGCAAATTACAGGATTTACTTGATTTTCTTTTTGCTGAGTATACCTGCATTATATGTATTCTACAGATTATGTTGGCGTATAGCTGGGGATGCATTTCCAGCTATTCTACTTTCCTATTCGATTACTTTGATTATATTTCACTTGCGTAAAGAAAAATTATATGTGACGTTGCCTACTAGTTTAAATTGCTATGAAATTATTGAGTTTAAACCTCTAGTTTCACCTTCTTCAGAATCGTCGGGCGCTTCTGCTAGTTTACTATAAAATAGTCGGATTTTCTATTATGGATACCCGAGTTTGGAGCTGAATAAAAACTAAAGTAGAGATCCCACAGGAGAACTAATTACACCAAAATTTTGTGTGTTTTAATAATTGTATACGCGACACGATTATTTTTAATACGCGACAATTATATTTAATAAATTCAGTTACATTCTACTAACTTGAAACCCCAATAAGCCCTAAACAACCAGTAAAATTCAGCAACTATCAAAGGAATATATATTAAAACCAAATATTAATCAATAAATTTAAAAATCTTTATAATTCATAATACTACCAAATATTATTAATTAATATCAAAATCTGTATAAATTGACTTATTTTACGAGGAAATGTCAAATTCTACTTTATTTTCATTAAATACAAGCCACCCATATTATTAAGTTAACAGCTATGCTTAAATATTCAATAAATAAAGCTTTAAGTTAATGAACGTGAAAGGTAACCCTCATAATATTCTACTCGGGCCACCATTGCAAATAGCAATGATAACGACAAGTATTCAATATAGTACTCTATTCTACCATTGAGTGCAATGAAGAGTAATTTCAACCCACTTATGAAAACGTCAATGAAAATCTATTTATCCTTAAATATTGCTGATGTTTACAAATCTAAAAATAAGCACTCGCCTATTAAAAATCAAAATTTTCTAAGTAACAAGAACAGAAGAAAACGTGGGGTATGCATCATAATCTAAAAGCAAAAAAAATTCAATATTGTAAAGGTCATTTGCATCTTTGGAGTAATAATTCTCAGAAGTTAACTACTTAATGAAACACCTGCAACCTCTTAAATATTTCCCAAAATACTCGATAATTAAACACAGTATTAATTTGCATTTATGAATGTAAATTCATGCAAAAGTCATTCCATATGCGATAAATAATTAAAATCTTGAAAAACCTTTTCTCCCAAACAGTTGGTCTATGTAAAACGTATTCAAACTAATTCATAAATAAATTCTGTTAAATACTGTTGTACACCCAATAAAGTGAACCTTAAATGAATTAACACCTTACATTGTAAGATACTGCCATTAATAAATGAAGGGTCTTGAATTGTACAATAAGAAGCAAGTAGTAGCTATTAGACAGATTCCAAAATGAAAGTTTGCAATGTAAATAAAAAGTTTTGTTTCTTTTGGATCACAATGTACCTATTGTTTGTTGAAATACTTTCCCAAAATCAAAAGAAATTACAATGGAATGTAATGAAAATGTTGAGGAATGAAGAAAATTAAAATTAAATTTGAGAATATTCTGTTATAAAGCAACTACAGAAGATTTTGAACAATTATATAAAGACATTCTGCAGTTTATTACATGCAATGAAGGTATAGTTTGAAGTGAGATGAATTCCATGATACTAATAAAGCTAAAAGACAACTTGACTCTCAAAGAACAATCTGAGTAACAATATAAGAATCTGAAAAACAATCAAGAATATAAAGTAACTAATGCACTTAAACTGTGAAGCCATATAAAGGGGAAATGCAAGAAAACCGAATAAAATCCAATCAAATAAAGAGGAAATTTGAAACCAATAAAATGATATTGAAGCACTGAAGAAGAGACACTAAGCAAACCAGATAAGACAGCTCTCAAAAGACAAAATATTTAGAAGTCCAATTCACAGACATGAAAAGTGAAAGTCAAACAAAAGAGCTGTACACCAAAACCAGCAACTCTCTCGCAACAAGTGCCATAGGTTTGCCACCACTGCTTTTAGGCGACATTTCCTATACAAATACTTTTTTATGCTACCACCTCTTACTGGGAGTTTCCACCTCTTGTGGTTGACCCAAAGTCTTTGGGGTTGAGGAAGCTCCTCTGAGTGACAAAGAAAGATCTCTGGCTCAAAATATGTATTTATTTCATTAGGAAATTAAAATATGATAGCAAGGTTGACAAATTAAGTCATAATTACTGATATAAAATAGAAAATTGCTATCCAATATTGAATATGGAAGGGCTTAAAAAACAGTCTTAAAACTTCTTTACAAATCTCTAGGTTAATAAGAATTATGAGGTGGCAACCATCCTCTCAACATTCATATTTGAAAAGCATTATCTATGATGAAATTTGACAAATAATATAAATCAAAATGAAAATTTCAATTAGAAAAACATCCTTCAAGTAGGAGTTTAAGAATTTTCTTAAGTAAAATTCAAATAAAGAATACTTATTGGTGATGGGATAAAATTCTTTCTTATTAAGTGCCACCATATTTGCCCCTCCTAGGAGGGCATTTTTGCCCACTGTGGAAATAACAACTCTTCATATATGTACTATGATAACAAAATAAACATAAATTATTAGTTTTCACGTTATCTCCAAATGTATAAACTTTTCATACAGTAACCAGAGTTCCACGTACTACTAAAATACGGTTGATAATGTTTTATCGAGCAAATAATAATTAGTATCTCTATATGTTTTCTGTAATTTGCATTAAATTGTACAAAAGAATGTTGCTCCTTTTATAGTCATATACTTACGCAAGAACGGATCATATAATGAAGAATATGATCTTCCGTCTACTTATGAAGATTTCATAAACTTGCCAAAATTAGTCCATTTGTAAAAGAGCACAGATCATAAAATCATTGATGGAACATTCGAAAGAAGTTTATAAACCATCTACAAGGTCAATTTGTGGCGTCGAAGAACTAAAACCAGAGTTGGGAGCAAAGGGTGGAAAAAGACGGGCATGATTCGTTCGTAGCGAAAATGAGAGATTTGAAGGGATATATCCGGGCATGTCTCGATTTTAGCGATATCGAATTACGAATACAACCGGGCACGCCAGGGAAGCGGTTAAATTCTGCAGCAGTCTCGCAATTAGGGAAATTTTACGAAAGCCTCTAATAAACATTTGGATTGCAATCGTGTTACGAAAATAACTGGTCTTTCTCTCCGCGAAGCATCAGAGAGGAAAACACGGTATTTAATCAATAGTTCTAATAGATAGTTGAAAGTATAATAGTTTTGCCCGAGGCAAGAGGGGTGAGGACATAAAAGGGGGCGCTTACGGACTTCGGGAGAGAGAGACTGAAGTGATTCAGAGGAGAAGCGTGTGTTATCGCAGCGGACTGTTAGCGGGGAGATCGGAGAAAAAGCTGTGCACCGACTGGTGACAGTCCACTAATTCCGCTAAGTATATTTAGCGAGGCGTGTGTTTACGCCCAGAGTATCATTAGTCCCCTCTAATTATTTTTGTGAATCGCTATTGATAATTTATGTTTGGGTGTTCTCACCAACCATGTTCAGCTTGAGTATATTGCGTGATGTCAGTCTAACTTCAGTGCATAAGTTGCCGAATTGTTGTATTCTCATTGTATAATTACATTTTCAATTGAAAGTTGTCGTAAAAATTTTGGTTCGATTTTGTTTTAGATTGTGTTATTAAATACGCAATTTATTTTGACTTTCTTGCTTTTCATTTAACTTATTTGGTAATATAAGATTTGATTGGGCATCCGGAGGCGGAGTGGCGTGTAGCGGAACGCAAAACCGAGAGATCCCGAATTTCGCGTTGTGAAGTGTTTTATCTCAATCCTTGTCTCGCTACCTCCCCACGGTCCAACCTGTCCCGTAGTCACAACTCCCCGGTGGACCTCGGCGGAGAGAAGACGTAGTTTACCCTTCCCATCCCAATCGTTAAGCGTAGGGCAGTACAAAAAATAAAGGGATCTCATATTCGGTTCGAATCGCGTTAATTGATTCAATGATTAACGGTAATTTCTCTAGAGCTATTAATTTTAGATGTACGACCAACCCTCTCTCCGGTGGTGTGCTCTAGATGCGGCCAAACGACTCTCTTTCGTTTCCTCGGGTAGGGAGGAGCATTTGGTGCCGTGACCAGGATATCTGTGACTCATCACCGTCATTGTCGAATTTCCCTTTTGGTAAATTCTTTTTGTGATTGTCGAGTAGGAGTTAGTCGGGGCAGTTCTCACTATTTCCGTTAGTTGGTCGAAAGGGTCATCATATGCGCTATTTGTGTAATTTAGTTAGCTTATAAGGATAGAATTGGGAAGCAGTGCTTCTTTTTATATTTTGTAAAAGTATGTAATTGGAGAGCGCGTCTATATAGGTGTCATTCAATGCGCGTTAGACGTTATTTCATTGTTTGATAATTTCATCGGTTGCCGAAGTCAAATTTGGATTGTAATAATGGCTGAACGAACCGACGCATTTAGGCAAAATCGCGAGAAAAAAGCGGCACCTGATTCAGACGAACCTGGTGAAAGGTTTAGCATTCCGATACGAGCAGAGGAGCCAACCCCTCGCGAAGAAATAGAATCAAATGGAACGGGGGAGGATCTTACCGAAAGAATGAAATCGCTTTCAGTTGGTGGTGCGAAGCCATAGATAGCTACCGCACCAATGGATATGCAAAGGTTGCTTCAATATTTGCAGGAGAAAGAGGAAAAGGAAAGAGAAAGAGAGAAAAAAGGGAGCGCAAAAATCTGGGGAAATACGGTAACCCCAATACCAGAAGATTACGAAGAATTGAAAAACCAATTCCTTTCATATTTTGGAGTTAACGCGCTAAACTCAAACATCGTTACGACGTTGAAAGGGGGACGTTTCCCCGTCATGCAAATGGTAAAATGAAGGAACATGCGATGGAGAAAATCGCAGCGGCTCGCGTATGCAATCCCGATAATGAACTCGTATACACCCTACGCAAACACGAAATAATTTACTAGCCGCACAGTATTTACCGTTAGAAAGGTTAGTAGAAATACTGGGAGATTATGACGAACTGAATGAAAATAATTACAGAGAAGGACGCTCTGGAAATAATAGTGTAGATGATGCCCAACCATGTTTAACGCGTAATCAGAACAAAGGGAAGGAACGGAGAAGGGAAAACCGTTTCGAAAGGACTGAAAACAGCCAGCATAAAATGGAATTTACCAACCCACACCCTTTCAGAGAAACGCAACGTATAAACCAAGAATCAAACTCCCCAAATTTTCCTTCTACATCATCCGTCCCATGTCCAACCCGGCAAATGACTTTAAACTGAAATCGCCTGAATCAAACGATTCCCGCGATTTAGGCCAAAGGGGTCTTCAGGATGAAAATGTCTGCGCGACTTATGAATTAAAAGGGAATCCAACTAAAGGTAGGCGTCCACAGGCTCGCATCGGACGCATCGGACGGATCGCATCAAACAGATTTTAGAATTCTTTGTATAGAAAGCAATTGGAGTACGTCCACTGATCCGCAGCGGACGGACCGCACGCATCGGCCCTTCGGCAATACCGATGCGATTGCTCGGAGATGCAACTTTCCGATGCGTGCCGATGACGTTTTCCGTAGTAGACTCACTCTCACCCCTGTATGTTGTATTCTGTCACAATAAATGAGGTCTCAAGATATTCAGAACAGTAGTAAACATGGCATTAGACATACGAAAGTACCGAATGAATTTTACGTCGTCATTCAGCAAATCAGGAAATAGCGTATGATATACTCCATGTTGCGATCTTTTCTTGAATATGTCATGTATCCACATTTCATGTTTCCTATTTTCTTTCCTCTTCTTCTTCTTCCAACAAACAAGCAATTACGACAAGCTCTTCATCGTCACTTTGCATTTTGTCTTGCACGCACCGTTTCCGCTCACTGCGAAAATCCAACTGCCTTCGCGTCTGCAAATCCGATTGCTGCGTATACAGTGGACGCTCTGCCGTAAAGCGATCCGTTTGATGCGATCTGTCCGATGCGTCCGATGCGAGCCTGTGGACGCCTACCTTAAGGATTTATTATGTGAAAATGTCGAGGAAGACAAGCCATTGTTAAACCTCGAAATTAAAATCAAATACGAAGGTTTAAAATTACCGGCATTGATAGATACAGGTAGGTGGTGGAGGAGGAATTATTCGAAGAGTTATTATCGAGAAATCCGCAGATTCCGATCCTGCTGTTTAGAAAATCCTACCAATGAGACCATCATACGTAGTTTTCGCATATTCTGTGCATTTGTGTTTTATTTCGGACAGTTCTGTGTTTATATCTTTTATTCGAGTTTATCATAGTTTTTAATCATACGTAGTTTGCGCATATTCTGTGCAGCCATGTATATTTCAGACAGTTCTGTGTTTATAGTTTGTTCATAGCTTTCAGCGTTTTTTTTTGTGAATTCCGACGTGTTTTTCATGTCATCAATTAAAGCGGCAACTGACGTTATCGATCAGCTGATCGCAAAAGAGATGCCTGCACATGCGATCACAAAGCGCTTTGAAAAATATATGGAGATGGTAACGCTGACCATGAGGAAGACTACGGATAGGAAAAAGGGCTGCTGACGGAGAAGAAGCTTCAAAGAAAAAATTGAGAAAAGAAATCGATGAAACGATTTCTTTTCTTGAAGGTACCACAACATGGGATGAAGGTAAGCTATTTCATTTCTTAATTTAATACATTGTGTTCTTTAAATTAGATGTAGTGAACATGAGTGTGGGTATGAATTAATTGTATATTTTAACTTTAACAGATGGGAATTATCTGGCTCTATGGAGGTAGAAGAAAATGTGTCGAACCATCCGGCAGATGTTCCACTACGTAAAATTATTATTTCTATGCGGATCATATCCTTTCTGAATTTTATTAAGATTGTTGTTGTTTAAATTCGCGATATAACTTTGGTTGTTTTTTAAACAGGTATCGAAACAGGTTGTGGCATCATCATCAGACAAGTATGTGTGTACAAGCATTAATAATCATGGTAAGTTTAAATTATAAAATTATTATTATTGCCAAAATCGCTTTACTTATACACATGAACCATTTCATGGTTGTAAGTGATTAACTTTAATTAACTTTTCTTTTATTTTAAATAGGTTTAGATGCACCATCAGTGCAGTGACGGCGACTGCGTCTGGGGGCGATGTGATCGAAGCAGTTAAAAATCAAGGTAAGATTAAAAATGCAATATACAATTTAAAAATAATTGATTTAATTTATGCTATGGTTTACGCTAACACGGTTAATGATTAAATTTTAAGAGTATTTTTTAAATAGACTCTGAATCAACAGTAGTACATTTGTTTTTGATTAAGAAATTTTGTATTATCTTTTGCATAATTATTAAATCATGATGAATGTAATGTATTTATTTAACTATTTTTCTTTTTGAAATAACTATGGATTATGACATCAAAATAAAAATTATCTTCTTGTCAGATAGTGAGGAGGACTATGCCAATGTTGCTGACGATGAGCCCGTGCACAATCAACGCTGGGATGGATCATCCAGTAAGTGGGGTAAGCCAATGAAATATAAATTTTGCTACTACATTTAAACATCTTAATTTTATACCTTGATGTATGAATTATCAATAAATCAGCAACTTAATTTATATCTGATTGATAGTCCTAATTTTAATAATAATAATATTATATGATTGTTAACTGCAGAGAGCGGTGACGAGACGCTGTTTGATGGCAAATAAGAGATGCGATATGGAGTTGGTGGCGAATCTGAAGATGACAACAATGAGGACACCATTGACAACAGCGTTGCTATTACTCCGCTCAGCCCTGGCATAATGGATGTTCCCGAGCAAGAGGTGGAGGCTGTGTCATCCGATGCAGAAGAAGACAACTTAAGAAGGCCTTTTCGTATTTTAAGTGAGGTTGAAAGGCCATATAAGCGCTTTAATATGATAGGTAGGGAGTTGAAAATCATGCTAAATTGTTTAAACACCAACAGGGTCTAACCCTATAATTTCTTTTGAGAAAACATTTGAGGCATTATTAGCTTACATTAAGAGTAAGTGAGTGAGTGCATCGGATTATTTAGGATTAAGCATCGTAAGCGGTGAAGATATTGATAAGCCTGTAAGTATTTATTTCCGACGTGTAGATCAAATGGGCAACATTGTAACTTCTAACGTTTCCAAAGTTATTCAAAGTAATGCATTTTTTCTATCAACAGTGCCGATACGTATTTCAGTACATCATGTGGTTGCTCCTAATGGCAAAGGCCGTTGTAAAAATTCTATTCAAATGGGTTCATTTAAAGACTCCTGCAAAAAAAAGGTAAATAATTAACATCATTAACAATGATAATCTTTGTTTGACCCGGGAAATTGTTGTTGCAATGTCCCTGTATGAAGACGATGCTTCAACGCAAAGAAAGTGAAAAATGATTCAGCATTGATGCAAACAGTCTGAGCCCGAGAATTATGTGTAGTACGTAATGTGGGTCTTTCAAACGGTGGGGGTATTGATGAAATAAGAGCATTCCAAAGAGGTCTCGATAAAAATAAAATTACCGTATTTAAGGATAGAAAGGGGCGCGAGGTTCTTTACGAAGGCCCTGATTAGGAACAGCCAAGAAAGCGGATATACTTGATATATAGTGAAAACCATTATAATGTAATAACTAGCTTACCTGGAGCTTTTAATTTTGGATACTATTGTGCTTCATGCAAACGAGCGTATAACCAACGCTCAGATCATGTGTGTACAATAAATGTGTCGCTGCTGTGGTGCCCCCAATCCATGCAAAGGAGGTGATTTCATCACATGTGATGATTGTGGACGGGCATTTGCCGGTAGAAACTGTTTTGAAAATCACATCCAAGTGTCAGCAGTAACAGGAGGCCGGAATACTATTTCAATTTGTTTACAGTTGAAGAAGTGCAATTCGTGTTTTAAAGTTTATAAAACATCAGGGCGAAGAACGTCGCATATATGTGGGGAATTATTTTGCGGGAATTATAAGATATTTTATTTGTCTGAGCATTTTTGTTTCATGCAACCAGAACCGGAAACAAAAAAAAATAAGAAGGATAAGAATGATGTGCTTTATGTATTTTTTGACCTTGAATGCACGCAAGATGTTCCTTTGCAAGGAAAAAAGGATGCACATGTCCCCCTCTTATGCGTAATGCAACAAGCATGTATAACCTGTTGGGACATTGAAGGTGCTAATTTTAATTGCAGTAATTGTGGTTTAAGACAGCATTTATTTGTTGGTGAATTTTTCAATTATTTATGTCTTCCATGATTTAATTTTGGAAAAGTCATTTGTTTTGCGCAAAATTTTTAAGGATACGATGGGCAATTTTTATTGAATCACATAATCGTTCATATGGATGTCACTCTCGAGGTGTTAATGATAGGATCGAAGATAATGTCTATGCAGTTCAGAAACATAAAATTCCTAGACTCTTTAAATTTATGATGATGTCACTAAGCAATTTGCCCAAAGCTTTGAATATTAACAATGATTTGAAGAAGGGGTATTACCCTATCCCGTTACCACATCCGCGTTAATTGATTCAATGATTAACGGTAATTTCTCTAGTGCTGTTAATTTTAGATGTATGACCAACCCTCTCTCCAGTGGTGTGCTCTAGATGCGGCCAAACTACTCTTTGGTGCGGGTGGGTGCGTTACAGTATAAAAATCAGAATAGGTATCATTATCATAATAAAATGGAACAAACTCATCAATACATCGCTCATTTGATTATAATGTAATATTGCAACATAAGCTATGTTAACTAATGGAACATCTTTGATATTGATTAACAGCTTCGCTGTGAAAAGCCAATATTAGTGCATGTTCTGAAAGTTTTGTTTGAAACATAAGTCCTAAGCTGAAAAGTCTGACTTTATTTATGTGCATATGGAAGAGTATTTAATCTTTATATATGGAATGAATGACGTTTCTTTACTATCATAATATAAAGAGGTAACGATATCAAGTAAGATGTTTAAATTATAGAGGTTAAAAATGACCGTGTTGGATTAATGGAAACGATGGAAAAAATATTTAAAAAATAAAAAGGTCACTGGATTCTAACATAGTACAACGTGGCTGTGAAAGTTTCATTAATTAACATTTTCTAGTGATGGGATATTTTAGAATCTCCTATCGGATACCTATTTTTTTGATAGTTGGCATAATATTTTAAGGCAGTACATTTTGGGAAAATTTAATACCACCTACCAGCCTCAAATTACTGACAATATTATGTAGGAACCATTGTTATGTCTATACAAAGTCTATGTACGAAGCTTGGAATATAACTGAAAATTAAGTAAATCTTTCCTTGAATGATCTTCTAAAACATCCTTATTAAACGTGACATATTATTTAAATTAATTTCAAGGAATATTATTCTGTTATTGTATTATCTTCTATGTGTCCGAATGTTTCCCAAAAATATGTTTCTAATCTCATAGTTATCTCAAACATTCCCCTCTTCTGCTGACAATTACTTTTTGCTGAAAGAAGTAAACAGCATTCTCGTCAAATATCATTTGAATAATTATAAAAATCCATCGCTGCAATCATTCTCTTGCAGAATTTTGCTGATTTCTCTCAGAAATAATTCTAAACTAGAATAACTTCATCTACATCATCGAAAAGCTTCTCTGCTGTTGGATGCATTGAAAAACATCCAACAGTATTTTGGTCTACTCTTTTGTTGCGACTCTCATTTATCACTCATTATAGAAATTCATTTTACTATTAGTGTAGGTTGGTGTAGGTATTTAAATTCAATCTCCACTTACGATTCAGATGGTAGCTGAATTTACTGGCACTCTGATAAGAGTGCAATTTCACTTGAGTGAGTCCTTACTCAAGCAGCATTATTTCATATAAAATAAAATAAGAGAAATATTGATCTATTCCTTATATAAAGATGTAGTTACACATTACTTTATATTCAAAACAAGTTGCCAATATTTGCCGAGGAATGAACTCTGTCTATGTAGAGAAATCAATGGGTGAATTCTCATTTTTAGCTCAATCTGATTGTAACTTAGCCTTATTTTATATTATTAATGTCAAGAATTTACATATTCAAATTTAGATTTCATGCTGAGTTAGTTCATTACTTTATACATAACATGTATTTGTAAACATTTTTGCAATAAAAACAAGAGCCCTGTCGTTGCCTTATCTTTGTGGCATTCCTTATTTCATACCAACTTTCAGTCCCTTATCTTCCAATGATTTCTACCATATACTCTACTTACATATTTAAAATTAACAAGATGAATAACCTTTTATTACCTCCCCTCCCAAATCTGCCCATTCTGATTCCTCATCAGCTATCCTTCCTTGCTCCTTCCATTCTTACCCAGTATTCTGTGACTCTACATTTATTTTATTAATTGCACTCTATCTTCCTCTTTTTAATGTGAGAATTTAATCTAATTTAAGGAATGAACCTCATCTCCACTATAGTATGCTTAGTCCTTATCACCTTAGAATCTAATCATCTGGAATATGCTCTCTAAGGTTATTCCGCAAGTAAGTCTGTACTCAAAAAACCACTTTTCTATTTTTTTCAGCTTATTCCCATTCTAGCCCACTGTGTGGCATTATGTGTATTAGAATGAATGCTAAATGAAAGTCATAGAATACATGGAAGGTAAGAAGATGAAATTCAATCACAAAAAGATAAGTTATCATTAAAAATGAAAGAAAATAATTTCCAAAGTGTAAAATCTCGAGATCTGTAGGTAGAGGTGTTTGTTTTTTGCAATAAGTGATAAAACCTACAATTAACGCGAATTTTGGCCGATTTAGCGAAATAATGCTAATTTCAGCAGTTTTAATAAGCAGCTCGGATTTTGGTGATTTTCGCTTCATTCATCGTTTGCAAGAGAGGGAAATATAATTTTGGTATGATTTAAATCAATGTACAATATATAATTGTATTATTTACGTATTTACTGTCATATTTTTGATCACTCATGACATCTTTGCTTATGCAAATTCAGCTTGGATCTTTTGCAATAAATTCACAAAACTTTCTTTCCTTTATGGATGATCACAAAATCTCACCTAATTCTGTTAAGAAATGTTTTTTTCCTAACATCTATCATATCTGTATGTTTTTCTGTTTGTTCTGTTATATATGTTCTGTTTTTGTTGAAGGTACTAAGGAACACTTTCAAAAGAGAACAAGCATATTCTGCGAGTCACAAATTATAATTTGTCAGAGATGGAGATTATGTTTCTTAGGGTCATATTTCAAAAGAAAAGAAGCTTTGTATATTTATCTACTCACCTAATGCATGTGAAAATTAGAAAATTAGAATGTTTTTTGAGGCAGTTGTAGCCAATATTTCTGCTTGTATTTTTCACACATAGTTAGAGATGGTAATCTTCTATTGTGCTGCATAATAGGTTCACCAAGAAGACCCGGGTTCGATGCCAGACGATGAAATTGCAGCGAATTTTAAGAATATTTTCTATCCTTTATTTTTTCTTTTGAGGACCGTCCCGGTATGATGCCGATATGAAATTAGTATTGCCAATCTGCTTGCAGTATGCAAGCAACCTTTCACTCGTATATTCTAAAGTGACCAAATTTTACAAAATTAATCATAATTTTGATGCAAAAGTGTTTCCAAATTACTTCCATAAGAACCATATAGGAAACTCAGAAAGTTTTTTAAGGCACTATCAGATGAAATATCAACCTAATTCTATATATGGTTTGACAATGCTTTATTCTTAATATCTCATATAGTTGTTACCATTAGATATCTATTATATATAGATGCTTCTCCGGATTCATTCATATATATAGGGATATAGATAGATAGATAGATAGATAGATAGGATACTAATTCAGAGCCTAAACCACAAGGGAGATTGAATTGAAATTTTTACCGCGTATTGGCCATAACATTTAAACACCAGAAAAATTGTGTTTTCGATCTTCAGTATCATGGGTTCGATTTCAGAGGGCCCCAAAGTCCTGATTTTTCCCTTTTAAATGCATTGCGTTGAATTTCCAGGATTTTTAGAAAATACTTCCCTGATAGGCAGAGATTTAAAACTCAAGGAGCCAATATCTATTGAATCTATTGAAAATGTAAATTACTTTCACGGAAAACATCCTGGGTTTGATGCTAGGACGATGCAAAAATCGGTCATTTAAAATACATTGAGGTAGTTCTACATTATTTTTTTAATGCACTTATCGAAATGATATGTAGTTCTTGCTTTTATGGAAGATGTATATTAAGCCTAGGGTTCTGAAAAATATTTACGTAAAACCGTATTGTTCCTGGGCTCGATGCCAGGGCACATTAAAATTTCTCTCATAAGGAATACATGGGAAAAGTAGGATGTCATTTGAAGCAGTTGCAGCTAATATTTCTGCCTAAATTTTCATTCATAGTTAGAGATGGCGAACTTCTGTTGTGTTGCATAAGAAGTATAACCAGAAAGATCCGGGTTCGATGCCGAGCGGTAAATATATCTGCCTTATAAAACACATTGGGGTGGTTTTTCATAATTATTTTCATGCACTTATCGAAATGATAGGAACTTCTTTCTTTGCAAGAAGATCAATATTAAAACACAGTTAAAGAAAAAAATTATTTAAGACCATGGTTTTCCTGGGTTCGATGACAGAACAGATTACAATTTCTCACATAAGGAATATAAGGGAAAAGTTGGACGTCGTTTGAGGCAGTTGCAACCTATATTTCTTCTTGAATTTTCGGACATAGTTAGAGATGGTGATCTTCTGTTGTGCTGCATAGTACGTATCATCAGTAAGACCAAGTTTCGATGCCAGATTATTAAATTGCAGCGAATTTTAAGAATATTTTCAATCCTTTTTATTTTTTTGAAGACTGTCCCGATATGATGCCGCCCTGAAATAAGTGTTGTCGATCTGCTTGCAGTATGCAAGCTACATTTTACTTGTATATTCAAACAAATCCCAAGAAGTTAGAAAAACTGTTACCCTATATGACAGATTAGGTTGTGAAATACTTCACTTTGTGCATTTTATCTGTTTGGGATAAAATATTATCATAATTATTGTTGGCCTTGCTTAAAAGTGACTGTGGGTCCAAATTCAGCTAGCTCAATTGGTTCATTCAAAAAAATAATCAGAAACTGATAATTGTATAAGCTAGAGGAATAACATTTGGCAGCTATTTTTTAATTTTAAAATTATCAATAGTAAGCCTGCTACATATAAACAATTTTCACTGATATTATATTACAGATATACATTCACATATTCAGAATTCATTGAAATATCTTTTGGCAGCAATCACTGTTACTATTAGCCAAGAAACTTTCCCTTATTGAAAGCCAAAGGAGAGTTTTTGACAATGATTCATGGGGAGAACATCTGATTTTTTTTGTGATATTGTTAAATTTTCCATAATTAGGTTCAGGGTGTTGATAAGACCAGCTAATTCTAGCAATTGTTTTGCTGGAAGAATATCTTTTTCTCAATTACTTATCTAATATAAAAAGGTACTTGCAAAAAAACCACCTTGATATCTTAATTAAAAGAATATCTTGTATATCACACATATTACTCTGTTACTGAATACCTATATAAATAAAAATAGGCACTAAATATAATCTCTTTAATTTTCTAATTGTAAATTAAATCGACTTTGAAACAAAAGTGATAGATGATTGTATGATGAATTTGTGTTTTTCTTTGTAAACATGTTCCATAGGAATTTGTAATAGAACATAAATAAATTTATTCTATTCTTTGATAGATTCTGAATTGAAATTTAATTTATATAATGTAAAATGTAGATTATTAATTAAATGTATGTGTGTGTGTGCTGTAATGTTCCTTCTGGCTTAGCCTCGTCCTTGACTGCTCCACTTACTCTTCCAATTGTCCAACATCTGTGCACTAGCACTGTCTTCTTACGACCACTAAATCCCCCAAAAAAAAAGTCCAAATATGCGCTGGATGAGCTATATGCTGCCCCTGGCAGGACTGTCACAGTATATATGTGTGTGTGTATATATATATACACAAGTAAAATGTAACTAGCATACTGCAAGCAGATTGATAACACTAATTTCATATCGGCATCATATCGGGACGGTCTTCAAATAAATAAAAAAGATTGAAAATATTCTTGAAATTCGTTGCAATTTAATCATCTGACATCAAACCCGGGTCTTCCTGGAAAACTTGCTATGCAGCACAACAGAAGATCACCATCTATATCTATGTGTGAAATTTCAAGCAGAAATATTGGGTGCAACTGCCTCAAACGACGCCCTACTTTTTCCTTATATTCTTTATGAGAGAAATTTTAATGTGCTCTGGCATCAAACCCAAGATCAGAATTGTGTTATCTAAGTTTTTCTTAAGCCGTCTCTTAATATACATCCTCTAGCAAAGCAAGAGCCTCCTATTATTTCGAAAAGTGCATCAAAATAAATATGAAAACTAAGTGAATGTATTTTAAATGGAGGAATAAATTGGGACTTTACGGCACTCTGGAATGGAACCCATGACACTAAGGATCAAAATCGATTTTTCTGGTAGTTACACATCGTAAACATTTCAAGTCAATTACTCTTGTGTTTTAGCCTGTGAATTAGCATCCTATATAGGTATATATATGAATGAATCCAGAGAAGCATCTATATATAACAGATATCACACTCCCTTCCCACACATTCCAATCTTACAATATACTCTGTCCTCTCCCTTCCCACCCTCTCCTATCCCACCCTCTCCTATCCCACCCTCTCCTATCCCACTCTCTCCTATCTCACCCACTCCATTCCTACCCTCCCTCTCCCTCCCAACCCTCTCCCTTTCCACCCTCTCCCTCCCACCCCTCTCCATTCCCACCCCTCTCCCTTCCCTCCCACTCCTCTCCCTTCCCACTCTCTTCCTTCCTACCCTCTCCCTCCCACCACTCTCCCTTCCCTCCCTCTCCACCCCACCCCTCTTCCTTCCCACTCCCTCCCTTCCTACCCTCTCCCTTCCCTCTTCCTCCCACTCTCTCCCTTCCCTCCTTCTCCACCCCACCCCTCTTCCTTCCCACTCCCTCCCTTCCCACTCTCTCCCTTCCCACTCTCTCCCTCCCACCCATCTCCCTTCCTACCCTCTCCCTTCCCAACCTATACCCCATTCTCTCCCTTCTCACCTTGTACCACCCTCTGCCTTTCCAACATATACCCCACCCTATCTCTTCCCACCCTTCTTTAAAAATTAAAGTTTACTATCTACTGCCTTCTCTCCATCTCTCCAATAATAATAAGAATAAAAAATTCTTTATTCAAGCAGGGATTGATACTATTCTCTTCTGTCATTAATCCCTTATGGACCTCAAATTGACACAATGAAAATTGAGCATTACAATGAAAAGTTACAGGAGATATACATTATACATAGCTCTGATTTACATACATCATAAAAATATATATATATATATATAGTATTTGACGGCATATAAGACGCACCGGCATATAGGACGTACCCTCATTAAGTTGGCCACTCACAAGGGAAAAAAGATTTTATAGTCCGTGCGAAAGCGCGGTAACACAATAACTTAAAATGTAGTTTCTTTTAGTTGTCACTTTTTGTAAAAGCCAAATATTAACACAATCATTGAATGCAATTATGAAATGGGTAGTATAGACCATCTGGGCTAAAAATAGCATTCAGTATTGAAAGTTAACCCATGGAGGTTGAACCTTCACATATAAGATGCAGAAAAATTTTTCGAGACATAATTTAGGAAAAAAGGTGCGTCTTATATGCCGTCAAATATGGTAGTTATTTTTTACAGTCATATTATTTACATTTAGGGTCATGGTAAACTATACAGGTTCCGGCCTTTCATATTTTTGAGATATATAATTGAAATTATGATTTGGCTTGGAAGAAAAAGGTTGTATTTCATTTTTCATGCATCTTCTGTGGTCGTGTGATGCTTTCAGGGTCACCTAGGCTGCAAACTTGTGATATGCTCAACATATGTGTCCTGCATCCATTTCGTATTCACGGAAAAAGAAGTCCCACCATAGCAATGCTTAAAGAGAAAAGGATATTAATTAATGGACAATAATTGTAATGTTATAAAGGGACAAGATTCGGCACACTTTAAACTTGAACACAATATATGTATAAAAATTGTGATTTAATAGAATATTACCATGACTAAAAATACAAATATCAACAAGATGTTTTCACTAATTCCATTATGTTTTGGAACTAATTATTATATTTTTCTGTTCACTTATTTAAAGACGACAATAAAATATTAGAGATGCCATTATTTGATAAAAGAGTAAATTGGGAATGATTGTGAGGAGAATTTCCTATAGTTCCCATAATAAATAAAATCTCTCCTTAAGAATTAAGATAAGTTTGATGATGCCCTCAAATCTGGTGTCTATAAATTAGCTTTTGACAGATGCTGAGGATTTAACATTGGGCAAAGGGGCCGAAATCTAAACACAAGGGTTAAAGAACTCAGACAATGCATCATGAACAGTTCACAAGCACAATTTTTGCACCCTCCCAATCATAATCATTCCTCAAACTTCTCCTCTCACCTTTAAGACCATCTCTGAAAGGACTCAAATGAAGCATTTTTGAACAGTAGGAAATATTACACAACATACAAAGACACTGCATGCTAATGAACATACACCTATTCAGTTTTTACCCCTGTTATCAACTGTCAGCTTTGTTCATAAATGCCCTCAACCTTCAAATTCCCTTTCCTCTCTGTTATGACCCTACACTGCTCGAAACAATTTTCTCTGTACTTGTCTGTTGATAAGTATGAAATGGTCTGATCACATTAAACAAAATTCACTTTGTGGAACTTAACTAGTAATTTTGTGAATCTTAGTTCTTTCCAAAATTATTTCCATGAAGACCATAAGTTCATTCCATCATGTTGTTGTCATTATACAGAGTGAAAAGTAGCAAAATTATAATGTTGAGGTGCAGTAAATTTGAAAGATTGAAGTTGTAAATTAATATATAAAATAATTGCAATGGTATCATACATTAATACCTTTACACTCAGAAATTTGTCATATCATGAATTCTATTTTGATTCAGAGAAAAATAAGGAAGCATATTTAGGAATATTCGCTACCAAACTACATCTCTATGGAGTAATCGTTCTAAAGAGTTTTTGTGTAATGAAAAATATTATCTGCATCTATGTTGTGCAGCAAGTAACAATAGAAGAGATATCTAGTAGAAGACCAAATCAGTTATTGAATACATGACTATATAAAAGGGATTAGGTGTTGCGAGTCCAGAGATGGAGATAATTAATGTGTTAAAACATGAGATACCTAAACTATTTAAAATTCATTCCTTTATTATATACATATTTTTCATTTGTAGAGGAGCATGGGAAGGGCCGTTGATTCCAGTCAGAATCATGGAAAACCTTTTAAATTTATGTGATCAGCTAGTTGCTTTGAGTTATGAAGCACAAAATTAATTAATCCAAGAACTTTCAAAAGAAAAGTGAAGAAAATGGACTTCACAGTATCCCTGGCATGGCTCTAATGGAAATATATGGGGAAAAACTTTGTTACCTGAGGATAGCATTACAGAGAAAGTAATCAGAAAGGTAAGCGAAATAGTGTTGTCCTTGCAGATATCTCACATTATGCAGGATATTACTTTAAATTCTACCTACAGAAAGTCAAGATATGATGGGAAAGCGAAAGTGTACGTTTGTGAAACACAATCAAAGGCATATAGTTAAAAGTAAATGAAACTGATTCAAGTATGACAATTAACGGAGGGTACTCAAAGCACTTTTATACTTCTATAGTAAAAAATATTAACTGGAAACTCATTCGATGGATATTTAATGAGTTTTATAAGAAAGTGTTTACCGAGGGCACTGTTTCATTTTGTTGGAATCTCTCAAGATGACTATGAAAACTAAATATAGAATAAAAATATGATATGATCAAATGCTAAGAAATTAATTAGCAATTTTAATATTGAAAACCATTTGGAAACAGCCATAAAAAATAATCACTATGGATTATTATTATCTTAATTAAAATAAGGAAATGAGGAATCAGAAAGTGAATGCCAGTGTTCTTGGTTCTTCAATTTTAAGTTAAAAGGAACTGCTTGTGTAAACCTGAATAATACCAGCTTAATACTTAAGTTACGATATAATTAGCACCAAGTCTTCTTTAATTTTACAATTAAAATAGAAATATAGCTAAATAGGATAACATGAGTCTGTTTACTTTAATTGGATATCTGGCTGCCTGTGGTCTCCTGACTCTCTTCTCTTAACGGTCGTCACTTGCATTTCTAAAGGATGAGTCATACGAAAGAGCCTTATCGAAATATGAGGAAGTCCACTTTCTCAAAACTGGAAAAAATAGAAACACCACATTATCATATCATCTATTATTTTAAATAAGCCAAGTATTGCATTTTCAGCTATGGGTAGGCATGATCTAGTAACAGTTATTTTTAAATTAGTAAGACGATTATTTTAGAACCTGAATTACCTCTACCCCTATGGTGTAATATCTGGTAAAGATTCAAAATATCAAGAAGTGAATAAGTGAAATTTAACTCCAGTTACATAGAAAATTACTGCAGGAAGCATTCATTTAAATTACTTAATTCCTATAAAGGTAGTCTAATTTGATTAGAAACAAAGTAATAATTATTAAGCACTTCGGCTATCTATCTATATGAATGTATGAATGAATCTGGAGAAGGAATTATATATAATAGATATATAGATAGATAGGATACTAATTCACAGGCTAAACCACAAGTGTCATTGACTTGAAATATTAACAGGGTATAGGCTCAAATCTAAAACTTCCAGGAAAAAGGCAACTTTGAACCTAAGTGTCATGGGTTCAATGCCAGAAGGCCCCAAAATCCCAATTTTCCCATTTAAATGTATTGCTTTGATTTTCGGGAATTTCTAATAATCCTTCTGGATAGGTAGAGAATAAAAACACAAGGAGCCTATATAGTCAATGACACTTGTGGTTTAACCAGTGAATTAGTATCCTATCTGTCTGTATCCTTGAATGAATCCGGAGAAAGAATTATATATAATAGATAAATATATAAACCATATCACACTCACCTGACTGGATTCAATGTCCAATTGATAGTAGCTTTCACATAGTCAACAACTTATACTTCATTTATATTACTTCTGTCATGTGATGACATGAAGAAGCACTCCTGTAGATAAAAAAAATTATGTATAAGTGATGGACCAAAAGATGGAAAATGTAAATCCTAAAAAATACCAACAAAATCAAGGATCAGTAATTTTTATTGGAGTATTAACAGTGTTTCTTCATCAACATAAGTACTTATTAATATGTCCAATGGAATTGCTGCCTTCTCATGGTTGTCTCCTTCAACTGTGGAAAAATAAAATTTTATATAAGAGAAGTCCAAAGGAATGAAAAATATATATCCAAAAAATACCAACCAAATCTAGGATCAGATACAGTTAATAATAATAACCTAAAAATAAAAGGACTTTATTAGGGAAAAATTGAGACTGGGAAGTCTCTTCTTAAATCCAACATTTGAAAGATGAAAGGGAAATTAATAGGGTATTTTTTTTCCTTTAAGGACCAAAGGAAGAAAAACTTTATATCCAAATATTGCCAACAGTATCAATAATCAGCTACTGTTAGACAGGTATAAATAGTTTTTTCCAACAATACAAGTATTTATTTCCGTGTCCAATGGAATTGTGGCTCACCCATGGTCTACTGCTTCTACTTCATCCATACTTGTCCTGTCATAAGATGATGTGATGGGTGGATCCTGTAGAGATATAACATTATGTGTTAGTGAAGGAGACAAAGAATGAAAATCTAAATCCAAATAATACCAACAAAATGAAGGATCAGTAACCATTAAAGGAGTATAAACAGTTTTCTCATCAATACAAGTACTTATTTACATATCCATAGAAATTGTGGCTCTCCTGTTGTCAACTTTTCTACTTTATAAATATTTGCCCTGTCATGGGATGAGGTGAAGCAGTGCTCCTGTAGAGAAATAAAATTACGTATAAGTGAAGGCTCAAAGGAAGGAAAAATATAATTCCAAAAACTACCAACAGTATCAACAATCAATTATCGTTATACAGGTATAAACACTGTTTTTTTAACATTACAAGTAAATTTGGTGTGAAGGCTTTTGCTAAAATAGTTTCCTTCCGAGCCAACTTACAGATCAGTCAAAAAAGACCCCACAGCAAAAATAGAACGAAATTCAGAACTGGAGTTACAATAGTCCCTCATTCGGATCTCTGAGGGGGACAGTCTATGAAGATATAAAGCAAAACAATAAAAGAGAAGTGTAAGAGAATGAGAATAGGAACCTGGAATGAAAGGAGTCTTTTAAAAGAAGAAAATTTAGAAAACCTGAATAGAGAAATGATCAAAAATAAATTGATCATGATAGGAGTTAGTGAAGTAAGATGGGAAGGAGTTGGATAACAGAGTATTGAAAATGGTGCATTCTACTTTGGCGGCAGTATAAGAGGGAGCAAAAGTGTAGGTTTTATTGTAAATAAAAAATGAAGGATTTCATAATCAATGTGTTATACGACTGTGATAGAGTGATGGCAATAAAGATTGATGGAACACCAAAGAAGTTACTACAATAAAAAATGTTTGGATAACAATTCTTTAGGAATACATGGCACTCATTTAAACAGGAAAGGTTCTCATTAACTGTGTGGAGAATTTGAAAAAGTATTATTTTTGCGCAAAAATCATGGAAACATAATAGAGGCAAAGGTGGTGTTACATTAAATGATAAGTCATTCTCTGCAACAAATAAGAGTTGTCAATCAGTAATGGTATGATAAATGTGGCTTATGCATCTAAACATGCAAGACTTTTATAACAAAATATCAGATTTGGAAGTTTTCCTACAAGAAATCAAACGTATAAATTTAACTGTGATCTGCTTAAATGAACACTGGTTAGGAAAAGAACATATTGGTGCACGAAACAGAATGACTAAAGAATGATTTGACAATATCTATGTAGAAGAGGTGGCCATAATATGCTGGGGAGGAGATAAAGGAGTAAGCATTGGAGAGAGAAGAGTGGAATGCATAAGATTCACTGATGACATGGTAATAATTGCAGAAAGCACAGACGAATTGAAAGAAATGTTGAAACAGCTTGAGGAGAAGGCCTCAGATTAAATCAAAAGAAGACCAAAGTTGAGAGTGGGAGACGATGAAGTGATGGATGTGTATGTGAAAGATGTGCAATTAGAATAAATGAAAAGATATGAATAACTAGGTGTGGAGGTGACGAAGGATTGTAGAATTGAGAAAGAAGTCAGGTTAAAACTTGGAGTGGGAAAACTTTCAGATAAAAGAGAAACATTTTAATTAGTAACATCAATGTGTAACTGATGAAAAGAATGATTAAATGCTTTGCGTGGAATGTGTTCCTATATGGTTGTGAGAGATGGACCCTAAAGAAGAAAGAGAGAAATAGAATAGAGGTGTTCGAAATGTGAGTTTGGAAAAGAATGTAAAACATCAAGTGGATGGACAAAGTTAGGAATGAAGATGAACTGAGGAGAGTAAACGAAAAAAGATTGATCGATTTGATGATCCAAAAGATGGAGAATTGGATAGGGAATGCAATAAGAAGGAACTGCTTACTTATGGATATGCTGTAAGTGGAGGGACAAGTGAAGAGAGGAAGGAGATGAGTGAAATTCATAGATTGATTAAAGAATGAAGAACGGTGCAGTGGGATGAAGGGAAGAGCATAGGATAGGGAAATTGGAGAAACAAGACCTAGGACCTGCGCGAGCAGAATTCCCATGATTATGATTTACCATGAAATCGGCAATATATAAAATCGCTATGAGTATGAAATACTTGTGATATCCATAAAATTAGACCACTTTTAGATGTATGCTCTGCACTCAAGCTATCAATTGTGATATTATACTTTACGAATTGCAAAATAAATCAGGTCTTACAATAGAATTATGCTCCAGTGCTACTGTAATAATTACGAAATGTAATTACTTTCTTATAATGCATACGCCGCATAAGTAAGCGAACGCATTGTAAGAAAATTACTGCAAATCTTTAATAATTAAAATCATTTTAAAGGACCAGAAAATTAATTTAATCGATTGCAAAGCTTAAGAAAAGAATCAATATTTTAATACGAACTCATTATTTGAAAATAATTGTTATGGAAACGTAATCGAACCCAAGCATTGGGGGGTGGGGGGATATTAATTACCTACGTTTAAAGGTATATTGAATAAAAATCTTATAATGCTCTCTTTGTTAAGACATTGTTTGCAATTGCCTTCTTACGCAACCTTTGGCATTCATTTGATCTTAATTTTGAAGTCACGAAATTATATTTGTGTTCATTATCATTCGACAATCTAAACAGTGTTGATACCTCTTGTAATTTTGGACGGGCCGATAGACCGAGAAATACCATTAAGTCTCTCATTGTATTCAAGGTTAGTCAACCATCACCTTGAACTTGGAAAATATAGGCAGAAAAATGGAAGGTCATTGGAGATCCCTAACAGGATTTAACACACATTTCTGCGGAGCATTTCTCGCATTAATTTTCGAATTATATTTCCAAGAACTCAAAGGAAAGGGAACTTGGCTTCAAAGCAAAACAGCAAACGGAGTTCTAGAATTCTTATCGTAAACACCTTTCACTCTTTCTCACAGAAACATAGAATTGAAAGGCTCGAAGGTCGTTCGAGCCCCAAACTGAGTCTACCACATTCGGAGCATTACTCTACTCTTTTAGGTTTTTTTTGAAGTGATGGAAATAGAAAGGGATAACCAAACAGTCCTTGGCCTTCCAGAAATATCGCTGCTCGTATATAAATAACTTTCAATTTTTTTCACCGAAGTAGAGGATAACATAGAAAAGGGAAAGTGCATGTACATTTACAATAATACCCCGCCAACCCCCATAAGGCGCAGGTGTGAAATACCAAACTACTTAAATATTTTTCACTTTAGTGCACCTTATACTATCCGATAACGATACTATATACAGATGGACTATATAATATAGCTAATCTGTTCTTGCTATGATCTCAGAAAATCTTTTTACCGTCTGTCAGCAAAACTCGCGTTCGTTGAGAGCTGGAATTACGATGTCAGGTATTTCGTCGCGGAAATCACTGATCATAAATTTGTCGAATTATTTCTGCATATACTCAGTTATTCTATTCTTAAGAGATTCTCAACCGAGGGCTTCGATGTTTGCGATTCACGCTGTGCTGTGCGAAAGCTAGTAGAGATGAAAGGAAAACAATACCGATCCATGCAGATATACGGAATAGTGAAATCTTACAGCTGTGATTGGTTAAATTTAATATTCACAATTTACGAATTTTATCTAGCATTTAAGTTAGAAATGATCTGAAATATCTAAACCTGAAAATGTAAATCTTAAGACTCATAAGTAATATACTGCAAAAATAATCATGACTTACGAAATAGGATTATTTCAATACAGCATAGTTAGAAATTTACAGCTAATAGCAATTCGGTTGAAATCCAAACAAGGGTCTCCGTTACGCAGACTTTTCGTGATTTCAATTTTCCTTAATTAAATAACGGCGTTTGAATTCCATGTGTAAGACAAAACAGTCTTCCTAGCAATATTAAGTATAGCAAAATTTAATGAATTACACAAACAATGTCTGTTCTGATTGAAAAGAGATTTAAACGTGTATTGCAACCAAAGCAGTACATAAGACAATAGAATTACGCAACGTCAGCCGCATGAATTCCTAAATTATCAGGCAGAAAAGTAATTATGAAATACGATTGAGTACTTCAATATACAGTGTATGCCAACATTTAAAGCAACGAACAATTTAAGTTACATATTTATGTTGAATTTAAAACAAGGATTTCCGTTAAGCATACGGTTTGTGATAAATGTTAATGTCCGGTGACAAGAAATACGAGAGAAAATTCAACAATGAATTTAAATTACAAGCGGCAATTCGGTCCTTTGAATTAGCTACTGTTTTTATTAACTTATAACTAACTTCTGTCTTGAGTTAGCCAGATTGTGAGCCCGATTTTCCCACCACTAGGAAACAAAAACGAAATTGGTTTCGATGTAAAATAAAACTGAATTAATTATATAAATAAAATCAAGATCATGTCTGAATATAGCTGAACTTCTATCTCCTTTCCGTTCAATTTCAAACACGAATGACCGTTACACTAACAGTTTGGGATATCCGATGATTCCCAGTGACAAACTAACAGGAAATAATTTGTAGATTAAAGACGTAAGAAATTGCTTAGATCTATAGATTAATATGAACCGGTGGAACTCAAAACCAAGTCTCTCTATCGCATGGCCGATCTTTTTGGCAATAGGATAGAGGAACCCTCTGGCAGGTACTAGGTCGTGGTGCGAATTCCGATAGGTTAGAAATTCTCCTCCTACATCTATTTCCATATAATCGAACACTTACTGTAATAATAACTGAATTTGGAAACAATTTTTAAGTAGAAAATGTAAGCAATGAACTGAGCAACAACGGATTCATGGGAGATCCATGATCGAAGCAAGGTTACGTCAGACCCTTTATTCTACTTTGCATTCTCTAAAATTAAGCACGTAATACGCTTTAACAATTGATGATGTAAGTAAGCTTCATTGGAATTTCCTTGGATTCCTTGACGAAGTTCAATCACGGAACTTAGGTAACACGCATACATAAATCCGATGTTTCCTAATCCAATCAGATATAAAGGATCCCCTCAGGAAATTTCTTGCGAAAGCAAACAGTATAAAAGGATGGTTGTTTCTAATTTAAGTGATTCCCGAAATTAATTCAGATTTACAAACACACGAACGTTAGACACTAAGTCTATGCTATGGTAAGTTTTGAAACATCTGTTCATAGCTCCCAAAATAAATTGTTTAAAAAACAGCAGTAAAGAAAATTAAATTAAGGTTTTCAATGAAACTTACCAAATAATGGATATCCTAGGACTGGATCATGGACGTCTTCAATCGTAATTCCTTTCTCCTCTTTCGCAAATTCAAATTTTAACGGTTTTTTAAACAAAGTGACTTAACAACAACACTAGACGAGATCTCGACAGCAAATGAGAAAAGAGCCCTCTGGGTAATCTGTCATCAGAGTTGCTTTCACCTGATTGGTCGAATCCAAATTCCTTTTATATGACCACAATCAGTTAATAATTATAATAAAAAAATATAATAATTAAATTAGTATCAAAATTATATCAAAATCGAGCATAAAACTTACTCGGAACAATAATTTTTATTAAATGCTTCAATTTTTATATGATATTATATTACCGGATTCGATATCAATGACTACGCACACAATCAGTTAATAATTATTATAAAAAATAAAAAATATGAAATTAGGATGAAATATTATGGACTATTATGTTAATTGAATTTGAATCATATTTGGAATGTTAATATTTGTTTATTTTAATTTTATATACATCGATTTAATTTAGCATTATGACAATAATAATAATAAATCGTCTTTATTTTGGCGAGATTGAGACTTAAAAGTCTCTTCTTCCATCTAACCCATGGGACTGTACAAAATAACGGGTTCGGAATGAAAACTTTATCACGATTTCTTTTTTTACATTTCAATTTTTTTATTCTATTTATATAAATGTATTCCAAGTGCAAAAGAATATTACATATTGTTGACCCTATTCATACAAGGTTGTTACTCTACAGCAATGGCGAAAAAATATAATTCATGCGATTAGCTAAATGGCTCCTGTCATTTATATATGAGTAAAATGCTGCTTGAATACTGCAAGCAAATATACATACACATGCAGAGTGTCTACTGTCTGTATTCACCGTAAAGACTCCGAAAGAATTATGAAAATTCAACCAATATGTTTTAAACGGGAGATATATTTACCGTCCGGCATCCAACCCGGGTCTTCCTGGTGATACTTACCATGAAGCACAACAGAAGATCATCATATCTAACTATATATGAAAACTCAGGCAGAAATATTGGCTGCAACTGCCTCAAACGACCTCCTACTTTTCACATATTTTCCTTATGTGAGAAATTGTAATATGCTCTTGCATCGAACCCTGAAAAAGAAAGGTCTTATCTAAATTTTTTTCTTGATCCGAGTCTTAAGATATATCTTCTAGCAAAGCAAGAACTTCTTATCATTTCGATAAGTACATTAAAAAAATGAATAACTACCCCAATGTATTTTAAATGAGAGTTATTTGTATCGTCCTAACATCGAACCCAGGACATTTTCTGTTAAGGCCATTAATGTTTTCGATAGATCATGACCATCTCTGTAGGTTCCATGAGTTTTGATTCTCATCCTATCCGGGAAGTATTTTTCAGAAATTCTCAAAAATCAAAGCAATGCATTTAAATGGGAAATCTAGATTTTTGGGCCTTCTGGGATCGAACCCATGGTCAGAATGATCAAAATCACACTTTTCCTTGGGGTTTCACGTTAGGGCTTATACAGTGTAAAAATTATAAGTCAATGACGCTTGTGGTTTAACCATTGATGAATTTGTATCCTATCAATCTATCTATATGACTGAATCCGGAGATATAGGAGATAATACTCAATCAAACTAATGAATGTTTTACATTTTCAATAAATCTCAGAGATTCCAATAATTCAGCATAAAGACAACTATGATAACATCATCTGTGTTTTATGTTAGTTGGAAATAAACATATGAATGGTTTGAAGTTGTCAAATATGTTTTCATTAGTTTAAAAGTGTAGCTAAATATAAACCATAATGGACACCAAATTTGGAGGTATACATATTCACCCATGACTTTCATCGCCTTGATTTTAACGATGATAATTATATCTAGTACATATAAGTCATGTTGGCTGTATCTTTGAGAAAAATTAAAGTTTATGTTGAGTGGGAATATACTCTATCACCTGATCAGGAATTTTTTTGCGATGCATCAGCAAATCGACATTCATACCTTTGTGGTTTACATACATGCGTACAGTTTTTGCCTCTTCTACTTCTTTCTTCTCGTATCAGGATTTGAAAGATTTTCTCTTGTATTAATGACAATGGCCTTACACGTCTTTTACTGTAGTAATTTACACCAATACTACACACACAAACTTCAAGATATGAAATAGATGTTATTCACTTATACACTTCCTTACCTCACGTACACTTCACGAACTTCAGAAATCCTAAAATTTACGGTTCAGTTTTCACTCCGATGAAAGTTTCTCTCCAAACATTTCAAAACCCATCTCATCCGTCTGATGTCTTCAATAAGCATAGAAAGAAAAATGCACGCCAAAATATTTGACAAGAAAACGGGGAAGGCACATTTAGAAGCAGATAATGACCGCCATTAGAGAACGGTAACCAAAATTGTAAGTCACCTGATATTACCCACAGTTCTTGAAACGTCATTTACATACTTCAACCTTTTTAAGACGAACGAAAATTTCTAAAAGCGCGGTAGAAGTCCTTGTAATCGCTTCGTCATTGCTGTAAGGTCATGTGTGAAGTGGCGATGTAACATCTAGTAATATCCTAGTTTCTGTATTTTTCAGTATCAATGAGGAGTGATTTTTTAAAAAGTGATCAAGATCGTGCATCCTTTTGGATTTTGGCTTCGCTAAGAGTGATTGATCCGTGAAAATCATTTATGGAATGCTTAAATTGAAAACGCATGTCGAAAATTGAATCTCAGCTCTGCATTCAGTGTTTTCCTTAAATATGTGTAGGAATGTGTAACAATGATATGGAAATTTTGCGTTAAACCATGCATCAGTGTGAATTGATTTTAATGCTCGAATCAATGGAGATCTTCTACCAGAATTCTACTATTCTTCAATGACCTTTTAATATTTGAGAGTGAAACAAGATTAAAGTAAGTACAACATCTTTAGTGTATGAGCTAGATATCGAAAATTGTATCAGTGCATGCCATTTAATTCATCTCTTTGGTCTCTTGAGTTTATCATTTGTAGCAATAATGTTAATTACTCAAATCATTGAAGAGTGAAAGCAAGCTCAGTTAAGTCAGTAGTGCATCTACTAAAATTTAATCTGTGGTAGAAAAGTACTTGTTAAAGGTTATTTGGGAAAGAACTAACAGGTATGAACTTCTAGTTGCAAATCTATGATGCATGCATAACAATTCCATGGATAAACCTATTTCTTTTATGAAGAAAGTTCATATTGCTCTCTAAGGTAGATTAATTCAAATATTTTGGCTTTCTGTAATGGAAATCTTTTGGAATAAATCTTTTAATAGTACTACAGGCTTAAATCCATATGAAATCCATTGAGTGAATCATATACCCTTCCTCTTACTCATTTGAACGAGATTTTTAATGACAGCTAAATAAATGTATTCCAAATCAACATTGTGTTTATTTGCGGTAAGAATCTCTTGTAGAAATAGGAAAGGCGAAACGTAATACGGAAATTGTAAAGGTTGAAAGCCACGTCTTTAGTTGTTTTTTTTTTTCGCCGATACGTTAGTAAGACAATATTCCACTAATAGGCTTCATTATATTGTAACATTCTCATGATCTTGAAATATATGTAAGAAGTTATCCTACAAATATTGAAATGTTGTAATGCAAATCATAACATAGCATTCGTTCCGTAAACTAATTTTAGTTCAATCATTACTGGAAGAGTAGCCAAATTAAATTATTAAATAAGATATAACTTTTAAGAAAAATTGACGTTAAAAATAAGTTTTAAACACGATTGAATGATAATATGTAATATTTATTACCTAATTAATCATTGTCATTATTTATAATCATTATCTAATTGTGGGGGTAGTCATCGACGACGGATTCGAAAATATAATATTTATGCATATAATATTAGAGAAAAATGAACATTCCGTATAAGTTTCAAGCTGGATTAAAATAATAATTACTGATACATAACGCCAAGTTAATTATTGTAATTATTTATTGTCATTATTAATTATAATTATTAACTGATTGTGGACATCGACAAGGAATTTGGATTCGACCAATCAGGTGAAAGCAACTCTGATCACAGATTACCCAGAGGGCTCTTTTCTCAGTTGCTGTTGAGATCTCGTGTAGTGTTGTTGTTATGTCACTTTGTTTAAAAAAACCGTTAGAATTTGAATTTCGCAAAGAAAAGAACAGGAATACGATTGAAGACGTCCGTGGTCGACTACCAGAATCTCTATGAATTGGTAAGTTTTTTTAAAATACAGTTTATCTTGAGCTGTTTTCTTATGTAAATAATTGAATTCCCAAGCTATGAACCGATGTTTTATCAATTACCGTAGGGTAGTTTTAGTGAATCACCTTCTAGTTTTTGTAAAATCTCAATTAAGTTCAGGAACTGCTTGGAAAAATCGCTTTTTCTTGTTATTTTTTTCCGTTTGCAAAAAAATTTCCCCAATTTATTTTGCGAATCTAATTGGATTGTGAACGTTAGATTCCAAAAGTACCTATTTTCCAAGTTTCCTGATTGACTGTCCGGAAATAATACATAGAAATAGCAATTATGTTAAAGACAAAAGTGCGTTCTTTATCTTAGAGAATGAAACATAGGAGAAACAATGGACGTAGCCGCAATTTGAAACCAGTTCTCCAATTTTCCAGGTGTTTGTTCCATCCGCACGGCGAGTGAGAGATCGCGGTTCGAATACCGGTCTCGTTAGTCAATTCTTCGTCCAGTAGACCCGTAATAAAGTATTATTATTGCTTTTCTAAACTACTCCAAATATATTACAAAGAATCATTTCTTAGACTTAAGAAGATATATCTATGCGTAGAAATAGCGAAAGTCCTGTATTGAGATACACGGAATTTGGCTGTTTAAAATTGCTTGTAGTATGGTACATTTCATTGCATCAACCTTTTATTTTCTTATGGTACATGCTCTGTGCTATCTTATATCATTATTAATCATGTTTTTCAATGAGATTGTTATTTCTTTGACTGCCCGATATTTTAGATATTCAAATTGTCATCGTTGCGTAATACTAATTCGTAGGAGTAAGAGTACATACATAATTAAATAGGTTTGCGTTCATTTGTCCGTTACATCTACAGATATTCATTTCCTTTTTAAATAATATCGTGTTTATTTCTATCGCTTTTGTATCTGGTTAATAATCTTTATAATTGAATTAAGTATTGATAAGTATTGTCTTATGCTCGATTATAATGCCATTATATTAAACCAGAAAATGAGATTAATATTTTTTTGAAATATTTATAATCATCTCGGGAGCCTTTTTTCATTGACGTAACTGCTCATCAAATTTCGACAAATTTAACAAAATATTCTAAATTGTTGGGCTAACGGATGTAGTTGTCTTAGAATAACGGTTATTCTTGTTTTGAAAATAACCGTTCACAGTTTATGCCTTACCCTGTCAGTAAATGATTCCCATAAAATTTAATTGAAGCATAATTGATACATGTAAGGCTTATCATAAATCCTCATTTTTCGATGAAGTAACTGAGGAGTGGAAAATCGACGTTATCGGGATTTGAATCTGAGCCTTTAAATTGTTTGGCTGTTGTTCCATATGAATCTTACGATCTATTTTAAGGTTCACATTACAGCTTCGAGTAATTTTAATTTTAAGCTTATTACTTTCATGAATCTTTTGAATTATATCACTTATTTTCTCTAGTCATTTTTTACGGGTTCTCTTAAACAATTCTCTTAACTGACATTAACTTTTTCTAGTGTAGTAACTCTTAACAAGTGTAACGAAATTCTTTTTTTCAAATGAGGTCTACCCTCATTTGAAATTAAAGATATAAGTTCATGCCTGACCATAGCCGTAGAGTAAGGTCATTGATTATAATTATTTCATTAAAGTTTTATTCTTTTGGTAATTATTTTTATTTCTATATTTAAAGAAAATGTATTTTATTTCATTTACATAAGGTTCGGACGTAGGAGCCACTCGTTTCGAAAGCATATGGCCATGAATGAAACTGCCATCGAAGAGGCGCAGGGCAACGTTCAACCGGATCTCTAACTTTGATAAGCTGAACTTAATTATTTCTTTTTCATAATATATAGCTTATATCTCACTTGTAGTGTTTTTATCGAGAGTTTCTGCCTTTCGTGTATCTAATTATACTAGACTTGGTGTGAATTAGCTCATGCATTTCCGATATTCTAGAAGATCATTGTTGAAATAATCGATTCTGCTTCATATAATAGATATAAGATATAGATAGTGTAAATCCAACAACCCACTAAAATCAAAAGAGATTAACGTCGCATCGCTTACATGGAATATGACAAATTTAACAAATTCATGAGCTAAGTTACATCAGCATTTTTATGCATCTCGCCGTGCCGATTCAAATTTCATCCCCTTGGGTAAATTTTAGATAAAAAACGTTCTAGAAAAGAGGATATGCAAGTTTTAAGTATATCGTTTGCATTAAACGAGAGAAGAAAGTGATTTTCACCGGCTCAAGCTTATGCCTGCGCTGGAGTTTGAATTCGAAATCGGTCTTCTGACACCTCGCTACGCATGCGAAGAATATCAAAATATTTTACCTTTATATGTACATACCTCTATCGCCGCAAGTTAGTTCGGATTAAATGCTGGAATATTTAATCACTTAATTATGATTAGCCGCTTAATCGTTTATTATCCCACGAAGTGAACGGCGCATTCGTGCATTTGAAGCTCGTCATATTCATGTAAGAGATTCGCGTCAATACATCTCCTGCATTAATCTTAGACTTCTTTTAAATTAGAAGCATCTAAATCATGCATCAGCATCTATTATCTTACTAAATGTAAGTAGTGGTCATCTGATTTCAAAAGGACGCTTTGTCTTAAGTACGTAAGTGACTGCCGTAAAGGAAATCAAAGACATTTCAACTGGGACTTATACTGACAATGACAAAGCGAGCTCTGCTTTCTTAATTTCTGAGTAAGAAATGGAGGGGATCGGGGTTCGAGCCCCACCTGTGGCCCAAAATCAATTTCTCTTATTCTCTTGTCAGTTTTAGGATTGAAATTGACAGGTACAACCGGTAGTTGAAATTATGGAAATTCTCGTATAAAATTAATTTATGTTTTTAAAAGATTGCCACCTGTGACATTGATATTGTTTTTTAAAATCATAAACATATTTCGTAACGTATTTCTAATATATTTTGCTATCGCTAATTCAGATGCTTAAACTTCCATCGTTGCGAAGCATTGCTTTCTCGTCTACAAGGAATCCACATTTTCAGTTCAGTTTACTCGTATATCAGAACCATTCTTATGTTTACATTGTGCAATCTACGAAAGTTACCCTTCTCCAATATTGCGTTTAGGAGTGTGTATTAGTACGTTTTGAGTATTAAGGTGGATGACCGATAACCTGGCGGGGGGTCCGGCCAGGTGTTGCGTGGGGGTAGGGAGGTTGGCGGGGTTGAAAGTAGGAGAATTTTGCGTAACGTAATTTGTGTACGATCCCTAATATATTAATTTGATGTTTCTTTTTTTCTAGTTGTGAGAAAGTGTACATCCTCATATCTCCATACGAAGTTTTGCATTGCCGTGTGACTCATCCCTTAACAACTGCGAGTGACGACTGTCAACAGGAAAGGCTAGGGAGACAACTATTGGCCGGATCTCAAACTTAAGTGTAACTATGCTTTCATTAATTTCTTAGTTTTTTAAACTCATCATGATATTTCCATTTTTTCCATTTTATTTTTCCAATTGAAAAGACTTGTTGAAAATTATATCGTACCTTAAGGTATTCTAGTAGAACTGTGCGTGCTCAATTGACTTTTGGACTCGAATTAATCAATGTGAGCAGCAGCACTTTCTATAAATCAAGTATTGACAATGCGCAAATTAGCACGTTTACCATGGATATGGTTAAAACATTTCAACTATCTATGTTTCTGATATCACCTTATAAAATATAATTGAAATGTTTCATGTCCTACTTACCATGAATGCCTGTTTTCAAGATGTAGACTTGTTACCTACAACTTTGTATCGATTCCGAAGTCATAGTTGAATTAGTTTTGTTTTCATTTCTTTTATTTGATCTATTTTGCATTTATTTGTGTTTCACAATCATACACTTTCGCTTTCTTATCAGATCTAAAATTTTTGTTGGTAGAAGTGAAGAGTAATTTCATGCATAGCTTGAGATAACTGCAAGGCCAACGCTATTTTGGTTTTCTTTGGGGTTATTTCTCTGAAGCGTATTCATCAAGATAGCGAAAGATTTTCCTCATAGATTTCCGTTAGACTTCAGATAGTTCCATTAACCTCCAATTACCTTGCTCATGTTTTCATAGCTCAAGGAGATATTTTCCTTTACGCAGCAAACAAATACCTTTAGTTAATTTTATCTCATGGTTCCGACTGGTATCAATGGCCCTTCCTTTGCAAACTAAAAATATGAATTTCATTTAGGTTTGCAATGAAGACTTTTTGAGGAATTTCACTTATTGACGTAATAAATATTTCAATCTCCCGATGCGTAACTTCGAATCCCTTTCGTGCAGACGTATATGCTTTAACTGATTTCGTCTTCTACCAGAAATAAGTTCTTTTGTGAGGTTTTTCAAGACGGATAATGAGATGATATATTTGATTACATGAATTTTTACTGTCCCTTTAGAACAGCCATTCCTCAGAGAAGCAATTTAATAGCAAATATTCCTAAATAATCTCATCAAAGTTAACCACCTTCAACATAACAATTTTGTTAATTTTCAACTTGATAGAACGGCAACAACATGATGTCATGAACTTATGGCCATTCGTTTAGCGGACGGATGAGAGATAAAATTCAGCTTCGGTATAGTCATGTATTCAATAACTGATTTCGTCTGCTGTCAGAAATCTATTCTTTTGTTAGATTGCACGACATAGAATCACAAGATGTCTTTGACAACATACACTTTCACGATTAATTTAGAAAGATTATTCCTTAAATAAAGAGACTTATAGCAAATATTCCTAAATATGCTTACGCAGCCTTCTGTGACTCATTACAAAATTAATGATATGACTAATTTTGAGTTTAACAGTAATAATGTACAATTCCATTGCAATTAATTTATTTAGTAATTTATAACTTAAATATTCTAATCCGACGATATTATCATTTTGCTGACTTTCACTTGATATAACGACAACAACATGATGGAATGGACTTATGGTCTTCATGGAAATAATGTTGGAAAGAACTAAGATTCACAATATTACTACATCAGTTTTAAAAAGTAAGTTTTGTTTAATGTGATCTGACCGGTACATACTTATCACCAGACCGAGACAGAGAAAATTGTTTCGAACGGTGTCGGGTCATTACAGAGAGGAAAGGCAATTTGGAGGTTGAGGCCATTTAGGAACAAGGCTGACTGTTGATAACAGGGGGAAAAACTCAATAGGTGTAAGTTCTTTAGCGTGCAGTATCTTTGTATGTGATTTAATATTTCCAGTGAACCGTTGACCCTTAATTAGTCGCGTCAAAAAGAGTTACGTAATTAGTCAATATGACCTGGGGTGACGTGGGGTCAATACGACCTTAGTAAATTATTCAAAAGTTTCCATTGCGTAGCTCTTTGTTACTATATTTGAAATATATGAACTCAGATTTACTCAATTAGTAAATTATTTTATCAACCCTAAGAGAATTTTAAACATTTTAGATACATTCGAAAATATTCCATTAAATCGTAAAAATATCCGCGAAAACAATTGTTTTGGAAATTAATTTGATTCAGTTCGTATGCGTAATATGGCAGTCATTATTTTTGTGGTACTTAGAAATGAATTAATTTATGTATAGGCGCTTTTAAATTATTTTTAAGATAATCAGATAAGGTAATCAAAGAATTATCTAAATAAGATTTTATTAATAATTGAAATTTATTTTTGTAAATTTGGTAACACTGCTAAAATTGCTAACTTTTTAATACTTGAAATTAAGGAAATTCTCAGATATCATAACCTTGTGGACACCTTTACGAAACGAAAATTCGTTTAAATACCTTCATTAGTTTCTGTGTTACCGAGGGAAATACACCTCCTTGGGTCATACTGGCCCCAGACGACTCATTAAGGGTTAATGAAGTTTTCTCTGTGTTCTTTAACCCTTATGTTTAGATTCTGCCGTTTTACCAATGCAAATTGCACGTGTCGCAAGCAAATTTGTAAACTCCGGATTTGAGGGAATCATTAAATTTATAATGAGAAATATGGAAAATTCTCTCCACAATCATTCCCAATTTTCTGTTTTTACCAAGTATTGCCTTCTCTAATATTTTATCATTGTCTTTTACTAAGTGCACGGAAAATTAATAATATTCAACTTCCAAAACAAAACAAAATTATTGGACGCTCAATGCAATCTTGAATCACTTTGCGTTGACATTTGCCTTTTTATTTTTTACTCCCTAAATCGAAATTCGCATTCCTATATATGTGTTGGAGTTTAATGTGTAACTAGTCCTCTCCCTTTACGTTATTGAAATATTTTACCTCCGCACGCATGAGCCCTTCGAGTAGAAAAAATAATTCATTTATGCATTTGTCCTTTTACTATTCAGTGTTCCGGGACTTCCTTTTCCGCGAAAATGAAATGATCGCATGGAGCATTCGTTGAGCATATCACAAGGGTGCGGCACCATCCGCTAAAGACCGCAGATACTGGACCGGATGAACAACCAGAGGGCAAACCCAGAAAGCAGCAATCGACCACAGTAGATGAATAATAAGTGGATTACTGTCTTTCGTTTCCAAATCATAATTTTTATTTTTTATAACATAAAGAATTGTAAGGCCGGAACTTGTATAGTTGACAACGACTTGAAATGTAGATAATAGAGTTATATATAGCAAAAACAACTTTTCCCCTTAGACAAAATACCTATTGCAGAATGAATAGATTTTTTTATGATTTCTGTAAAGAAGAGCTGTGCATAGATGATATATTCTGTAATATCTCATTGTATTTCTCGTATTTTTCATTAAGTCAGTTTGGTGTCTCAAAGATATCGATGTTGTAAGAGACTTAACTGTATTAATGTCGACTTGAATAAATTACTTTATTATCTTTATTATTTTTGGGGATACGAAGGGAAGGTAATGTAAAAAGATAGAAGGTTGACTGTGGATGGTAATGTAAAAAGAAGGGAGAAGGGGAGTGTTGGAAGAGAGAGGTCGGGAGTCAAAAGAGTGGAATGGGTGAGGGTGGGAAGACAGAAGGTGTGAATGGAAATGGTGGGATGGGAGAAGGTGGGAAGAAAGAGGGTGGGAAGGGAGAGGGTGGGTAGGGTGAGGGTTGGATGGGAAAGGTTGAGGGTGGGAGGGGAGAGGGTGGGAAGGGAGAGGGTGGGTAGGGTGAGGGTGGGTAGGGTGAGGGTTTGATGGCAGAGGGTGGGAAGGGAGAGGGTGGGAGGGGAGAGGGTGGGAAGGGAGAGGGTGGGTAGGGTGGGAGGGGAAAGGGTGAGGGTGGGATGGGAGAGGGTGGGATGGGGGAGGGTGGGAAGGGAGAGGGTGGGATGGGAGACGGTGGGTAGGGTGGGAGGGGAAAGGGTGAGGGTGGGATGGGAGAGGGTGGGAAGGGAGAGGGTGGGTAGGGTGAGGGTTGGATGGGGAAGGGTGAGGGTGGGAGGGGAGAGGGTGGGAAGGGAGAGGGTGGGTAGGGTGGGAGGGGAAAGGGTGAGGGTGGGATGGGAGAGGGGGGGTGGGAGACGGTGGGTAGGGTGGGAGGGGAAAGGGTGAGGGTGGGATGGGAGAGGATGGGAAGGGAGAGGGTGGGTAGGGTGAGGGTTGGATGGGGAAGGGTGAGGGTGGGAAGGGTGAGGGTGGGAGGGGAGAGGGTGGGAAGGGAGAGGGTGGGAGGGGAGAGGGTGGGAGGGGAGAGGGTGGGTAGGGTGGGAGGGGAAAGGGTGAGGGTGGGATGGGAGAGGGTGGGAAGGGAGAGGGTGGGTAGGGTGGGAGGGGAAAGGGTGAGGGTGGGATGGGAGAGGGGGGGTGGGAGACGGTGGGTAGGGTGGGAGGGGAAAGGGTGAGGGTGGGATGGGAGAGGGTGGGAAGGGAGAGGGTGGGTAGGGTGAGGGTTGGATGGGGAAGGGTGAGGGTGGGAAGGGAGAGGGTGGGAGGGGAGAGGGTGGGAAGGGAGAGGGTGGGAGGGGAGAGGGTGGGAAGGGAGAGGGTGGGAGGGGAAAGGGTGAGGGTGGGATGGGAGAGGGTGGGAAGGGAGAGGGTGGGTAGGGTGAGGGTTGGATGGGGAAGGGTGGGATGGAAAAGGGTGGGAAGGGTGAGGGTGGGAAGGGACAGGGCGGGAAGGGAGAGGGTGGGATGGGAGAGGTTGGGAAGGAGTGCGCGTTGTGAGTTGTGAGCGTAGATATAATTGAATAGGTGGAATATATCAAAGTAAAAAAAAAATGAAATAAGTTATCATCGCAGCCGGTTTACGAGAAGTTGAGTTTTCAGTGTATACAAAATCTTTCAAATTAATAATTGTGCAAAAGAATAGAACGATGACCTACACTTTTGTATAAATGGATGGTTATCCTCATTCGTACTTTTGCAATTAAGGACATAAATTAACTTGAGCTAAAGCATATGCTTTTATTTTTTTTATTGGTATATTTGAGTAAATAAATGATAACCGCGATGTCATTTAAGACATTCGCGAACTCGAGAAAGTTCTGCATAAAGCGGTTCCTTTTATTAAGAAATGCTAGGATAAAAAAAACAAGCGTTACAAAAATGCTCTCAGTCATTGGTTGGGAATCCTTGAAAGAAAGGAGATTGGAAGCTAGGTTGCGATTGCTTAATAAATTCAGGGAAACTACATTTTCGGAAGATACAGTCGGTATCATGCAACCCCCCCTACTACCTCGGTCGATCCGATAATGAACGTAAGTTAAGAGAAATAGATGCTAGGACGAATCGTCTTAAAAATTCATTCTTTCCGCGAACGATACACGACAATAACTAAATAAGGAAGTAGTTTAGATTCAACTGGTGTTTACACCCCCTGCCACACGCCGTAGAGTGGCTTGTAGGGTATTTATGTTGATGTAGATGTAGACATAAAAATCGATACCGTAATCTGTTACACGCTAATTTATGAAGCTCTTTCAGATTCGAAGATATCGGTTCCCGGTAGAAATTTTTCAAGATTGTTTTTCATTTATCGTATCTTGATAAATAACCGTTTCGAATGCGAACCTCGGCAGTGGTTCGCTGTGAAGCAGAAGAAGCTGCGAGTCGCTCCGTTTCGGAGTGGAGAGATTTGTCGGAGGCTCGGGTCTTCTTGAAAATTCTCGGGTTGTCGAAAAGTCGATTTATATATTATTGGGGCAAATTGGGGCAAGATTTTTTTTCAGATTCCCATTAAGGAAGGTTCATAGCTTATACTGGTGCAAGTAATCCCGTGTCACACGGTGTCTCAATCTACTATTTTCCTCGCTTTAGGTAAAACTTTGTTCCAAAATAAGGGTCCGCCATTTTGTATTATAAAGTATATAATTATCAACAGAGCTCTTTGAAAGCAAGTCTAACGAAGGAAAAAGAACATATTTATAATACGAGATCATATTTTACCCGATGATTTTCCTAGTTTGGGTTCACCATCGGTTTGAAGTGGAAGAAATTCGCGAAAAATAGGAAACTGGAAATTTTCGCGAAAATTGGTCAACTTTGACCCCCTGTAGAATTGTAACGCGTGGGAACCAACGCAAATGATTTCATAGTTACATGCAGAATTTATTTAAAAATGACCATGCGAAGTTTCAAAGTCCTCACTCAAAAAAAGCACTTTCTTTTTTAGCCAGCTTTTTTCGATTCTAGCCCACTGTGCGGAGTGCTCTCTTGACCCCATCGAGAATCCGCCTATCGCCAAATGGTAAAAATGTCACAGATAAAAATTCCACGAAAAAATGTATCACTTTTTGATAGGTAAAAATGCAGTTTTACCTGGATTCGGCCACAGAACCGCCGAATTTCAATTCAACTTATCTACATCTAAACTAATGGCTTTTTTATTTGTATCGTAATTTATCCTTTTTCTCACATATTTGGCCTTTTATTTATATTCACCTCATTTTGAGACCTTCTAATACATTTCCTTTTCCCTTACCAAAAATTCCCATTACATATCCGTTTTCTCAGTTGCAAATTACTGCATAAGGTTATTCCTTCACCCTCGTAAAACACAACGGGTGGTTAGTTGTTTACGAGTGGTATAGCGCATTCAGGCAGCACCAGCGGTTCATGCAGTGGTCATGGGCATGGGTTGCTGCAGGTGTTATGTCGACGACGCTTGCTTTGGTTTTTCTAATGATCACCACTTCGCGAAGCATCGAGAGTGGCATCGCCATTTGATCGCGAAGTCCCACACAGCGTCATTCGGCGAGCTCAGATACATTCTATGCTCTTGGCTATTGTAGGCATTCTAGGAAATCACTTAAATACGATCTTCCTTACAATTCGACAAATAAATTTAGCGTTCCCACACTGGAAAATTTGCCATAACACCACTGGGCCATGGTAATCAGCAGTAGTAAGAGATTCTCCTTTGGAAGGGTATTTTCGAAGCTGGACATCAAAGGATTTGACGAGATTTAGTAGCAATGGATTGCTGTTATAATTAACCTTCTTTTGCAAATAGCGTAAGGTGCCCAAGCCAGAAATTCAAATTGGGATTTCGCAACCACTACTGCACCCCATTTGGCAGCTCGCAAGCCAATGTAACTCGCAAGTGTCAATGTATGCAGAAGGCCAAATGATAAATACTGCGTTTCAAACATTTTAAAAAATTTTAGCAAACGATAAAATTACTATCCCAAGGAATTTGGAGTAGTGGCAATGGGCGTAAATTCTCCGTAGTTAATTTCTTCGAAATGGACATTTGTGTCCGTCACCCAAGTAATATTGATGGAATAAACGCAGGTGAAGTGGATTCAGCTGAAAATTCCGGATCACTCTCACGAATTACTTGGATGACTTATATCCGAAGAATCTGCAGTGAAAGTATAAATGTCATAAAACAACTTCAATAAATCTCATGCTAGATGCAATTAAACTGCTAGAGAGCAATTAATTGCGCGATTAATAAAAGCAATCGAAATTGGCTCAATCAACTCACTGCAATTAAAATTATGCATGCTATAATTAATGCCAGTAACCACACCAGTTCAGTCCTCACTCATTGTAGGGAGGACATGGTAATGTAAAGCAGTTCTCTGTGACAAATAATTGCTGAAATACTAACTTTGAGGAATAAATACATAATATTCATTCATTTCAACGAGTAATCTTTTTCGGGCGACAAATTACGATAGTAAAATCGCATCAGCTCCATAGTATGCAACCTATTCTCGTCGTATGCAATCAGGATGTAGAATTTAGTAGTAGAATTGCTGTAAGTGCTTCGAAAGCGATTTTAATTTAAACATATGTAGCTCCATAGTAATATGAGAATTCGATAACTCTACCCATGTTTTACTTTCTATAGCAACCCATTGTTTTTTTTTAATTTCACAGGAAAAAAACAGTAAAAGAAACTTTGGTCGCAAAATAAAAAAAGCATTTTGTTATCCCAACAGTGATTAAAGAAATTTTATGTAGAACACAACCTTTCTAGTAACTTATGGTAATACAGAGAAATTTTGGTCCGCGAATTCAATTCTTTCGTGAATGTCGGTCGTCGTCCGAAAATTTCGTATTCCGAAAACGCTATGCCACTGGAATCAACTGAAAACAAATTTAATCCGTTCATCGACCCAAATAATGCTTTATTTAAACTTATACAATACTAATTTGTGCGTATGAATCATTCCACATACCATCAAATTGATACCCAACTTCTGCCCAATAACCCCCTCCATATGTATATGATAAGTTAAACCTTGGTCCTTTTCTATTCTACACCCGCTCTTAGGACTAAGTCATTCGAAGCCCGTTGACACCTTGTCTAAAAGTCTGGAGGGAGTAACCACCATTCGATAAAGCCGTACTTCTCTTGCGCTGGGCAATTCAACGTCCTTTGCCTCAACCTTCACTTCAAGACTCATGCGTGACTTCTTCATACCACAATATGTATGTATTTCTTGCCTCTTCCACCAACCCCTCGAATTTAATAGCCAACCGCTTAACATTGACCACTTTTCCGCCTGCCCCCACCCACCCCTAATCCATAAACTATGTTGTGGCCAGGACCCGAAGGTATTCCCGCTGTTGTAATAAAAACTTTAGCCGATGAAATTGCTCCGCTTCTACAGATTTTCTATCAGAAATCATTGGATGAGGGAACCGTCCCAATGTCGTGGAGAAAAGCTAATGTCACTCCGGTGCCTAAGAAAGGGCGCGCGTCAAAACCAGATGAATATAGGCCTATTTCATTAACTTCAATTTTTTGCAAAATAATGGAGCATATTATAGCGAGCTCTATCATGCGCTTTCTTTCCGAAAAGGGAGCAATCAGTCAGAGCCAGCACGGATTCCGTAAAGGTAGGTCTTGTGAGACCCAGTTAGCGCTTTTTATGAATGACGTATCTAAAGCAGCAGACGGCGGTATTAGATCAGACGCAGTTTTCCTAGATTTCAGGAAAGCTTTCGACACAGTTTCTCACGAAAAGCTTATCCAAAAGCTGAGTGCCTACGCGATCGACGAAAAAGTTATCAGATGGACCAAATCTTTTCTAGAAAACAGATCTCAGCGAGTTGCGTTAGATGGAGTTTTATCCGAAGAAATAAGTATCTCATCAGGAGTTCCACAGGGAAGTGTTCTTGGTCCAATCTTATTTCTAATTTACATTAACGACCTCGTAGATAACGTAAAGAGTAAGGTTAGATTATTTGCCGATGATACCCTGATATACAGAGAGATTTTGACAGAAAACGATTGTAATGTGCTTCAAGACGACCTGGACGTAATATCAGGATGGTGTAAAGATTGGCAGCTGGATTTAAATATAAATAAATGCGTTGCCATGAGTTTTACGCGCTCCACAAACATAATTCCCACGCAGTACCAAATCTCAGGTCATCCATTAGAGTTAGTTCACGACAACAAATACCTAGGAGTCACGCTTAGCAGTAACTTATCTTTTAAAGAACATATTCGAGATGCGATAGGAAAAGCGAATAGAATGCAAAGATTAACTGGTAGAACGTTGAGAGGATGCTCATCGAGAGTCAAAGAAATAGCTTACTTTTCTCTTATTCGTCCGAGTCTTGAATACTGCTTTGCGGTTTGGGACCCACACGAAGTAGGTTTAGTCTCAGATTTAGAGATGGTCCAGCGTAGAGCAGCCCGATTCGTTTGCGGGGATTTCAGGTTTGATAGCAGCGTTACGGCAATGATAGAGTCCCTCAGTTGGAATTCACTACAGATGAGAAGATCTGAATATCGACGGAAACTTTTCGAAAAGTTCAATCGTTCAGAATTTATAGACGAAGTAAGTGAAATGTTAGTGCCAGTAAGGAGCGAACGCGATCTCCGAGAGGCATCGACGAAGCGTTATAGGGAAGTAATCGCAAGGACGGATAATTACTTTTGGTCGTTTTTTCCCCAAGCTATTAGAGATGCTAATGGGTAGGAATGAATAATGGTGGTGTATTACACCCCCTGCCATACGCCTCTGGCGGCTCGCGGGGTATATATCTAAATCTAAAATCTAAATCTAAGTGATACAAGAGAGCAAAATAATTATAGTATAATAATGAATAGTTTCTTATTTGCGATTTTTTCGTTTCGTATTGTAAGTGCTTTACCCCGAGTCGAATTAAAGCGATAATTTCTTCCTTGCTTCGAAATCCATAGATTTGCGACTTTTTAATGAGGTAGGAAACTATTTGATGGCAAGGTTTTCAGATTTTGAGTTTTCTTTCCTCATTCCCAATTGTCTACATGAGCTCTCCGAACTTTTCTCTGATGCATACACATTTAACTGTCGTCAGCAGCACTCGAAACCATACGTTTGTTCGTTGGGGATATGTTTCAAATAAAGAAGAGAAGATAGAATTGAAATTGTATATGAATCCACAAATCAATCCAATAAATCTATAAAATATCTTCGAAGAAAGAGCATAAAATGTAAAACAATAAGAAAACAGTAAACATTGGTGTTATGCCTCATATGAAGTGTATTTAACGAAGATACAGTGTACACCATATAATCTTAACACTCACCATTTATTAATTGTGGGTCAATTTTATTATATATTTGACTCCATTTTGATAAGCTTTTTGTTAGAAACTTTTCAACAGTCCGAAAATTTTTATTTGGAAAATGAAATCCTCCCCAAATCTCATGTGTCATCGTTTTATGACAATAATAATTAATATTAATAATTCATTCGCAATTACTTTCGCCTCAATGTGTATAAATGATCAAGTCTTTTCATAAGAGACGAAGATTGTATAATAAATTTGGAGCTATTTTTTTCCGTTTTTCTAGTCAGAGTAACCGGCCTAAGAAAAAGGCCTAAGCTTACATCGTTCGGTGAAGCGGGAGTAGGGTAGGGGAGAGAGTTCGGTTGAAGGACTGCTTTTAGGCTCACGTACTGCAAGGACTTTAACTGTGGTCATAAGATTCCTTTTCTCGAGGAATGTGAAGCGGATAAGAAGGAAAGGTCCAGAATTTCATTGGCGAGGCATTGCGCTGTTAGCCATTCTTTTACTTGAGTATGAAATTTGCCCAAGAAGAAGTATGTCATCGGATGCAAAATACTCGCCTAAGTTTTAGAGGTTTACTCTGGAATAAAATATTCTCCTGATCAACAGTCACCAACCTTTCGGACCCCACGGACTCAATTTCTTCACACTCTTCACTTCATCACAATCCCGGGGACCACTTATGTTCATTTTTGGAATGCAATTTCTGTCGCTCGTCTAAACCTGTGTTGGTGACACTAGTAAAAGAAAAATGAGAGTGTACAACACACAGGTAACTTTATGATTGCTCATTATGCCCAACTTTCTTCACTGACGACTGTAAATGTCTCGAGGGCCTCCGATCGGCGGTTTCTCCATTTAATTCATTTGTTTGGGAGTGTATTATCAATATCGATTGATGCACACACTTATATTTTCAAATAGAAGCTACATACACAGGTTGATTCCTGGAGTTCAAATCGCTATATACTCATTGCGAGAAAATTGCGGGACTGAGAGCAAGGAGAGGTAAAAAGAGACATGTGACATGACGGAAATGATTTTTGAAATCAGACAATTAGCCTGGTCGTAAAATAAGAAATACTATGAAGATTGTTTGCAGAATGTCTCTCAATGTACTTGAAAATGACTTACATATTTAATCAGAACATGGAATTTGAAATCTAGAAAATAAATTGCTAGAAAATAATTAAGGCTCTCAATTCAATCAGCATAATTTTGGCTGTTATCAGATATTTTTGATGAAATACAAGGATTAGGGTAGTACAACTATAACACTAACTACATTACAACTATACATGTAATTACTTTGATAAGTAATCAAATATTCCGCTGCCACGGGAGGAACCAGAAAGAAAAAAAACGAGCTCATTTTGTGTCTATATAAAGATTTAACTAAATCATTTTGAAAATCAGGAATGAGAGTATCCCGAAAATGTTTGCAGATTATTTGACATAAAATGTCTGAATCAATAGCACTGTGAGCCGATTCTATTTCGCAGTAGACTCGGGTTGATGCGGCTTGAATTTTAAACTTCGTTGGCCTTAGGTGGTCGTAAATGTTTAATTAACTCAACGCCAAATTGATTCCCAATGGATTTCTCCTCAGTGTATATAACTTAGAAAAATTAGTCTTTCTATACGAGGTGACGATTGTAAAATAAAATATTGCTTCCGGCTGGGAGAAACGAAAAAAATCAGGCGTCGGTTACAAATTACGGTGTCAGTAAAAAAGTATTCGGCAGGAAGTGAAGAGGCCCTCACTGGAGGACATAATAATTTTATACAAAAAATCTCGGATAAGATATGGCGCTTCTCTTCATATAAATATGTGAGGAGTTATTCGATTCGAGGATTATAATCTGTACTATTTTTATCAATGCCAATTATATATAAAATTAGATATAGAATCCCTCTGATTCTTATCATACATCGATGAGAAAAGCAGTCGTCCTTATCTAATTCACAACACTAGAGAAAATATCAGGCGATTCCGATGCATCCACACACGCCGTGGACTGCCAAAAACGAATTCTCAGATTAGACTAGTGGTGGCATTCATATCTTCTCTGACCTGTTCCCTTGCCTTAAATTAATTTTTGTAATCCGCCATTTCAAGAAAATTTCCGACTCAAATTCATCTGAAATTTGTCATTAAATTCGGTGGAGTTTCCTAATTGTTTCAGGTTAAAATGAATGACTCATACAATTATTACTCCTTGTTTTACCATGAGAACTTGCCTCGCTATCCTAATGATGTGTGTGTAACAATTAAACTTGGACTGTAAGATTCGACTTCTGTGATGAAGGAAATGCCACTTGCTTACGTGATCTCCGATCGGAAATGTGACGAGAAAGAAGCAATGGTACGGAAGTCAAATTGTCTGATATAATGGTTTTCTAAAGCATCAACGACATCATGCTGTCAAAAGGAGTATTCGAGAGATGGTGCCGAAAAGTCGGTGGAAATAGCAACGTTTTATATGCGGCCAGCCGTTCGATGGTGCGTTTAAAATCCAATTAAATCTTTATCACAAATGTTGAAACAGTGAGAAATATAAAAGGGAGAAGTAAATAAATAAGCAAACTACCAATATCTATTCCAACAAATTTGCGGAGAGTTTTCGCTAAGCAAAACCTTCTCCCACCTTTTCTCTCCTACCTCTCTCTCCCCTCCCTCTCAACTAGTACATAAACCCCTGAAAATAGGCGCAGTCCCTGTTCGTCCGTCACGAGAGGCTCGACCACAGAATATTCCCGACCGTTAAAGTCTCTGATGACTACAGCTCTGCGAATAGCAATTTATGGACTGGAAATTTCTCGAGAGGATCTCCAAGCGAGTGCTGTCATCTTCCTTTGTTAGACATCGTAACCCTGAGATCGCTAAAGGAGATCTTCCACCGAAAGTTTGTCGGCAGCTCGTCTGGCTGAAGCTATTTGGGCAGCCTATCTGGCAGCAAGGCTCTGTAAGGAGTAGTTGACTGAGAAGGCTCCACGAGGCAATTTTCTCAACCGAGCGAAGGCGATTGACGTCCAAGAAAAGAATCTGACCTGCAGACTACCACCAATGGTGAAACTGCTAAGAATGAGAGCAGTCCGTCGTGCAGTCGCCGCAGATCTTCCCTGCCGTCCGCCACGAATTCTTCGGTAGTCAGTTGAACCTATTCAATTTTACTGCGCAATCGAAGATGGGCTGTTTCTCGCATTCAACTTTTCGAGCTTTTTACGTCGTAGCAGTGCCAATGAACGTATCGCAGAAGTAATTCAGCAGAATTCCTTGGCAGAGAAGACAACCGAGCGATGTGAGAAGCCTTCTGAGAATTACAGCCTGATGGAGCATTCGAATCGGACCCAGCCCCGGACCGATGAAGATCGAGAAGTGTAGTGTTGTGTTTATTGTGTGCAATGGTCATTATAGTGCATTAGTGAAAGTGAATGCAAGAGGAGGTTCTGTTCGCCGATGGAAAGCTGAGTTCTACCGCCGCAGGAGGAGACCCACAGCTCAAGGTAAGGATTCTCCGTCTTTCAGCTGAGGTGGTAGGTTTCCTTAGACACGGGCCCATCCCACGGGCTTAGAGAACAGGTCTGCAATAACGTTTGGGGGGAGTGGGAAAATTAACTAATCAGGATCTACACACATAGCTACAGACCGGCTTTTTAGCCATTAGAGCATTAAACTTAATTAGTCTTCTAAAAGTCTCTCTTCTCTCTTTTCCGTGGCTGTGGTTTTCATGCCACAGCTACACTATGGTTTTATAGGGCTTGCCAATTGCAATTGATGACGCGATCTCCCCGAAATATCTGGTACCAATTGCAGTTGGCTGGCGAAACCCCCTCCATTTCAAAAGGGGGAAACGATCCGAGCACGATACGCCTTTGCGTGGTTTGGAAACTCGTGCAAAACACTTCTATTTAATTATTGTATATTTTTATTTTTATTAAAGATTTTCATTTTTTAAACTTTTAAACCCATTCAAATGTTCTTAAATGGTTTCAAAAGCGGCGGTGGTTTCTCTGCCTAAGCAATGGGTTCATCCGCATGAATTTTGTATAACTTGAGATTTAGATATCTGACAATGTTTAATAATTTGGATATTTTATTAGTTTTATTTGGATTTTTTCAGTTTTGTGACAGCGAAGTAGTTCCATGCATCGTTTCCGGGAATTGGAGCAAAGGAAAATCCTCTCGGAGACTATATGCAACGCCGCTGCTTCCCAGCTGTTCTTCAAGATAAACAGCAAGACTCCCTTTGGAGAGAGCATTGGCGTTTTGTGGAGTTTCGCCAGAAAAAGTGCGTGAACAATTAAGGCCAAAGAACTTTTAATTTAACCAATCGTATTGTATTTTGCTCTGCTTTCAATAGTAATACTTTCGATTGTCTTCATATCGGATATTTTCATCGTTTACTTTTTCCGGAATGCTCTGCTTTCATTGCAAATGAATATTTTAAACTAATTCTATGAATTCTTCGATTCATTTTCGGTTATCTGACCTGGTGATCGTGATCTATAATTTCAACTTTTCACTGCACCAACCTACTTTGGAAATTGCTTGTCAGGCTAACACTAGCAGAAAGCAGATGCAATTTTACGTATTAGTGCATTATAAAATTGATTGAGAAATATATTTTGAGAGCTGCTTAAAGATTGCATAGCATCAGCATGCCCCATGAGAGACGAGATTCATATTTTGTGCGTAGCTGAAGTTGCGCATAGTGCGTTCCATAGCTGTTAGATCTCAAGATATCTTTATTGCAGAGTTTGATTCGAACCGCTATTATTAATACTCTGCATAAAGCTACCAATGCTAACTAAATTTCTGATATTCTAAGATGTTATTTATCATCAGTAAAGATAGTAATATCGATGCAGAGAGCGGAAATAGAATGAATGGTTAGTTTCCGTAACCGCGGTAAATTTTTAAAACTGCCATTGTTCTCTACATTTTCAATTGAAATTCAATATTTTCTTCATTTGCTCAATATCATTAGCACACGAATAAATATAAGATTGAGGTTTAGATTAACCAAAACTTGGTAAATTATTTAGTGGAGTGTAACCTCGAAATATAATACTGTAGTTAAATTTGTCGCCAAAACTTTCCCTTCGCACGTGATGAAAAATATATCGCAAGTGAAGTTAAAATGACGTTAAAATTGTCACTTACCGTTGATTTTGGGAGTACATCTTGAATAGAATTTTAGTTTTTGCTTTTCAAATTTAAGCGTAATTTGTTGTGACGAATAAGCTGCAGCTACGATTGCACAGTTCTTGCAACACTGTTGCCAGCAATTGCCATGTAGGAGGTGCTACGTACAAGTGATCTGTTGGAGCATTACTTGCTGGTAGTTCACGTAAAATTTTAGACTTTTCTAGGATTTATATGAAAATTTGATGGTTCATTATTGATTCCATTGGTTGCTGAAAATCTATAATCTGGTCAGTTTTCGAGAAGTCTTTGTTTACTCCTAAACGATAATTTTACACTAATTTTTAAAATTAGAGATGATTTCACAGCCTGAGAGCTTATAAGGTGTGAATCTCTATAATATGGTAGAGAATTTTGTCATGATACTGGAATGAAAATTTAATATTTTGGTGAAACTTTGAAGATAATTTAACATTTTATAAATGTAAGTATGGGAAGTTTACATAAATTTCTTTGGTACAAAAGAAAACTCTTTCAATGTCTATGCTTGTTAACTGGATCATTACAGCCTCTAGTTTTAAAACATTCATTCATTTTTATTACCTCACAATTTCGTATTACTTGTAGATGTTTCTTAAGTTTATTTTTATTTTTGTATTTTCTAAAATTTCTTCAATCCGAATTCTAAAATAAATGTTTTCAGTATTTTTGAGGTTTATAAGGAGTTTCAAATACATTCAAGAAGATAAAGGAGTCCTGGTGAGATACTGTTGGTTGCACCTTAAGAAAATGTTGTACCAGTTGGGAGGAAAGCTAGTAGTTTTCATTTAAAGTAAATCTTTGTTTATTGTGGGGTTGTTTTAATTATCCATGTATAGTTAAGGAGGTTTTGTGATGAAAAATGTATTATTTATGAAATATAAATTCCATTGTTGTAACTTTGTTTTTGTTTTAGAGACAAACCTGATCTCTAACCAGCATCAGAAAATAAGAATTAATCGTAGCTGAATTGAATTGTGAAGTTAACCATATGCCTCAGATTGGTTAAGATATAAATTTATTTTTCCATTTAATCTTATTATCCTACTTGCATAATTATTCAATCTTCATTCTGAAGTTTCAAGTTTCTTACCCAGGGCAGACTTAGCAGTAACATTACAAATAGAAGGAAATATAATTTACATTTTATTAAATTCGAATTCCTTATACACTTATAGATAAGAAGCTTTGTTTACAAAACCTTTTGGTTTAAGAGTCTTGTAGGAGAATATGAAATTCAAAGTTTTTAGTCCTAGGTGAACTATCTCACTCCTTGTCCCGTCTATTAAATCTCATTCCTCTCTGAAAGCTCTTAGTATCTCATGTCAGAAGGAGTTGGGTGCCAACCTGCCTTCTGGCTGAATGCTTTACAGTAAGGTCCTGAGATGTTTTGCAAAATTTTCCATTTATTTTTAAATATCTAAACACCCTGTAACATATAAGTTAAGACAAGAATGCTTTTCTGAAATTAAAGATACAGAAATGGAATTATCGGGAAATTTGCACATTATGTTGGTACCTTGAAAAATCATAAAACATCCATCAAACCCTTGGCTGCATCATTTAAGATACGGCATGAGTGATTTATATACAGTTGTAAATGGTAATTATTATAGGTTTTGAAATGTTTTTTTTTAACAGTTCAGTTATCCTTTATTAATCTTATTTAAATACAGGATAGTATATTGCCCTAACTGGAAGAATACAATGTGAGCTAGCAAAGAAGCATTGCAATATGTAATTATTTTCAGTGATCTTTGTTTAGATAACTTGTTAATAGTTAGATATAATGTAATTTATATTATCCTAGAAGTTACATTTGTAGAATCAAATATTGTTATGAATTTTCTTTCATAAAACATCTCTTTTATATAAAAGCATTGTATCTGAGCTTTTTTAGGTTATAATTATCTAAAAAGACCTTAATTAAGAAGATTTTCATTATTGTTTATTTAGTGGAGGAAAGGATAGTTTATTCCTGATCCTGTACATAATAGTTGATTTTATATACTAGTTCCTGATAACTTAATATTGCAGAACAGAATAGAGGAGTGGAAATAATAAACGTGTCTATACTCTAAAGAAATGAAAAATGATAACCAATTATTTCATAAGGTTCATAATATGAAATCTTAAGTTTATAAATAGTACTTCTTGTAGGATTTGATGTTTTCCCAATGTATGTTGCTAAGGAAATTGTCTCATGGTGATGAAGATGGCAACAGAGGATGTAGCCGAAATGTCTGTTTAGACTGAAGAGTTGACGTGTTTGTCTACCAGACAAAATTTCTTATATTTGACAAGTAAAATTTTCCCTTGCAAAATTACCCTAAAAATGTCCTTTCTTTGGAAAAAAGTAGGAAACATCATTTACCAAATGTGTTGCTGGTGAAGCATAAGAAAATATTTCAATGGAAAGTGAATAGAGGAATAACTTTACTATTTAACTAGATGATTATTCAAAACATAAGCATGGTATAGAATTTTTATTCATCATCAGGTGAGGCTCCTTACTAGTTTCTGCTTCAGTTGAGGATGGAACTGTTTTGAGTAACTCAGGAGAATTTTTGAAGTTATACTTCTTTGCGCTCGTTGTAACGGGATGGGGTGTCGGTCGAAAAACCGCGTAACGCGTGAGATTTTTCGCGTTAAATTTTTCTTTTTCTGTAATTTTTGAAAAATAATTTCTCAGCCGGGGATCGAACCAGGGACTCTAGCGTGGTAGGCAAGCATCTTAACCATTCACCCACTGAGCCACTTGATGTATGCGTTGCAGAGAGACTTGTAACCCTGTGCGGAATCCCCCTCCAACATGTTTTTGCTTTAATATGCAAAAAATATTACCTGAGATTGCAAAATGCAAAGGCTGGATTTTGAAATTGAAAATTATTAATCGATCAAGTTTTGTCATTTTCGTGGATGAAAAACTGGTTAAAATTAGGGAGAATTCTTATATCAGATTTCTTTTGGGATACTAGGCATTTTTTGAAAAATGGGCTGAAGACAAGCGATTTGAACCACTATCAACATCCAATGTGAACATTTTTTTCGGGATATTTTGTATCCCAAAATGGCACTCTTCTGACAAGAATCCATATACTCAATTTTTGTCCTGAAGTACATATTGTTTTTTTATTATTTTTTCAGAAAACGACAATAAAGGATAAACGAGACTTGCAAAAATTAACAGAATCGTCGTCGGAATCCGACTCTGAACTAGCCATTGATGAAAAAAAACATGTTAGCGCGGGAGGAGTAGCAATTTACCACAACCAAAATGACTATAGTAATATGGTCACTTCTCACATGGATGTTCATTCAAGGGCATCAGAATCTCTTGCTCTTGCACAGTCTGCTATTGGAGAAATTTGTGTCAGTAAATGCGTTCCACAAACTGGTTGAGAATTTGTAGTTGTGGCGGTATACATATCCCGGTAAAACTGTGAGCCAAATCATAAAGTTTATACACCAAAACTTATTAATTTATAGTAAAGAAGGTTCCGAACTGCTCGAGGAAAATTTTCATGAAATCCCAATGATATTGAGCGGTGATTTCAACATCAATTTTGCCGATGACAAAACAGAGCCATTGATAAATTTCCTAAAAGAAAAGCTAGACTTGGTAATGTCGAATGATAAGAAACAAAGTACGACCAAATACGGAACGACCATCGATGCTGTATTTAGTAGATATCTTGATAGGTTTAATCCAGAATATTTGTTAGTTACTTTAGTTATCATAAACCGATTGTGTCTTTCTTGGAATACAGTGGGATTTCTAATGAGGAACCAGAAAAAAGTCAAGATGAAAGAATGATTGTAGAAGAGATTATTGATAATGATGATGTATAAGTTTGTAATATAATAATGAAGGCACTCATAATAATATATTGAAGAGAAATAAATTGGATAACAGAGGAAAAGGTCTTATATTTCATTTACACATCCTGTCTGTCTGTGTGTGTGTGTGTGTGTGGATGGGCGTGTGCGAATGGCCAAAGAAGTATAACTTCCACCGTCTGGTCCGACGCAGACCCAACTTTTTTTTAATTGATTAACATTTCATTTTCTAAACCCTCATGATTTCTGAGCCCTCATTGTATATTGCAACTGCTCTAATTATTTATATTATTGCAATGTCATTTCTTAAAATGATATATAACTTCCCTCAAAAATATTCCAGCTTCTTACATAGTATGAAATGAAAATAAAAGAGAATCACCTATTAAGATGTTGGGCATAGTAATATTTTTGATTATTTCTATGAAAGTGATCCATAGGGTAAATGAACTACTTGTAGGGTCTCCGCCACATTTTTGCAAAACCTTTGGTATTGACTCAATTATATCAGCCTTATGCAGTTGAAAATTAAAACATACATTGCAAATAAATGGGAAGATGTGGGCGTCAATTCTGTAAATATTCCAACAAGAGTGGAATGAGATATGCCAAAATTCCACCAAGAAGGCAATATTCCGAATGAGACAGAATTTGTGAGATTTTTTCATTTGTGTAACTTTTTCTGTGTGCGAGTGAGAGAAGTCGAAACGAAGAAGCTTAGTTCCTCTGGTTTTTTCATTCCACTGACTTGCTTGATGAATTTCACACTTCACTTCAAAAATATAGTGTACAGTATTCAAATAAAATAATATGATTAACAAGGTTTCTCAATATATGTACATGTCCATCTGACCACATTTCCTGTACATATCAACCCTTCGAGCCACCAGAGACATGTGAGTTTTATGAAAGCTGAAAAGTATTTTCCTAAAATGATGCTTAGAGTTTTTTCAAAAATATAGATGCATAAACATGTCTGATAAAGGTATTCTATCGCATTACAGTTGATGTCAACGCCTGGTCTCCTTGAGCTTCTACAAGGGAAATTTCTACCTAATGGTTTATATAGAGGCAACCTTTATCTCACTAATTGAAGCTGTTCTGATAAAATAGCTGGTTCTTACACAACATGTCAATAATAATAATAAAGCTTTATTTGTCTGATAACCAGCAGGTAACAGGTGCTAACAGGACATTGTCATTTGAGTAGATAAACTCAATACATAAAAAAAGTGAGTGTAGGGAAGCTCAGTACATAAAAATAAAAGGATTTAAATTTAAAAACAGTCAAACATAAATTAAAGAATAAAAAATACAGATAATCATATAAAAAAAGCAAAGGAAAACAAATTACTGCTTAATATAATTTACATAGACAGTCATTGAATTCCTACACACTATATAGTGGATTTTTTGTCAATAGATTATTGATAATAGACTTAAAGTTATTTAAATTAAGATCCTGTGCAGGAAGTTTATTGAATAGTTGAAGACTCTTCACATTGAAGTGGTTAAGAGATTTTTATGCCTAGTGTGGAAATTATTTACATTGGACCTTAGGGCAAGATTTGGAATATTTTATTTTGCATAGATAATATTAACAAAAACATACAAACTAAAGATGGTCAAAATTGGTACGGCAATGGTAGTCTTTGATATATATATTCTAACGTGACCAAATTTTATGAAATAAATCATAAGTTTGATGCAAAAGTGTTTCCAAATGACTTCCATAAGCAACGTATAAGAAACTCAGAAAGTTTTTTAAGTCACTAAAAGAATAAATATCAACCTAATTATCTACATATCGTTTCATTAGGTATTTCGTAAAAAAAGTCTTCCTAAATAGTCCTTCCCTTCTTGGGTTTGACAATGCTTTATTCTTAATATCTCATATAGTGGTTACCATTAGATATATATTCAAAATATTTCCCAAGAAGTTAGAAAACTGTTACTGTGCATTGTAATCTGTTTGTGATAAAATATTATCATAATTATTGTTGGCCTTACTAAAAAGTGAATTCAGCTAACTCATTTGGTTCATTCAAAAAAATAATCAGATGATTACATGATATTTATATAATGTAAACTGTAGGTAGGTAGGTAGTATTATTAAAAGTGCTTCGACAGCTTAGGTCATTTCGCACATTGGCTCCCACCGGGAATCGAACCCGGGACCACTTTCACCAAAGGCAAACGCGCTGTCCACATGACTATCCGGGAGCCCACGTAAACTGTAGATTATCCCTTAAATGTATGTGTGTATTGTAACGTTTCTTCTGGCTTGCACTCGTCCCTTCGGCTCCTCTTTCTCTTCCAATCCTCTACCATCTGTGCTCTAGCACTCTCTAGTTCCAATCCCTGTCTCAATAATGACCCCATAAATCCAAAAACAAAAGCAGAAAAGGTCAGAATTTGCGCTGGACATGCCCTCCTGGCAGGACTGTCACAGTATGTATATGTGTGTATATAGATACGAATAAAGGGGCTCCCGGATAGTCATGTGGACAGCGCGTTTGCCTTTGGTGAAAGCGGTCCCGGGTTCGATTCCCGGTGGGAGCCAATGTGCGAAATGACCTAAGCTGTCGAAGCACTTTTAACAATACTACTACTACTAAAGATACGAATAAAATATTGCTTGCATACTGCGAGCATATGGATAACACAAATTTCATGTCAGCATCATATCAAGAGAGTCCTAAAAAGTAGAAAAAGTATTGAAAATATTCTTAAAATTTGCAGCAATTTCTTCGTCCGGCATCAAACCCGGGTCTTCCTGGTGATACTTACTATGCAGCACAACAAGGATACATTGTATCTATTGTGACTGCACTGTCTCTAATTATGAGTGAAAATTCAAGCAGAAATATTGGCTGCAACTGCCTCAAACAACGTCCTACTTTTCACATATATTCCTTTTGTGAGAATTTTAATGTGCTCTGTCATCGAACCCAGGAACAGCATGGTCTTATTTAATTATTTTTCTTAAACTGAGTCTATAATTATATTGAATTTTTAATTCTCGGTTTGTGACGCATTCAGTTGAATACTTAGCTAATACATAAATAATGAAATCAGACTTAATTGTAAGCCTACCAGAAAATTCTGATATAAATTATTTTTTAACGAAGCGAAACCATCTGATATAAATGATATTTGTTTCTTAGAAGAGGAGTTAATTTTAAAAACAAGGGATGAAGTCACTCCTAAGAAACCTGCTGATGATATAGCCTAATAACGAAAGATATTCAAATAAGCATGGGCACGTCAATGTGGGGATCTAATGAGTGGATATTACGTTATAATGCTTGCTAAATAATTGTTACTAACTTTTTTCCATGTCATGCTTGGCAACCTCTTGGAAGAAAGAACTCTCAAAGACTCGGGAAGTTTAGATCTACAGCACTAAAAAACTTCAGATATTGGACGTATCCCAACAATACTTATGATAAGTTTCCAATAGTTCAGTTATGTAATCTAGTATCTTGGAAAGATTAATAAGTTGACCATATAAGCGTTAAACTCCTCTAGTCTTCAATGCATTTTTTTTTTAATAACTGACATATTTGAAGTAAGTAACGGACATGAATATACTAGCCCCTGTAAGTTAGGCATTTTTCGTTTCCTTGGACCCCCCCCCCTATTGGCATATACTGGCTGCGCCACTGCACCTAAGTATCTCTATTCCATCTGTCCATAGGTTTTCTTCTTGGTCTCTTAACATCTCTTGGTATCCAGTTGAGAACTGTACATGTTACCCAATGGGTTCCCATCTCCTGCTGTAAACATTTAGTTAATTGTACATTTCGTAAGGGAAGACTTATCACCACACAAACGAAAGATATTAGGCAGAAAAGGGATTCTGGAAATACTTTAGCCTATTTTTTGGATTTTTTTTATCATGTTTACGTGTAAGTTCAATGATCATTTATACTTCTTATAGAAACTACAATAACATTTTGATGATATTTCCTTTTTTATATTAATAGTGTCTTCTTACTTCATGTTATATTTATGAAATGAGAAAAAATAATCTAACATCATATAAAACGGTATAGGCAAACACATGTGGAATTGTGGTTGAAAAAAAGGTAAAATCACCTTAACAAAAAATTCCTAAGTTTTTGTACTTTTTTAAATTCAAATTTGTAATCAGCAACCCAAAATTAGTTAAGAACAGTTATACCCATACAGCACAGTTCGGGGAGTATTTGTATAATATTCATATAATATAGGTATATCATGTGGTATAAACGTCGGATACAGGGGTATAATATACTTATATTTAGGGGGGTCTTGAGAGAGAAGAAAGGTATATTATAGGTATATTGCCCTGTGGAAAATATATGACTACCTCTTCTAGTGACATCTGTCGGCAGATCTTACTACTACATAGTTCAGCCACCACAAAAAGTTACCGTGGCTGCCGCGTTGATTTTCGGAAATAAAAAAAAATACTTTCCGGATAGGTAGAGAATTTAAACTCAAGGAGCCGATAGATATGGTCAAGATATATCGATAACATAAATGACATTGACAGAAAAAGTCCTGGGTTCGATGCTAGGACGATGCAAACATTTGCCCTTTAAAATACATTGAGGTAGTTTTTCATTAATTTTTTTGATGCACTTATCGAAATAATAGGAAGTTTTTACTTATATGGTAGATGTATATTTAGCCTATGGTTTTGAAAAAAATTAATATAAGACTACTGTTCCTGGGTTCGATGCCGGGGCACATTAAAATTTCTCTCATAAGGAATACATGGGAAAAGTAGGATGTAGTTTGAGGCAGTTGCAGCTAATATTTCGGCCTGAATTTTCACACATAGTTAGAGATGGTGATCTTTTGTTGTGCTGCATAGTAAGTATCACCTGAAATACCCGGGTTCGATGCCGTGTAGTAAATATATCTGCCATATAAAACACATAGGGTTAGTTTTTCATAATTTTTTCATGCATTTATCGAAATGAAAGGAACTTCTTGCTTTGCAAGAATATGAATATTAAGACACGGATTAAGAAAAAAAAATATATAAGACCAGGGTTTTCCTGGGTTCGATGCCAGAACACATTACAATTTCTCAGATAAGGAATATAAGGGAAAAGTTGGACATCGTTTGAGGCAGTTGCAATCAATATTTCTGCTTGAATTTTCGCACATAGTTGGAGATGGTGACCTTCTGTTGTGCTGCATAGTAAGTATCATCAGTATGACCCGGGTTCGATACCGGACGATTATATTGCAGAGAATTTTAAGAATATTTTGAACCCTTTATTTTGGACCGTCCCGATATGATGCCGACAGGAAATTAGTGTTGTCGATCTGCTTGCAGAATGCAAGCAGATCGACTCGATTAGATTACTAGATCGACGAAATTACTCGTATTATAAGTATATTGCCCTGTGGAAAATATACGACTACCTCTACTAGTGGCATCTGTCGGCAGATCTTACTACTACATAGTTCGGCCACCGCAACAAGTTACCGTGGCTGCCGCTAGGTGCCACGGTGCATAAGTAATAATATTATAAGCGAAAGTAATGCATATTTCTATCGCCCTTTTTTGGTTCTTATTATATATCAATTATTTCTACACTAATAATCAATTAAGTTCATCATTATTACTAATGGTCTAATGGTAATCATTATTAATATTCGAAATTTGGATGGGAAAATTAATACATGAGAAACAGTAAATTTTGAATAAATTTATTTATTGAATAACTTAGTAGAAAGAACAATATTCACATCACAGCTGCACAAGATGGGTAGCAATTCCTCCACTTCATCAAATTTCTTGTAAGTCCACTGCATTCTGCTGAGTTTGATGCTCATGTCCAAGGTGATAGTACTGCACCCTTAAAAACAAAAGAAAATTGTATTACATCACACATTTCACAGATTAGGGGCTTGCTATTATACCTACTGGCAACAGCTTGACTGCCTTATTGCCCTGTCCACAATTCTATCACTAACAGAAGGAAAAACTGATTGCATGCATTGAAGTTGCACCACAACTAACTACTGCAGTTGAATAATGAAACTTAAAGTTTACCATGGCCTCGTTTGTAAAAAAAGGGTATACCACGTGAAGGTATACACTGTTTATTCTCCTAGGGAGAGAAGGGACGGAATTTTCTCATTATTCACAAAGACATTAGTCCTATCACATTCAACAGGTGGATAGCAATGAGGGAAAAAGAGACTAACGGACGGGTACTGGTTCATTGATCAATATATGATAAAAACTAAAAGAATTAAATCACTGTAATCTTACCTTTCAGGACGATGGAGATGTTTCGTCCAAAGCTATCGATGCGTCCTGGCACTCCTTAACGGTAGCGAAAAGGGAAGCCCTGGAAAACAAAGTTATAAGTTAAGTTTTGCTTAATGTATAATTTTATTTTGAGATAAAGGACTTGTCAATGTCAATAATTTAATTTTCCTCTCCATTTCTGTTACTATTCTACCCTCTTCTTTTACTTCCTTCAAAACTTCCAGATTTTTCTTTCCATCCAGGTTGTTATTGTCATTTTCTGCCACATGCACATTTCAACAGCTACAAGTCCTTTCTAATTTGCTGATTGTCTAACTTTCACTTCAATATAGCAGTGTACTCCATAAAAATGTTTTTGCAAAGGATTTTCTAATATCAGTTTTCATGTGTTTGCTGGTGAAAATATATTTCTTATTAATAAATGCCTGTTTATGAAGCAATCTGTCTTTTCACTTCTATTAACCATTTATTGTTCTGTGAGATTATACTTCCTAGATAACAAAAGTGTTCCACCGGATAAATTCTCATTTCATCAATGTTTTTATTGGTTTTACTTTTTTCCATATTTTTTGGTTGAAATGACCAGTGCAGGGACCGTGCCATGAGGATCTCTGCTTCTATTGGCAGTCTTGATAGAAAGTTCTCTCTATAGTATCCTTACAACTGATGGCACCACATGTTTTTATTTGCACTTCATCGTCAATAAACTTTTGTAATATTTACTATACATTTTGCTCATAAATTGAAAAAAGAAAAACTGTATTTATTCCAATATTGCTTTGAAAAAATTATTTTTATAGTGCATTCCTTAAATAATAAATACCTTTTTTAGAGTTTCGATTAACTTCATTGTTTTTCTGAATAAATATACACAATATGCTTATTTTGTTGGAGAGAAAATATTTTAATATAACATTCTTGAAAAAATAATATAATATGCAATAGTTAGGGATAAATATATTCAGGACCAAATTATTAAGTAAAGGCTTTTTAATTTCTAAGATCCCATATCTACTTTCAAATTGTGCAACTCAGTTACCATACATTATCACCTGAGCATATCTATAATCAATAATGGGAGAAATACTGAAAAAATTTAACTGGGCTCATTTACAATTACACTGTTGAATTTGTAATTAATTACAACAACAAACTACTCTTTCAAAAAGTAATTGGTAGGATTACAGTTACAATTACTTTTTACTTTGCTCCTGTAAATGATGCAATCACAGTCAATATTTCCTCAAACAGGTAGCACTAACATGCAAAGCAACATTTTAATTAGTATTCTTTAATGCCATAGCATTAAAGCCAAGGGTACTCAACCCAAGGACATTTCAGAAAGCGAAGAAACACATAACATTTCCATCCAGGTTGATATTTTAGCCATCCCTTGGCAATATTATTATTTTACTAGTTAACCATAGGCCATTAAAAATGCTACTACGTAAATTAGATTGAGAAAATTACAACTTTTAGAATTTCATCACAACCTCACAACGTGAGAAAGTCTTTATCTCCAAAGAAGATTTGATTATGGGGAACACATCTGGTATGAAAGTTTTTGCTGCATGCCCACCACTGCATTCCGAAAAGCAGCATTTAGTCATTGATTATGGGAATTTGATATCCTGATAAGACCGTGATGAATCTTCACATTTGCACTTTCAACAAAATACGACATAGAAAGGCGTCTTGTTAATATGGACAGAGATGATAAGAGGGATAAAGTTTAGAGATGCCATCACCCTTGATGTTTATAAAACCCAAGACCAGACCAACCAAGTTTCTGACCCCTTCCAACTTCCACTCAATCCCCACTAGTGCCATCCCAAGAAATACTGTGGTAGCAAATAGTAAATTCTTTTTACAGAAGCTTGGCAGGCACTGTGCAAGGTTGAATCGGGCACCTTGGTACCTGTGGGCACCAGGTTATGTATCCTGGCATTAAAGAATAATTAATGTGATGGATTTAGGCACTTTAAGAATAAATATTTAGGCACTTTGATTACTACAGTAATTACTCACTTGTAGTTGAGGATGTATTCTAAAATCAAAATCATGCAAATAAATAGAAACCCCTTCCCTCAAGACTCTTTCTTGGTCTCCTTTGACATCAAAAATCTTCTCTCTTCAATCCCCTGTGCTGATTTCCTGAAAGACATCTTGTTGGAAAGGAATATCACCTCCAATAAAGGGGAAGAGATCATCAATCTCGTCTTCGAATGCATTGCCCAGAATTACTTCCTGTTCAACAGGGTTTTCTATAAGTAACTGGATAGTCTACCCTTGGGGTCTCTGCTGTACCTGCTCCTAGCAGAGGTTTTCCTAAATTTGTTTGAGAAGAATTTATTTTCCATGAACCCCCCCTAACCAAGCTCTGCTTATTCTGTAGCCACTATGTGGATGACACATTTTGCATATGGGATGGCGCTAAAGAGCAGCAAAACAATTTCCTCATTAACTTAAACTTTAACCACAGCTCTTTAATATTTACAAAGGAATCTACTTCAGATGGGTCCTTAAACTTTTTACACGCCACAAGCTCCTCGAAGAATGCAAGAAACTTGGGTAATATAAAGGTTACCACAAATTGAATATTGAACATATCTTCTCATGAACAATCAGAAGTTTGAAAATGCAGTGGTCGTTGCTTCTTGACTGATTATACTTCCTTGCATTTTCAATCTTAAATATAAATTCATATTCTTTTTAGGACATCTTACTATAATGCATATGTATGCCATTATGCTATCCATGTGTATATTATGTGTAGATTTGTAGATTAGTTCAAGTGACAATTTAAATGAGAGCTTTTTTTAACCTTTTCTAACTAAAGTGTAATTATCATGTTTCTTTCTCAGCATGATAATGGTTGTCTTTTGGTATGTAATCTTTTAATTCTACATTATGTAATACATTCATTTTCTTAAATTCCTAAGTAATTCAATTACAGCAATAGTTGATTTTTTCCTTATGATTTATGCTAAGGTTTATATTCATAGAATTAATGGTCAACTTCATTAAAAAAATTAATTTCTTTTCGGATGGTCAAGGTTTTTCTTCCAGGTTTGATTTGAAATTTTGTTTTTGAATATTTAACAATCTGCATGCTCTTCAGGTAATGTGTTTTTATTTTATCATTTGGATCACCTTGCTAAATTTGGTATACAAATTATTTTGATTTTAATATATTTGCACTGTATCTAGTGATGTTGTAAGCTTAATTTTACCTTATGCTGGGGCCATATAAGTGAGACATATATTTGAAATTTTCACTGTCAAATTAATTTAATCACACAAAATTTAGAATATTTATTATTGAATCTGTTTTTCCTTGTTTTAGTCATTTATGTTTAGCCTGAAATAATTAATATATTTAAATAAGTTTTAATAGGTTTGATGGTTTTATCATTTCCTCATGTAATGGTGTATCTTGATTGGTTTCAATTTCCAATGCGTTTGGTTGTTTTAGGAATTTTCTTCCTTCATTTCTGCCTCTTGCTTCCCTCACATTTGTTCCTTCTAAAAAATCATAGCTAATCGTTAAAATTTACTCTCTGAATTTTGCAAGATAATTGACCATGTTAATATAACCCTAATGATAAACTTTTTCTGTAAACTTTAATAAATACAAAGGTATGGCTAAAATCATCTATGGATTGATATTATTTCATTGGTTTTTAAATTCTGCTTATTCTTTCTCCTTCTTTAGGCAATTATTTTTTTACCATCATCTTTCAGAATCTGTGGTTTATACAACATTATTTGATGTATTTAGAATGTAATTATTTATATATTTTACTCAGATGCTAAATAGCTCACCAACAGCATACAGTTGACGTCCTCCATATGATTGATGTTGAGGTTCAGATTCATCTAGCAGAAAGCTTCAATCTTTTATATATTCGTTAGTTTTTAGTAATCATCAACCTTCATGCTTCATTTTTTTAATCTTTACATTATTACCATTGTCCCTTTGCCTACTTTTCAGGAATAGTGATGTATGATATGCCCATCATTGAAAATTACAAAGTAATGGATAAAGAGATGCAGATTAAATCAGTAGTCAGCCACTACTGTATTACTGAGAGCCATCATGGAATATGAATATACCTGAAGTTAAATCTGCTGAATACAGAAAGAGGAATTGTTTTTATAAGATGTTAGAAAACTGAATCTAAAGTGATTCTGATTCTAAAATCAACCATGATAATGGTTGTCTTTGGTATGTAATCTTTTAATTCTACATTATGTAATACATTCATTTTTTTAATTCCTAAGTAATTCAATTACAGCAATAGATGATTTTTTTCCTTATAATTTATGCTAAGGTTTATATTCATAGCATTAATGGTCAACTTCATTTAAAAAAATGAATACCTTTTTGGATTGTGTCAGGGTTTGGCTTCCAGGTTTGATTTGAAATTTTGTTTTTGAATATGTAACAATCTACATGTCCGTCACGTAAAGTGTTTTTATTTTATCATGTGGATCACCTTGCTAAATTTGGTACACAAATTATTTTGATTTTAATATGTATCTAGTGATGTTCTAAGCTTAATTTTACCTTATGCTGGGGCCATATAAGTGAGACATATATTCGAATTTTTCACTGTCACATTTTTCATTTGTTAGTCTATTTTTAGCTAAAAGGGGGGGTAACTCTCTTTTAATTGGTGTCTCATTTGTATGTATTGATGGAGTGTAAAAGGAGGAAAGCACTAGTCAAGGAAAACGGATGTTTAGAAATAATATGTAAAGATTGGACAGTGTTCCATATTGTTGATGGTTTAATGCTCCTTTTCTCACTGAATGTGGTTCTTCTTCAGGTTTTCATATGATTTATTGCTAATGCTTTTGGTGTTTGCATGTGGTTGGTTTAAGAATTAAGAGTTTCTTTCTTTCTTTATAGCATCAAATTTATAATTTTTGAAGCTCTTATGAAGCCATATGAAGGGGAATTCATAAATTGGTTTTTGAGCCATTTTCTTTTATCCAACCTTGCATCGCATTATTGTCTTTTCTTGTAAAATTATTTTACTTGGGAAATATTATTGCTGTTTATCCGTGATATTTCCGTTTGGTGATCATCTTTTTACATTAATTGTATAAACCTTTAACCTAATCCTAGTTTTCTCTGAAAATTTCCTCTCTCTGTTGGCCATCTCTTTAGTTTGACTTTGACTTCAAGATAGTCACAATGAATTTTCTTCGTGTATGGTATATTTTTGCTAGACATTAATAAGTTCATACATTTTCCTTCGTATTCCAGATTTATCAAATGACGCAACACTGGTTTTGACGTCACTCGCGTCCTCTTCAGCCGAGGAAGACGGAGACTATTAATTAGAAAACATCCATCTAAAATTGTAACAAGCAGCAAACTGTTTCAAAAATTAGCCAATTGCTTCTCAAAGTAACGTTGCCAATTAAGCAACAAAGTTGCTAAATTGGCAGCCATACATTAACCGTAATTACTGGCGCCTCAACGGTCCTTGCTCGCAATCTTGCGATAAGTTGGTACATTTTTATCGCAATGGACTAATATTCCTGGCTTTTCACATCGAATACCGCGATCGGGACTTCGAAAAATAATCCCTGATCTTCATTTTAAAGCCTTTAATTGGAAAAAATTGAAACTCGGAGCGATAAGTTTGTTAGCTGATACCTCGAAATGCGAATGTTATTATTTCGAAATGAAGAAGGTTGATTAAACCGTCGTAAGAATGAAACCATAAAAGGAGGTCACGTTAATCAATGCAGTCAATGTTAAATTTCTCATTTATATCAACGAGAGATGTTCATTTGGTTTCGGTGGGGAATAGAGTTTCATCGCGTGCATATCTCTTGCATTTAAATGAGAAAATATATAATAAGCTGTTATTCCTGGTTCAAAAGTGTTATAATAAAGAAAATTCAATTTAGAAGAAGGCAGGTGTTTCCGGTTTTTCGGATCGTCCGTATAAATAGCGCGCCGAATCCTTCCTCATAGCCAATCATTATCCATAGCGAGTGTTTACCTCACTTTATTTACTTTAGAAAATGAGGAGGCCACGAGATCATCTCGATCGGAACTAAACTCTTCAGATACAGTGTTAGATGGTATTTAAATGATTCGAAACAAATCAATAAATAATATGAATTTACGTCCTGCTTTTTAGACAAACGTCAACGTTAGTAAAGATATGAACTTTATATTCTCGACTCCAGCGATGTATATAAATAACTGTTTTAAACAAGCTTACAGTCATTAACAGAATAGAATAGCTCGGAAATATTTCTAGGAATACTTCAGTAGCCTAAGGTAATGACTTCCAGCTTTGGGCCCCTTTTTGTAAATGGAATGGGGAACAAAGCTGTTTAAACATGACGAATTAGGCCATTTTGTGAAGACACGAAGTTGAAGAGAGTCGGTAATAATATGCATCGTTGGATATGTCGCGAAATATGTATGAATGGATTTGAGATATATTTAGAATTAATCGAAGAATTGTTAAATAAAACAAAGTAAGTTTTACTTTACACATATACTTTGTCGTTTTTAAAACTTTGTTTTCTTTAACAATTCTTCGATTATGTCGGAATTCCACAAAATTTCGGCCTCCTTCTTGAATTTTATTTAAAATTAGATTTACACCCCGCGAGCCGCCGGTGGCGTATTGGAAATAAAAATGGAACATTCCTAAATGATTTTACTATTTGAGAAATCTTTAAAATGAGGGGAAGGGACAATAATATAAACGAAGACAATTTAACGGCTATGCCTTTATTTTCCAGAAGTAAGTTTCCTCAAATCCCGTGTGCGATTGCTTTGTTCGCCCGATGGTAGAACCGGCCCTGCGACATCCAGATGATTTGGAGGAAACAGCATTTGAAGGGGTTAGAAATAGGAGGGTGCGATATTCCTGGCTGAGGATATTACAAAAACAACTCCTATTTATATAAAGCGTCGGCTGTATTTCCAAACAATTGCCGCTCGTGGTTTTTCGCAGTCCTTGCCAAAGACTGTTGCTAAGCCGACATGCGCGTGTACTTTTGTTTACGTCTGCGTGTTTGTGCTTCATGCGCTGACACATGCCGCAGTAATTAGTATTTCGATAGAGACTGTCTTGGAGATGTTGCCGCTAGTCGGCCTTGAGCACCGCCTCTAACATTTTATGTCGTGCCGCGATTGTTCTGCATCCACGCGCAGTCGTCCGATGATGAGGATCTAATTTTAAAATACGAATCAGAACTCATTTGTCACCGCTACTCCGTTGAAGGTTCAATGTATTGTCACATTAAGGTATTATCGCTATAGCATATCAATTTTATCAGAAAAACGACCGTTTCTTTAGATGTATTGCACTTTAATACCTGCTCATTTGCATTGACAATTTTATTCGACAATGGGGAATTTGCATATTTTTTTTAACACTTTTAATGAGAAGTTTATCATCTAAAATGTACTCGGTGAAAATTTTATGGTAAAAAATATCGTTTTATAAAGATATTGCACTTTTAAAATACTACATTTTCGTCTGCTTGAAAACACTACGTCACCAGGATTTCGGCGCGTGACGTCACGGCACGGTATCGCTGCAGACGTCGCATGGGCTGGAATCGAAAAAACCTGGACAAGGGGCGAAAAATGGGTTTTTTGAGTGCGGATATTAAAACTTAACATAGTTATTGGAAAATTTTATGCTCCTGCTCGTCGTTTTTTTATTTTCAGGCGTCAAACTTAGGAAATTTTCACAAAAACGGGAAGTTTCGGATTTTTCGGAAAAACGTTCAAGTTAGTTGATATATAATTGTTTTTGAGAGAAACTGTTGGAAAAAATATCAATGCAGTAATCTATTATATTTTTTTGTTTTCAATTCGATGAATGTTTCATGCTCTAAGATGATTCTTTGCTCATTTAAAGCAACAAAATGGCGGAAACCTTTTTCGGACAAATTTCGAGATAAAGTTAGGAAATCAACTAGGTAAACAGCAATGGACTATCAAGTTTCTTATACCACATCAATCTACAAGGCTTTTAAATATGGCATCTGGAAAAACTATTTCAATTCACCTGCTACCCTGTGATTGCGGTGGATTTTTCGTAAGCACTGCGCGGTCCGGATGGGCGCCATAGAATCCCCAAATCCAGTTTAGGCGTCTTTTTGGTTATGTTGAGTCGAAAATTTGGCTTCTTTTATGTTACATTTTGGCAAATAATATTCAAAACTTATTTGAATACACTTTAAGATACGAATTTGAGACCTTTACTTTAGATAATAAATCCGGAATTAAGAAATTTGGAACATAGGGGGAATTTCACAAATTTTGCAAATTCACTTCGCAAGTCTCTTCCGAAAGAGTAATCGCTTCTAGATATGCACCACACTTAGCGCTTCGTATTCTTTCATAACCAGGATAAACCTTATGTCCCTTTTTCTCAGCCGTCATGTAGAGTATTTTGTACTGACTTCTGGATAAATTCGTGTTTATTGTCAGTGATAGAGCCTCGTCCTCTGTAAGCTCAGTTTGAACGGTCTCTTTTCTTTTTCATTTTGCAACTACTCGCCTATCTCTTGTTGGGATCGTTGTTGTTATTTCTTTGATTAGTTTGGAGGCTGCTTGATCTCCTTCGCTCCTCTGATTCATTGAGGCAGCAAAAGAAAGCTCAGCGGAAGAATGGGATGTTCGAACTTGAACGTTTTTCGGAAAAATCCGAAACTTCCCGTTTTTGTGAAAATTTCTCAAGTTTGACGCCTGAAAATTAAAAAACGACAAGCAGGAGCATAAAATTAAATTATTTTGCAATAACTATGCTAAGTTTTAATGTCCGCACTCAAAAAAATTTTTTTCGCCACTTGTCCAGGTTTTTTCGATTCTAGCCCACTGTGCGTCGTTCAACTTTTGCCGGTGGAGGTAAGTTCTTTACTAAATATTTGGCGTAAGTTGTTGTATTTATCTCATTTGTTTGATACAGTTAACTTATTTCACTCGATTTTTTATTTACGCAGTATGAATCGTAACGGGAAAAGGGTTCCTAAAATGTATAAGTCCTGCATTGCGCCCTGTTGCACGAGCACCCCTATTTCTACGCCGGAAAATATTTTTATTTACGTTCCCTAAGATGTAAAGAAGGGAGGATAACTCTTTAAGTAAGATGTCCACCACGTATTGCTGTGAGGATCATTTTAATGTAGGTAAGCGTAGGTACCTAACACATGCTAACACTTAAGTTTACTTGTATGAGTCAAGTGTCGATTTTACGTACAGGCTTATGTGATGTGAGTGTATACTGTACCTGCCAATTTTACCAGAGAAAATGAATTTTTAATAGCTTCAGCTAATCCTATATTATATTTAGCACACAGGATGCAATTCTTTTATCATTTGACTTTTTGAGAAAATTTTCACGTTTCACAAACCATCGAAATAGATTTCCGAAAACAATTTCACATTGTTATGGTACCTCTATGAAACAGCTAAAAAAAGGTAATCTCCCATTCTGATGAGTTAGTGGTCCCACACAACTGCTGCATAGGTTTTAGTGTAAAAACAGATGCAGAAATGCGTTTTCAAATTTTATGATTTGGTTTACGAGAAATAAAATGAGTATGTCATTCTTAGGGAGATTTTGGAAAGAGTAAACTATCTACGCATTAACATTATAGCGATCATGATTCTGCTTATTAGCGTAAAAACTTGAAGCAAATACAGTTTTGAATACATGCGTAATACTTCAAAGGTTTTTCAGTCCTAGTTAACCCGGTAACGCCTGGAAAAAAATTTTTCTTCGAATTTAATTATAATCAAGTATGTTAATACGTATTACTATCTAAGTCAATTTATCCAATCCTTTTTCTTTTAACATCATTAGTTACGGAGATATAGCCTGGTACCATATGGTACCGCTAGGCGCTTGGGAGTATAAAATTGAAGGTTTAAGGAATTTTCGGAAATTTACAGCTAGCTGAACAAATTATTTATTATATTGTATATTTCCGCTTATTTATACATTTTTAACATGAAATATCATAAAAATTATAAGAATATGTTTAAACAAATTATTGCCCTAAGATTTAAAAAAATATTAAAATTTTACAGAAATCCTCAAAGTCAAAAATAGTGAAAGTAAATAAACAATTTGCCATTGTGACTTCATTGTATTACTGTAGAATGTGGAATTTTGTGAAACAGTCAATGCATAGCCCTACATTACATTTTCCGTATTCCGTTCGTGTTCTGCTAGTACAATTTTCATGGGCACACCTTCGCCTCTGGGTGGTGGATTGCACGAGGTGGTTATACCCGACGTACCTTATTTCATCAGAAACACTGGAAAGAAAACCTCCTTTTAGTAATAATATGCAGACTGTTGTATGTCAAAATATTATCTCATGATTAGTATACATACATCATTCCGGTTTCACTGCTTATGGACGCAGGTAAACGTCCTACAGATTTCGGCGTATTCTTGAATCTCTCCAGGTAACTCTGCACAACTGCCCGTCGGAACTCTAACTGGGTTGTACTTTTCCCTGTTTTCCTCGTCAACAACCATGCATTGTGCATCACGGCATCAAGCATCCATGTAAAAATGGGCCAGCACCATTTCTTTCCTCTGACACCCACACGATAAAGAGAAATATTCCAGTCCATTCGATCTGTGCCCCCCATAAATTTATTGTATTTGCATAAAACATCGGGCAGAATGAAGGAGATATTTGGTACTTTTTCCACAAAAATTTTGTATTTGTACTACCGGTTTCAACGGAGGACCGCCATCTTCAGGTACAAGTTATACAGTTCAAACATCGGGCCGTGGCACAAGTAGTCTTTCTTTCTCACTTTTGGAGAATCTCCCAACTCCAGATATCGGATTAATTCCGTGACATGAGGAAATAACCGAAACGACAGCATTGTCCACCCATTTCTCCTCGAGAATGTTGTCTTTCATGGATCTTTTGGCCTCAGAAGATACTCGTTTTAACTTTGCTAATTCCTTAGAGAGCTTCAGAGAACATTCTTTAGGTATTTAGATTTAGATATATACCCCGCCAGCCGCCAGAGGCGTATGGCAGGGGGGAAGAATTCTATTTTCCCTCACTGTTCCTGCTGCACCATAATTCCTTCCGCGAAGATATTTCACTAAGTCGTATCTCGTGAAATAATTATCAAAATAGAATCGGAAAGGTAGCTCTTTCTGTTTCAGTTCATCTATCATTCCAACTAAAGGTTCTGCGGCCTTTCCAAATTCTTTCTTGTAGCTTTCCACTTTCCTGGGACTATTTCTCTAATAAATGTCAAAATTTACAAGGTATCCATTTGGGGTATTGAGACACCAAACCTTATAACGAAATCTTATGGGCTTCTCTCGAATGAATTGTTTGCATCCATGCCTCCCAAAATATGAAACCATGGACTCATCGAAACTTAAGCACTACTCTTCTTTGAAATATTCACTAAATTATTTCTTTAACATATTCATAAGAGGGCGTAGTTTCCACCTTCTATCGGAGGTATCAACAGCAGTATTGCCACAGCAATGAATAAAGCGGTTAATTTGCAAAAATCTATCTCGCCTCATTGACTTATAAACAAGTTAATTCCTTATGCCGTAAGCTGCATCCCAATACTAGGAACCGTATTGTACCCACTGAGGAAGAGAATTGCAACAAGCAATTTCATTTCCTCAGCTGTTACATTCGGATTTCCACAATTGCAGAACAGGGCATACTTATTCGATTCCATCACCAGATGTGAAACGACTTCTTCGTCAAAAAACGCTCAAAAGCCTGGGTTGGGGTCACCTCACGAAAGGAAGAGTAATCAGCATTAGGAAAAATCGCGTCATGGACGGTGATGTCTTCATCATCCCAAAGGATCACCTGTTCGCGTGTGTGAGGTCTCTTACGTAGTTCAGCTATCCAAACGCTCCTTGGAAGTGTAACTCAGGATTAGGAGTAAAAGGCGCAAATATTGCTCGGTTGTTCGCGATGGAGAAACGGAAGGCCAAAACAATACAAAATCTTTCTGAATTGTCTCAGGTCGCGTGATCCTCGCTTTTTGCCAGCCATCTTCGGAGTTTACGGTGGTATTCCCTTCCGCCACTCCTCATCTATTAGCTTATTTCGCTCCTTTAGAGAAATGGTTCATTTTTACAACCAGACCCAACATCTGTCTCTTCCTAATCCGGTCATGGGTGTACGTCTAGAGCCCGAAAAGGGTAAATCCATACCTCCGAAATCAGCCTAAATCATCGAAAACGACTGAACTGGATGGATATATTCTTGGGGTGCACATAAATGAAATGCAGCTATATTCAAATATTTATTTGCCATAATATCGCAAGTGCAAAAGAAATCTGATAGAAATGTCGCAGCAGAAGAAATTTCCGCTTCCCGCATACAAGTATAATGGGAACCGCCTAGCGGTACCATATGGTACCAGCAAAATGCAACTCATTGTAACTTCCTTATAAATAAACTAGCAACCTAAAATTCTAATTACATCTATAGCTAGATGTATTGACATTTGATACCACTTGAAAAAATCTCGTAGATAGCCACGAAACTGGAAAAATAACAAAAAATCGGAAGGTCTGCACGAAAAAAGCGTGTTTTTTGGGATTCATGAAAATTCACCTTTTTCAAACATCGGTATTGGCGTAAAATAAGGAAAAACAAAAGCAAATTTTTTGTAATCGTGAGCCTCAAAGTATGCAAATAGATGTAAAACTCAAAAAACTCTAGTAAAATATTCGGAAGTATCAGAAAATTCAATCTTCTTAATACCCTACCGGGTGGTACCAAACGGTACCGCTAGGCGTTACCGGGTTAAAGGTTTTAACGATTAGTCTGGCTAATCCCGATGGGAGAACGAAATCAATGTTTGCAGTATGTGAAAATTATGGAAATCAGTAATAACTTATTCAATCAATACATCTGTCGTAAGGTCAATGTACTTTTAATAAATACTAATTATATGTTTTAATAATAATAGCCCCTACACCCTATTTTAAGCATATTAGTATTTACTTCTGTCTGTTTTTACTCCACGAATCTCGGCAGCGACGAAAAAACTGTTTTTTTAAGTACTCAGCCACCATAAGGGAGTCCACCAATGGCAAATTATCGGATTAAGCTTTACTGAATCCCTCTTCAGTCATATTTCCGATAAAATTCGGTAGCAAACCTCAAAAAAAATTTTATGTTTTGTTCTCCTCCAAAAGAAACGTGTTCAACAGCATCAACGGGGTAGCTATGCCGTGCGGTGACGTCAAACCAATGAGGATGCGTTTCAGATCACGTGACTTTTATCAACTTTTTGGAGAGCAAATAATTACATTTGTGATTGTCACAGGTACTTTTAACTTATATATTTGAATTCGTGGGAAAATTTCCAATCAGGTACACTACCATCACACTTGATACAAAATTTATGCAAATTCCCTATTCGAATTCCATTGAGATAATCTAGTAATCAAACCTCTGTTCGATGGTATAAGTAATATTTCATTATATATTTAATGAAATGTGCAATGTGAAATTATCCTTCACTGTTTTGACAACAGAGGAAATATGCTAAATGGTGTGAGAAATGTGCTTTCTTTGTAAGTACTAATTTACTCGATTGGCGATTCCGCTAAGTTGGTATTTGATCCAAATAGCTTTCGTTTTTAGGCAAACCACTCACTCCAGTAATGTCTATTTTCTTCATTCGTCTCGTCATAGGCTGTGCATTTTTCACTTGTATATGATCATGATTTTCACATCAGCCATAATGTTGCTTAGGGATAACACGGTAATGGTTTAAAGTGAATGCAAAGTCACAAGGGTAATATCTCATTGGTATAAAATATAAGTGCTATCAATATTCCTCGGTGTACGCACTTTTAATAAATGCGATTTTGAGCATATTCCGGTGGTGCCTCTTGTTTTTTCTCTCTCCGAGAATGGAAGTCGATGAACTCTTTCGCTTTGTCCTCTTAAAGAAGACTCTTCGATTCGGAACATTTCTGAAATAATTAATTGATCTATAAAAGTTGTTTGTAGGATATTGTTTATCATTTCTGTTTATGTTATGCAGCGAATAAGTTAGACTTTGTTAAAATCCGTATATGCAGCTAAGCATCATCATTCAGAATGCGCTATCCAACAATATTACTCCTTAGATAGTTATATAATTATAATTGAACGTAATTTAAAATGCATCGTATGCCATTAGTTGTTACATAATGTGCGATTGAAGTAATTTAACAATATTGAATGATGGTGACAATTAATTAACTGTTATTCAGCATAATTCCTGCCTATGATTCACTTGATTTTTTTCCTGCATCCTCATTAATAGGTGTTTGCGCTATCAAATCGTTACAATGTGTAGCAGCTGGTGAGAAGGCGATGAGTGGCGTCCTTGGATGGCATCCGCAATCACCGCGTGCTGCGCTTTCAACCTTCGGCCAACCAACTTATCGCTCGGTGACTGCATTCAACGGAATCCACATTTTCCGAGGTTTCGTTAGCAATGGAAGGTCACTCACCTTAAAGGGACGAACAAGAAAACAAATTTTACTTTTTTTCGATCCTATACTAAATCTATATACTAAATGTATATTAAACCTTTCTTTAACTAGTCAAACCGGTTAGAGATACTATTTTAGAGCTCATATTTTTCTGTAAAATCGAACATTTTACTACCTAAAAGTATAGTTAAAAGGATTACGAAATAAAACGTTGCTCAATGAGGTTTGACATACTGCCTCTACTGTTTGTCCACGTTTTGAGTGCTTGTATTCTGTGAGTATTTACCTTCCGATACTGAAAACCTTCTATTGTATCCTATGTCCGATTGCAAGATTTCTTTTGCAATCTGCCTGTTGATGTGAATCGGACATTGGAGTCGGAGATTGTCAAATGATATCCTTGTGGCACTTACGGGTTATTTTATCATAATATGTTCGAATCAATCATTTCTGTCTTTCACTGCAGTGGTTTTTAATGTGTCCTCTTCTATCGAAAGTATTCTTCTTTTCTCTCTCATTCGCCACATTTTATCTTTCCTTCTGCTCGTAGGGCGGAACAAAGACGTATGAGAGAGTGCCCAACTTGAGTGAGTGAGTGTTCCTAAAATTTGGGTAGTGCTGGTTGGATTCACAGAATTCTCAATGAAATTAAAAACTAGTGAGTGAGTAATACTTACTTCAATTATATCTTAAACTACGATTTTCATCACAATGTAATTATCTACCTTGACATTTTCATGATAAGTTATTCCGTAGAACATTTCCAACGTGAAATAAACAATTATTGTTTTAAATTGTATTCACCTAGGAAGGTACCATTTTCGTTATGTGTGAACATATTCGGGCGTATTCATGCATTAATATTATGAATATATCCACAATCATCAATTTCTGAAATATATGAAGTATTTATGCTTTAAGATTTGCTGTAGGTACTTCTTTTAGTTCTGATTTTCCGGATTTCTACTCTTATATTAGAAACATCATCGCACTTACCAATGCCCCATCGACCATATGATTGGGACTACCTATTTCTGCTTTTTCGTCGTTACAATACACAGTAGAGGTGGATGACCTTACAGACGAGTCACATCCCCGCAGTTTGTGTCCCCTTTGAGCGCAAGTTGCGGTCGGCGGAGGGTCTCAACATGCCCATTAGCATCGCCAGGGGGTTCAAAAAGGAAGGATTTTGCTCATGTGACTTGCTGAAGATCGCAATACCGCGATGAAAGTTAAACACCGGTGTCACTGCATTCCGACGAACCGTTATTCCGATATTAATACAGGATATTTTTCGAGTTAAGAAATAAAGAAAACGACTCTTAATTGAAATGCACGTTAATGGTATATTATATGTATTAAAAAAAGTGGCATTATAGTATTAAAATATATTAAAGTGAAAGATAAAACTCAATAATTATAAGAATTCCAACTAACGGCATCAGTTTTGTCAATAGCTGCACAACACGAATGTTTTCATGAAATCGAGAGAATAGCCTTTTGGCGGTGGAGCTGTGGAATGGATCAACGTCGGTTAGTTTCCAACCAAGCCTATCCCCCTTTTTTTTTAAATAAGCTTCAAAATCCGCGGAACCCCTTCTTCCACCCATTCTCACTCCTTCCCAGAATCCTGCTCTCCACGACGGGATGTGTTTCCAGCCCCATCTTCTCCGAAGGTTCCAGATAGCCATAACTTTACCCAGCACCCTTCCTCCGATCCATCTCGGGGGCTCGATCTCCGTCCCTTCCCTTCTGGACAATACCCGCGCTCATCACTTGCTTTCTCGAGGTCCTTTTTTAGGCTCTTTCTCCATGGTCCAAGATGCCCCGCAATACTTCCGGCCCCATTTCCTTGCACCCTCTTTTCCTACCTACTGCTGCACCCTTTTCCTTGACCTCGGTCACTATCCCTATCCCCTTCTCCATCCTCAAGCTTGACCAAGCCCTTCTGGATTGGTATAAATAGAGTTCCTCCGTGGTCCACAGCACCCTTCTTTTCCCTGGGGACGCAGCCGCAAGGCGACTGCCCCAATCCATCCCTAGTCCTCGGTGGACGCGCTGCTCCTGTGTCGCCAATTCCTCCCTCATTTCGCTTAAGTGTTGGACGAGAGCAGTTGTCTTGAACCCCGTAACGCCCGGGCGTTACGGGGTTCAAGACAAGTTGAGGGGGCGCGCCCCCTAAAACTTGGCTGGACGCGACCGACGAGTAAGGGTTTATTCTGTACTTTAATGCCGTAATGCGAATAAACGTTTTTAATAGAACTTGAGACTTCTTCTGGCAACCTGTACCTACCTATCTATAGTCGCATCACGACATAATATGGGTGGGCCATTTAAGTTACATACAATGCTTAAAATTATGTCTCTTATACCCTTATCTATAGAACATGCAATCTCCTTTTTGAATACTAAGGTCTATATTTTGATGTTAATTAGCATTATGACAACATGAATTTCGCGTCCCTCATTTATAGCAAATTTTAGTTCCTCTTATTTATCCTTGCGGTCGAGGGATGTCATTAATGTAGTCAAATTATATTCACATTCCATTTTAAATATTTACGAAGTATTGGTGTTTTGGACTGATCTCGGCATTTAAATGTCTTTTGGAAAGAGTGCCTCGGGTTGTTATCACTGGATCGCATATGTTGGCTCATGTGATTAGCCGGTAATAGCCATTGACCGTCTGTCGCAGACGATTCATTTTACTTAAATTATTATTAAAACAATCGCTGCATTCATATTTAAATAAATTCGTTGCAACAATCGTATTTGCACATGTAGCTCCTCTCGGGTGCTGCCTCGAGCGGTTTATATAGTAAATGAACGATTATGGAGCGACTCGTCGACACTCGCGGTGAAAATCTTAGATTCCAAATATTTTCTCCGCCGAAACAGTGTCATCTCCACGTCTGCAATGTGTAATACACAAGGCGAGGGAGGCGTGTAATCCCAAGATAGCGGATGAGAGTGGGCGGTCCACAGGGAAGAGGGGGTCGCGAGAATGACCAAACGACAGCGAAGAAATCGGACAAGGAAATCGCGTGGCAACTTCATTTCGTAATGTAAAAAATAAATGAAAACTGCATATAGTAAGTTCACCGGGTAATGTGGTAGTTCCATAAGACAATTTGGATAACAATCGGATGGGCTAACTAACAGTTGAGAAATCGTAGATTATTTTTTTTTGCGGCAGGCAGTCCTGCCTCAAGAACTTCAAAATCTATTGAACTTTTACGCCAATTAATATTAACGTAAGAGTTTTTCGGGAATTTCAAAAGTCTGAAACTGCGACACGATGCTTTAGCTTCCAAATGTCTTTGAAATCTTATTGCGAAAGGCGACGAATTCAGGGCGCCAAGATTTAAATATCTGGGTAATGTGCTCTCGTTTTATCTCAGGAACTATAAAAAAATGCTTCAAAATAAACATAAAACCTCAGTATTGAGCGAGCCATTGATATATCTTTTATATAAGGTCCTACGCATTGTAACATCGGTAAATCACCTTTTTAATAATTTGAAGAGTAGCTATTTAATTTTATAAATTTTGTGATAAAGTCGTACTCATTATCTCATGTTACGGTTGGAGGGCGATATAAATGGCCTAATGCGTCCGAACGAGAGGCTCTGTCCGTCCGTCTGTCCGTCCAATAGTATCAACCCACAGGCTGACGATTTCGCTCAGCCGTTTAGGTCAACATTTGGTTCGTACGTACTCTTCGTTGATTGGGCCCTACGCGGTGGAGTGATCGCCTGAATTCATCCCTTCCTTACCACCTTAATAGAGTTTTGATTTATAATATTCGTGAGGGACGACCGAATTGCTCGTCTCCTCTAAACCCAAGCCGAGCAATATCGCCGTGAAGATCTAATAATGTTCTCGACATTCTCATGCGAGCGGTAATGAGGTTTAAAAATAGACTTTTACCAACGGCAATGACTCTCTTTCTGGTAATATTTGAATGCCCTGCCCTGAATTCTAACTTTTTCATACACATATTCACACATTCCATGTTATTCCTAGTTTTCAATTCGAATTCAAACACAGCAATACCACGAAATTAACGAATCATGATATAGACAATTTCGACGTGTATGCTCTATTAGCGGTAGATACTAATTGCAGTTCCGTGTAGTGTGCTATCCGAATGAATATTCAGAATTTTTTAATGGAATAGATTAGTGTCGCTTTAGAAAATTCATTCTGTTAACTCTATTCGTGTCTTCTTTATGATTTTGTTCACCACATATGACCAAAATTCTCATCTGTTAGAAAGGTTACTTTAGCAGAAAACAAGTGCAAGGCTTTAAAAATATGCGTATTTGCCTTAGAAATTCAGTGTTGACATGTTAAGGACATAAAATATATATTAATTATGTTCCAGATTGCACTAATTTCCTCATATTGTTTTCTCTGATATCAAATTGATATTCGACAACTGAATTACTGATAACTGTCTTAAAGTTCTAGTTTCGGTTGATAAATATCTATATTTTATTTTATTTTCATAAATACCGGCCGCAGTAGCGGAGTTAGCAACGCTCCAAGACCAAGGTCCCGGTTTCGAATCCCGGCTTACCGGTTAGGTAATGGTCGTATGTGTTCGTCTATTGTCCATGTTATACCTTCACTTTAAATTGTGGTCTTGCTTCATGTGAAGCATAAATAAATTTTAAAAATATGTTCTTCACGCCTTTTTTTACTTTTATGCGCATTTACATTATTGAGTTCTGTTACGTAATTTAAAGAAGGATGCACCATTTGCGTTCACTCGAATATGAGCTGAGAAAAAGGATGATGGAAGAGGGGCAATACACTGTCGAAATGATGACCTGACCATGTCCGGGAGGACCTTGGTGCGCCGAGAGGATTAAGACGATTATGGTATGGATTTGTAGGGTATATAGTCGATATGAAACAATCTACCGATTTTTCATATTATATATTAATGTAGATGAAAATGTGGTAGTAAAGCTAGTACATAAAATACCTTGGTTTCCTAGCACAACAACATCCACAAATCCAATTCTCGCAAATTCTAGTACACACGGCATTAAGTTTCGAACATTAAAAGATGTCTTCATTTACCTGCCATTTCATTCTCAGGGATTTGAGAAATACTTACATTGTTCCACCTTCACTAATCTAATGCAACATCGTCACATGATGGCTTTAAAATTGATGGTAACAATAATCTGGCAAGCAGCATCCAAGTCCGTATGAATCATTATCTCTTATTTAAAAAAATATTATGAAACTATAATGCACTCAAATACGATCTTAAGTTATACTTATCTCGAATAATTAATTTGCAATCGTACACTTCCACAATCTCCTAAATATCTAAATACCATCCAAGTTTTATAAAGAGTTAATTAAGTACAAGATAAACCTTGCACTGTGTGGCTAAAGTTTAGACAAATATAGTTTGTTTTCAGGAATGCAAATAGAGGAAATCAAACAGGAACAATAATATAAGTACACACAAACAGATACTTGCCCAAGGTCGACCGCAACTCCGCCACCGGTCTTGATGAGATCGACAAGGTGAGCGAGTTTCTATGTTTCTGTTTGCCTACAATCATCAACAGAAAAATACAAACCAAAGTCTCATATTAACGCATTGTGGTGGACAAGATGCCTTTGCAACGACTATTTCAAAATCAGAGCATCGATTGACATTGACTCGTAATTAGATATCAAATTCAGAAAGCAATTCATATAATTTTAATGAAACTATGAGAGATTTCTAATCCAAGCGAGCCTGCAGATCTCAAGGTCTAGGGCTAGACTCCAAACAATTTCTTGTTTGCTAAAAGAGGCTCGTATATTTTATATTCACTGGAAGAGGAAACGATGCACTTTTGTTAATGCAATAAATACATGCATGACATTTGCTCTGTTCCATTTTGGGGTTGAGTTATTTTCGTTATGACTAAGTTAACTTCGACAATGTCAGACAGCACGAAATATTTTATGGGAATTCGTCTTATACATAAGTTGGTTTTAGTTTATATTTTGAAAATACCTTTAAGGGTCTTGTTAGGATCGGCGCGTATAAACCATTCGCAAATGGACTTTAAAACCTTGATCTTTAGGTCAGTCAGATCTGTGTGTATGCACGCCTTTATTTTAGTATGGTATACAAGGAACTTCTTAAGCAACTCACCTATCACAAGAATTCAACAATTAGGCAATGACTTCTTTGGTGCTCAGTCTGTTGATATATTTTATACAAATATTATAAAAATAAATTCTGCATTCAAAAATTTGTAATATTATGCTATCATTTAATTCCTGATATTGTTTGTTCATGTGAGATGTAATTACAGTTTATTCCTGTTTTCTGTGTTCAGATTTTTGCTTATTTTTCAAATATGTGTTGTATTAAAATGATTTTAGTATTTGTTTGCAATATTTTGATTCCCTCATGTTTTGTATAAATTCTATTAATTTCTTTATATCCTTATATATAGATATTTTGTGAAGTTCATATTTTGATTTATGAATTTTTAACCTATCTTTATTATATTAAATGTTCCTATTTCCTCTTGTGTTAGACAAAATATATGTATTTTGATGTATAATCGTGTTTAATGAAAAAGGGCACTTTTATGCCCGTTAGTAAAATCAATTCAATTCAATTCAATGTTTAGGATTTAAAAACCGGTTCGGGGAGTGACTGTTGCAGCGAAAATGGAACCGGAAAGTGGTTTATTTTTGAAACCGGAGCGAAGAAGGTTCGATGGAACGGTTGCGGGATTTGGGCTACGGCTGGAATGGGGTCGTAGGAGTAGTACACGTGCGTGTGTTGGTGGGATGGGGAGGGGGGAGGAGGAGGGAGAGGCAGCAAACAGACGACTCAGCTCCAGTCGGACCGCTGCCAGCGGGCGGTGATCATGAGTCGGCCTTGGGAGGACCTGTAACTGACCTGAGACAAGCACCGGAAGTTTAAAAGGGGATGAAATGTTGTCGGCCATCGGGATGAAACAGTGAACTGCACAGACGAAATGGATTGGCTGCAGAGGAAGGCGGAGGAAAGGTCAGTGACCGTCTTTTCTTTGTGTTGCGGTGGTTTCATTCGGATGTCGGAATAAGTCTGCAGTGGAATTGTGTGTGAGTGCGGATAAATCGGGAGCGAATGCGATCAGAGGGGGCGATCCCCATTGGTTACAACGACATATCTGCTTACGGTATCGTGTCGTGATGAATGGAACACTTTTCGCGTAGAACTGACGGAAATGTATTCCTTATTTCTGCCTCAATTGTTTAATGTCTGTGATAAATATCGTGTGTGAATGTTACTGAAGTAAGAATGACGCTGCGTTCCTCATCGAATGCCATGGAAAGTGCTTTTTACGGCAGCATCGTGCTGCACTTTCATGGATAATGCATCCCTAATAGCACTTTTGTTTATTGTTGAAGGGAAATCTGACTCCAACTTTCTTTGGGAACCTCATTCCCTTTTAACGGGTTGGTTGCTAGTGATTGAGGGGCTGATGACTTGAATTTTGTCTAGACTGTTTCGCTTTTAACATTTAAGTGGAAGGGATTTTTGGCGCTAATGCACTGCGAAGGTTGGCGTATGATGTATTACTCCTCCTCGGTATGCTACTAGATTAGCGCCAATGGAATGGATAGTGGGTGTTGAACAGTGATTTGATTATACGTAATGGATGCAGATTGTCAATGATTGTTTGTGTATGTGCAGGTGCTTTGGGTTGAAGAGTGATGATGAAGCGTTGATGTAATGAGTTGGTACTTTAAAGGAGTACGTTTTATGAGGAAGATAAGGGATTGTATGGAATGATTTATGCGATTACAGAAAAGTGCGAAGGAGAGCAGTGAATTGAAGTCACGATCTTGCTTAAATCGAGAGGAAATTAAGTGGTTATATATATTTTACTCTTGTGTGAAGAAGCCCTGCTTTTATGTTATGAAATATTTTTATTTTTTTAGCATAATAACCGGGTTAAGCGACAAGTAACACGTTGGCGGAATTTTCCCCCCCATTTATTTGTGGGTGGCGTATTATTTTTTATCTAAATATTTCCTTAAATAATGCCAATGTTCCACTCAATTTATTTCTTTGCTTTAATTACTTTGCGTGTGTTCTTATTAAAATATTTAAGGAAGGACATTTTTTGCAATTACCTGAATAACACATGCATCATAATCAATTTCTCTAGTCGGTTACTGTCACACATCCTTTGCCGAAAATGGATAATTTAATGACTTTTAATTGCATATATTTTACTAAATAAACGAAGGACACTTAATAACTTCCACTTCTCTTTCTTCCACTACTGTGGAAGTTACTGAGTGTCTTTCATTTATTTAGTATGGCTCTAGTTGAGCTTGATCGGATTTATTGCATCTGTTTCCCTGATTTATGTCTCAGAATCCTATCGACCATTTCTACCACTTCCTCGAGGAGCCCATTATCTTTTACTTTGAGCAAATACCAAATAAGTTAGAAATATTCTTTCTTCTAAGGATACCCATCCAGGGTCATGTGTGTAATGCAAAACAATGAGTCGCAGTAATTCTTGACAGAATGTATTGCCTTTCGCCGAAACTTTTCCAAAGAACGACTATGATATTTCTATGAATGAAAGTGTGGAGTATTTCTTCTACACTAATAAAGCACTTATTCCGAAATGGAGCAGCGATGCGCACGCCTTCGATGACGCATTGCAAAGTCCCCGAACTATCGGTGTTGTCGCGGCGCGCTTTCTTTGCTGCACACCTGTGGAGCGGCACCGGATGCTGCACTCTCAAGACCCGCGTCCATCCAAAGATCCTCGCGAATCTCCTGTGAAACCGCTTTCGCCATTTCAAGTTTCTCCATTCGGTATTTCCACGATCCATTTCTCATTCGTAGCTGAAGTCTCCGTAAATTCTCTATTATTTATCACACCAACGGTACTGTTTATCAGAAGGTTTTATTTATTAGTAACTCACCACTGCAATCGCTCCGAAGCGTCCGTTATCTTCATCAAAGTTGCACTCAATGTTTACCATCTTTCTCAATCACCATTGTTTTCCTCCAGAGGAAATAATTTAAATGACGGAATTCAGTTCCCTAATTAAATTAACACGGATTCCACTGCTCCACTTAATCTAATTACGCTCGAGATGCTACTGTTTGCACATCGTTGTAAAGTTATGGAAACAACTCAAAATATTTGAATTTTATTGGCGAAGTAAACAATTCCATCGCAGAGTTGCAAATGTCTCGCCAAATTATGAAATGAACAACAAAAGGCGATGCAAATGTGATATTGAATGGTTGGCATAAGTTGGCGGCATCTTCGATTTTGTCGTCCAGAATCTTACTTCTATTCTTATCGCTATTTCTGTACCCCCTTCATGAAAGTACGTTATGAGTTACACTACTCTGCTACTTAAAACTTTAACTCGAAAGTTAATGTTTAACGTTCTAAATTCAGCTTTCTCCTAAACCAGAGCTCACTCAGCTTTCAATATTAGCACCTCATTAACACATTCCGCCAATAAATTCCTTTTCACATTCCTTAAGTTCGAGGATGGGCTACTGTTAATTCTTGCCTTCATACGGAATATAAGTACATTTAATCGCGATCCGAGTATTAAGGATCAGTAAAGTACAGAGACATGGAGCAGCCGTAGCACCCCCAATAATTTGGGCTCTATTAGAGGGAGCCTTTTAATCCTGCCATAGATAGGTGGTCTGCAGTTTTCGAAGTCCATTGATCTCTTTTGGTGTTATTCAATTCTTATTAATTTCTCTTCAGAGTAATTACTTATACGTAATAAGAGCGCCCAAATTTATCATTGCGTGGGTTCTCTCAATCTATTCCACCGTTGTCATCTTTTCATTTCAGTTCTTTACAATTATTTTGTTATAATCACATCCTTCTGTGTGTGAAAGCTTTGCGATTTTCTTCAATTTTTTCTGAAACCTTCCTTTCCGAGATGAGTTATAAAGTAACTTTTAATACAGTGATCAAAAAAACTTTTTCTGTCATTTATTCTGTCGAAATTTCATATTTTCATTCCGTTCCCTTCATATTTCAAACAAGTGTTTGGGGTGAGAATGACATTTTCTCTCTCCGAGCCCTCAGAGGGGGTTTTACTTTTTAATTTCCTGTTTCATTGAAAAAGTCCTATTTATAAATAACTCCTCTAAGGCCTTCTGTATATCCAGATTAGGATATTTGGTTATTAGTTTTTATCCGTGAGTACTCAATCTCCTTAGATTATTTTTCTTTACTACGGCATGGATCATCTTTTGTTACTTCATTTTGTAAGTGAAATATCTTTTGATCATGTTTGTTGTTTAATGTATGGATGCATATCTAACGCTTCTTAAAATTGATAATTAATAAAATAAAATCACTACCCGTGCACTGAATCCTGGAGAAATACTTTTATAAAAGTTATATTAGGACTGAATTATTTCTCTAGAATCCAAAAACCTCAATTTATGGCAATTCGGATCTGATTTTTGCTGGAATGTATTGTAGTATACTTTTCGCACATTTGCCATTTTTGTTGATTTCTACTTCATCGTGTGAATTGCGCTCTGTGAAAATGAGGACGATTCAGATTCGAAAAAGCATTGCGGTTAAGGAGTTCTCAAAAATGCATTCAGAGAATTATTAGTACACCCAGTATCAGTGCGTGATCTTATATCTCTCAATGTCACCCTTCTCGGAGTGCGTTATGTAAAAATTAAGTGTAGGAAGCGTTACTTATGCAATCTAATATTAAAGAACAAACATTATCGAAAGGATAAAATGATATTCCACGAACATTCAATTTGCTACTGACTTTTACGTGCATCGAAGATTCCGAACGCTATCACCCAACTGCGAAGTTTCAATCATCGAATTTGCAGGGGATTTATTCTCTGTTAACTTGAATCTATTTTTTTGTATTTCAAGATACTTGTAATCCTTTGCGAGTGCACTAGTAACGATCCCTCCAGTCACACTTATTGTGCCTAAGAAGGGGGACGTGATCTGCCTTCTGTCTGGTTTTTTTTGGAATTCCCTGCCAATCGTAATTCGTTGTGCAAGAACTATAAATAGGTTTAAATTCTGTTATTTGATTATTTGTTCAATCTTAAGTGTTGAATATTTTGTTATTTCTTTGTTTTCGACTACTACGATTTTTTTTGTACTGTTATTTACTGTTGCCCTTTGGTGGCTTGCCACTGAGCATAATAAAAATTTATTTATTCTGTAAACTTAATTCTCTTAATTTAATTAGCAGTCGAAATATAATGACCAATACTTCTTTTCTATAGGTTCCAATTAGCATCAGAGAGCGTCTTTTTATCTTAAGAATTTTCACCATAAGGTACCATTTGACCTCTCTTAATTTGGGGATGCATTTGTAGACAACTGGTTCTTGTGAACTTGTTCGTATTCTAGGAAAGAGCTCACTTAGTGACATCGCTCTCTTCAGACGCGAAGATTCCCTTTAATTTGATCAGTTCAGCATAGCTAATGGCTTTCCATCAACGTTTCTTCGTCTTTGACAACTCTATTACCTTCACCTTTAACTACGGTTCTCCTTGAAGTTTGAAACTTAAAAGAACTGGGAATTTATTCAGCTGCTCTGAATTCCTTGAAAGAAGTACACTTTTTATGTATTCGTTATCCTGTGAATGAAACAAAGCAAGGAACAACATTTTGCAAAATGTAATATTTGTTTCCATATACACGTCGCTAAGCTTTTGTTTTGCTGGGATGTTGTAAGGGAACGATGCAAAGATCTTTACTCCGTGTCTCTTTGTGCCCCGCTGTGAGCCCTTCGGTCAGTTTTCCGGACCCGTGCATTTTCAACGATATCACTTCGACGAGCACATCCCATAATCAGGAGCACACACTAAACGCAGTGGAGTGGCGAAAAGGGGGCCTTCGAAAATCCCGATGGACGAGAAGTCTTTTGGAAAAGACATTTGTTCTAATAAGTAATTATTTAGTTTGCAGTTATACACTTTCGAGATTTTTTTCACCCTTTCATTCCTGGAAATATCATACTATGTTATAGATTACACATGAAAATAGTAATTTCTTCGCGAATAGTGTGTTGTTCTTGTACTTATGGTCTTCCTCTTGTTGACCTCGCCCGATGATTGCATTGTTTACTATTTATTGATTACTATACATTTTTTCAATTCAAAATTGTCTTACTTATGCAATTAATCTTATAATTACATATTATCTCGCTATTAGTATTCTAAATTATCAAATCTAACGTATTTACAGGATTTATCACGTCTATAGAGGAGTAATATCTCTCAAGAAGGGATGCACTGCGTAGGAATAGAAAGTACTGTGTATCACCAATTTTCTCTTTCAGAATATTCTTCGTCGCAATTTAAAAGGAATGGATATTTTTGATATAGACTTCGAACCACTTTAAAACAAACTTAAATATAATTAAACAAGTTATAACAATATTTATTTATTTATCAAAACTACAAATAGGCCAGGTGGTAGTCATATCGTGGGGGGGGAGGAAATTACATAATCTGCCTGGTATTCACCCTAGTCGGAAGGAAAACCACCCGAAAGCAGTATGTAATATATATACCTAATTACACAAAATTCTTCAAAATTTACTACAATCGTACAATGTTTAAAATGTTACAGTAATATTGCAATATTATAAAAATCACAACATTACAACAAAATCATTAAACCCTTTTAATTTTATCGATAAATATATGAAGGGGGAAAAGGTTCTAAATATATTCATATGTTTAATTAATTATGTAAATAAAAAATACTTTTATCCACAATAAAACTACTATAAAAATTATAATTTTCTTTTTATTTCGTTATAGATAAAAATTGTACGAAGGAATTCATATTTCGTCGAATTTCTTCATCGTTATCCGTTTATGTTCATGTCTACGGAGGTGTTCCGCTTCACGAAATTCCCTTCGATATTGCTATACTTTTAGGTTCTGTAAAAGTATGATTATTTGCATGTATTCTTATATCAAGTTCGCATTATCCCTCCAAGTATCCATCCAATCCAGAATTTCCACCCGCTTTCTTTCTATTGGTCGTTTTCTTTCGTATGACTTCGCCTTAAGTCAGTTCCGTACGATGTTCTTAATTTTTCTGTGCTTTTACGTACACATCGGCCGAATTCCTTTTTTGTTGTTTTCAATTTCTGATTATCCTGGTCGGTGTTTATATTTCGATTCTAAGCAATACCACTGTGAGAAGACACCTAGAGGAATCTTGGTGTCTTCCGTCAGGGTTTGCAATTTAATGCTTCAGCGGTTGTAAACGATATTTAATCACGTACGTTTTATATGTTGACATTGTTTAATTGATCGCCGTAGAATTTGAAACCAATTCCTTCATATTTGTGTAGAGAGGCTGTCGAATCGGCGATCTCCTCGAGATTTAGCTTCGCACGGCCCTCCGAGTGCCTCTAATGAGAGCGTGATGCCGCGCAAATTGCGCTTTTCCTGCGTTCATATGTTTTCTCGTGTTGAATTGGACCAATGATGCGGGCCGCGTGAAAAGTGACTAAATAAGCAGCGTCAAATGGAAACTATTACAAGGCGAATTCTAATCTGAGAAGTCTATCAGCCGCCCATCTATTTTACTCAGTGCTGCCTCAATAGAAAAGAAACGATCATTTCCGTAATGTTAAACTGGAGCGCAAGTCTCTTCGGGGGTATTTTTGATATTCATAGACTGGATCGATAGTGTTTTTTAAAAACAGCTAATGTATTTTTACTTAAAAACTATGAATGTTACTCGATTAAATGTTCCTTTAATGAAATAGCTCATTATTCCTGGAATATTTCTGTATTTTTCAACTCCACAACCATTATCTACCAAATGTGTGTGTGGCTTACCGAGCGAGATGAGGAGTGAGGTATTACTTTACTATTACTTTACTATTACTTTCTTCATTGGTTCAGAATGCCATTGGTAAAAAACATCTCCTTGGATGCACTATATTGACCTTGTGAAGCAAACGTAAAATTAAGTGAGGAGTAACCAATAATAAGGAGTGACCAATGGCAGTCCTGGAGCTCCATCCATTGTCATGCGGTCGTGGGAACTCTTTCCTCAGAATATATTCTATCATTGACCAATTTTGCGATCAAATTACTAAAATATAAAATACATAATGTCAATACGCAATTGAAATTCTGGTAGCATAATCACGCTAAGTATTATGCTTAGTAAAGGGCAAAAAGATTCGGAGGTTTTTTATAGGTGCGTCTATGTGTATTGTTTCTCTTGCTGATCCTCTTCTTATACAATCTTTAAGTTCCATCCATCTCTACGGTTTAGTGTAAATATCCAAGTAAAATCTTTTCCCACGTGTTTTCCATCGATTCATCTTAAAAAGTTTTTTCTCTCGCAAGTAATCTTTACCAGAGCTATATTTCCTCATCATTTTAGACATCGAAGAATCTAGAAAAAAGACTTTGGGTTTATGTTATGAAATTGAACTATAGCTCAATGATCCTGAGGGAATAATAAAGATAAGTTCGCTGAAAGGATCGGGACAAGTGTGTTCTTGGAATTGCTTTCACAAAGTGAGTCACATTTCCGCGATGGCTGATGTCCTTTCACATTGGAATCCTTGATTGGCGCCGCAAACACCGGCCAACGTCAAACACCACTCCTTCCGGTCGTTTGGATGGTTTCGCAAACCACGTCTTTGAGATGGATCACTCACTCGCAAACATCCTAATGGAGCAACCTACTCTTTGCTCGGGGTATTACTTCACTTTAACAATGTTCTCATTTGTCATACACCTACCACCCGTTAAGTTAACGTGGTCTATGTTTGGTTCATTTCGGAGATTGACTTTTCAACAAAACTAACCCTAGAATTCTCTGCTTAATAAACCGTCCTCGTATGGATCGTATCTTAATTTTAGCTAGACCTCTGTCTTCCCCTCGCTCCCTACCTGCAATTCGTTTGCATTCCCTCTCCTCTAAGTATTTGTTCCTCTCCTCCCCAACCATCTCTTGCATTCCCGTTTTTGCTTTTTATAAAACCAATTTACTTTATTCTACGCCACACCCATATCGATCGCGGGATCTTTTAATGTCCTTATTTATTTATACTTGTAACATGCAAATAGGCACTAGGCCAGGCGGTAGTAATTTCTTAGGAATTCAGTTCCATATCCATACAGCGAAACACTCCTTGGATTTAACAAGTAATTTTATAATTCCTCCTTCATAGCCTTCCGTCTTCAGCTCCCTTTACTTAGTGGAAACTTCTTTGGTGAATGCCTCTTTTAAGGTGCTCCTTTAGTTCTTAGAAATAACCCATGTTTGTTTCCCCGATCAATCCTTATCGTGTTCACTTTTACTTCTTTTCAAACTCCTTTATTTTTGTAATTTAGTGATTCCCTCGAGTTTTTACAGTCCTTTTGTAGTCTAAATTTGTCGTCTGCGTTGCTTACGGACTTCTGCATTTTCCCATTAATCCAACTCTCTCCGATTATCTCTTTAATTACCTCTTTTCAAATTTTCCCCAAGACTCTCTATCTATTTCAACCGGATGTGTATTAAAAATGGCGATTAAGGACGAAATTGTCTTACTCAACCTCTGTGGTTCTCCATCAGTTTCCTTAAGTCTTAACTCGAGCTTTCCTTGTATAAAATACGCATTTTGCTGCAATATATTTCTTATCGAAACAAATAACCTTCAGTATTTCCACTAAGTTCGGCCTTTGCCTACTACCGAAAACCTTTCCATAATGAACAAACCTTGCGCGTATGTCCTTCTCATATTCGTTCTACAAGCATCGATTCGATTCAGTGAATTGCATCCCTAGTTCTCTCTCTTTAGGCGAATCTTTTCCGATTTGCTACTTAGGTTTTTCCTCGTAAAAAATTTCTCCTTACAATATTATGCCAAATATACGATAGTACTGTCGTTATTCAAGATTTTCCCTTTTCTTTAATGCAATCAGAACTGGGTTCGTAAAGTTCTCCAGCCAATGTCTCTCACCAAGTCTTTATTTCCTCATCGCACCCTGGCCATTGAACCCAATCCAAATGAGGATGTTATTTTTAGAGGGATGATAACCGAACTTTGATAAGAATACTTACTGTAACACTGGCAGTACAAATAATCACTTTCGATTTTATGTTTGTAACATTTACTAATCATGTGTAATATTGATTTGTTACTTGCTTAACATTTTTGTTTTAATGAAAATTTTTCGAGGTGTCGTCAAATCTCATAAGCATGTTGTCGCTCTCTTGACAACCAATACCAATGCTTCTCAGAAAGAAAAACAAGTTTCCTTTTACGCCGTTCTAATATCTTTGGAATTGTTCAAATCCAAGTGTGGTGGACGGGAGGATTTCTTATCGCCGAATATATAGATCAGAGGTGAAGAACCTGCGGCTTCCAGACCAAATGTGTCCTTTTCGTGCGTACAATGTGGCCTCTTATTCTCTTTTTGAAATGTGCCTTTGGAAATGAATCTGCGCACAGTATCGACTTTCACCTCTACTGAAAGTGAAATGGAAAATATGTTATTTGTGCTTTGCTTTGGTTTTCGCCGGCGAAGTAGTGTGAATAAAGTATATAACACTTGCATACCTTTCAAGCAAATGGCGTGAATGATATTTATGGATGAAAAATAAATTATCAATTCAAATAATTCTACTTGAAACTCTACATCGATTCGTTTAATGCCTCATTATTTTTAATTAATTAGAAGATGTATTAACACATCATCCGTTTGACTATCACCCACATTCTGTGAGGATGTATTGTTTATAATGTACTGCCTCTGAGATGATATTAAAGCAAAAGAAAAATAAAGAGAGTAAAATAAAACCAAGTAAAAGTTTTGTGGAGTATATTCTATGTATTATTTAATCATGGGAAGCATTAACATCAATTGGGATGACAATCGGAGAAAACCACAAGGTTAACTCCACAATAATATATTTTATTGCTAAAACTGCGCGACCAGTTCCATCAGGTACTTGATGATGTCGCATTGCAACCGGACAAGGAAGCCAATTCTACCAGATAACACCGGAATTCGTTACATTTATCAATAGGTACGTAACAATGGTTTATTACATACGAAAATTATCATCTCCCGGGATTCTTTTTGAACTTCCTGCTTAATCGTGAAATTACTTTTGTTTCTGCTCATCTTTCAAATTTATTCGAGGGATTTAGATGTTTAGGTTCCTTTTTCTTCAAGATGATGCTTCCACCGAAACTTACAGATCTCTAAATTATATTATATACTAAATTACATTACAGTGCATAATCTCATGGTGAATATTTGAGGATGTCCTTTGCTTGTAATTCTGAATTGATAACTATTGAGCCTACGTTTTGCTTTCCAAACCCCATCTTGTGCAACTTAAAATCGAGTCACAGGTTTCGATTAAAGTGACTCACGGTCCAGTGAATTTGCTCTTTCCCATTGTGCACCGATAAGAGCATTACATGCACCAAAGTCTTTAGACTTCCGGTCTGTTCTTAATTTCCTCCTCCTTGGTTTCGACACTCACAGAGCATGGCTGTGTACACCAAATTCTATAACTTAACTCGTTGCAATTACTCGTGTACTGAATTAATTCCGGTCATCATTCTTCTCAGTTGAATTAATGGCTTTGAATTATTGATGCATGCTTCGATCCTTTTAGTCACCGCAGATAATCCGAAAAAGTAAAAGGTTTTAGAAAAGTGTCATCTAGGAGGCTATACTCTGCAAATGTGCCAATCTAGCTGCACAATGTTTAACATTAGGGTCATCCCAATGGTCTATTGATAACCAAATCCACGTTTTTATCCATGAAAACCTGTGATACTTGGCTTTTATATGCGTTTACCTTTTAAGTTTCTTCAGTGTGTAAAGTCATTAGGCTGAGGGCTTCATGGACCCACATCTCATAAAAAATTTGTCAACAAAATCTTTAGATAGGGAATGAGGCATACTAGGATAGTTCCAGAGTGTTAATTAGTCCTTGTTTCCCTCTCTAAGTTCGGATGGTAGAAGAGGAAACATTTTGTGCAAGAATGGTGCAAAGACCTCGTAAGAAACACTTCTCACGTTATTTAGCGAGAATTAGCCAGGATAAATATTTTGCATCTTTCATACCTCATAAACTTCACATACAACCGTTTATTGGACAGAGTTTGCTCGCTTGAGGATTTTTCCAGTCACTACAACTCAATATCGCCGAAAACATTTGCTTTGAAAGAGGAACTCTTTCACTATTAACAAGTGTTTTAACCCATAAACTCTTGTGCCCATTGGTGGAAAGGGATCTCTTATCAGATCAAGGTTAAATCGTCAGCTAAAAAGTGACATCTTTGAAATGGTACCCGCATTTAATTAATGAAACGCCCTCCGATAGTTGTGCTGAACCTTGACCCCATTTGCTGCTGCGATATTAGGCTAATTCCGAGATGCTATTGGGGCATTTGAAACCCAGAACTCAGAAACCGACTTTCTCCATTTATGATTATTCAGATCTCTTTCATTGAATGGAAGGAGGGACTCTATTTTTGTTTCGCTGAGAGATTTCGAAGTTTCGGAAGCTTTTTCTTTTTGAGGGCGTCTGTTAGCCGTCTGACCTCATGGAACCGTAGAGTCCAAAAGGAGAACATGAAAAGAGAGATTGCCGCAAAACGATGGCAAATGTTCATTCTTAATCATAACTTAACATTTTCCTATCATGGACGAGTCATGGAATGCAAACTAAATATAACTAAAAATTGATGATTTTCGATGGATGCTGGTTATAAAACTTATTATGAATCAAATGAACGTTTTGTACCGAATTTTTTAGCAATGGAAGAATTTAAAAGATATTTAATTAGTGCTCGAAGTAAATATTATCACGTGATGATGAAGTATCTGTGATGAAACCGCTCATGTTTGTAATAAACAATTAGAAAATATGCAATAGTAAATAAGTAGTTTAAATTGCATTTAAATGCATTTTCTCAACATATTTATTCCTCAATAAAATCCTTCATCAGTCAATGCATAAAAAATCTATTATACCTGTGAGAACTGCTAAGAATTCCATCCTTACTTAAGTACTAAATGGTGAATATTTTCTGTGGATTATTGTTTATGAAAATATATTAAATGTTCTACGTGCATAATATCTGGTATTTGAAGTATTAGAAAAATAAAATTTGTCAATATATAACTAACTACTTCTACCTTAATTGCATCGAACTTCGCAATGTTAAACTTCATAGCAATGTATTATATTTTTCAGCGAGTACTCCGAGTCCTAACATTTTGTGTAAAAAAGAAAATGTCTGTGAAATTCATCTGTCAGGGGAAAATACAAAATCAAAGGAGAATGTGGTCACTTAAAAAATTAGAGGACTTTGGTCCAAGCTGTGCTTTTGTGTGTGCACAACGGGAGTGGGGACGAATTCACTGTGAATCACTTGCTTTGTTCATCGAGTCACAGTTTAGGAATCTAGGTTTGATTCGCTATTTCTAAATGTCAACACCGCAGTAGCACCACTTTTGATGTGCTTTCGTGTGGCATGATAGTTCTTTTGGATATAGAACATTTAAGATTGAGTCAACAACTTTTATTGAGGCGATACTTCTCTCAAAGATACTTGCGCGTTGTACTACATAATGGAAATCACATTTCCTAAAACCTTTCTTATTGATTAGAGTCAAATATCTTGATCTAAAGAGACGGTATAAGTAATTTTAACAAAGTGTTTTTTACATATGCGCTCAATTAATTTAATAAAGATAATTTAAAATATACATGCGTTTTCGGAACTGATTACTTTCTTTCATAAATAGAAATTCGTAAGTGTTCCTATGCTTAAAGGAGATGCAAACCAACTCAAGAGTAATAATCATCAATAAGCTGATTGCCTTAATCTTAAAATGATTGTCGACATTCTCAAATCGACATTTTTATTATGAAAGCAACTTGCTTAGGTGTTTTGATTTATGCAGTAGTAGCTAATTCCTTTGTCTTATATTTGCATAAATTAATGTCTAAAATTTTCGTTTTTCCTCCCTCCTCCAAACTTGTACCGATATTAATACCGGAATCATGTTTTTCCGGAAATGTCGGCATGCCGTAATACCAGTATTCAGTTGTATTTCAATCCTTAGTCGCGGGCATGAGTGAGTAGACATAGCCTTGAAATATAAGGTCACATATAATCAGATGCACTTGTTTTTGAGTCTATTTTAAGGTCGTATTGTCGGAAGAAAAGTCAGGGGTCGAACTTAGCTCGATCAAAGAATTGAAAATCGCTGCTGTAATCAGTCGTAACTCGTTGATATTTTAACATGTATCTCACTCTAGGCCAGGAAGTTATTAAATCACAGATTCTACTTGCTATGATTACATGTAAAAACTTTACTTTAATTCCTAAGTCATCATTGAGTGCTTTCATGAAGATGAGGCTAAAGCACTGGTCGATTGGCTTTTTATAGGTTGGAAACAAAGGCTGACCTTCAAAAGTATTTGAAACAATTCGTGTATTTGAATTATTATGCTTCAACTTGTAGACCAATAAGTGTTTTATTAACAATAAGCCTTAAGCCTATTGTTTGTTCTTCCTTTTGATTGACATCTCTCGTGTTGTATAAACACGTTATTTCCATGGACACAGTTGATATGCGTAGCGATAGGCTCATAAGTACGTTAAGTCACAGAGCAATGGAAGTAGGTCATTCGATTCGAAGGTCTGTCACTGGGATTGAGGCCACACCACGTTTTCGGCCGTCCATTGCGCCCTTAACATGCCAACACAAATGCTCCTGCTTAAACAATCTTGTTTCCTATCATCTTCTATTGCGGCGAGCAAAATAAATGAAAAGTATTCTTGTATAGTTTAGTTAGCAGTTAAATTCGCTATTTTACGTCGTGTTTCGATAATGGGCAATTTGAAGATAGACAGCATAGCAGTTGTATCATATTGAGCCCAATAGTTACTAATTAAACAGAATGAATGTATAAACCACTCATTAAAATTACGTCGGATGCGATATCATAGAAACATTTAGGGTTATTTTACCGCAAAAGTAGCAATAAGCGCAAAAGGGTAGGTCATCATCACGTGTTAATTTGATTTGTAAAAGTCGGGGTATAATGGAGGCGATTCCGTGCCGTCAGAGGGATGAATGGGTTTTGATCGCATCCGACGCGTACGAGTTGACACATGACCTCTGTCGTGCCCTCCAAAGGCAATTGGAGTCCACGCTCTGATTTTTTTATTCCAATGAGAACGCTGCTTCACTCATCGCTCACATCTCAATGAATCAGCGAATGTTTTACGGCATAAACTAATCGCATCTATTATAATAATCACTCCTCGTTTTATTAAACATTTCGATGTCAGCGACTTCTATAATAATTGCGAGCGAAGTTCGTTCCATTCCTTTCGTTCTTTGCAGTGTTTTTTAGATTTAGTGATCCCATGGATTCGGGATGAGTACCACGAAAATTACGTTTATAGCCTAACTAACGGCTGCTGCTACGCTAGTGGAATATTTTGGTTCGATTTCCGATATATTCAGACTTTTTTCACGTTTCTCAGCGCTTGGAAATTTTCCAAGGCTTGCGCCTTATTGCGGTAAGTCAATGCATACACTTTTGTATTTTATTGTAACGATTTTTTGTAAAATTTTGCGTTTTTTGATGAATGTGTGGTCCCCCCAATTTCGGTTACTGAAGTTGTCATTTCGTATTATTTCCTATGTAATGAGTCTCTAAATACGAATGAATAAGTTAAAAAAATCAACCAAAGTCAATTATGATTAAAAAACGAAACAAGTGAGATTTACGTATTTGGTGTCAATGAATTCCATACCATCAGAAAGCATTGATGTAAAGGGTCGATATGTAACTGTACTTAAATATGATTCATTACATTCAAATTATTATTATTGTGTTTGATAGTGTTTTTATTTGTTATTTTTTAGAAGAGAATTCATGAAAACACAGATTAAATATACTCACTGAATAGTAGTAATTTTTTCACATTCTAAGCGAAAAATGGTCTAACCTATAATATTGCCACACTTAATTATTAAATTTGATCATTCAGTTAATCATTTTAAAATAACAGATTGATCAAAATACGCACTTTTACACCAACTTATAATGCAAACCGAAAATCGGAACTGAGTCACTGGGTTCTGGTTTTGGTTGAGTTTCACCCCTCAAAAATGACGCCATTTTCATTCGTATTGACTCCAGTTCGGTGCTCTGGTGTCGAAAACAGTAACCTAAAGAATATTTAGCGTAATGTTTTATGGCTGGACGAAATAGAATAATTACTTATTCAGTATTGTGAGTTCTCTCTGTGTCTCTCTTTTAACATTTTCATAGCTTATAGTCATAGTCATAGGACTATATAAGTAGCAACGGTTCATTGATAAGGATTTTTCTCTAATAAGTAGATCTGAATATTTTTCCTTGACCTCTGTAACTGTTTGATATATTCTCAGGAAAGCAGCCAAGCTTTTGCGGATAGATTTCGAGTTGGAGACTGCAGAGGACAGGATTCAAAGATGGCGCTCCATTCGCATTATCTACTTCACAATGTTTCTGATGTCACTGGGCTTCAGCATCATCATCACTGGCGTGTGGCCTTATCTAGACAAGGTAAACAATCAAAGTGTATGATATACAAAGTTTCTCTCTTCGACATGTCCTTGATTACTTACTTGTTAAAAAGTAAACTTCCGTGCTCGAGTTTTAAGGAAGCTCCATACACTCTAGCTAATATTAGCATTCATCGCACTTTAGCAACGATATAACTCCGTCGAATAACACGCAGAGACGTTTTCCGTTCCCGGATAATCATTTTTTTAAAACATGCGTAAATCACGCAAATCAGAATCAGGGATGCAAATTATAAAATGAAAATGACTGGCTCTGATAACGGATCAGATTGAGAAATCTTTCATTCGCCAAGAGTTATTACCCCGTTGGAAATCAACGAATGCTGTTTGAGAGCTGAGGACACGCGCAGCAATGCTTATCACTGACAACGCACGCTCTCATTTATAAATAGTGCAGATGGTTGAAAATGTTGAGATATTTCCCGCATACTCACGGAGCCTTGCTCTCAATCTTCCCAATGATAACCACCTGATATCAAAAACACATCTTAATTGTAGATGTTTTGCTAAAGATGACGAACTGAGAAGGGATCGTTGGGGGAGGAATCTGGTGTGAGAACGATGTGACATTAGGGGAACGAAGTCCTCATGCTTCCCCATAGAACTAATTTCGAATAAGCAACTGAATCTATACGTCACCATTTAATCCTCGGATAGCGAAAACGAAATCATATGGATGATCAAATATGCGAGTAACTTTTGGAAGGAGGTAGTAAAAAGTCATGAAATAGTGAAAGAGGAAGTCTTGGGAAGGTTGTAAAAGAACATTATTAATTAATAGCGGCATCTGCTATTGTTAAAGTTATGGATTTTATAAGAAAAGTCGTTGCATTTTATATTTCAGCGCCTTGAGTCTGCGCCGCTTAACCGACAGATCGCGCTTAATGGACGTTATTTTACAAATATGTATATGCATGTATTGCGTCGACTTCTCGTTTTGGACTAACATCTTGCAGACACGATGGAACCCAGATGCCACTGGACCAGTGCCTCCTCAGCCTGGTGTTAAAGCAGGTTACATACGATTGCCTGGAAATGAAGGTTTTGGATTATTCCTTCCTCAATAAATTTGCGTTGTCTAAGCATATTAGAAAGTTTATTAAACGTTATTACAATTTCTTGTGATAGTAGTTGCAAAAACTGTCACACTAGCTATTTTCGAATCAGGTACCATAAATCTAACTATTAGCCGCTTGGAATGAGATATGCTAAGGTCGTGCGTACCTCAGATCAGTAGATAAGATGACGGTTTATGGTGTTCACGATACTTTTCATATCTGAGGAAGCATCGCTCTCGAATGCTCTAAAACGTTTGGAATTAATTATCCTTGCTATTCTTGTGATTCCATGCGCCGAACGGCTGAATTTTTTCGTCTTCACGAAGTTAGAAGAAACTTTCAGCAACGGAGAATCGTCAATTTTAATGTCACTTTCTCACGTCATTATATTTGTCTCAACAGCGCCTCTCGTGGCATCGAGTGAAATGACCTTTGGAATCGAGTTTGATGACCCTTCAATCGGACAAGATTGCTCTGATCGATGGCTCCTTCCAATGTTGAATTTATGCATCTAAATATACTCCCTGACAGCTGGAGGGACTCCGTTTAATCTCTAGTCTATTTCGGATGCTCATATTTTATAGTCACCTTTCTGCTGATTAAGCGATTACTCTCGCTCGAGCAATCTTTCGCGTGTCGATCTCAAGACGAAAGAATTTTAGGCTCTTATTTGACTTATTATAAAGTATATCTACGATGTAGTTACAATTAAAAAAATATAATTACATGTTATGTCGACTCACACAAAGTATTTAATAATTATTCTGGCTTCGACGGCATAGCGATTAAAGCAATCTGTCACACTGAAGTTCAATTCCCAAGTTCGGCAGTTCATCTTTCCGTATGGTTTGAAACCACAGGCGAACTCAAGGAAGTAAATATTGGTTCAGGGCCAGGGATCTTACTCTAGGGCTCTCGAATGCCCCTTTCTCGGTTCCTACGCACATGTGATAAGCAATTATTTATAAACGAAGTTTGTTATTTGTCGTAACGAAAATTTCTTACATTTATTTTGTTTTCTAAATGAAGGAGTTATCTTTTATTAACGGAATCCCATGGAAACCACTTATTGATCAGCCCAGACTCAGTACAAAAATATGTAGCAAAATCTTATTTTTGGCCTCGCTGCCCTCATGTCTTACAAATATTAGCAAATTTAACCTGCTATTTGAAAGGGTGAAATGATAAGAATGGGAGAGAACCCTGATACTGTCAAATGGCCAATATATCAGCCTTTGGGGCACTTGAGAAAATAGTCTCTGGCTGGTACATCCTTTTCATGCTCATCTATGTGAAGTCATTGGTTTTTGAAGGCTTTATTTATACTGCGAATGTAAGAAATCATTCTGTAATAATCTATTTTTAGGCTTCTATTGAAAAAATATAAGTTGGTATTCTGCAGCAGTGCTTTACAGTTTCTAATAGTTCTTCCTCCGAAGCTGCGGCTGTTTTCATGTGTAGCACTTGATAGAGGCTGATTGTAGAAGAATTATTCATATTTTTCAGAAGAGATGAATAAATTATTCGTCATCAAAATTAAGAATATAGCAAGATTGAAAGATACTTACCATTTTCTATTACTATAAATAGATTCTGACAAGACTTTGTGGTAGGAAGCCATAACACACAGACAAAATGAACAAAAAATAATAATGTAGAGTAACTAAAGTTAACTTTATACATGAAAGTGTGCGACTTAGCCCAAGGTTGTACAGATGCCCTGATGCTGACTTGATGCATCGATACCTGGCTCTCCTAATAAATCCTTCTGTGTTACGGGTAAACGTTTTGTTTCATTTTGTCAGTTTGTTACAATTTCCTCTTGATGCTACTGAAACAGCCAATTTTAGCTAAATTGCTAGCTTCAGGTACAATTAACGCAAATGCAAGAATTTTTATATTTTTAATTTTGGTATGGAGGGTAAGGAGAGAAGGCTTTTCATTGGTGAGGATTTTGTCAGACAATTTTCCTCCACTTCCTAGGCTTCCTAATTATTTTCTTTAGATTGCATTTGATGAAAATTCTTGGAAAAGAACTTGCTATGGCAATTTTATTGAAATAAACAGCGGAAATGGATAGTGTATTTCTGTCTAGGTGTCAAGAAATATATACACAATCCAACCTAGTATAATACATATCCTTAAAAATTAATAAACCCTTTAGTCTAGAAAAATCCTTCTATGTCCTCATTTAAGGTTTTACTGTAGATAAGTTGTATCATGCTGTAACCTATATCAAAGTAATTCCACAATTCAATTTGGTTTATTACAGCTGGATCCAGAGGCAGGAAAAGAGTTTATGGGTTACGTGGTTGGGGCCAACCCTTTTGGGCAAATGCTTTTCTCACCTTTGGTTGGTTGGTGGGGGAATAAGTTGGGCTCCATTAGACTTCCAGTAATGGTCTCCTTGGGACTCTTCACTGCTGCTTCTGCTGGCTATTCATTACTTGAAGTCTTCCCATCACATCACAAGTATTGGATGGTGGCCACCCGTTTTCTTGTTGGTATCAGCTCAGGTAAGATACGTCTTTAGACATATTATCTAATCTTTAAGTACCGTAAAATGGGGTGATTTTGGCCGCTTTTAAGAGTTTTTTTAATACTTCTCCGTGCAATTACATTCGGTATGCACAGAAAATTTAAATTATATGGAGATATACCATATCCATGCTTATATTAAAAAAATGTTTCTTAAAGCAACAGAATTTGTTCAAAAAAATAAAGAATAGCGGCAGTAATCGCCTTAACCTACGGGATGGCTTCGGGCGCTAAACATATTTCCTAAGTAACGCCCATAAAATTAATTATATGACTAATAATACAAACATTTATTTTTAAACATTTAAATTATCAATAAAATTAATAGATGGTCTAATAGGCACTGAAATAAGTAGAAAATATCTTAGAATAACGTTTTTCTACTTTATTTATAGACTAGCGGAAGTATTCATTAATTATCAAAGTGGCAATTACAATTGATGAATCATAGTGAATCTTTGATCGCAACAAATGCTTCGCAATTGTAGGAAGTTAGCACATACCAAGAGATGTATATTTGAAAACCAATGAGGCAAGAAGAATCAGTTATAATTAAGTATACAAAGTCACATCAGCTCAATATCAAATCACATATCTTTCAAATATACAATTCCTTCGATTAAGACAACATTCGTTTAAATTCATTTTGAATCGAATACCTTAAGAGCGATAAACTTGCATCGCGCAAAAACGTATTTAATGCCCTATGGTTATATATACATGTAGATAAATTTAACAGTGGATACAATTATATACTCATGCAAAAGCCGAGTTTTTCTGCACACTTTTTATGCTGAGTACAAGGCCCCTCTTCTTAAACTCGAGGGAGGGCTCCCCTTATCAGTTCTCCCGTGGCAAAGAAGCGTCTTTGTCGTAAATCGGCCGGGAAATTCCTCACTTGCTCATTCAACAATTCCTTGTCAATTCTCTCTTACTAAACTACCGATGCCTCAATTACTGTAATTTCATAGCTAATTCTTTTCATTGTGTACTTTACCAGTACCTGCTGCATTTATAGGCTAGGCTAGGCTTATATTCTACTCGGTTACTTTTCCCAGTTTTTTGGAATAAAATTAGGTACCTCGGCTTTTAATCAGGTCGGCTTATATTCGAGTATAAAAAGTATACTCTTTCACAAATACTGCTAGTAAAACTATTGAAATATCGGCTATTCTGTTCCACATTTAAGTGGAAATATTACAATATTAGCTGGAGGGGATCACTCTAAATATCGATTTGTGTTTCGGTTACCTCAGTGAGGATCTCTGTTCGAGCCCCAGCCAAGATATTATTTTTCACTTCTTGTACAACCTCAATATTATATCTTTATTTTCATCTCTGTGTAAAATTGATTGAAAGAAATGTATTTTCACTTGAACAGTTTTTATTGCAAAAGGAAGCATCAATCTTAATTTTCAATATTTATAAGTGAGAGTTTATGTCCCTTTTTCTTCTCCCAGAAAATAAACATTTTGGTTATGATCTTTCTAAACTCATAGAGCAAAAGCATAATTCAATTTTCGTGCAAGTGAACTCCAGTGGAACTTCTGCGGCTGAAATATTATATTTATTCCATCATAACTCACGATAATCCACCTCTACTGAGACAGAAAATTAAATGCGTAACTTCCCATTGCTATATAAAACGCAAAGGCATAATTTCACTCTAAAGACGGTGTAAACCGCATCATGCATCAGTGTAATTTAATTAGTGAAACCGAAAGACTTCTGCAACGATTAATATCTCTAAGAATTTGAAGCGCAATCGATATAAAGATTTGACCATCTTAATTATACATCATTAAATAGTTTTGTCTCGAAAAGGGATGAATCGTTTGAGCTCTCTTTCCCCTAAATTAGTTTGAGGGACCTGACCACCGATAAGAATATTCCATTGCGCAATTAGACCGAATGTTTCAGCCTGCTTTTATGATGGCTATTCTATCCCTATGGGTAGTAGATGGGGGGTGACGTGGAAGGTGGATTTCGCAAACAAGAAATAAAGAAATGCTTTGCGTGTAGCCATGTTTTTGGCCTTCATTTTCAGTTCTTTACGTGCAATCGAGTTGTTCACATCGAAAACGTATCTTTCACAGGACTTACCTATATTGGCAAAGTGCAAGTGTGTTTCGTGCTATATCACTAAGAAATTCTACTTCCAGTTCTTCTTCCTGAACATACAAGGATTTAAGTTGGTTTAGGAAGTGCTGTGGAAAATAATTCGAGTGTCGCGCAAATGCCCTAAGAAATATTGTGGAACTCTGACTGCAGTGCTTATTTCTAAAATATCATTAATTTTCTGTCTTTAATTTTCAAAGTACACTTAATCCACTCAGTTAACGGAGAGTGTTAGGCGAAAGAATATACGTGTTAAGAGGTGTTGCTTTTGTGAGCGAAAATGGACACAGTGAGGTTGAGCAATTACTTGGCAAATTGTTTTGTTTTTTCGTCACCAGTGGTCATCAGATATTAACATCTACATCTACATTAATACCCTACAAGCCGCCTTTCGGCGTGTTTCATTTATAATATGTTGTAATGTTTTCGCTAAAAATAAAGTTTTGTAACGAGTGCTACGATTTGTTATTTAAAAGCGTTAATTTAGGAAATCTAAAGAGGTAAGAAAATACTATCAACTGCTTCTATGCGATGTACTTCATGCCGTATTTTTTAAACGAATTGCTATTTTTTTACTGTAAATATATCAAGTGACTGATCATATTTCTCACCTTTTTGCATATTTTTTATGAAAATTATTATTGCTTCAGTTAATCTGAACAGAGACATCACGGAAACTTATTTCCTGCCGTGCTTTAAATTTATCCGAGCAACGCAAATGGCAGGATTTGATTTCTAAGGAAACTAACGCAAAATACGGAAGTTCTCACGTTCCAGTAATTCGCTTTTTATTGAATCACAATATTATTAAAACAAAAGACCTTAAATGAAGTAATGCATTTGCTGATATAATGACGATATGCAGATTTTATCTAATCGCATGACGGCTCATGTAAAAAAGTAATTCTTTAGAATCGAAGAATATTTTCTGTTGAAATATCCGAACTTAAATTGTTCATACCTCTTGTAAAGTTTTATCGATAGAAACGACTGAAAGCTATTAATTTTAATTTCAGCATAATAGTTGTTTAAATAAATGTGGCTACGATGGAGTCAAACTGCAATTATTTTGAATATATATCCACACGATCTAATTAAAACATTGCGTTTGGAAAGTATTATTATTTTAAATAAGATTTTTAAATACATCCATTTGTATATTTAATTAAAGTTGATTATAATTAAAACTGACTTTAATTTGACTGCACCACCAAAGTCGTTTTTCGGCTATTTTCTTGATATTTAATTAGGATGTATTGATTTAAACCATTAACTCTTTTAAGCGATATAATTTAAAACAACATTTTTAAATATATCTTTTTGTTATTTTAAATAAAATTTGGTTATAATGAAAATAGGTTTTATTTTGACTGCTACCTCGACTACTTAAGTTGTTTTCTTGCTATTTTCTTGATTGTAAAAAATTTTGAAATCAACTTTTGATTGTACAAATTTTTGATGTAAACTATTATTTCCGATAAGCAGTATTATTTAAAAAACGATTTTTAAATACATTTAATTTTCATTAATATGAAAGTGTATGTAGATTTTATTTTGACATGAAACACTAAATTCAAAGTGCTTTTTTTGGTATAATATATTATTTAATTATCATTACACTGAATACAATGTATAGTTATTGTACAAACAATCTTAAATAAAACGTGAATTGGTAAAATGAAAAGAGCCATTGGCAAATAAAGTACCTAATATGAAAAATAAAGAACAAATTAATATTTACAAGAAAAGTCAGGGAAAACAGGATAAGATCCACGTGAGCATTTCTTGGCTCATCTGTTAGTTCCTGGTTTTAAATTGTAGTATGGTTTACTTATGTTTATATTATATAGACTGATTTAAACTATATATAGATACAAAATATTAAACAAGGCATAGAAAGTGTGATAAAATTTAATATTTTTTGTTCCAAACTTATAAGAAGTCACTTAAAAATGGTCCTTAAGTCTCAATTTATAGACAAACTCTCTCTTTGGAGCTACAGCCCTATGTGAGCCTCCACCCCGATCAGCCTCCACTTCTCTGTCTTCTCACTTTCATCTTCTTCATGTCCTTTATGAATTAGCCATCTCAATCTGGACCTTCCTCTCCGTCTAGTGGCATACAGTTTCCCTTCTATCACCTTATTCAGCATTGCTGTTTCAAGCATCCTTTCCACATGGTCCAACCATTATATTCTCAAAGATTTTATGAACTTATCTACATCTTCCCCAGTTCATTATTGTCTTTAACTCCTCTTTGGTTCTCCTTTGGCATAAGCCATTCTCAATAACAGGTCCGCATGTTCTCTGCAATAGTCTGCTTTCAAATCTTACCAGGGCCATACTCTTGTGTGATTGTGGGTGTCCATTTTATGCTCCATAGCGTACTACTGGTCTGGTAATTGATTTATATCTATTTAAGTGCTTCTGTTTATTAACTTTCTCTTGAGTATCTTCATATTTGCAAAGTAAGTTTTATTCCTTGCTTGTATTCTTTCATTTATTCATATTATGCTATTTTTGCAAGTTATATATTCTAGATATTTAAACTCTTCCACACCTTCAAATTTTATCTGTTCTATCTCCAAATCCTGGGTGACTCTAGGTTTGCCAGATAAGTTCATAAGCATATATTTAGCTTTACTGGTATTAACTATCAATCCCATTTTGCTTGCTTCTTTCTTTTTATTTCTTAAATATTGTTCCTCTTTGATCTATTTTTTTCTTCAGCTTGTGTAATCCTAGAATAAACAGTGTGGCCATCTCCTTGCTTTATGCCAGTGCTGAATTCAAACTCATTTTATATTTGATTATGCATTTTTACTTTAGCCATGCTCTTCTTCAATGTCATTTGAATCAATATAATTATTTTGGATGGAATTGCCATATCCTCCATTGCTTCTCAGAGTTTGATCCTGTTTATACAATCAAATGCTTGTCTAAAATCTACAGTAGCATATGCAGTTCAACATTATGATCATAGCATTAACTAAAATTTGTCTGATTACAAACAGTTGGTCTATTGTACTTCTATTGGATCTACTCCCACACTGAGATTCTCCAATTATCCTCTCAGTTACTACTTTCAGCCTTTCTTTTATGATGATTTCATATACTATATTTAACAGTATTTTCCATCTATATTTTTCGAGAACCAGATTATTTCCCTTTCTATATATTGGGCTTAGGATTCCCATGCTCTATCCTTCTGACATTTTCTGTTTCCTAAATTATACAACTAAGTTTATGTAAAGCATCACTCATTATATCTCCTCCATATTTGAATAGCTCTGCTGCAATATTTTCTTCCCTGGGGCTTTATTATTTTTATCTTTTGTATGGATTGTGCAATTTCCTGTCTAATGGGTTTAATTCTGAGCAAGTTTCCTTTACATATATTTGATTATTTCCTTAGCCTGTAATTTTTCTCAGTTGTTACTCTTTCCTTATCTTCTGTAAAGAGAAGTTCTTTGAAATGTTCTACCAATTTTTCCAGAACTTTATTCTCTTTTCGGATTAAATTTCCCTCCGTATTTTTAAATCCTTCTATTCTTGGTTGGTATCCTCTTTTCACCTTTTCTAAAACATCGTAGAACTATCTCCGTTAATTCTATTTGCTGTTTTCTTCTATATTCTCTAGCTGTTCTTAATTTTCTCCTTTTTTCTTGCATATCCTATTTGCTTCCTTCCTCAATTCTTGTTATCTTTCAGTGTTCATTCTGGTTTCTTTCCTTATCATCCCTTTTCTAGCTTTATTCTTCTCCTGTATAATTTTGGCACACTAGTTGTCAAACCAATCATTCTCTTCTTTTCTCCAACTGTTTCTTCCACAGCTTCTTTGATTACTTTCCCTATTTTTTCCCATTCTTTTTTATGTTTATGTTATAAGTTTTTTCATCGGCTGTTGGCTTGCATTTTACTAGCTAATCCTTTTTGGTTTTGCTTTGTGACTTCCTTGTCTTCATTTAACTAATATGTGTCCCATATTCTCTCAACCATCTCTGGAACTTTTTCTGTTTTAATTAATCTCTCACTTAATCTTTAAATAGTTAATGATCCGAGTCACAGTTTGGCCATTTGCAGCTTCTTATGTCTATATCTGATTATTATCCATTATTCCTCATCTTTCGCAACTTTTCCTCTGCTGAGAGTTCGCTTGAAATTGCGTCACTCCCTGCAATGTTTACCTAATAATTCTTCGATCACTTCTACTATTCATAAAGATATAAAGAGTTTGTAAAAATTATTGTATGATATTTTTTAGCATTTATAGCTCTTCGATAGTTGAATAAAGTTGACCGAATGGTTTGAAGGAAATTCCTTGGTTCCATTTTCGTACATTAAGATATTTCCGATTTTTTCTTGTGCATTAGTATCAAAAATATCTACTTCAACATTAAAGATTACAAATATATATTCGAAGATCAAATTAGTATAAGCATCACCGCATTTATGGAAAAATTTTCAGAAAGGCACAAAGGTATAAAGGAAATAAAGAAACAAATAGCAGAAAAATATCACTCTGAAAATTACCGTTGAATATTCTTTTAGGAAAGAAAAAACTACATAAACACATAACACAATAATTAACACAAATGCTATCATAATAATTTAAGTCGAAACGAAAACTACGATTAAACACTAATGACAGATAGATGGCCACCTAAGAAAACTACAAATAAATGCTTTTTTACATTATTTTACAATGATTTCAAACTCCGAATCAAGGAAAATCTTTAGAAAATCTCCGTTTTCGTCAATCGCTAAATATAAATTAACGCAAATACTCGTAGATTAGATTTATTACTTAATACAGAAGATTGTAAAAATAAATTCTACAACTTACTTGTTTATCTGTACGTATTCAACTGAATTGATCGAGAAAAAGAAATTTTAAGAGAAGCACTTTTAACAAACCTTTTTATTTTGCGGTAAACAATTATGTTAAAATAAATAAAACTGGGTTACTTCAGACGATTGAACAAAATTTGAAAAACTTTCTTAAATATTCGTGCTCGTATGTTTGTATACGCGATTCTTTACAGAATATCGTTCATAGCTGCAAATACTAACATTCCATTACATTTCTTCGTCTTCATATAATCTATCACTTTTTCTTAGTATTTATTTGAAGTTGGCATAAATACTCAATGTGTTCTTACAGATAAACACATGAGCTCGCACTTAACAATCACCTTAATCATCGCGGGGTTCGGTTGCTTACGACCTCAAGATTTAGATAAAATATTCACGTATTTTATCAAACTGTTCGCAATATAGAATCGAAAACGATATTCATCGACCACAACAAGAATCTCTATTCTATTCTCCTTCTTTAGGTACTTAAATCGACTTCGTACGACTATTATTTCTAATTTAATTTTGCAAAAGAAATGAAACCTTCAAAGCAAATAATGAACTTTACGTATATTTCTGATGGAAACGTTTTGACCGGTCTGAGTTCGAACCGTGGACTTAAGATAAATAAAAGTTGCCTATACTCTGCTTGGGGTCGACGTTTAATAATGTAGAAAATTTCGAAGTTCTGGTACTCTCTGTTCTCGAATTTTTAGCGAACTTACAAACATACACACACACATATACACCTACACACCTTTTTATATATTTAAATAAAAAGTAGCCTGTACTTTGGGGGAGGGGGGGTCGACTTTTAATAATGAATAGAATTTCTATAGAATAGTTCTGGGACTCTCGGTTCATTTCGAAAAGAATTAAAAAACTATATTTCGATTTTTCATTTTTTCCTCCTAAAACAAAAATATTGAAAAATTCTTGTACAAGAATTCTAATCACTGCCACTGGAAACCTTTTAAGATTTTCGCCAAGCCTTAGTAGCGTTTTTTTTTTCTTTCTACTAACGAATCCCTGATCCCAATCAATTCCTTGACAATGAATGTCAGAGCACTGGACATTTGCTTTTTACTTCACAGATAAGTTTTTTCTAAAATTTGGATATCATTAACACTTTCAGAAATCTTAAACAGCAATTCCACTATTTTAATCTCTTCTCATGAAGAAGCTCTGTTTGGCCTCCAACTTTCTTCAAATGTTTCCTGTTGAGCTTATCTTGCAGAGTGCTTCTCGGGACCAGGTACTTTTCTGATGCCTTTCTTATTGTTATTTTCCGACTGTTTACTTCATCTAACACTTCTCAAGCTATTTTCATCGTACCTTTGGTACAAATTCCTATCACTGACTTTCTGGTTGTTCCTGGGTATGGCCAAAGTCACCCCATAATATTGTAACTATTTTCTAGTGTGCCATAATAACCAGATCTTATGTCAAATATATTTGCTTTTTATATCGTAGTTATGAACGTGGCTGAAGAAGTTTCTTCAGTTTCCTATTTAGCTGATTGAAGCTACACACATTAATCATATTCTGGAGTATGAAGTCCTTCAGATATCATTGTATTGGTCTGGTACAAGTTTTAAAGAGAAAAAGAATTGAAACTTTGTTTTCCTTATCAAAGAAACATTTCCGATTTATGATTCATAAATTAGCATCCGTGATAATTTTTTACTCACTCAGGTCAATATCTAAAGCCATCCCTTGGGATATTGACCTCTGTGGAGTTGAATAACTGACTGTTATGTGAACTTATTGTATTGAACCACTACAGTTTGCCATCAAGATTGTTTTTTTATGAACAAATTCTCTAGTGCTCATTAAATGGTCTTTACTTACAGGTATACTAAAACATTTTCTGAATACTTTCTTGTTCATGCAAAGTTTTTATTTTCCTATTTTTACCCATGAAACATCAAACTTTGGGTGATAAATAATAAATTTATTTATTTATAATCTTAGAGGAAAAAATCAAACATGAATCATCATTGGTGTATTTTCTAATTTCAGCGAGCATTGCTGTTTGCCGCTCTTACGTATCTGCTGCTACAATGGTCAAAGAGCGTACCTCTGCAATATCCATGGTTTCTTTGGCCCAAACATTGGGTTTCGTCATTGGACCAGGTGAATTTATGTTTTAAATCATAATTCAGAACAAAAATCATGATTTTTACAATTTTTTAATGCATCTCAAATTTTTTATCTTAAGTTTTTGTTACTTTTGGCAATCAGTTTTTTCATTATGATTCTTAGTGTAATGTTGCTATTGGTTTTTTGTTAGAATTGCAAATTGTAATCAGTAAAGATTAGATAGGATCCACTGCTTGAACTGTGACTTTGTGGCAAGTCTCCATCAGGAACAAATGAAAAGAATAACATTTACTAACCATAAGAAATTTTATGCTAAAACAACCATGGTTTTGAATCATGGAGTAATTCTCATTGAATTCTTTACTCGAAGATGACTCCATGAATCAAAGCTGTGTTCGTTTCAAAATAATATATATTGTGGTTAGTGAAAGTTTATCTTTTCATTTGCTCTAGTGAAGATTGTGGCAATCATTCTTACAACTATTATCAATATTTCATTCAAACCAAGTATTTAAGATCATGATAACAAACTAAGCAATGGAATACTTTGTCCTAAGCTGGATAGACTTTGGATGACAGAAGTAGCGTTAATAATTTGTACCCATGTTTACATCCTTGCTATAATTAGATCAGCTCCTCTTAACAAATATTCTCTACTCAATATAAAGTTATGCATTCCACTCTCAATATTATGTATTTTTCAACAAATATCTTTACTAGATAATAATTTAGGCAACATTAATGTTTGAAAGTTATTAAGATCTCCTATCAACTGGGAAATTATTCAGTGTTAACATACAAAGTCTGATGTGAGATGTTTGCTAGAAGAACGACAGTAAAGATTCAAAATACCAAAGGAAAAATGCTAATCCAATAAATATATTGCATGAAAATATCTTATTATTATATGAACTTCTTTATTTTGAATATATTTGCGTTAATTTCTTCCACAGCCTCTGTTTTTTAACATCAGATGTATCATATGATAGAATCTAAGTGTTGTGGCTGGGAGATTGTAAAGCCCTTTGTTGTAGGGCTGCAGGCTGCTGTCACTCCACTTGGCGATCGTGGATACAACTTATGGACAGGAGAAGGAGGTAAAAAGATCTCCATGAATATGTACACTGCATCTGGATGGATCAATGTGGTTATGGGAGTGATAAACATCCTTCTCTTCACTCCATGGATCTTCAAGGAAAAAAGAATAGCTACAGCGGAGGCAATGAGGTCCTCTGGAAAGGACAATGGTGGGTAGTTGGCTCTAAAATATAAAATTTTCATTCAGAATTATCTTTTCAACATAGAAACTACTGTATATTATCATGGTTAACCAAAGTAATATTTTTTTGGGAATAAGTAATCGTTCAAAGAAAATTTTCTTGTTTTCTATGCATTCTTGTGCATAGGTTGACCTGTAAATGCAAAATTTTGAAGGAGAAATCCAGTTGACCTGGTGGAGGATATAAAATATTTATAACACAACTCTAAGCTGTAAGTTAAAACCTTGGCATTATATTTTTTAAACCTTATTAGTAATTACTAATAAATAGAGGAGAGTAGATGAAAGCTGTGATGCATTTTAATTACTCAGGAAAATAAGCCTGAATCAGTACTATATATTAAACCTTGAATTTATTTGTAATTATGTAAAATTTTGAAGATACGTGTTGTAATATTTACTTTAAGGATAAAATTTCAGTTTAGTAAATTATTATATATTCTTGCATATTGGTCAGCAACTGTGTACAAAATTTCAATGAAAACATGCAGTCAACCTATGCAAGGAAGCAGTACTACAAATTTCTGTTTTATAATTAATATACACAATAAAATGTTTCTTTTTAAATTTCTTATTTTTAAGTATTGCTCTCAATGGAATGATGAAGTTACCTATAGATTATGTATTAAGTTAGACAATCTTTATAGTACCTGAAGTATGCAAATATATCATTCTAATGTTGTATGTCTCAGCTATGTATGTTGAAAATGTTTAATTTTATTGCTTTTGTTCTAATTAAACGAGGGTATGCATTTTGAAAGTTCTAAAAATTGAATGCATTGAGAAGAAATAGCTTTACAGCACAAATTAAAAAAATTGCAGACAACTTAAGGTTGACTCATACATGAAATATAGAAAAGGAAAAAATTATAAAAATGTTGTGGGTTGACCAATATGTAAGATTGGCATATAAATTAGAATGCAAGGTACAGTAAAACATACTGTAAAACCTCACTAACTTAATTTTTTCATACTTTACTATAGAAGGTAAAATTAAGTCATAAGTTTTCTATGAGAGGATTTTTACAAACATCAGAATTCATGTTATTCAAACTAGATTTTATTGTTTTACTTGAAGGATTCTTTTTAAGATTTTGATATGCATTTTATTTTGGATTGCATGAAAAATATTTCAAGCTGCCAATTAAAATTGCATTATAGCATCAAATTGTCTTCTTAATTTGACCAATCCAACCTATCTTTTCACAAATTTATCTTCTTACAGAGGCTGACACTTGGAAGAGTATGAAGCCTGACTATGTTGGTGCTTGGACAATGATATGTGCTTTCTTTGTTCTTGTTTTCAACTTTGTCCTTCTTGAAACGTAAGTCTATAATAACTTCATATTTTAATTTAATATTTTGTACTGTTTTTTTTTTAACAGATGTAAGCTTATAGGTATACATATTTTAGTGTGCTCTCTATGCTTCCCAAACTTATCTCCTCTCTGGGCAACTTTTATTCTTGCTAAGATCTATCATCTATCAGTGTTCTCTATTTCTCTCTAAAATACTACCTTAAATATTTCCTTTTCAAAAACTTCTTTCAGCATGTGTGTTCTTTATGTTTACAGGGAATTCCTTTGCTTTATTTCTATTGCAATATTTTTATCAATCTCTCTGTAATATGTTATTTCTCCTCATTCCTGATTTTGTGGAATCATTTTATCCTTTACATTCCTATCAGTGTTTATTCATTTCTTTCATTCCTCTCTCTTGCAGCCTCATTTTTTGTGAAGTCAAATTATAAATTATGTTATCTAAATATTATCATGAGAAATAAAATAGAATAAGAAGTTACCACAAATTCAATATTATCTTTTCTTACAAATGCTTATATCTCAAATGCAACTCTGTCCCGAAAAAATAATATTGCCAAAATAAAATATTGAACATCCTAGGAACTGTCCTTAAATTCTCCATGCATTATCAATCCATATGATCTTCTTTATTTTTTAATTAATTATTTAATTACTATTTTTAATGGAGTGAGGGTTCTTTTACTGGAAACATTTCTCTTTTTATTTGATATTTTTAATTTAATCATATAAAATGAATAGGTAATGCTGAGATTTTCATAATCTCTAGAAAACGAATGAATTAAATTGAAAATTTAAGAATTATTATTTATTTTGAAACCCTGTTCAATTTTCACATTATTAAGAGGTATGTGTGTGACATGGAAACCTCTAGAAGTTATTATTTGAATAGTATAAGTTTGCTTTTATTAGTATATTTATTAATATCACTTCAAATGCTACTCCTTTCATTTTCCATGCCTACTCTTTATTAATGGAACAGAATTTATTGCCACATCATTGCATTTAATTCAAGTGATTGTCATATTCAATTCCATTTCATAGTTGTTTTTGACCTCCTGATTATTTTCATATTTCCATGATCTTACAATGCTTCAAACTGAATGTATAACTAAGTGTATTTTCAGTAAAGTAATGACTAAATTTCAAAATTATTTGCTCATTATCATTTGCAATATCATTGTTGATCTTTAGACTTGGTACTTCCTTGGTAATGGATCAGTTTGCATGGAGCAAATCAGAGGCGTTGTACTACATGGGGCTGCTCATGTCAGTTGGAGCTATTGTTGCCTGCGTTACATTTGTGGCCATCGGTCCTCTTTGCAGAAGGTTGGTGAAAATGATTCTCTCAATATTTAATTTAATTTTATTTCCTTAAAGTAATGTTTAGATGGTTTTATTGCTATTTCATATCAATTATTTGTTTATACAAATACTCATTGTAATAGTAGAGCAGTACCCGTAATCAGTGATCTTATGCATCTCATCGACAATCAGTTAAGGATATTTGTAGTCAACCAGTTATTCACATGGAAATAGAGAGGAAAGATTAACCCTGTTGAATTTCTTACATAGAATTATGAAATGGCAGGATGATTGGCAATTAGAGCTAAATGTAGACAATTGTTCAGTTGTTAACTTCTCCGAAAGAAAATCTATAAGAAATGATTAAAGACACTCCTTGACTTACGAACGCGTCGACACTTCTGGTCGTAAGCCGAATTGGTCGTAAGTTGGGTTTCTGATATGAGGCAAGGGCGTCGCCAGGAGGTGTTGGAGTAACAATTTTTTGGCATGAGCGTATCTGAAAAGAATTTAGACCCAGAACAAAGTCAAGTGTTGGCACGTGTAAACACCAGTGATGGGAAAAGTACTGAAAAACTGTAATTGGACTCAATTACAATTCATCTGTCAAATTTGTAATCAGTTACAATTACAAATCATATTTCAGAAATTCATCAGAAGCTGGGGAAACTTCCCCTCTTTTCACAATATTTAAAAGTATAGCTTCCTCATCGCTTTTCTTTTTTGCAGTAAAGTATATGTTTTATTGCCATAACCTGCAGTTATTTTACCTTCATTATGTACTCTCAATCAGGCAGCTTTCCCTCCCTTGCCAAGTGGCTGGCGACGCCCTTGATATGAAGTATAGCATAACTCACCCACCATGGAGGTAGATTTCTGGCATTACGCCAAAGAAGAACTAACCTTTGTTGTCATTATATTTTAAGTTTATATTGTAACACCTCATAGTGGTATTTTTTTAATGATTTTATCTATATATCTTAATGTCTTTCCTTAAAAATTTATAGTTGAGCACAAGACTTTCAAAATAATACGAATAGGAGTGATTTAGTGCCGGAAAAATGTATTTGAAAAGTTAGGAAATGATAAGGTTGATTACGAATGCTGGAACAAACACTGATACATCTATATACAACACATCTGTATTGGTACAGCCTTTGTGGGCAAACTTATTTATGGTAGAATTATTGAAATATCTTGGGATACCTCTCACAATAACCTATCATGGAGTACCCATATCTGTAATGTGCGGCAAAGTAGTTTAAAAACTTGGCTTTGTTAATGAAATAGTCGATAAGAGCTAAGAAAAAGTTTGTGGGAGGTGAAGGCTTCACCTAGCTAGGCCTCACCTTGAGTTTGCATGTAGTGCATGGAACCCTCCCAACAAGAGTTGTATTTGGGAATTAGAAAAAGTACAACGAAAGATAATGTGTTTTGTAAAGAATTGCTTTAATAAGTCAGTGAGTGTTACAGAGAATTAATTGACTATTGAAGATTACTACAAAGGATGAGTTTACAAAAGAAGTTCAGGGAAAGAACATTCTCAAAAGATGTATTGAATGTTATGCAACCTCACTGATATATAGGACTTTCTGATACTGCATGGGAAATAGATGCTAAAATGAATCAAGAACTCATTTGTTTTTCAAGCAACATGCGAAAGCAATTGATCAGGGAAGTAGAGTCATGGTGTTTGCACCCACTGCCACATGCCAAAAGATGGCTTGCAGGGTCATCACTTAGACATACACAATAATCAAAAGGTATGAATTGCTTTGATCATTTTGGTTGGTAAGTTCATGATTGATAACCAAGAGTAATCATACTGAATTGCATGCGATAGGAAGAGTTCAAATTGAGGCTTCAAAACTTCTGTGATTATTTCAATGAAGTGTATATTCAAAACCCTAATAAAGTTTACCATATAGTTAGGATAAAAACTAAAATTATACATGATTAAATATGAAAATTCAAATCATTACAAGAAAGGGACACAGATCATTAATGATCACTGTTAAGAACTCACTAACGTTGTAGGCAAAAAGAGAGAAATTGTGTATAGCAATTTTTTAGTTGTCAATAATACATGTACATTATGATTGGCAGAAAGAGAAATCTATATTTAAATGGTTTATTTTCAAACAAAAAGATTATTATGCATGGCAACCATATCATCTCAACTCTGCAATTTAGCAATATTGTTGGCTATTTTTATTACCATGATTTGTGATTGTTCATAGTTATTTTGCTGTTAATCTTCGCTTAATGAATAATTTATGAACATTTTTATTGGAATTTACTTCATTCCATATAAAAGAAATGAACCTATTAATTTTATTCCTGGAAATACTTAAAAATTCTCACTTTACCTAAGAATTATTATAACTTTCTTCTAAAATACTAGATGATATAAAAATGTTAATTTTTGAAAATATCAATTGTATTATCTGTTAATCACCTGTCAAATAAATAAATGCCCATGTTATAATTAGTAGAGTATGTATTTACCAATGATTTCCTATAATTAATTTGATTCTTCTATAGGTTTGATGAGAGGAAAGTTCTTCTCTTTGGTGGGTTCTTTCTGATGGTGATTGGAAGAGCAACATACATTCCATGGGGTAGTGAGCCTCCACAGATAGCATGGTCAAACTCCACCTATTCCATGGGTAATTAACACATATGAGTTTTAAGATTATACGTCATTTAATTCATAGGACTTTCATACTTTAGAAATAACGAATATAATTGCATGATTGGAATTATTTACCCAAAGCACAATTTATCATTAATTCTCAGTTTCTTAAATTTTAATTAATATAACAAAATATCTGTGAAACTTTCTTGGATGGGTATCATAATTTATTTTGTATTTGGTGTTCAGTGAGACTACTTCTTAGAAAACTGAGAGTAAATCTCATTAATTAGAAAATGTGATGAAGAAAACTTTTTAAGGAATGGTGATAATGATAACTTCCTATTTCTACACAATAAACTGTGCAAACCAAATTATATTAGGACCGATAATTAACCATGATATTTCAAATGCAAAATAGTATAAAGTTGGTTTTAACATCTAAAAATATCACAGTTTCTATAATTGTGTACCATAAAATTGATGAATATTATTAGTGCCTAATAAATTGTAAAAATGTTTTATAACTGCATAACTATATGCCTTATAAAAACCAAACTAAATTTTCTTTCATATGAGTATGCATAGATTTTTAGGTAATACATCTTGTCATTCCATCATTTATAAATGTATATATCAACATATAGTAATTAGATTTAATATATTTCTCGTTTAAATTTTCTAAAGGTTCATTGAATGAAACTGATCCAGTAGAAGGAATGACTTTGAAGGCAGGAGATATGGATTTTGGAGTTGCCAATTTCAGCGGAGAATCACTCCCGGAAAATAGATATAAACCTGCGAGCATTGCAGTAGATGATGATGGAAGCCCTCTTGGTTGTCCAGAGACGCAGACGTGGTGTCTGACAACACCTGCAATGACAGTTTCTCAGTTGCTCATAGGTTATGCCTTCACAGCTGTTGGCTATCCCATTGGTGTCACGCTTATACAAACTATTTTTTCTAAATTATTGGGTCCTCGACCTCAGGCAAGTTATTTGATGGTATTTTATTTTGTTTGGAATACATATTTTTGGGAAATATTTATACAATGTCAGTGTTTTCTCAAAGAGTGGACTAGGCCTTTAATCATGATCAGGAAAAAGTCAACGGAAGGTTAAGTTCGTTTATTAGAATTCCATATCCATTGTCCGAATTCGGTGTTATATATAAAACAAGAATACTGTGATAATTATTTGATATGTGGCTATTCTTTAGGATCTGAGTAAAGATACTTTTTATTCCATATACACAAGCTGTTACATAGCCACTCAGGAAACTGTTTTTCTGTAATATACTCCTATCATGAAGTTACAGTGCTGTCACTAACAAGAAAATTTTTCTTTACTTCCCATTCTTGGTTATCAAAGTTACCCTTCTTCTTTTAATATATAATCTCCTAAAATAAATTCTGATTGGGATTATCTTGAGAAAATGGATCAATTCTTTGAAGCCTGGAAAACTGTATTAACTCAAAAATAACACATCATCGAATGTACTGCGTACTCTAAAATTCTAGCATTTGAAATTGAAAAATCATTTGCCCATTATTATTTATTATTATTGCTAGTTTGAAAGAAGTCAGGTGCCAGCCACAAATATTGTTAATTTACAAACCCTTTCAAACTTCAATTATTACATTTAAAATTCTTAAATAACATCATTATTTTGACTAAAAATATAAGGTCATGATTTTAACAAAGAAAATATTAAAGATTTAACAATATCTTAAACAACACATCCAAAACCCCTTTCATAGAGTACATTATATACATAATAATATAATACATTATAATAGCTTAAATCATCTAAGTTTAAAATCTTTAATTGATTTAGGTAAGGGCTTGAAGGCCTCTCCCCTATTTAGAAATGAGTATTTAGCCATGTCCGTCCTTTGTTTTCCCAATTTTAACTTCTCATCATGATCGTCGATTGAAAAATAATTTGGTTTTTCTAATCTGTAACTTAATTCCCTCCATGCTTCGCCGGCGTTTTTTTACTTGAAAAATCCCTATTAATCTGTTTTGTGTCCTATTTTCTAAAGTTCCCCACCCAAGAAATTCTAACATTTTTAATACATTTTCCTCCCTATTGTGTTGATTTAAAACATAACTAGCTGCTTTCCGTTGCACCTTTTGCATTTATATTTTACTTTAACTGCTAGATATTTAATTTTCTAATACTAATAAGATAATCAATTTAAAATTTTTGCTACACACATTTTAAGTAATTACCAGCCCCAATGTTACCAACACATGGTCATATTTTAAGATATGTATAGTAGCTATATGTTTAATATTCTTTTCCTATCATGTTTAAATAAATTATTATTGGTCTTTAGGGTGTGTGGATGGGCTTTATCACTGGATCAGGCTGCTTATCGAGAGTCATGGGCCCTGTGTTTGTGTCCTACATTTATACTTCTCTTGGGACCATCTGGACCTTTGGAATAACCACTGTTATGATGGCAGCGTCCATGGTGTGGTTGCACGTTGTAAGACACAGACTTAAAGTTCCTGAAATTCCAAAATATCCTCCAGGTGGGAGTCGGACAGAGAATCCTGGAAAAATTGTGAAAGTGGATGTTTTGGAGATGGCAGCACTGTCTTCATTACAAGGTGCTGAAATTAGGGAAAATGGAGGATTGGAGTGTACAATTGAAAGTGATAACACATCACCATTTCTTCCCAAAGAGAAGAGTGTGCGTATATGCAGGACATCAAATTCTTAGCAATATCTAAACAGGAGGATATTATGCTGCATGGTTAAATCATGAGCAAGAAACAAGATCGAAATGTTTGCAGAAATTCTTAAATATTCCCCTTGTTGTACATGTAAGTTTTTCTCAGGTCATTCCTGATACAATGCAAAAATGACTCAATTCATATCAAAGATTTCACTCAAGGCGTAGCGGTTGTAACATGAAAACAAAGTAATTTCTGAACCTGTGGAAATGCATATAAGGAATAAGCAGACAGTGAAATACCACATTTTGTGTTGAATATCCTTGTTCCAGGTATATACTCTAAAGTGCATAAAAATTCTATCAGAACATGTTTTTACCTCTGAAACTTTACTTAAAGTAAGTATTTGATGTGTGTCTCAATGTGACCTGTTCATGTGAAATGAGCAGAATTTACTACTTTGAAATGGTTTTTATATTTTATACATACTGTGATCAACATTGTCCATAAATTTTATCAAAATGATACATTTTCTATTCTATTTCCTGACTGCTGATATTTCTCTGAAATACAGTCCAAATCTCTTTTGCCAGTCATAATTATTACATTACATTACATTGCGTTACACATCTGTTCTCAATATATTTTATCCAAATAGTCAGCAAATATTTTGTATATCTGTCTGTCACACCTGTAAAACTATTTTTTTAGATTAGCTGGATTGTATTTGCAGTTGATCTTTATTTGGCCTTACTGAATCAAGAAATCAATTTTCCAGTTGCTTATCCTTATCCATTTGATATTATGTGAAATGCATTCTAAGACTTACAGCCTTCCTCTAAGATTTAAGAAGTTGAGTTGAAGTGGTGTAGTACATAATGATGTCTCTGCATACTAAACCACCATACCAATCTGATACTTCTATAAATAGAACAATGCAAACAAAAAATCATTCCCTATAGAAATTGTGTTTATTGCTATGTCGAGAATCGTTGAATAACTTAGTAACCTGTCATTCCTCATCAACTTTTATTGGTTTTTGTACTCCCTGTTTGGATCCCTACATAAGAGGTGCTTTTGTGTAGTAATATATACCTTCTTCTGTATACATATAATACTGCCCCCCCTCACCACATGCAGAAAGGCGACTTTTATGCAAATGCGAAATTATTTCGAAGAAAAAAAAGAGAAGGTAAAGTTTTAGATGTGTTACCACATTAGTTCACATGTGTATATATATACGAGTAAAATGTAGCTTGCATACTGCAAGCAGATCGACAACCCTAATTTCATGTCGGCATCATATCGGGACGGCCCTCAAAAGAAAAGAAAGGGATTGAAAATATTCTTAAAATTCGCTGCAATTTAATCTTCTGGCATCGAACCTAGGCCTTCCTGGTGAACCTACTATGCAGCACAACAGAAAATCACCATCTCTTACTTTGTGTGAAAATTCAAACAGAAATATTGGCTCCAACTTCCTCAAACGACGTCCTACTTATCAATAATGTAAATGGCTCTCTAGATTCGAACCAAGGACGTTCTAGGAAATCTAAATCTTGTTTTACAAACGTATCTATGTTCTCTATCTATATGCCTAATTTCATGTTTTAATATTATTGGGTAGAGGTTTAAATTAATTCTTAAATATCGGATAATTTACTGATTGTAGAGACGCCTGGTGTCGAACCCGAGAAATATTGGTAGCTGTGAATGCACAGTATGACTTATTAAGACTTCATCTTATTTCATACAAATTTTGAAGTCGATATCATGCCGGGAAGTACCTAAAATTTGTTTCCGTTATCTCCATAAGAAATGCATTGAGAATGTAAATGGCCCTCTGGGATCGAACCAAGGACCATCAGCGAATATGTAAAATTTGATTATGAAATATATTTACAATCTCCAACTTCATGCCGAATTTCAAGTTTCCATGCCATCGGGAAGGGGTCCAAAAAAAATCTTAAAAATCGCCACAATGCATTTTAAACGGCCGATTTTTGCCTCGACCTAGCATCGAACCCAGGATATTTTCCGTAAAACTCATTTATGCTTTCGAAAGATTATGACCATATATATAGTCTCCTTGAGTTTTGATTCTCTACCTATCCCGAAAGTAATTTTTAAAAATTGTCGAAAATCAAAGCAATGCATTTAAACGGGAAAAATCGGGACTTTGGGGCCCTCTGGAATCGAACCTACGACACTGAGGACCAAAGTCGCTTTTTTCCTGGGGGTTGTACGTTATGGCCAATACGTGGTAAAACTTTCGAGTCAATGACGCCAGTAGTTTAGCCTGTGAATTAGTATCCTATCTGGGTATATACATGAATGAATCCGGAGAAGCATCTATATATAATAGATATAAATATACATATAATTGAATGGTTATGTGATTGTAGGTTATACAGCTGAAATTATCCATTGCGATTTAAGTATACCTAGAGAATATTTTCTATGAGGAAACCGAATGAAATTACATGTTGGTGTGTGCCCAAGAAAACTCGAAGGGTAAAAGGAGATGGAAAAGTTTGAAGAGATAACGGGAAATGCTTCATGAGATCCTTGAAGGGGTTTTTCCTTCTATTTCTTTCTGTTCGTAGCGTCACCTGCGTGAGGGCTGATTGGTCTGTTCCGCTTTCTCAATAGTTCCTCAAAAAACGGAGTGTTCTGTGAGTCACACCTTTCAATCAAACAACGGATCTCCCATTTTCCGATGTCTCCGGACTCGAATTTTCTCGCCTCCGTTTATTCTTTAAGATCGTATATAATTAAAAGGGAATATTTCAACTTATTTTTTCGAATTTTAGGCTATAGGCAATCTTATATTAGGTCTTAGATATTATCTGCAGAATTTTATGAAAAATAATTAAGAATGTGCTCGAATGGTAACATTTCGAAGCCTTTATCAAAACAATATGGAAATATATAGTATGGGAATGTTCTTGTGGATTCCACAGGACGGTGATCAAGGCCATGCTGCTATTCTCTCAGCTATGTCACCAAGCTAATTATTCGCATGCATAATTACTATAGCAGAGTTCGATGAGGCTCCTTGGCACAACCAGGCAGTCGCGAACGCTGTCGAAGAGATTGGATTGCTGACCCCATGTTTTCCCTGATTTTGTTTTCATCGGTTTCGATCGAGCTCATGCATCTTTTGTACTTCTACGGATGCCCTTGAAATTTAATTTTTCATTTAAGCTTGCGATGATGAAATGCCTGCAACCACTATGCATCTTCTCTCAAGACATTGCGTTCGGTCTTTGAGGTTTGAAGACGAACAAATGATAACACTATAACTTAAATCAGAAATGAGCCGTCAAACCCTTTTTGGCAGTACTTCAGGTTTCGAGGAAATTCTCGTTCTATATTCGTATCGTCAATTTACTTTGTTTCTTCAACCGAGATCGGAATAATTAAATGAATTTTCCCTCGTTTAATTTAATGTCGTAAAAGAAGAGCACAACTTTACGAACACTGATGATGCAGTATGAAGATTCTTCAATTCCCTCCATCGTTTTCATTTCTCACTTCCAATACACAAACTCGAGATAAATCGGCTTTTTACGAAATCACATACTTTACTTTATCCTCCGCAAACGACATAAAGGAACTCAAACTACCATCTGTAGTAGCAAAGTTAGACACTCATCGGTTTTTTCGAAAAAATTTCTAGACCTTTCCGAATGGACGTGGTGTAGTCTCCATTCGATTTCAGAGCCCTGAAATTCCACTGCTTATGCTGTGAGACTCGGGAGGGCAAATACCCCCGCCACTCTTTTTCTCTCTCAGTTCCAGTGCGAACAAAAGCACGCTGATCTATTTAGGTGAGTAATTGAGATTCTCCGCGAAATATTTGAAAATGACTGCCCAAAAGATAAAATATTTTCTCAAACTCTGAGTAGACTATGAAGTCTAGACGATGGGAAATCGGATAAAATACGAGAATGAGGGTGCGGCAGAGCCAATTGTCAAACTCGCATCAATTAAGTATTATTTGCTGAAATGGTATTACTGATTCTAGTATCTATTTTCGTGATTTCTCGCGCAGTATCTCTCATACCTGCGAAATTGGACGGACGCATAATATCAACCACGCCCTCCGAAATCACGGTCTCTGTGAATACACGGAGGAATTCATGGACATTTTTCGTCTTCTTTTTTCAACATATTTTCACCCAATCTTATGAAACATGCAGGAATCGCCGATACATCGAAACGAATCTTATTAGAAGTATTCCCTTTCTCCGATTATTAATATCGAATGAAACATCAATACAGATGGAGATGTGGAGGAATGTTGCGAATAAAAGAATAAAGTGAAGCACTTCTTCTAAGAGAGTGCGTGTATCCTGTTTCGCATTACCGACGTTGCGTATTACGAGCGTGGCGAGCGATCTGCACACCTGTAGAGATGCTGTGCTGTAGCAAGGCCTCTCGCGTTTGCGTGAGCGACGGAGAAAGAGTTCTCGATAACATTTCCCCGTCCGAAAAATCCTGAGTTTCGTGTAGTGCGTTGAGAGAAGGCAGTGCGCACGCAACTGTGGTGTCCATTCCTCAGAAACGCAGCAATGACTCACAACAATATAGTGGTCTCCGTGACGGGGAGCAGCGGTCAGTGCAAACAGGAATGCACCCCAAAGTGCAACGCTGAGCCCAACGTGTTCTCATTCATCGGTGAGTCCAATTCCGTCTTTCGCGGAGTCGCAACTTCAAGTTGTTCCCATTGGAATCCGCTGTAGGATATCACAAGTTTAAATTGTTACATCCCACACTCGAAACCGTTATTCGTTGCGAATTGTCGTCGCAAAGATGGATAACCTTCGGCCAACCGCTTCCTTCACCTCTTGGCACCGATTCAGCTACGCAAATTATTTTGTTTTCTTGGTTCCTTAATCACGTGACTGTAAAATAGTGAATGTTTGATTTTATTAGTGAATTGACTTGTTTTCCTTCTTACGATACCACTGTTGAGCTGTTAAAGTAAATGGCCTTCAAGCACGGCATGGTTGTTTTCAATGCGGTCTTACGGTTGAATTTGTGGCTTCATGGTAGATGCGGCCTTCTGGTGTAAAAAATGTTCCCCCATCCTCATCTCCGAGAATCGTTTTCCTGATCGAAGGAAAGATGCGTATATTACGTATTATGCGTATATTTTCACTAAAGTGGAAAAGGATAAAATTTACCAATCAGGAGAAAACCTAAAATAAACACATCATATCCACATTTAAGGAATCATCTTTCATAATCATATTTTTAATTTTGAGTTTTCATGAAGACGATGTTATGAGAGGATGTTAAAGAAAAAAAACCCAACGAAAAAATTTACACTACTTACAGATGCTGAAATTTTCAGTAGTATTTCTGTTATAATTCCTTATATAACTTTCGTGGGGATTACATTATTTTATGCTTGAAGCCGAAATAACCGGTTCGCACTCTCCCAAAGGACGGAGCAAAACCGGGCTTAAATTCGGCGTTTTAATTGAATTGGTTCGAAATCCGAAGCAAATCACGGATTGAAGTGGTGCTCTCTGCAGCACTTGAAGGCACTTGACCTAACTCTGTGCATCGTCCTCCTTTACCCTTAGACTCGCTTTGCTTTCACGAGTTGTTTGATGGGATTACGCAACTTCCACTGTCGAAGGAATTCGATGGAAGATGTAACGAAAAATACTGAATTATTTCTGAGAAGTCTATAATTTATAAGAAAAATATAATACACGGTGATACCTAAGGTTTAAATTTCACAGCTGAGAAAATTCCACGCGATAACTTTGATTTTTAACTGAATTAGCGCTTTCAAAAGAAATATGATGATTAACTTTTTCCGTAACAACTGTATCTCAATAAATGATTTGCTCAGATGTGTGCTTTTTTTCTTGCTTTCTTTCAAAAAAGCGTAGCGGCAAACTTCTATGAAAGCACTTGGTAGTGTTTTGGGAATCGCTCCATCGCAAACATTTACGCAAAAGAACTTAAATGCGTTATTGGAACTTATAGGGTATTTAGAAGAGATTTCAGCATAAGTAAGAGTGTTAAGATGCTAATTGCTTGCAGACAGAAGATCCAGGAGTCCAAATCTCATGAGTAAACTCCGCGGAATGGGAAACCAAAAAAATTGAATTCATTGTTTTGAATGTTGTTCATTCTGATGCGACCGCTAATTCGATTTCAATCAATTTCCATCACAGAGCTTCAATTTTACTAATATTCGAAAAACCTCTCCAGATAAATTTTCCCGTTACCATTAAAACACTAATACTTTAATACAGAGCTCTTCAACTGTTTACCTTAAGAAAGTCGACGGTGCTACGTTTATCGGATCGTCTACACACTAAAGATACGCGAGATATCTTCTCAAGTTCTTGCTACCAAATTGAAACTATCTATTAAATCTTACCGCTCCATTTTAGAATGCGAAATCTAAATTAAATTTGCCAACATTTGGATCTGTGTGCCGTGAGTTGACGCGGAAGGGAACTTGCTCAGAGGAGGTTAAGAAATGTCGCGATAGGGGTTAGAAAAATGTCCTTATCTTATAAACCTTAAAGTAACAGCGATGTTAATCCCGTAATTCTCCGCCATCAACTAATAAAACTATCACTTCGCAGCTATAAATTCAGTTGATGCAGTAATCGATGAGATTCTTTCACTACCATATCATGATGGATGGAATATGTTTCGTTAATCTTTTTATAAGGAATTGTGTCTATGGTTTACACTTAATCTTTCTAATGGATGTATTAATATGTGACTACTGGCAGATGCAGAATCATTTATACTAGTAACTTCTTGTTGACGACGGCAAAAAGTGATATCCGTGGGGTCATTAAGATGGACTTACACGGACTTGTTCCACCCACAGCATTCTGACTCGGTGAGAAGCAATGAAAGCCTTATTACCTGATTCCTCATTTTCTAGAGTAAGCCTACAAGTAATTCTCTCTTCTTAGCTTTTGGTAGCGAGCTCTTAATTAATGAGCACAGAAATAAAGACATCCATCTACATATTCTGGACCCTCCTTGGTCTATCGGGGGAGCTGTTGGTGACAGAATAACATTGGATCGCAAAGAAAATCCCGCCAGTCGTAAAGGCGAGATTCAAAATCCGTGACAATCGCAAAACCCAAATTGCGAAATGTTTACACTTGCAGTACTTTGTGGCCTTTGCCATGGAAACCGAGTTATCGAGAAATTCCTCGAGGAAAACATGCGTCTGGAGACTCGGTTGTGAAACAGTTTGTTAATGTCTTTACTAGGATTGAGGCTAATAATTCACTTCTTCCAATCATATCAAGGTATTCAACAAAACTGCAACATTAAAACAGACGATTGAGCGTACGTGCACGTTTGCAAAAATGTTGCAAAGTTCTATTCCCACGGCTTTAAAAATTAGCACAGGTCGACCGCCTCGCAGATAATAGGCTACTTTCTATTTTCCAAAAGCTGCGGCGCTACACCATTCCAAAGGCCCTCAAATTTGCGTAATATTCGTTTTGATCGCCTGCGGGGCTCTTGTGCGAATTTTGATGGAAAGAGACGAACTCAAAAATATCGGGTTTGTACAGAATCGAGTATATCACTGTTAGCAATATTTATTGTTCTCAACTCCCAAATAATACGGATATTTCGTAAGATTGATCACTAAAAATCGTCAGACAGGAATTTGACTTTGCTCCTTGAAAGGATATATGGAAAATTATGAATAAAATAGCTCTATGTTGGGTTTCGTGAGACCAAGAGGATATTGAAGACCTACCAAATTATAATAAATAAGTATGGTTGGAAATTATGATAACAACGTTATGGTATGGATTTGCAGAAACTGTATTAACAATTTTCCCTCAGTATCGATTGAATTACAGAAGGCCCGAAATCGGTTTTATATGCGCCATGATGAACCCAAACAGAAGTTAAGAAATATTTGTGTTAGGTTACATTGAAAATTCTCGACCTCTGTCACTCGATGTGAATGAATGTTCTGTTGTGAAAATGTAACATAGGATAGTTTGTGGGGAAATACGTCTTATTATTGTTTACATAATTACTGACGATAAAGATTTCCCATTCCCCTCAGCAATGATCCGTGAGCAATTGAAAAAGAGATAAAGATAGTAAATGGAAGAACAAGTTAAATTACCATTGGTGTTTCATTCGTAAAGGATTAGAGACGCTGTTAGACTAAAGCGCTATTCTGGTATACAATACCCGCTGCCACACGCCTCCTTCCGGGGTAAGTATCTAAATATAATGAAACACCTTTTTCGTCTCTGTTTCCTTGAAGCTCAGCTCGTGTCCGCAACAGGCAAACACAAGGTTTTAGTGTTCCCTCATACTCTCTTTTTACTAGCCAAGAGCTCCATTTATTTACATAGATATTCTATACTCAAATTGCTACTTTTTCAATCTATTCCGCTGTAGGCAGTCGATTTAAATTCAATGTTTCCAAAGAAATAAACTCTGCAGATGGCAAAAACGAATGTTTATTGTCAATGGAACAGGTTTCTAGTTCTAGGAAGATTTGTTTGGCAAAAAAATCATTTAGTTACATACAAAGTTGAACCACTTTGGGAACCATAATTCTCAAGAAAATATTATCAGCTAGAATACAATTGCAGAGTGACATTAATTAAATTATATTTACTCTGAAATGATAAAAATCTATCAGTGCAATTTTTATTTGCTTAGTTAGAAAACCAATGTATATATCGAAAATATAAATATGGAAAATTTCGAAGACATGAAATAGAAGAAGAATCAACGATTTGAAAAAGTGATCACCAGTATTGAAAGATGAAATATAGAGTATATTAGTGCAGATGTGATTCATAACAAACTCATCGAATATGCGGAATTGACGATGTACCTACGTATCACTTATAATTAACATGATCAAAGAAACGTAAACTATATAAAAAACTCATAAATTGAGTTTTAATACCAGTCTTAAACGGTGTTTTAACACCCTTACTTCACACGTTGTTAAAACTTCTAAGAAAAATATCATCAGATATATACTTATTATAGCATCTCCTGTTGAGCTCTGTAGAGCTGAGGACTTATCGAATATCAATGGCAACGGCAGCAAAGCAGGAAAAAATACTCGATGTCTATTGAACATCATGAGCTTAGAATCGGTTGAGAAGCAATGCTTTATCTAACTTACCTTTCAAAGGGGAATCGCCCCGTTATCCTCATTATCGAAGAAGCCGACGGACCGCGTAATAAGTATTACGTCTTCACTTTCTCTTTATTTACAACTTCCAATCTCCTCAAAGGATTACCTGCGTCAGAGAACGTTTTGGGAACACTTGCTGACGTATTGCGGAAATGGACACTTGGCGAGGCATTTTTTTATCAACTTATTTCAAACTCCAAACTCACCAGTAGCTATTGAAAGGCACTCAAAGAATGTTAGATGAAAATCTTAATTTTCTGGTGAAAAATGAATGAAAGCGAAAAAAAACTGGCCTGAAATTTTAAACGATTGATTATATACTGCATGACTCCAAGTATGCTGTTATTACAAAGAGTCACTACTTAGCAAGTAATTGTTCGGCTGAAATTTTTTCCGAGCAATTGTCAGAGAGTGAATTGTCTGGAGAGCAGTTGTTGACATTGATGGCGAGAAAAAGTCACGGCGCAATGGTACGGAAACAACTGCTCGTTGTCATAGTAATTAACATAAGAGTGCCGTACGTAACTCATTACAGTAAACTACCGTTTATCCGAAATGATCGGGACGGCGGCCGGTTCGGATAACGAAAATTTCGGATAAACCGAAGTCCCGCGTGAAACACCTAGAATTGCGTCCATACCGCGAAATATGATCGTAAAACGTGCGTACGTAGAATGCTATTGATGTGGTTGTGAATATGCCTGCATGTTTTTGACTGAAAAATTTGTGTTGACGTGTTAAAAAGGCGCCTAAGTACGATTGAAAACTCAAATATTTTAAATGCTGAATAAAAAAGCTCGTTTATTTTGGGTCTTACAGAAAAAATCCGTCTTATTTAGCAGCGGGAAAGAACAGGAGTTTTAATTGCATTACCTACTCTTTTGAGTAATAATGGGTCGCGATGGTATTCGGTGGGTGGGGTCGGTGCATTTGGAAATGTTTGTTCGGATAAAGCGGATTTCGGATAAACGCGATTCGGATAAACGGGAGTTTACTGTAGTTAGTAACTCGGTGGCGTGAGGGTTAGCGTGCTACCATCAGTGAGATCCCGAATCCTGATTAAGGCATGTTGTATGTGAGTTAAGCTGTTAATTGTAAGAGTGATATCTTAGGACTTAAATTCACCCGATGTGGATTCGTCGATATAAATATCATCAATTATAGCAAACCCTTGCAAATACCCTTGCTTCATGATTCCCAGGGTATATGTTCCATCAACATAATCGAATTTACTCGGTCTATAAGAGGTCTAAGTTAAGCGAAGTAACATCGCTCTCTTTCCATCTAATTCACCCAAAGAAAGAATCACTTAAAATAGGTCCCCTGCGGATTCAGCGCCTTCCAATTAACATGTGAGAGTAAGACCCCGAGATATTCAACTGAAGCCTTTGCTTCTCCTCTGTACGTCTCACGAATGCGTCCCAAATACGAATTTCTTTCGTCTCCTGGAAAGTGGTCTTGAATGAATGGGAGCCACGCCTTCCGCCTCGGGACACCTTTCCCTTTCGCGATTTGGGTTACCGGAAGCTAAGGTTGCCTGATATTTTAACCTAAAGCGTTTTCTTTTTGCAATTTTAGATTCTAAAACCCGTAAGTGGGGTCAGGTGCGTGTTAAGAAAAATCGCAGCGGAGGTAAGGGCGTACTTCGTTCAGGAATAACTTAGATAAAGTGTTTTTTCTTTTATTTAATTAATCCTTTATTGTATTTTAAGCAACTGTTTTAATGTCATTTTTGTAGAAAATAATTACGAAATAAAATGAAAGATATTTTAAATGCACTCCGATTGTCTCAAACGGAAACGTTTTTTTGTTTAAATTTCTACCAGTTTTTCGCATTAGAAGCTCCATTGTTATTTTGTTATTTGAATCTCATTTACATTTGCTTGAATTTCTCCCGAAGCAAGCGTTCTTACATATTATTTACGCTATGCGTTTTATTCCCGCTTGTTATCTTTTCTGTTCTCAATATTCCTCCACTTTCCTTGCTTACTTCTTTCGCTACAAACATTTAGTTTTTCATTCACTTCTTTTAGCTCTACATACTTCTCTCTCATCCCTCAACTTTTTCATTCTCTTCCTCTTCTAATCTGATCATTCGCATTTTCTTCATAAACCATTTTTGACACTCTGCTTCAATTCATTCTTTCAACACGTCTAAACTCACTTCCCCTTCCACAGTTGTCTCTTTGCCTTCTTTCAAGTCTCCATTCAGTTGTCATTGACTTTTATTTTCTGTGACCTTGAATATTTTAAATTAAAATTTTTGTGGAAAAAGTACCAGTTATCTCCTTCATTTTGCATTTTATTTTATGCTAATCTCGCTCATAATCCGCTCCACCTGCACTTATGTGTTTATCCTGACGAGCCCACATTTCGCTTCCGTTCTACGAAATGAACATTCCCACACATCTTCAATTCTTAGAGAGTATTTTACCTGAACACAAATTACCCGCATTTTCAGTACCCAATTGCCAATTTCAAAATTCAATTTGCCAATGTGTATGTCGTCAAATAAACTTTTTAAGGTAACATTTATTTCATTTATATCCAGCCGCTATCGATAGTTCCAAATATTTTCAAATCCGAGGCGTTTCGGAGGACCTTCCATCTTAATTCAAGCACCCTCCATTATTCTTATTCCATTGCCTCTATTTATCCCAAATTAAATTGCAGAACACCTGCATTATTCACCTTCTAACACTTCTCTTTCATTCCTTTCATCTTCTTCTTTTATCCTCTTTTTCTAATCAAGAGAAAACCAAATGATGACCAGTCATACTATTAAATTCTTTCATCTCTTATGTAACATTCACTAGATCTCTTATGCTCTAATCATATACTTCTAGTAAAACCATGGTTCTCCAATAATCCCAATTGCTACTTGCTCATATATATATTTTAAATGTTTAACTTGGGAAAAAACAATCCATTTTCCATACCATTCATCCCTATAATTTACTCTGTGGTACCCAAAAGAGTTCCACTATTTTACTCTTCCCTCAAATCCGTCGCCTATACATGTCTCTCAGTAATTTCACTTCTGCGCCAAACTAATTCAACACGACTCTTCTAAAATTCATTCTTAAAACCCTCGCTCTCTCACTTAAGAGAAGCATTGGGCTGCAGATTAGCTCGTCCGCAGGGATCCACATAAATCTTCACGAGGGACACATTCCGCATCTTTGGCTGCTCTGGTCCACCCTCTGCCATCATTCATCGCTCTTACCGGTGACTCCTTTCCCATTCACGTCAGCCCATGCGCTGTCTGTTGCATTCCTTGCTGAATTCTGCGCATGCGCACTTCAATGGTGGGCTACATTTCAACTCCTCTGCCAACCTTGCCTAAGTCAAGCGAAGCGTACGTATTGTCGTTTAAAACAGGTGATGTTGCAGCAGCCCAATTTGGTGGACATGATCTGCTTATCCTGGCTTAGTGAGGGAAGGAAGGGCAAACTACCTCACTCCTCATCCTGCCTAGTAAGCCTCATTCCCTCTTCCCTAACTCTTTCTGGCTAATTTTAGAGGCGGTGAGGTACCAACTAGCCTTCTGGTTGAATGCTTTACTGACAGTGGAGGTGAACAACCTAATCTTATCCCTGCGATACAAAGAATTTCCTACCGATTGCGAAGCGGTCAGTCTTAGCACATTTTTTATATATTTTTTTACCAGCACAGCCATCTCCCAAGTACTCTCATTTTTTTATTTATTTAAAGTTGATTCATTAACAGCCATTTTGACAAATTGCAATAAATCGTACAACATTCTGAGAAAAAGTATAAATAGAAATAACATACGAATAAATATCAACGAAGGAGCATGGAAATGCAACCAAACATTTGTATAAAATGGAAAAAAATGTGAATAGAGTAAAATTAAATTAAATGAGAAAAAATGAAATAAAATAAAAGACAGTAATAATAAGTTAAAATAGGAGATGTAAGGAAAAAAACAATAATGATGGGAGAAAATTGGGGATGGGGAAAATCATCTAATTATCCGCTAGCTATTGTCTCCTTATCGGGGACTGCATCAAAAAGCAGCAATCTGTTGCAGTTCCAATTGATTGTAAATTTATATGTTTGATAGAAAGAGTTTAAGCCATAAAGAATGGAAATGTACTTGCTTCGAAGTGATCCAGTGCGTTGTCATCGTTTCTCACAATAAACAGCGGTTATTTGTTGAACGTTTATCGTCAAATAAGTCCCGGACGTCGAAAATGATGATGACTAAAGCTTTTGGTTAACTTCGTTCGTTTGGTGACAATGATATAAGTGGCAAGTGCAGAGGAAGGAAGCCAACATACGAGTTTGTGCGTGAGTTACTGTAGTGCTCATTTTAAACAGCCTGTCATTCCTCGCTCAATCTATTTCGTATTTACCTTCAATTATCCCGGGAGTGGTACATTACTTTGGAAATTGGTTCGAGGAAAATTTGTTTCCATTTCAATTACTAACGGAACATAATGCAGTGCTAATCATAGTCGTTTGCAGTTCCGTGCATTTTTTGTCACTTCTCGTTGTTACGAGAGTTACTTAGAGATTGTTTACATGCAAGTTGATTGCGATAAAGAGTTTACAACAGATATATCGTATTTAACGAAGGAATGACGCCAACTGTATTGCAGTATGAATCGGAGGAGGAATAGTCTTATATATAAAAATGAAATGATGTTCGTGAAAACTCGAAAACGGCTCGACCGATTTGAATAACTTTTTTTTGTTTTGTTCGCCTTGGTACGGAGGTGGTTTAGGAAAAAAATAGGAAATAACAAAAGAAATAGCCGAAAAATCGAAACAGCATTTCCATAAGAAATGCACGTAAAGTTCATTTTTCTCGCTGCACGCATTATTTCATTTGAAAATATAAATTAGAAATAATAGTTATACAAAGTCGAATCAAGCACCAAAATAAGGAGAATAGAATAAAGATTCTTATTTTGGTCGTGAAATATCGTTTACAAATCAAAATTTCGAGGTTGTAAAAAACTCATCCCCTTTGACAATGAAGGTAATTATTAATTCCAATTCTGGCGTACCTCAAGGCAGTGTAATTGGACCTCTTCTTTTCCTTATTTATATCAATTACTTGAGTGACGAGATAGTTAGCAATGTGAGGATATTTGCGGATGACTCGGTTATGTATAGGGAAATAACAAACGAGGAAGACCGAACATCTCTCTCAAACGATTAGGTCCTCATCCAAAGGTGGTGCGAAAAATGGGAATTAGATATTAACGTAGGTAAATGCTCCGAAGTTAATTTCTTTGAAAAGAAAAAATTGCGTCCAAATCACCCGTACAAAATTAATGGAATTAGTATCAAAGTAGTAGATTCAGTTGAATATCTTGGGATCAACATTACTAATAACTTAAATTGGAGCACGCATATTCGAAAAATCTGCGGCAAAATAAGTAAAAGGCTTGGCTTTGTTATTTTAGCGAGCGATGTTATTTTACCTTGGTCAGATCCCTTCTGGAATATGCGGCAAGTGTATAGGATCCGGCGGATGAAACGTGTACTCGCGAACTCGAGAAAGTGCAGCGTAAAGCGGTTCGTTTTGTTAATAAATGCTACGATAAAAAAGCAAACGTTACAAAAATGCTCTCAGACGTAGGTTGGGAATCCTTGAAAGAAAGGAGATTGGAAGCTAGGCTGCGATTGCTTAATAAATTCAGGGAAACTACATTTTCGGAAGATACAATCGGTATCATGCAACCCCCCTGCTACGTCGGTCGATCCGATAATGACCGTAAGTTACGAGAAATAGATCTATTATCTAGCATCTATGCTAGGACGAATCGTTTTAAAAATTAATTCTTTCCGCGAACGATACGCGACAATAACCGAAAATGGAAGTAGTTTAGATTCAACTGGTGTTAGCACCCCCTGCCACATACCAAAAGGCGGCTTGTAGGGTATTAATGTAGATGTAGATGTTTACTGAATTTTTAGTTAGAGTTTTAAAACGGTTTTACTCTCTCTCTACTCGAGGACTTCGTATACTATAGAAATTCCCTCTAAATAAGTATTGCTGCTATATAGTTTGCCTTTAGTCCAATATTAAACTCTGTAATTTTTTACAGATATGTTACTCTATACATGAAAATATAATTTTCGAATATTTTAACTGTAGGAATCATGTCCCTGAATTTCAATTATTTGCCGATATCACCGAAAACGATCGCAAATGATTAACAGAATTGACAAAAATTGAATCATTCCTATATTTATATTGACAATTGGTTTTGCTCTTCTTGGTACATCTTCTTTCTATTGGTGCTCGTTGCGTGATCTACGTATGACATTGTTCCGTTGAGAATCAACGGGAACTCCGCTAACAGCACAACAGCCACAAGAAACTCTCATACATTATTTTGAAGATGAGACATAGAATTTCATGCTTGGATTACATTTGATAATTGAAAATGCTACATATTCCCGGAAAAGTAATTAAACAGTAAAATTTTTAAAAATATTACTAAAATGCAGTTAGAAAATATTTATTTGTATTCGCCTTAATAAATATAGTATCATTAAGTCTAGTATTTTTAAGTCTTTTATCGGCTCATCTTGCAACTTGCATTCACATAGAGGTCATGTTGCGAGTATGCGGGCTACGGATATGCTGCATTTAGTGCGAGGATCTGAAATATGGAAAAGTGTACGGCGGTGAAACTTCTAAAATTGCAACTATGATGCGATGGAAGGTTTATCATCGATGTCCACATTTTTTCACAACACTTTTCGGTGTTCGTCCTAATTATGGAAATAATTAAACGTTCACATGATAATTATGGAATTCTTTTGATTATCACAAGAAACAGTTATTTTCCATATACTTCTTTTTATCCATAAAGTGCTTATTAAATTGTATATACTGATGTTACTCGAAGACATATAAAAATGAAATGATTATTGCAGGTGCCTATCTCTAAAATATATTTCTGCTGTGACTAAATATTGTATCTCAATCAATTATTTCGGTATTATTTTAAAGTGCTATTTATATTTATTTCGCCTTAAATATTTTTAAAACGTTTTGTTTGGTTAAACGTTTTGTCTTTATGTATATTTGCACCATAGCAACTGCAATCCCGCAAATGGTGATGTAAATGAAATGATTCCGGTGGCACTTCCTGAAAAAGAAGAAGATCGTAAAGTACCTCTAGGAAACAGAGCGACTGTTATATAAGAGTGAAGATGGAGTAACTTCATCATTGTTTGTCGCCAATGAATAAGTTGGGAGCTCGATTTACTTATTACGCAGTGCTGTGCTGATTGAGTACGAGATGTGCATTGAGAATTGCACGTCATCCTTAAGAATTCCAGAGAAAACTTGACAGGAATCTTAATCATCACTTCCGGGTTTCCCTCAGGATGTTGAAATAAATGTACTTCTATGCACTGATAGCCACCATTTGCGATTTGTATTGTACTGTAGTTCTGCAATCACACAAAAGTCCTCATCAACTGCTTAACTTGTCCCATTCGTAATTGCAAGTTTAACGATATTTTGCCACTTCTAATAACTTTCTTTTTGTTTCGAGAAGGGCTTTCAATTTATATAACTTATTCTGTTGCAGGGACCTTCCTATAGGTATTCTTAACACAAAATGGTCTGCTTATTTATTAATCAGAATAATATTACGTTTAGTTAAACAACAGAATTAAATTTCATATTATTAGTAGAATTCAAGTTAAATATTTTGCGATACCGTATTTATAAATTCAAATTTAAACCTCTAGTTTTCTTAACTATTCGTGAGAAACGCTTTTATTTGAGTTTGGTGACGTTTTAGTTACTTGGCACGTCGCATGAAGAGAATTTTTCCAGCATCTCTGGTCCAAAGGGAGACAGCCAAAGAATGCCTTTCCTTATGTAAGCGACGGTACAATTTTTCTGCATCTCGTTCTCCTAGAATGACAATAATCAACACATCATAATCTCTGACGAATTCATTGCAAATGTTATTCCCAATTCAAATTCAGCCAAACATTCTATTATTCGTTCACAAAAATTCCACTTCACATGTAAAATAACGTCAAAAGATCAATGTTTAAGGTGAACATAGAATAGCACCTTGCATCACTTCGTGATACATTTCCCGATTTAAAAATGTTGATATTATCCCTTATTAATCTTATACTTAAACATTTATGAAAATTTGTGACTTAAATATGTCTTAATAATTGATGAATAATTAATGAAACTAGAAGTCACTATTCATAAAAACAGAAAAATATATAGTAGTGATTAGCATTATTGGAGACTTCTCATCGTAAATAAATTTACTATAAAAGTTAATTCATTAAAGTTTGTTTTCTATAATATCTGTCTGTTGCAGAATACGGAAAAATTGCAGATAAGAATAACTGGGACACATTATGAGAAGCAACCAACTCTATGAGTTACTACAGATAATTTTAAAAGGGATGGTCGAAGGTAGAAAAGCACCATTGAGGATAGCGTAGCTGAAAGAATGTATTGCTCAAGGCAACGACAACAGTCCTAATCGATCTGCAGCTATTAATTGACATGTTAATCAGCGACATCCGAAGCGGATGGACACCACAAGAAGTGCAGTACCCTTCTTGATCTGGTGTAATTATTCTTTCCGGAATTTTAAGGATAGAGTCGGCAAATTTTGGAAATTATTTAGGAGGAATGTTACTGAATTTTTCTTGTTATCTAGAATCGAAACGCGCATGAAAAGGACATACATGATATAAATAAAAGAGAATGTATTTGAGTAATAGTAATTTCAGCAGCAGAGAATCCACTTTCCAGGCTTCAGAAATCTGTCAAACGCGCTGAATTCAAGGGAATGTCGTACAGAATTAATCATTTAATCAGTTTCTCACAGTACTAATTGATCGACCACTATTGCAATATATTGCCTATTGTGGTACTGTTTTGTGATAATGAGAATTGTATTACTGTATTGCTATTATTTCATTATCATCACGGATTAAAATCTAGATCGATATTTATCAGATAAGCAAATAATTTGCTTAAGACGTTCGATTATTATGCAATTTCCGTGCTAACTTCGTCAGCAAAGATAGTGAGGCGAGGACAAATCGTTTTAGAAACATTTTTCCAAACGATCCTCTAACAACGATCGGAGATTAAAATAAACGAAATAGGTTTAATGTGTGGTGTTTACCTCATACGTAAATTGGCAATTTGCAGGCCATGAATTTCTTTACATTTAAGTATAGAAACAACATTAATGAATTCGCAAAAATGATGGAATAAACATAAGGTACGTTCCACTTTAATGTGTTGGAAAAAATGTTGAATGATCGGAATTTGAGAGTAAGGTTTGAAGGCAAAGAGAGAGCAGAAATTCGGGAGAAACAACAGGTTTGTTCATTTGCTATTCATAGCATTTGTGTTCTATCGCCAAAATCAACATTCGCAAACAGCGCAGGTGAGCAATTGATCCCCTTTGAGTGTCCCTCTGTTATGAGGTGCTGTTTGCACAATTGCTCTTTTTCATTGGCTCATTGTCTGCAGGAAATATAGAGCAGCTTTACATTGAAAATGTTACTTATTTAAAATAGACTGCTATTAAAAATCTTTAGGGTATTCAGGAAATGGTCCAAATTGTATTTTAGTCTCTTTACTTTTAATGTGTTTCTATAAATTTAAAGCTTTCCTTCCGTTTGCTATTATACTTTTTGAACCAATAATATTACCTGTAGAGGTCGGAGTTTCTAAAGGTAAATCCGTTTCATCTATTCATTTTGTGAATATTGTTCTTTCTGCCAGGTAAAGAAGAGAGGCGTGTAGTTCGCGATGAGAAATTAATCATGAGAAAATGTTGAAAGGGACGACAATGACTGCATGCAGAAATGTGCTTGCATCCAAATTTATGAATGGTAAAGACGCTTGGTCTTGTTCAGAGAAGTGTTTGCTCTAAAAATTAGTTTTAGTTGGAAAATGAGTGGTAAAGGCAACAAAAATACCTTCGGAAACGGCTTTGCGATGAGTGAATTTGGACTGAAAAAGACATTTATGGTGGCTCTTTTATGAATGGGGCTTCCTGTTAAGATTTCGGAAGATGAAAGGAATAGATTGATGCAAACTGAAGAAGACATGGAGCTAAATCCTTTTATAGGAAAGAAGAAAAAATGTTTAATTTCAAATATAATGGTTAATGTATTGAAATTACGAAATTTATTTGAAGTAAAATGAAGGCGAGGAATCAGGCAGATAATTGAGGCGATTGATTGCTTCCAAAAGGAATGGGCTGAGCAATATGAACATTAAAAGTGAAATACGTGGGAATATCTAATTCGCTACGAAACCGTGACCGTGTCTCAATATTATTCTTCTTGTAGTTTAGCAAACTTTTCCTATTATGGAGTTACTCTATCTTATACCTATATAAAAATGAAATGTTGTTCGTGACGTCGCGTCGTCTAAAACTCGAAAACGGCTCGACCAAGTTGAATATTTTCTTTTGTTCGCCTCGGTATGGAGGTGGTTTAGGAAAAAAGAAAATTAGGAAAAACCTAAAAGGAATAGCCGAAAAATCGAAAAAGCATTTCCATAAGAAATGCACTTAAAGTTCATTTTTCTCGCTGCAGGCTTTATTTCATTTGAAATTTTAAATTAGAAATAATCGTCGTACAAAGTCGAATCAAGCACCAAAAGAAATAGAATAAATAAATAAGGGAATAGAAAAAAATTCTTATTTTGGTCGTGAAATATCGTTTACGAATCGAATTTTCGAGAATTTTGATAAAAAGCGTGAATCTTTTATCAAAATTTGAAGGTAGTAAACAACCCATCCCCCTTTACAATGAAGGCGATTGTTGATTCCAATTTCATGTATTATCCATCAAAATGCATTAAGAATATAAGTCAAGTTAAAATTAATCCTGATAATAAGTGATACACTTTATGAAGAAGAAAAAATTGCATGAGATTTTTACATTTGCTGTTACGAACAATATCCTGTGAAGAATCGCACGGAAAAAAGTACTAACATTTAAATTTTAATTTTTTACAATTTTTTTCAAGGTCAGTAGCAACCAAGTTTTATTTACAGCAACTTAATTGTTTACTTATTTTTTAGTTAGAGTTTTAACACGGTTTTACTCTCTCTCTCTCTCTCTCTCTCTACTCGAGGACTTATTGTTAGTGCGAGGATTTTAATATTGTTAACTTCTGAAGGTAAGTTCGAAGTTCGACATATATAACAAAAATATGAGAAATAAATGTAGATACACTAAACATTGAATTAGGTGGTTCGAAGTTCACCGCGTCATCTAGTTATAAATAAAGTTCGTTTTAATGCTCCCCTTTTTTCAGAGAATGTGCATCCTTAAATTTCCTTGACCCCATCTCTTTTCGCGGAATTCACCAATCTCTGTAGGAATTTTCCAGCAAAGATTGTTCTTTGTTAACTATTTGTTGCAAAGTTTTATAACGCGCTGTATACTTTATTTTTGTTTGATATTAATATTTGCAAACTAGCTGCTCGTGTTGTGAAAATGTCCGTAACATATTACGATGATTCTCACACTGTTTCCGTTGTATCGCAGTAAGGATTTAAAACAGGATGCATTTCAAGGTTTCTTATTTTTTATAATATTAATATTTCATTTCAAATATGTTTTTAACGAATTAGAATTCTGATCTAGTTACTGATCTAGATCAGTGATAAGGAAATAATGAATATGATACTCTTAAGTAGAGGCAATGGGGTAAAGTAAGTTAGTTGCAATATATAACACCAGATAACAATAATACATTTGAAAGATTTATTTTTATAAATGTTGATGACCTCTTAATGACCAGCCAGAGGTCGACTTATAGGGCTATCCAGGTATAATGGTACAGAGCGTTTGTTACCTTTTCCCAGTAAACAGTGTTTAGGCAATTTATTCAGACTTATCTCCACTGCGTCCTGATTAATTGCAAAGCAACTAAAACATGAGAAGTATTTATGCATCAACGTAATTTCAAAATCATCCGCGTATAAATAATGTATGCGAAAACATAATGAATTATTTTCATAGACTGAAATTCGAAAATACAATGTGTTATCCCATAAAAAATTCTCCGTTTACGCATATTGAATTATTTGTTTATTCAATGTCAACAAATATCTAAAATATATCATTCTTTCTCTTTCAGAGTGTTGCATTGTCTGTGATAAATAAAAAAAGAATATAAAAATAAAAAAACAGGGTAGCCGCTAACAAAAAAATGCTATCGTAGGTGGGATTGCCTGGATTCTATTTTTATTATTTTCCCTCTTATCTATGATGCCAGCAGTGCAATATTTTTGCGAGCCATAAACTGGATTGTAAATTTTGCAGCCAAAATAAATCTTTGAGAAAATTGTCGAAAATAAACGACAAACGAAACGCCCGCCAAGGGGATTGGAGGAGCGTAAAGCAAGTCATTCAATTACGGACTCGAATCCTTTTATTTCCAAAGTTAGGATGAAAAAAGCTTCCGGTGGGACTGACGTATGGCGGCCCTCTAATACCCGAAGCGTGCGCGACCAGATTCGAACCCGGGACAGTATCGTCGAAAGGCGGCTTGTATTTCTGTAGATGTAGATTTCGCAGATGAACTTCCCGGACTAGAGGCTGCTCTCATCGAAGCAGAACGCACTTTCCACTAGGCTATCCGAGGCAAAACTTGGAATTGGAAATATGTATGAGTACATAAATATGTATCTATGATTATTGCAGGAGATATGACGTATGATGTTGGACGGAAGAGAGCCTTTAACTTCGCCAATAGAGGCGATCTTAATTCGTCTATCTTAGTTCCTGTGTGAGACCCTACCGCACACTCCGCAGTGACCATAGATGCTTAAAATGTTCACTAATTAACTCTTGATTGCTAATATTTACAATAACGGAAAATATTAGTCTGAATGCCTCCGAAACTTCGCCATTCACTTTCACATGGAGACGTGAAGCTCGGAAAGACTATTTGAGATGTATTTGTTTGGGTTACACATTCATTTTTTCGCAAGTGTTTTTGAAAGTGGATGGTTTCTCTAAGATATTTATATGATTGATGAAAATGAGATAATCTAAAAACAGCATTTTACCATCTTTCTCTACTTCGTGCTCTGAGGGGACCTTCGTTACTTCGAATCAACTCTATTTGCATTGGCTTCGCTCGCTCAAAACGCCTTAAATCTCGATGTGGGGCACCTTTCGTTCACTCACTTCTATTAAAATTCCTCTTCGATCGATATACGACCAATTAGCCGAGACAAGTACCAGCTCAGCAATTTTATAAAGTTCGTTGGCTCTTGAGAAATAACAGAACTTTAACCGCAGAGTTTAAATATTTTCTAAAAAAACGGATTTAAATGTTTTGTAAAAAGTGGTTGATTGCGTAATGATCTACTACGTTGATCAATACGCATTGGTATTGTTATTTACGTAAATTTACCTTTAATTATTTTTATAAATTCATATTTTGGTTTAGGCTGCAATTAGATTTCCTTTTATTTGATGATAGAGAATTTTTTTTCAAATTACCAAAACACTTTTTCAAGGAAAGACCGCCAAACACTAGTAACTCAATTGACTAACTCATTAGTCTAAACTGTTCGGCTACGTAAAAGATCGTATTGATATTAAAATGAAATTGATAGTTGCTTTAAAATTTAATTCTGTAAGGTTATATAACTAATTTTTAAGCTCGATAATTTTCTGCCGGTCAGAGTTTTATCCAAGGAGCTGATATGTAATTAAGTTTTAGGAATGCCTCCATTGTACTGTTTCTCGGGAATTTTACGTTTCCAATTGTGTAAACTCAACTTTAAGTATACTTTAAATCTTCGTTCTCCGCTTGCAGTTCAATTCTCAAGAAAATAGGATAAGAAATTTCATATTATCGCAAATTCTTCCTGATAATTGTCTTTATAGCTGAATTTTATTTTAATTTAAAGTAATAGAGCTTTAGATTAGAACTCAGAACCAATGACAGGGTTTGACGAATGCATACGGACATGAAAAGACCAAATTTTCTAAACATTGATCCGAATTTACATATTCCATCCTCAAATATGTCTAATTGAAACTTTCATTCTCACAATACGATTCAGGACAATATAGTACAGAAAAAATTATCAGATGTAAAATTTCATTGCACAATATCCCCTGGAAAATTGCCAAGGAGTCAGACATCTCCACTGTGTTTAATTACTTAGCTGGAAGCCCGTATCTTATACGGGCACTGCTAATCTACAACGGTGAAACATTTATAAACATTAAGAAGAACGAATATATAACCAAGAAAGCTGAGAAACTCAATGAATATAATAATGTAAGGACAATATAAAATTCTCCTATAAATTAAAATGTGAAACGTTAAATTGCTATTGGTTTAGGGGGTACTGGGTTCTATATGCCATGGAACCCTATGCTATATATGCTATGAAAAGTTTAATGCGGTGGAAACAAAATAATGAAAATCAAACATGAACAGAAGTCAGTTTACCTTTTCTTTTTCCCCCTCCTAGATGTCACAAAATAAATGATCTTTCTCATCAACTCGATATGATGTTTTAACATTGTCGGAAAATAACAAATGTTGGCATAATGACAGCCGTTTCAGTGTAGAAGAGGTGGGTCTAGAAATGGATGGATGAGTTTATGTTATATTTAATGCTCATATTTAATTAATAAAGGAATTATTCCTTTCCAATTAACTGCAAGATCATCTCCCCATGAAATATGCAATAGATTTAATTAATAGTAGCTACAAGTCTTATGATTGAATTCCTTGACCCTTACTATTTGTTCTGCATTGTCACGAAGGAAGGAGATGAGCTACTGGACACGCAAAATTATAAATACATCTGCATATTTACCTGCAAGCCAACTTCCGGCCTGTGGCAGGGGGTGCACTCGCCATTACTCTACCACCACAATCGATTATTTGCGTAGATTGTTCTCGGAAAAAGTGAACTCTTGAAGCAACTAGCTATAATTTATATTTCCTTGAATTTTCTCGCAGCATCACATCACAGCAGCAGGCTTATGTCACCGGGAGGATAAATACAAATTTGCATGAATTTTTTTATAGTATCTTCTGCATATTCCTTAATTGTATGTCGTGCACGATTCATTTTCAACGTAAACATCTCTCGATGCCTCTCATTGCAGCCGATCCGCGGACGAATCCCCAGCGACCGCCTTCCAATTTCATATCAGGCAATCCCATACTTCATCTATAATATGTCAAGGACAGTCTTTGAGGGTTGATCTCATTATCATATTCAATTATTATCTATGATTTATAACGAGAACTCAGTAGCATGCAGAAAAACTATTCCATTCTAAAAGTAGGATTTGAAAAGGAGAAATTACCGATATACGTTCTCTGCTTTGTTAAATTGACGTCACTATTCTACTCTACCCTCCTAGTCTATTGGAGTAATTTGTAATGGGTTAGTGGGTTCCTTTGGATAAGTGGTTTACCAATTGTGAATTCACGTTCTTACGTAGCATCTTTACGTGATTGGAATACCGCTAAGCCATCCCAACCAAAACTATAAGCAGACCTTGGGGTGCAACGCTACCAATTAAATTATTGCTATCAACTTGTGTTGCACTTGTTTCGGCGGTCCATCTGCAGATGGAGGAAATGGTTGTGAAAGATAGGAAGGGGAGGAGCGATTAAGAATGGACAAGGGGAGCGATAGGAGAGTCGAGGGGAGGCGGCGCTCTTGAGTTGCTCTCTGAATATCGCGGAAGCAGCATCGCCGACGCACGCATGGATTCCAAAAGTAAGGAACGCATTTTCCCCTGTTGTCTCTCTGTGTTTTACTAATGTCCCGAAAGAGGTCGGAAACATATTCGGAGCCCTATCATTTTCCGTTCATCGGATGCTATTTTTACATCACGTACGCTCTTGAACACGAAGGATTTATAATCGCAGAGCCGAATTCCGTTATGACTGTTTCGGAAATTGCATTCCACATCACAGTTTGCAATGAGCGTGGACAAAAGTAATGTAATACTGTAAAAGCTGTAATGAAATTCGCAGATATTTGCAATTGTGCAAAACCAAGTTGGATTATATACATTAGTGTACCGTAGGTCGGTTGCTTAGAGAGGGGTACATTGCTTTGTTGCGAATTCTTCTAATTCTTTTATTCAATCGTGGTTTTTCGATTCAGAACTTTTCCGTATTGTCTGCGCTGTATCGTTCGCTGAATAAAATTTAGTTATAAATGCCGAAGTATTTGCTGACCTTTTTTGTTGTTTATTACAGAATATATCGAATTTTTATAATCGTTATATTTAATATACGCTAAACAGGTTGATAAATTCTTATTTCCAATGTGTAGGATTTGAACGTTTATGGCACGACGATTATTAAATTGTACTTAATTTCATTTATGTGCATTTATATTTAATACCAATTCAATTTCTAGAGTTGTTAAAAGGACGTATTAAATACACCTAATTAGGTGAAGTGTGATATCTGTGGTGAATAACTTTTAGCAGCATGAATCTGAAATGAAAATATACGGAGGGAATAAAATATGTTTGCTAACCTCAGATGAAATTGGCTGAAATTTATGTAACCAACGTAATAGAAATAGACAAATAATGATAGAGAGATTTCAATTATGAAATGAGCGCAGAGGGTTGAATAACGAGAAGCAAGAAGTGGCGAGGGATGGAAATTATGAAAAAAAGGAAGCGGTTGGCGGCTTTGAAATTGAAAAAAATAGCATTCATCGGATTGACATAACCCTTTACGATCACGAAGGAGATTTTGTGTAGTGTAATTCATACATATATATTTAAAACAACGTCGCTTTTTACTCTATATTTATGTCAATCTTGTGTGCATCTCGAATTCATACCATTTCATTGAAATTGTTTATTTTAAAATGTATATTCCATATAAAATATACAAACGAGTGTACGCGGATTTTTATTGCCATTTTCTCAGATTATGATTGTCAATCGATGAGTGCGCAAGATTCAACGATGACGATGGATTTATATATCATCTAGCAGATACAAAATAGTGGGTGAAGTGTAATAAGACACCGCCGAGTGTGTATATCGTGGAACTAATAAGAACTGACCGAAGTAACTGGCTGAGTAAAAATAAATTCTTACGTAAAACGTCGTTTCAAACATAAAAATGTACATCTTCGGACAATAAAAAGAAAAATAATGGTCAGCGATAGGAAATATAAATCGCGCTCCTTAAAAACCGAATGGTTAACATAAATGAAAAATATCGACATGACATAAAAACACAAAACGTAAATGGTTAGAACATTTGCCCGGTAAGTGAGGGACCAGGGTTCAAGTCTTAGTAAATTCAATGTTATTCACTTCTATTTAACATTCGAAAAATATAAAAATGAGAATAGGGACGCACTGAAACGGTAGCTAGTTGAGGGTCCGTGGTCTACAGTCCAATCTTTAGGGTATTTTAATATTGTATATGCTTTTAAATTCTCATTAATGAATTATTAGGCACCTAATGTTCCATCTAAAATTTTGAAGTCAGCTTAAAAGTTCTAGGCTGAACATTTTCACGAAATATATTCATTTATTATAATATTTTCTTGAGTTTTAGCCATAAACATCGTTTGATGTTACAAATATAATTTTTTAAAATTTCATTCGGTTCACATATTTATTTGTAAGATGTATCTTATTTATTTTAACGAGAATAACTGTAGGCGATAAAACTAATTTAGCTGTAATGTTTAATACAAGGTCTTTTAAGCGATATGGTGTCAAACTGTGTATAATTTAAGAAATGAGAGGAATTGAACCGCCAGTAGTTAGATTGCTTGCAAAACCTCAAGGCTGTCCAGCTTGTAGTTCCCACGTTTAGCTATACGCACACAAAAAATATAGGTTACCGCACATTGACAACTCACCTTGTTCAGTCAATGATTACTCTAGCAAAGAATGTAGAGCGGTCTTCGAAACTTTTAAGTTTCTTTAATGTTTCAATACACCGATATTTAAATATAATTTTACTTTTAAAATATTTAGAATGCAACAATTAATGGACTAATATCTGACAAAACATTAATATCTGCATAATTTGGTGAATTCAGTATTGGAGAGTGATAAAAATTATGCGGTGAAGATGCAACTCAATTTTTTTCAAAAAACGTAGAAAATACTATTCTCTTATCGTGAGTTATCTGTCTCGGAAATTGAACATCGAAGGGAGATTAAAAGGATTTAGCGCATCGTAATACCTTTATCGATTTTTATGAATGGTTTTATCACTTATGTATTTCGTTTTACCGTCATTTTGTCAGAAATTCATTTTACATACTTGTGACGATATGATCAGACAAATTTCATGTGCTAATCTTAATAATTCGTTTCTGAAATAGTATTTTTATAGTAATTTTAAAATTATCGTCATTTTCGTATTATAATTTATCATAGTAATTTTTCAGAAACTTACTAATCTACGGACAAGAAATAATTTCTCTGAAGAGCTCTCAGATTCTGTTTTCGTAACTTCTCGTGCATTAAAGCAGCCAAGATATATTTTTCCGAGAATTAAAGGAGCGCAGGGGGTGGAAGCGGTGTTTAGGCGAGGGAAATATTTGCGATAATATCAAACGAATGATGGAAAGGAGGGGAAATAGCTGGGAATGCGGCGACTGAAAGAAATAAATGGAAAACAAGAGAAAATTACTTATTAATTAAATTACGTGGCACGATATGAGTGAATTGAGTTATCTTATATAAGAGGAATAGATAATGATGGAGAGATGGAGTCGGCATTGATAGGGTGATTAAGGATCGAAAGTACGTGGAAGTGGTGTTTTGCATAAGTTTGGACTAGTCAAAAATGGATGGAAGCGAAATGACCAGATGTTAATGGATTTAAAAGAAGATCGACGAAAAGTATACAGAGGATGGAAACAAAAACTCTGAGGCAGTATCGAGAATAAATGGGAATGTTCAAGAAAGATGTGAATTAAAGCTGTATTTCAGGAAAGTAAGAATGGTTCATTCCAGTGGACAGTATCCTCGAAAACCCCTTCTTCGGCGTCATAATGGGAAAGCGCGACGAAAATGGATACTCCGCTACAATTCGAAACAACGGAGGGTGCAAATATAAAAGGACCGGAGTCTCCTTATCCATTATTTCGCTATTTTTAGAAGATTTTCTCACAAATCAAAGATGAGGAGTGAATTGAGTCACATCTCTGTCGCCCTTTGATCTCGGTTAAAGGTCATTCCTAGCAACGGTCTCATTTCAAACAGACTTGTGTTTTTGTCGCCACATTTTGTCTTCCACAAGCGAAGCCATGTTAAGTATTTAAGCATTACTGACATACATAGCGCCTATCATAATGATGCCAATATGGGAATATATGCCGAAGAATGGGCTAATAGTTGAATGCAATCAAACATATCTATCATATATAGATATTATCAATGTTTATTGCAAACGACTCTGCGTACGCATATGCATGATTTTATACCTCTTAGGGTTCATTACTTCTCTACGATCTATCCTATTTTTATCATCAAACAACGCCGTATATCAATTGCATACATCGTAGATTCCTTTCATTTATACTAAATCCGATTATGGAAAAGATTTTCGTTCGCTTTCCGATTACAGAAAAAACATATTTGTTCTGCCAATCTCGCTCTTGGCTCTGTGCTGTGACAATACGGGAGTTACTTCAGTGTGAGTAATGAAATTCATTTTATCCACGTCTAATTGCAATAAAAAAACTGTCATTCATTTGGTTAATCGGCCGTTCTTATATTTAATCAACATAAACTATTCTGGCTTTTTCATAATAGTTTTATTTTTATATATTTTAATAGTTATATTATTCATAATAGTTATATTTTATGTTATATATTATAAATTGTTAAAGGTATGAATCAGTTATTCCAGCTATTGGTAGCGATCCATTTTTTGAGGGCTCTCTGTTCTATTTTACGCATAAATAGTGATTCATTATCATTCGTGGTTAATACCGTTTTTCCGTGGCATTTGCGACCTCAAATCCGAGTTCAATTCTCGCTGTTGGCACAGTTTAGCGACTGTGAATTACGCTTTGATTTTTAGACTTCCCGATCACGTCCTGCGAATTCGATTCGATCCAATTACTAAATATTTCTACATTTTGTATATATTTCCATGATTTAGCGGCTGCGTAACTTTTGAGTTCCCATTTCAATACCCGAGTTGAAACTCGTCTTAATAACCATTCCTTCACTGCTGCCTTTTAATTAACATAAATTTTATTTATAAATTAAGTCTTTACATTTGCAACTCCATAACGGGTGTTTTTTCATTTTGGCATAAGTTTGTTTAATCTTAAATCAAGCTTTTAACTATAAGATTCGGCTGCACGAATCTTATTCTATTAATTAGTAACTTATGAACAAAGAGCAGAGTTTTGTTTGTGTGTGTGACACCTACAACATTCTCACTAAACAGTATCTTTCAAACTTCGCTTATTATTAAATTTCATCGGAAAACTTCTTCTTGTCATCGGAGTTCCCTGTATTTCGCATAAGTATAATTAGACTCAAAGCAGTGCTTCTTTCACAGGAGTATGAAAATTATACTTTCAAAGTTCGGCATCTTATTATGTGGAAATTAAATTGTTATCTACTTTGCTGAAAACTTCAGTCATAAATATTCAATAATATGAATGCTTATTCTAATCATTAAACGTAGAATTAGGCTCGAAATAGCGAATACTAGATTAAAATAAAAGAACGTTCCTCAAAATATTCCAGTGAAACCTTCTCCTTCATAACTACGTGCACATTATAATTTTTCTGTCATAGTTAATAGCACGGGAAAGGTATTTTCATTACGAATTCGTTAAGGACTTGATGGAATAATTGTTGTGATTCATTGAGAAATTTATAGTTAAAATAATATTCATATAGTATAGTCATTTATAAATAAATGCTAAGTGCTCATTACCGGTGTTGTAATAACTCTGTTTAATTATTGATGTCTGGATGTATCAATGTAATTAGTGATTGTTGCAGTGTAAATACATGTATGTGATCTGTACTGTATACAGGAGGTTTTTGTGGGGATTTTTCTCTCGTTTTTTGGCGAATGATGACAGACATCGTCGCTAAATTTCTTACGCCCCCACTGACCGTTGCCCGTTGGTACATATACCTAAATGCAACATTTTACTATTGAATAAAATTTAATAATACACGATTGAAATGAATAAATTCATGTTCTGCCTTACGCAGAGCATTCAGAAGCGTATTTCAGTATTTACGTATTAAAAATACAATAAAGTAAGAATAGCTAGAAACTTGGATGGAAATTATACTTCTTGGGTGTATATTTCAGTGCCAAAGCAAAATAAACTCAAAAATCTTGATTTCCTTTCCATGCAATTCCCTTGTTCTTCACCTCTTTAATAAGTGGAAGTTATGAAGTGGTGAATACAGAAGCGAATGAGTGAAAAAGAGCGTCGGTATAGTAGAGAAAGGATTTCGAAACAACCATTGAAAAAAATCGGCAGCAAAAAAACTTCGGGAGTAGTACGGCCACGTGACCTACAGCAATATGTCTTACTCGGGCATTCTGCTATCTCCGACCGAAGATAATTTACTGTTAGAAACATCAAAAGATACCAGTTTTAGATACCAGAGGAGATTTCCAACGGCGGAACTAGTAATGCATGAGTTTCGTACATTTAACTGCAATCAACGTATTTCATGCATCACTTTTGACATCCGAGGCATTCAGATGAACGGAATATTAAGTTATGAATGATTTAGGGTGGAACATCAGGGTGGAACATCAGGGTGGAACATCAGGGTGGATTTTGATTAAGAGTGGGAATTTTCTATTAATGTTATAATATTAACATAGTTTATAATATTAATCATCGCCGGCTGTTGACTGAGTGGTTATCACTGCAATAGCAGCGTTACGGCAATGATAGAGTCTCTTAGCTGGAATTCACTACAGATGAGAAGATCTGAATATCGTTGGAAATTTTTCGAACAGTTCAATCGTTCAGAATTTACAGACGAAGTAAGTTAAATGTTAGTGCCAGTAAGGAGCGAACGCGATCTCCGAGAGGCATCGACTAAGCGTTATAGGGAAGTAATCGCAAGGACGGATAATTACTTTTGGTCGTTTTTTCCCCAGGCTATTAGAGATGCTAATAGGGAGAAATGAATAATGGTGGTGTATTACTGCCCCTGCCATACACCTCTGGCGGCTCGCGGGGTATATATCTAAATCTAAATCTATCAAGGGTTCGAATCCCCAAATTTCAGGGAATGGTTGCGTGTGTTTCTAAATAGTAATAATTATTGAAACGGAATTGGGATCTTCCTGTTTCAATTATAGAAAATTTTATTCTAATAAAGTTAATGGACCTCCTTTAATTTCCATACACGAGTTTATATATGAGAATGTTCTACATATGTGCGTATTATTTCTATCATAAAAAATATAATTGATCTGATATTTTCTAGTAGAATTGTGTGAAGCGGACATTAAATGCAATTCATAGTGCTTCCACCGAAGGGGAATGTATATCCTCGATGGTAGACTGAAGGCCAATATTACGTACGAGAGTAAAAACTACATCTATTATAGGACAAGTGGGAACTTGTCATGAGTTACAATGGATTACGCATTGTCACTTTGAAAGATAAATTAAGTTTCCGGTGTATTCTACGTTCTCTTTAAAAGTTGGTAATAAAGTGGGGGAAATACCCTTAAGAATACAGGAATGTGAATGAATAATATGACAATCGTTAATTACTACTCTCAGCGCATCTCTTAAAAGATTTATCTTACAAGTCACAATCGCTACCGGGATAATATATCTTTCCGTGGTCCTAAGAGTAGATTACTGTCATGATGAAGCTTAATGCTTTCCTCTTTTGTGTTTAATACCTGAAAAGAAAAAGAAACTGCTTTCATTTTTGAAGAAATAGCCAATGGAATGTTATTAATTTTCGGGGAATAGAAATAAATGTTTCCTCTGTGAAATGAGTTATTTTTCTACTTATGAGTGACAAGGTTTTGTGCCTCCATTTTGTTAGAACACACTTAAGACCGAATTCCAAATTTACTCAGAATAGAGTTGTTCAAAAGGATGTTTTTTCGCATCAATATTCCACGAATTCGTCTTTGCCATGCACAGGAATTGTTCAAAGTTTTATTCGATGCTCCACTTCCATAGTAAACGGTGGAAGTTGATGGTAATCATGATTTCCTTTCTATTCAGAGTTTTCTTCACCAAGATAAATATCCAATTGTGTAAATGTGGAAATTTTAGAAAGGAACGAACTTCCTCTCTGTTTTTGTTGATCACGAATGCCACATGTTTTGAAAAGGTTTCTAGGCTGTTCAATTGCCAGAGATTTTGTTTCAATGATCTAGTTTTTTATTTTCTAAGTACCCAATCTCATTACGTACTTTGCTTCTGATTGCATGTTAAAGTCTGGGCAAAGGAACTGCTGAAGTTCTTTAATTTTACCTTTCCGTGCAAGAAAAAATATTCTACAGAAGAAAATACTATATTTACATCTTTACCGCTGTTCCTTTGGGGTTTTAAGATTTCTAGTCCACCAATTTTTATTTTAATAATGTTATGATATTAACATGATAGTGTAAAAATAATATCATACATCGCAATCTACTTACAAAATGTTATCCATCTTTCCTTTTTTGGAAATTGCCGCCCAATATGAGAATAATTTGAAGTTGGGCGAGTTAAACATAAGAGTAAAACACTACTTTCTTTGTCGTGTTTGGGACTAAAAAATCCCATCTTAGGATTAATAAAACATTTGCTAGAGTGGTGTTGGGAGGTAAAGATTTGGAATTGCAGAGTAGAAAATTAGTGATGAATTGAAATCTAAGAAAAGGTTTCTTTTATGAAGAATAATGCGAAAGTTTCAACCCGTACGAAGAATAGCGGATTCGGCAGGATTCTACCAAAAGAACTGAAACACTTTCTTAGCTCAAAATATTAGGGCTGAAAGTTAATGGAGAATTTAAGGAAATGATCAATGTTTATAAATAGAACGTGTTTACTTCTTACTAAGTCCTTCTAGAGTCTTAAGATGCCCATTGTTGGTAAATGGAGTACTCTGCGCTCCAAAGGAAAAGCGTTATGAGGATATTGAAAATATAAATGATTGGAAAAGAAATTAGAGCATCGAAAGTTATAAAATGTAATGTAAATTAAATCATGTAATTATAATATTTTGCATAGATAAATTTAAAAATGCTGTACTATTGTAAAAACCAATTGTAAAATATAACATTTAATTACAAATTAAATATTGAATAAAAATCAGAACATGGCGAAGAAAATTTGGAATTACAGGAAATTATTATGTACGTTTGTTAAAGAACAGGGCGATTAAGGGAGATATTCATCGTTGGATGAGCATCGAAGAAAAATCAGGAACTCAAAAAAAAATTAAGAAGTCTGACGTGATTAGTGATCATACCTTAATATTCTACGATGATTGCTGACCATTAATTCCTATTTCTCCCCAGAACGGATCAAAACGGCTGAATATCTGTCCTGTGAATGCATTCGCCCACGCGGTCCGTCAGGGTTTTGCAATCCTTTCTCAAATTGCAACTTTCAAATGTGTCGCTCGCATTTCATTGGCGTCGCAAAAAAGAATGATCCGATGGAATTCGCAGCTGTCACCCAGGAAAAGAAGTGACCTCCATCTTTTATACGTGACATTTGTGTCGCGTGTGGTTGGCAACGCACGTAAGTTAGATAACGAGGAATTGGAGCACACTCATCCATCATACTGCTCAAATCGCTATCGCCAGAAATTAGGAGGCTGATAAAGTCATCTTCTCTTCTGGACGTCCAATCACTGCATCCAAGGATAATTGTTTATGGGCGAGAGTCATTGGGACTTAATAATATTGCCATCTTCACATCACTTACAGCATCTTTGCAATGGGGATGGACAGATTTCCTCGGTTAGAACTTCGAATCGAATCGGCAGTCGCAGTTCGAATCAGAACTAGGGTTCGATTCGAGTTAGAGGAAAATCGAGGCGCTAATGTTTTCTAACGTTCTTTCGCATATGCTGACAAATATGTCTGCCTTTCTTTGTTCTCACTCATAAGTCTTTTGAGAAGTTTGATTTAGCATTCCCTTTCAATACGATACATTTCTTATTTTCCCACATCACGGTTTTAATTTATCTTTTTTAAAATTCCATGCTGCCATTCGGATTTGGCACATTTACGTTGAAATTGTGATCAGCTTCAATATTGTATAGTACCAGGAGATATAATCTATTCTTATTATAAATGAAATTGAATAATCAATGAAAATCCGTGAAGAATCCACTTACGAGAAGGTTTAGACATAAAAATATTTGCATATGATAATGAGTCTCTTGAAATTTTACAACGCTCTACTGAAAAGGAAGGGCTACCTACTTTAGGGCCTGTACAAGTCATTTTTATGATTTTCACAAACTAATGGTTTGTTCTTAAACATTTATCCATAGTTTCACAATGAGAGTTCAATCCTGATTTATTATTGGAGGTGAAATAGAAAAGGACGAAGGTTGATCAATTGCAGATTAACCAAAGGAAATTTTTCTCCAAAGTTTAGACAGTAAATAAAAGTTTCACTTTTCATTTAACGTTATGCGACAAATCTTTACTTATTCGATAGTCTTCCTCATTATTTTATCTTCTCCGAGAAGATTCAATCGCGGCTTTGGGCATATGGAATTTCGCAATATTACTTAGCGTTAGTTAGGTCTCACCTTGAGTATGCATGTAGTGTATGGGACCCCACCGAGAAATGTCATATTCGGGATTTAGAAAAAGTACAATGAAAGGCAATACGATTTGAAAAGAATTGCTACGATAAAACAGCGAGTGTCACTCAGGTGTTACAGGACTCAGGATGGGAATCATTAGAAGATGGAAGCAAAATTCAAAGGACAAAGTTATTAAATAAGTTCAGAGAAATTACGTTCTCAGATGATGTAACCTATATAATGCGACCCCCCTGTTATATGGGCCGTTCTGATACTGCAAGGAAGATTAGGGAAATAGATGCTAGAAAGAATCGCTTCAAGAATTCATTTTTTCCGCGAAGTATACGCGAAAGCAACCGTTTAGGGAAATAGAGTCCAGGTGCTTGCACCCCCTGCCACACGCCGAAAGCAGGGTTCTTACATAGACATAGACAATAGACTTTCCGCAAATTCTAGTCATAAGAATCGAAACCCTTTGCATCCGAATCAGGCTCAAATCATTGCTGCCAATTCTAATTCGAATTGCAATTAAGAACTGCCTCGGTCCCTACATTTCTGTGCTCACGCAAGTACAATACTGTTCGAATTGGAATCAACTGCTTTGAATTTAACGGCTTAAATTCCACGAATTAAATTCAATTATGAGCTAAATAACGGGGTTTGCATTTGAGTCTTGTACGTTTTCGCTGTCTGCATTTGGGAGGCTTTAATGAGTTTTCCTTGTCGCTTTGGATGAAAATATAATAGGGTTTCTTCATTTAATCATTTTCAATCAGTTATCACTACCACCTAGCCTATTGCCTACCTGCAGTCTTTGCAAGAATATATAAGGTGCTGCCAAATTCTCCACTCTTGGTCACTCCCTTATGAAACAACCGTCGCGAGATGCAGCTCTACTTTTGTCCTCTGCCATCCTCAAAACATTCCATCCCTTCTAAATATTTGTTTCTCGTATAGATGATCATTCCTTCCTTCCCCATCTTCAATCCTCAGTTGATATTCAATTCCCAACTTGCCTGAGCACTCCGTGTCCTTGCCCATCCCTCTGTGACCTTCCAACCGCTGCTATGGATGCATTACCATCCCATAAAAACCTCGATATTCCGGAAAAGGTTTTAAATTTAATTTTACAATCACTAATAATACGCAATCGAGGCAGTTACTTTAGTAACATCATCACTCATAACACGGAAGAATTTGCACTATATTTTAAAAAATTAAGATTTGTCTACGTGTTTTCCCTTAATGCCCGTATTCAAACAATTCTCAGTTGATGCTTAGTTATCGAGGAAGGTTTAAAGCATTTTGGCATGAGGGTCACTTACATTTGCATTATCGCGTTCGCGGGCCCTGTGATGCCGGAATCACTTCTTTGATGGCCAAATATGAATCAAAAGATTTTGTAAATTTAACTGCTTTGTCGATGCTTCTTGTGCATGCGTCTTCTTTTGCGGTCTTTCCCAAACTTTATTCCTGGCACTTCATCAATTCTGAAACATCAACGGAAAACCTGGTTTCTTTGTTTGCAGAACAATCTAATTTTCATTATTAAGTATCACAGAACACATATCGTGGGGCACCAGCATTCCTCAGAGCTTAGTTTGGGTCTAATAGTATCCGCCCAGAAAGTCGAAGTTCTGGGTTCGCTTCCCAGTTCCACTTATTCCTTGCGACGTCCTGGGAAGATGTTCAAAATACCTGCCCGGAAAGTGGCAGACCTGGGCTCGAGTACCAGCCAAGTCACTATTTTTCACTTCTTGCACTGCCCATTCTCCCAATTAATGTAGCGATAATTTCTGTTGGATGTAAGAAGGACTGTGATTGCGTTATTAACCTTTTACGAGTGATTACTAATCGATTAAGTAATTACTATTAGATATGTCTTTAATCTCCTATCTGCGTGTTATATCGTATAATTGTTTATTACTCATTATCTTTTCACCATTGTTTCAAAATAGGCGGGAGCTTTATCGCTTTTAATTTGATTTGTCATCGATAAATTGTTTACTTAATTGGAAGTGAACGGAAGAGACCTCAAAGGGACATCTCCAGATATAAGCGGAGATTTCGTCACCTCGAGAAAACAATTACACCAGATCACGGGTTGAATGATTGAAAATACCTTTGTGTCTTCTATTCAATGGGAATGTGGAAAATTAATGTCATCTCGACTGCTTTTTGCTATTCTTTCCTTGAATTTTCTAAGAGTTCTCGATCCGTCAGTGAACTTGTAAAGTCTTCCACTGTTTTTGATGCAATAATTTATCAACATTTATTGAGCATGTTTACCAAATAAATGACTAATTGCCAATTACCTGACCCATACAAATTTAAAAGTTTTAATTAGGCAATTTCCAGTCTAACGGGAATAAGTTATCTCATCAAATGAAAATCAGTTTAGCGGATTCATTTTATCTTCTCGGTGGAAACTTCAATTCTTAAATTGCCAAGTATTCAGGCCGAAGGTCGGCTGGTACTTCTCCAACATAAGCTACTAAGAGCTTGCACAGAGGAATGAGGTTTACTGGGCAGGATGAGGTGTGAGGTTGTTTGGTCTTGTTTCCTAAAAATGGAATATCAAAAAATAACTAACAAAAGAATATATTAATGAAACCAAAAAATAAACAATAATAATAACACTTAAATATGAAAAATTAACCATTTTAAGAAACTTAAAAGTCATTTAGTATGTGCAACTCTGTATTTTATTATTTCGTAAAAGTATCACAGTTACAATAATAATACATTGAAGCTTTTGTAAACTATTATTTACTTACATATCAACATTATATTTTAACGTTGCAATTTCTTCTGCTTAGTTGATAATATTTTTTATGACTCGAAGATCGTAATGACATAAAACAAAGATTTCAGTAATAATATGTCACTTTTCGAGGACAACTCTTCAAAAATGCGTCAGAGAGAGGTTTGGTTTATTTCTTCATCCTTTGTAAGAAGAAGCTTCTTTGCCGATTTGAGGCCGATACTTAATTCAGTTGCGATTAGCGGTTCCATTGACGTTTAATCAGTCCCTCGTCCAATTATAGATCGAATGACGTCTTCGCCCATGGCGTTCTGCCACGGCTGTTAAACCAGAAGTAACTTGGACATTTAAGTGCACTTTTTACTAAAATAAGAAGCCCAGAAATAAAACGGCGATATCTCCTCTCCATCTTTAGAGGAAAAAATAGTTCAGGTTAACGTTCCTTGAAAGCCTCGTTAGTGGAGCCAGAATCCATTTCCTGTTTCAAGTCAAATAATTCATTTCCTTATAATGAAAAAGAATTTGGAAAAATCATATGACGACAGGTAAAAACCAAAGCGAAGAATCGATATTATTATAAATAATAATATCGATATTTAAGTCGACCGATACGTTAAAATACCCTTTTTCTGAATGACCGAAAATTCGTGTACAATAATATCCATTTCAATAGAATCTGCATGAGAGGCATTCATCCTGAAGAACCCCACTCGGGCTCATCAATTTGAGGGAGTTATCAAATTGTCACCGAAAATGCTTTGATATTGCACCAGAAACCCTTAAGATCGCCTTCCTGTAGCTAAGACATCACTGTCATATCCAGATAATCGGATTTTTTTATGAATAATCCAATTTGCCGAACTGATGTAAATCTTTATAATTAGATGTTGTTCTTAACACCTATCGTCTTAAGGTAACATGTAATAATAATAATAATATTTATTAATCCAGAGACATACGCAGGCATGTATAGGACAAGTCAATCAACATATTCACAGACAGTCAATACATAATGAATAGAATACATAATGTACATAATAATTTAGGCATAATGAATAATAAACAGTCAATACATAATGAATTACATTAACGCAACACACTCAAAATACATGATATCTAGTAGCAATATAGAGTTTAATCACACTTTCTTTTCAATCATAAATTCTTCTACGCTATAGTAAACTTTATCTTTAAAAAAAATTTTAATTTTGTTTGAATTTTTTTAACAGATAAAGTTTACTATAGCGTAGAAGAATTTATTAGAATTTCACTAATTAGAATTTACAAGAATTTAGTAGAATTGAACCTAGCAAAACCTGAAACATAAAAGTTACTAACAAATTACATATCCTGACACAAGATGACTTTTGATGACTTGCCAAGTTCTTTCTTCAGATATGTCATTTAAATCGATTCTTGATGTGAAAAAACCTACGTACGAGCATATATATACAGAGAGCATACGAGCATCGCACAAGCATTCTACTTAATTATTCGTATTTAAGTACTACAAAAACTCTTTTAATTGGTTCCTCGATTTCTGTTTATCTACTCTTTTTCTAGTTCATGTCTTATTCAACCGACTACTACATGATTTGAGTCACAGTCAAGCGCAATTTCAGTGTCCCCTCGAATGCGTTGCATATTTAGGCCTCTCTCTCCACCACCACACTGACAAATAGTTAATTATAGAGGCTCTTTTAAGTTTCGACTCGTGGCAATGAGAAATGATAAACATTTCCATTGAAGAATTAAAAAACGAATGAAATTTTCCTCCGGTGTTTTTCTGCAGTGGAAGTGGCACTTCCCGATGGCCTGTCAGTTGCTCCGTCTAGAAGCAATCGGTATATGTTTAATGCATTCCGCTAATAGCTTCATCCTGTTTACTCTTCCTGGCCGTGTATCACCAATAGTGACACTTCCGGATTCACCGCTCCTCACATCAATTGCTTTACTTCCTTATTGACTGATGCCTTGGCCTTGACCACCCAAACTTCAAAACACATCTCTCAAGTCGTCATCTCTCTTTTTTGTATCTGAGAATTTAGTTTCACTTTCTACATCGATATCAAAATGCTCTATAATCTGATCTAAGAAGTGAACTAGATTAAGAATGATAAAACAGGAATGATGGATTTGACACACCCACTGCTCTACGCCACTGTCAGCTTAAGGGGAAATTAAGGAATATTGAAAGCTTTTTTATGAACATGCAATCAATAAGCAAATAATTATTATTGCCATTTTCTGAAACGTGAAGATTTTTAAGGATTTGCAAAGCGATTATTGATAATAACGTAAAGACCGTATATTTTCGGTTATAATAATAACGTTTAAGTGCTTTCATAAATCGAGTAAGACTGGAGACCTAAAAGGCATAATGGTAAAGCAGTCTTAGTTTAATAAAAGAGGAAGTCCTTATTCGTAAGGAAACGGAAAGAGCACCGCAATTGGGCATTAAGAAATACCGTAACAAAGGAAAAACGAAGAAATTTAAAGTAAAACGTTCATCTTATTTCGATGATCGGCGTAAAAATTCATGCTCAAAAATGACGACTGTCATTCCATGTGATGGTAAAACGAATATTCGCTAAATCTGAAATGCTCTAGATAAAGTACGAGTCGTATTAGTCAACCTATTATAGACCCTTCTATTTTCTCGTATTCAAAAAATACGAAAAGTAAGAATAAAATTTAGGCGAATTAGAGGCTGGAAAATGTATTACACCATCTGAGAAAAAATTATTTCAATGAATTACATATTTTTGAATTTTTTTCATGGAAACAGCATTTTCTGGCAACTCATGCTATTTCACCAATCGACTCTTAAACGTGAAATTTCCTCTTAGTAACTATTCCTAGCGAATTAAAGAACGATCATCGATGAAAAGAGAATTATAAATGACGCAGAAAGGATTCCTTGTACAACTGAAAGTTGAATGATTATATCTGAACTTTAAATTTACAATTAATCTCTTGAAAATAGTGGGTTATTACCAATTGGAAGGGCCAATATTATTTACTCAATGAATGTAAGGAGTTCCCTTCGTGAGAATGGCTGCCTGTAGAAGAATGAAATGTTTTGAGAAGTTCTACTTTTAGATTTTCCGCTCTACATTTTAGGAATTCGTAAAGTGAGGTGATCGTGTGCACCGAGAATTATCCAAATATGCTGAGACCAACCAGAAAGAGTAACCAGAGTATTAGTATCGGTAGTCACAAGTAAAGTTTAAATTAGCATATATTCAATAGTTAAGCGTCTTTACTGCGATTTTCGATGGAAAGCATCCAAAAAGAGATCGAATAAAAAAGTATATTTCATTGATAATAACTTAATAATTGTTACTCGAAGGCTGACCGAAGCGAAGCTTATAATTCTCAAACACAAATATCAAAGGTCTTCACTTTGTGGAACTCCATGCTCCACGGTAAATGACTATGCAAAAATTCTGTGTAGAAATTTTGCATAGTCATTTACCCTACTATCTCGCAAAGTGATAAATTTTAAGTGGTTGTGAGTTGAGACTATCAGGGGATCAGAGAATATGATACAAGTAAATTGAATGTCTATTAGTTATTAATTATAAAGAAGAAGAAAATAAATGCTATGCAGGAAAATTTCTCAATTTAATCTTTCAACAATAGAAAGACATATCTAAACCTTTAATTATTCTGTATTCATATCCGTTTGAAATAATTAATTCGTATTATTGGGATCTCATGCAAATATTTTACATTAAACTACGCTACACACCCTAGCAAGAAAGCAAACTCCTCCGAGATGCAACAAAAAGACTGCGCAGTTTATTTAGAGAGCTATGTAGCTGATTTGATTTCACTCATGTGAAACATTATCCATCTCTTCAATAATTTCTTTCCCAGAGAGGTATTTTGCTTTCAACTTCAAATTACAAATCCGCCGTTAAGAATTTATTTAATTCTCATTTCGGATACTGGGTTTAGTTGCATTAATCTCCCAAAAGTGGTAAAACGTAAACATTACAGTTAATCCCAATCTCCGTAAGAGACGATATCTCTCCTGAAGCACATTTAAACCGCCTCAGCTCAAAAATGTAATTGATATATGTTGATGTTGGATTTTCTTGTTCTGTAGTACTGATATATGTCACCTGCCTGGCGGAAATTTACCATCTTTTTAATATAAATCTTTTACTTAAAATAATACTATGTAACATTTAGGATGCGCATTCCGTGTCTCTTGTGGTACAGATGAGCCTTTTTTGCGTAAGCAATTCCACAATGAAGAAAGATCATCTAAATAAACTCGCAGTTATTTCCGCCAGTATTTCTAAAATAGACCATTGTCGACGTCACGTTCTCACAATAGATTCAGAAATCGGTAAATATTAGTTTTCTCTTTGTACTTACGTCATTTCTGATGTGAAATTTGAAATGCAAAGATTGACTTCAGTGCCTGAATACTTTATTCAACTCAAATTTATGTCCTGAAACGGATTTACCAATTTTCTCCAATATGTTGTTGATTAACGTTCTAGTTAATCGAAATTGGCTTTCTCTCTTCCATAAAGAGACGATTTTGGCATTATTTAGAAATTCCTCTCTATATAATTCACGCGTTGGTGAGAATGTTTATGCGATCGGATTTCTCAAACTTTCTTTAGACACCATAGAGCACTCAGTTCAATCCGTGAACGTGATTGGACTTCACCATCGACATATTCGACAGTGGAAACTCATTCACAGTGAGAATCCTCGTGCTTCGTGCATTGGCTCCAGTTCAATGGAATGACGTCAATCGCAGCTTTAGAGGAATATTTTAAACTTCCTCTCCCTCACGAAGAGACTTATGTAATGGAGACCCCATTGACGTGTTTTCAATCCTTTGTCGGACAATGAACTGAATAAAATAGATAAAAGAGAGGAAATATATCAACCAGTGGAATCTAAAAGCAATGCCCTACGTTTTGACTTATAAATTAATCCGTTTAAATGGAAGAGCAAATTCTGGCTCAATATCAGTTTCGGTACGGAAGCTTCGACAGTTTTGAACCGTATTTTTCACTTCGAGCATTAAATTCTGTAGTAATATCCGGAAATTTTTTGCTATGAGTATCTTTTTGATAAAAAGACACTATGGAATAAAAATCGTGATACTAAAGAGGTAATCAAAGTAAAATCGATTGTGGCAGGCTTTACCGAGTGGAAATCCACAACAGAGGATGCTAAGAATAAAGACTTACAAATAATTTTTTCCACACATTTATTTGAAACACGACCGGTTCCGGTATCTTACTCTCCCTTATTTCTTTGTACTCTCCCTAAAAGCTCTCTCCCACATAAGACCAACCTTTACCCCCCGGAAAGTTCCCACAAGACCTAACCCTTCTTTCTCCCACCTCCCCCCCCTTCTCTCTACCCTTCCCTATTGCTTTGTTTCCTTACACCCACCAAATACCACTCCTTTTCCCTACATAAGCCTTCTTGTTTGTAATTTCCTCACCTGAAGATAGCCGATATGTGCCGAAACCGGTCGTGTTTCAAATAAATGTGTGGAAAAAGTATTTGTAAATCTTTATTCTTAACATCCTCTGTAACCAAAGTAATTGGTCGATTATTAAAACATAAATATTAATTGCCTTCTTTGTTAAATTTTGCGTGAATATATCTTTCATAGGGCAGACAAAGAGAACATTTTAGAAAGGAGTGATATGGAAAAAGCGGTTTCAACATCTTACAGATTTGATGACGGAGAGCAACTCAATCGTGAAATAAAAATATCTGCGTATAGAAGTATTTCTCCTCCTCTGATGGTTCCTTAACACGAATTCAAGGCCCTATTTCTAGTCTATATTTAAGAATGGATTCCTTCAAATATTTATAATCGTGGCTTCCTTGACTTTACATATCTATTGAATCAACTGAATACAACAAATTCAAAGTGTGCCGACTATAGGAGTAGTTAAGTACGGCAAAACGGGAGACGAAGGAATAGCTCCTCCTCCCAAAGACACAGTGCACTTTCCTCCACTCAAGGTAAACCCCATCCCCATGCAACTTTCCTCTTTTGTAGGAGTGCTTAGTCGCATCTTTAGGCGATTCTCCGGTGCACCCATATCCTTTTAGAACCAAAGCCGATTTCGAATGAGTGCAGACTTGGGAGAGCGCCTTCAGCTCAATCACACCTTCCGCTTGAACAATAAGACAGGGGAGTCCCAAGAAAAACACAGGTAAATCACACAAAGAGCATAATCACATTTTTACAAAGCTACAACTACTGAATAATGGAGAAATAACATATAACAAAGGTTACACATCTCTTTACACTTCCTGAAAGTTTGGGAATAAGTACTCACCAACAGTTCGAAGAAGGTACATCATAATTAACAAACAGATTTGGCAATATTGAAAATATAAAATATATTGAAATAATAAAATAAAAACAGTGCACTAGATGGTGTTCTATGCATCACATTCATGTGTCTCGAGGACTCTTTTTGAGTTCAGTGAAGGCACATATTCCACAGCGTATTAACAATGCCTTTCCTACTTGCACTCAGTTCCGAACCCCGCTCTTTCACCTCGCTGCGGGAATGACGACTGCCCCGAGGAAATAACCTCAACCTATGGGACCGTCGGATTGTCTTGTCACTCCGGTACGCTTCTTCTGCATTGACCGCTGGTACATCTGCGATGAAAATCCCTCCTGGATGCTGCAGTTGCATTCCTTGCTTCTCATTGAAAGCTCAGGCGTCGGAGGCCAAGAAGAAAATCGAGGATAATCGGCTTGAAGCTCACGTGAAGAAATCAACTCTTTAGCAGCTGATCCTTGGTCCTCGTTCATTGAGGGTCTCCAGCAATGGTGTCCTGCGGTACCCTTCTCAAAGTTAATTTCATTGGTTCCTGTTGCCACCGCCAGAGACGCTTCTGGTCGTGCGAAGGCGCTGAGGCACTGGAATCCTCGGATGTGGAGGCGATGCACACGATTCTTCCGTGTCTCTCGCAGAGCGTAATAAAAGCATCTTCATCTGCAGACCAGACCATTCACCAGACAAACCTTCTTATTCATACCCTTTGCATCCTCACCGTTTTACTACATCGGGTTCACGAATAAAATTGCTGAGCTGTTAGATCTGTCGGTCTTCGTAGACCAGACCAGACTTCTTAGGCAGCTTTTTCCAGAGACTTCCATTCTAATGCTTTCACACCGCGTTATGACTCGTCAGTGGTATGACTCCAGATGCATCCTTTTGTAAAGGTTTTCCCAGAATTGAATCGTCTCTGTACAGAAATGGTGTGTCCCGTTGAATGACTGATATGATATGGATGATAGCGATTTCAATTTTTCTTGATAAGGTAGAGATAATCGACCAAATTTTCTCGATCTTCAAGTTTTGACGCAAATAATGGGCGAAGATAACAGCCTACTGAAGGTAGTAATTTAGTTTTCGGTACGGGTTCCTGTGATTTTAAGTTGTTTAGATCTTTTCAGTATCTGCGCTTTGGATGTGTTGTGTAACATTTTGTTAATTTGTTTTTTTTTTTAAGTAAGCTAAGCGTTCTTTGAATCTGTTCTCTAATATCTACATAGTATGTCCAACGTAACTTATTTCTCATTCTTGAGGTGACATTTCGTAGACATCGGATTTATTTATTGAAAGGGTTATATATTTGGGACTGTGGAGGTTAGGTAGTTTTTCTGTCTACGAAATTGAGCTAAATTTGAAGTGCCTGTGTTTCATTATGTCGCTCTTTGCCCGCACAGAGAGCAATTTTGGGATATTGTATTTATTGTTTTGATCTTATTTGTGTGCCGTTTCACGTTTAGTTTTCGTTTGTTTCTCCTCAGTATATCTCTGTATAACTCTGTTTTTATAAAATTTTGTTTTGTGACAATTTTGTTTTGTGACAATTCTAATATGAGTAATTTCTTTTTGAAGTTCTTTTGTGATAGTGCTCTTTTGGCAGTATATTTACGACAGAGTGTAAGTGGGATAGTTTGTGAGATTTGTCGTGATTGGAGTCCGGCGGAATCGTTGAACATGTCTATGTGGGTAGGTTTACGGTAGAAAATAAGTTTTATTTTAAATTACGGTGATTTTAATCTCTAATAATGCTAATGCGTAGTTTTTCTTGCAAGTCAATTTGATGGACTCATATTGATCAATTACTGTTTCAAATAACTTGACGATGTCAGTTTTTAATATGTCAGAAATGGTGAATGTGTCGTCAACATATCTAAACCATGTTTTAGGAAAGTAATAATTTTTCTTGCATTGTTTCTCAAAATAAATCTTGAATAACCACCGGCCGAGTGGCTAGCGCGTACGTCATCGTTTCAACCCCACGGAGAAAAGCCGACTAACCTCCCGACTTGTCGCATTTTTCCGATTAGTGGGTTAAGCCTGTTTGTGTTAAAGGAATAAATAAGTTGAAAAAGAAAGGAGAGAGGCAGATACCAGCGGTATCCTTAGTTTGTTTATAAAATTATTCATCTTGTTGGAAAAATATTTATTTACCGAGGAAATTATGTCCAAGGGGTACTAAGAAATAGAGCTCCCGGATAGTCATGTGGACAGCGCGTTTGCCTTTGGTGAAAGCGGTCCCGGGTTCGAATCCCGGTGGGAGCCAATGTGCGAAATGACCTGAGCTGTCGAAGCACTTTTAACAATACTAATACTAATACTACTAAGAAATAGATGCACGACAGAGTCAGTAGATTTTCTTCTATCCTCAGCGTGAACCCTCCCCTTCCATAAGGGACTTCACCCTTAACTTAACCATGGGGGAGTTCGTTCTTTTCTGTGGTGCACCCTTCCCCATTGGGACCTCCTTCTAACAGTGTGAGGACATCCTCGTGAGGGAATTCACCACTGCCGCCCGATGTCACTCCATTTCTCACGGGTTCCCTCAGAGCATTAATTTCCACTTTTTAACCAAACGAATTACTTCGGTTTCCGTAAATTTTTGTTCTTACTACCAGTGGTCTATGGCAAAATTAAAACGGAAACGTTGATATAATAGTATATGGATGTATGTGCTTGCAACAATCCATGAGTCTCATCGCCGTATAATTCAAAATTTCCGTTCTACATATTTCCTTTGAAATACAACTACTCTTCCTTCATTTATGATAATCAGGACTGTGCAATAAAGTTCTCTTAAGCGTAACATCACATTGTGTTGCATATACCCTCATCCATGTCACATGATCCCTAACGAGTGTGACATCATTTACGGCTGGCCCCAAAAAGTTTTCATGTTGACCAACGGAGGATGTTTCGTCTAACATCGCATGTTACTTCTCGTAGGACTGAAGCGGGCATGTCGCCTGGGAGTGGCTGGGAAGGCGGAGGGCGGAAGCAGCGGCTTGGGCAACGTCCGAGAGCTCATCGCCGCTCTGGTTGCAGAGTTCGTGGGCACGGGTCTTCTGGTCGGCGTGGGCTGCACCGGAGGCATCGCGGGCCTTCCGGGTCCTTTGACGCCCTCCGCCGCCGACATGAACGAAACCATGTACTGCGCACTTCCTGAAAGACTGCCGCACCTCTCTTCGATGCAACCGGCGATGGTGTTCGGTTTGACAGTTGCTGCCATCATTCAGGTGAGGCGCATTCATATATGTCATTATCCTAGGACATCTCGGTATTGAATAATCTGTCCCGCTTACTTCAATGGCATATGCAATGAGATTTGGAAGTGCTACTCTGAGAGCCTACAGTTGGGAGGGGGATATTAACGTGACCTAATCTACCCTGCGGTTTTGTCGTAGAAGGCGGAAAAAATAAACACAAATAACCTTCTCTTTTAATGATTGATTACTTTTAAATTTTTTTTAATTGCTCCTCAGAGATCGCGTTTGCTCTTTGCTGGACCTAAAATTACTTAAACTACGTGTTCTGAATACACCGATGAATAAAAATTCGAGCTGCTCTAAGTTGGACCATATCTAATTTTTAATGTGAATTATTATTATTATATTTCATTGAAATTAAGTTTATAGTAATAGAGGTATGCTAAAGTGTAGTTAAATAGTAGTTAGTTATAGTTTTAACACTCGAGTTAATAATTTGGCTCATCAAAAATGGTTAAATGGAGTAAATTAGCGTACTTTAGAGAAATAAGTCAGTTTATTACTACTCTTAACATAATTTACGAACTTGCGAAATTAAATATTTCTGTAGAATGCAATTCTTCCGAAGGACCATAGAAATTTGAAGGTCTGATGTCACTTATTATTATTAACCATATTAAATGTATAACGGATAAGATAACATCAACTTAAAAACACAAGAATGAAAATAAAAGAGAATAATTATTGCTCTAAATTGCCACTCAAACTCGTTCTCTTCTCAAACGTTGAAATAATTTTAGAATTAAGGTCTATCGCCGAAAATGTTATTTTCTAGGAGTTCATCGAAATCCCCTTTGATCTATTCCACACTACACTTTATACTTTTGCAGAATTTTAAGGCTGAATTCTTTCTGTATAAATTAAATTTCCATAGCTAGCATACCTCATTACAACAATGAATTTATCACTGCACATTTTTATTATAAAAATTTTATAGTACTTGTCATAACGTTATATTTTTAATTCTTAATCTGCGTTGGATATTCACTAGCACAAGTTATCATTATAAAGCTATTTTAAATAATTCGAAGAAAAAATTCTTTGCCGAAGCACATTAGATGTCCATATAGGTAACGGAAGTGAAGGAAAAGTATGAGAATGCGCATGGAATAGTCTTTAAGAATAGGAAGGAATGTGATGAAACCATTAAGAGAGGCTTTCTCCAAGAAGGATGGCGTTATTATTCCATACGTCTGTGTCTGTAAGGTGCTGCATTGTCTTTGACGAATTATTTACGGCCACTTTACTCATCGCAAGTGTTTGATAGGGTAAAGCAAACGAAAGTCGATTCAAACTTAAATTTCCCTGAACTTCGTAAGGAGAGTCTTGGAATACATTTTCACTATAATCGAAATTTTAATCTATATTTAGACTTTAAATTCCTAGGAAAGAATCTTCTGAAAGGATTAGATTCTTAATAATCGAATTTTTACAAATATTTACGTTGAAATATTTCTCTACCGTTCTCACACCAGTCGCATTGAATTATGGTTCCTATGCAGCTTCTCATCATTTAATTCATTGATTATTCGTAGATATGGTCGTTGATACCCGTTTCTGTTACTGCACCAGAAATCCCGTGCTTCAAAAAATTAAGATTTCAACTCCGATTCTAACTTTCCTCGAAAATCCGATTTCTGCTTCTCGATTTCAAATTATTCAAAATGGCGCGAACTTGAAAAGCCTAACAATGGAATATAAACATGAATGAAAAACGACCGAGATTTTGTCGAGTTATCGGAGTAAATTGACCATAAATAATGAAGTAGTTGAATATCAGAGAAAGGAAGTCTATGGGAATTCTCATGTGGAAAGATATTTACGATTCTCCTACTATCGTCTTCGGAACGAAGTTCAAATTCAACTTCTCTCAGGTCATTACCACTTTTAAAGATTCTTTTAACTTTCTCTGAAATTTATAATGGACGAGCAAACATGAAGAAGAAATTAAAGAATAGCTCGATAAATTCAAAAGCTTATTTACACCTTATTCTTATTGAAGAGCCAACAAATCCAGATATGTCGTAAAATTACTTATTTCATCTGGGTTAATACTTTTTCTACATCCACAGCATAACAATTGGAATACTTTTCTATATGCTACTGTTTTACTAAAACCTGTCTTTTTTGGACGAGATTATATGAACCCTAATAAAGTGTAAATATTGCTGAGAAATGACATTCTTTCTTGTATTTATTGTATGCAATGAAATTGTTATTAGTAATTATCAAGAAAAATTTCCTGTACTTACCTAGACTTGCTCAACTCACTTCACTATGTTTCAAAGAGGAAAAAATACTCCTAATCTAGTTTCTCATATATCGTCTCCAGAGTTTTTGTTAGTCAAGTTAATCGAGTCTAATTCAAATCAGAGGAGAACCTCCCATTAGCCATGATTCCATCTTCAGTTGGGTTTTATGGTAATGGAGATATAAGAAACACAATACAAGAGAGGATTTAAGAAGGCTTCTTTTAAAAGTGAGAACTTTCGAATTTATATAACAGTTTGAGTTATCGAGTATCTATGGGAGAAGTTTGCAAACAAAATGTCTGTAATATTTTTCGGAAATTTTGAGACTTTTTGTTCTAGTTATAAAGTGTGCGGTCAGCACAAACTGAGATCAGAAAACAGGAGCGACCGATTTCATCTGAAATAAAAATAAAGCAGCGAAAGTGTTTTCGAAGAGCTTGGACGAGTGTTGATCTAAGAAATGGATAAGATAAGATAATGAAAGTGGATTAGGTTTTCTGTTGATCTGGAGTACGATAAATGATCCCTCGAAATAAAGCTTAATCAACAACCTGTTCGCATTGCATTTCGGAATTAATTTTGGAGTACTTTTTTACTTGACTCATAAATTCGGCCATTTTATTCTATTGAATAACAAGTTTTTGTCAGAAGAGTCTAATACTTTTACTACTATCGAAAGAAAAAAAGGCCATTTGTTGCGATCCAAAATTAATAGTAGATATTTACGGGCTTTTAACTAAAAAATTTACGTATAGTTTCGGAGAAACAACGAATATAACTCGAATATTATAATATAAAAATGTCCCAATGAATAATAATGATAAATAATTAAAGTATGCCACCTCGTAGGAGGTGATTTAATACTTACTGACATTTCCTTTTCTGAACGAAACCATTCAGATTCACATATTTTAAGATGGATATTATTGTAGCATTTTCCGGGAATCAGAGTATGAACGATATTTTCACCTAACAGGTCGTCGGTGGCGTATGGCAGGGAGTGCCTCAACACCTACATCCCTAGTTAATATAATCTGTTAGCTTATAGACTGGGAAAAGAGCGGCATAAAATGACATTGTTGAATTTGAAGCGAAGCGCTGTATCACATTGGATGCGGTAATAAAACATTTCAACAAATGTCGAATTTATCTATGATCTTTTTAAGCGCGTCGTAGAAATTCGGCATTCGCTAAGCAGAGCAGAGATCGTTTATCTGTGTAAAATTTTCACTGTATTTCAGATAAAGCATCAGATGTAACCTTACATCGTAAGATCCTCAAGAGTAATTGGAAATACAATTTTTTCTGCGCTTGCGAAACTGTTGCATAGAGACATAAATTATTCTGGTACATTTTTAGAGGTTTCATCCATAACGAAGTAAGAGAAAATTGTTATCGATTAGTTACAGTAGAATAGCTTGTCTATTTACGTGCCGCATTTGCTGTTTACTCTGCTATACGCTTACAGTTTGTTCTTTTTTCGCCATATCTGCCAAAAACAATTGAAGATGGCCATCTCGGATAACATTCGAGTGATATCAACGTTCTCCATCTTCTGTTTCAATTTGTGCCCGTTCTTTGTTTGTGTTCTTTCTTTTTGCTCTTCGCTCCTGGTCTTCATTTTGAATTTTAAATAATAATAGAGAGTCTTTCACTCAATAAATATCACTATCGCATTGAAGTGTGTGCATAGGTTTAATCCAACGTATATTCATTTACCAAGAATGACACTGTAAATGCCCTAAAATGTTTCAAGTGCTACTATGTAGGTACTTTCTGATTGTTTAATATATTTGATTGAATATGGAATGGCATGTTAAGTGTATTGAAGCCATTCTTTGGAATCCTCTTTACGGATTTGATCTCCTTTTGATGAAAACGTTCCCTTCCTTCAGCACAGTGCAATCGGTGGCTGCGCAAGTGTATGTCACAAGTGGCGCCACAAACGGCGACTGCTGAAACTCTCCTCGAGCAATCCAAAACATTGAGTGTCGAAACGGAGTATTCCAAGGGATCCTCAGAATGGATGCAATGTGTTGAGGGAATCGGGGGGATACGGGAGGACCAGGAAATGGGAGTAACGGGATGCAGGGCTATACTCTGGAGTAATTCTGACTCACGATGAGTTATACTTCTTTTAATCATTAGGTTTTGAAAATAAAACGCAACTTGGATTGGTTAATGTAAACAAGTGCTGCGAATTCATAACAGTATTCGAGGCAACGAAAAATTTCTTCATTATCTTATCACAGATTTGTTTATTAAAAATAATGAACAAATAGCAGTAATAATTAATAAATAGAAATAAACTGCTTGAGGGCTTTGTCTCCATTTAGTTTATTCACAAGCCCTTCTATACTTTATGCTTCCTTACACTCATCTTTCCTTCGTAGAAGTCCCATATTGATTCATTCTCACTTTCATTATCTTTCCTTTGATCTCATTCGCTGTTTTATTAACTTTTCTCCGTCTTTCTCTCTATCTGTTAGCATTCTCGTGGTGCATCAGTTTGACTCTTTCTTTCCAAATGCCCTTCCCTAAGTAAGACCTCCGCAGCCTCTTTCTCTCATTACCCACTCATTACCATCTCTGTCACTCCTGTTGCACATTTGTATATTCCAAGTATTCCTCTCGTGTAATCATTCGGTTTATTAATGAGGCTTCGGTGACGCTTCCAACTTCCAGTGCGTAGCGAAGGAGACTAAATAAAATAGCGAAGAAGGCTTGTTACCACCTTTCGGTTCGGTAGCTAAACTGCTCCACTTGAGCAATGTAGGCAGCACTTCCTTAGTGTCGCGACGGCACAATACTATAACTCGACAAAAGGGGAGGACCTATCATATAACAGTGGACTGTATTTTAATCGAACGAAACGAAATGAAAGTGAGTCCGTCGCAGGGGATGGGAAATCACCACTCACCTTGCAAGGTCCTCTCCTGACTCCATAGGCGGTCTCGACCGTAGGCCTTTATAAAGAGACGCACACAGCAATAATAGAAAACACAGCGCGCCAACTTCTCGCGCTCTCTTCAACAATAGCTTAATTAAGTACAAATTAAATGAAGGCGAGCTGCGATTCCGCTCCCAGCGGCAGGCTCAAATAATACTTTTGTCTAAACACTTAGAAAGCCATTTTTTTTCTGGCAGTAGCATATGTTGAATCAAATTCCCCTTTCAAGTTTCATTCATTTGAAAATAAACCTTGATCTGTCTCTGTATAAGTATATTATTATTACTCTTCTATTATTCACATGTTGTATCGTATTCACGTATATTATATTTTTCATATTTCCTGTTAAATTCAGTGTTTTATTACTTTTTCTGCCAAAATGAATCGTGGAGTATTTGCTAAATATGTTTGAGAGTTCTTCGAGAAGTTCAACGATCAATAATGTTACTTTCATGAATCTACATTTATAGTATAAATTGCTGCATGACGACATATGACAAATGGCTCGTGCAGTCCATTTTCATGATCGGTTAACATCGTTCTCTGAAAAAGATGAGCTTTGAAATGAACATCAAATTGATCTGAATAACAGGATGGTCTCATAATATATGTACTAACACTCTTAAGAGCATATTATCTCTGAATTTATTGAGTATTTTTCACTTAAACTTCATCCATAATAAATCCATGAAGCTTATCAATTTGTCGTGCCCGTGTGTTCGGCAAACAGATGTTTTCTAATTCACTATTTTAGCAGCATGATCTCATACACTATTCGCATAATCTTAATTGGGAAATAACTACAACGATATCGTACGAGAAATTTTTATCTAATCGTTGGCTTCGTAAGCACATTTCCCAATATATTTTCAAGGCGCTCTTAAGAACTCTGAATATTTAAATTGTGATAATATTAGAATAAATCTGTAAATATTTAATATAAATTATAGTAAATATAGTAAATAAAATAGTAAATATTTGAAATAATTTAATCCTAACTGATAACATCTCATAAATGTCTAGAAACTAAAATATCATTTCAACATTGAAATGTGAATCTAAATAATGAGCTACCACTTTAGGTTTAGTGACCGTATTATTACTTATATCTGACATTCCGCTTTCGTGAAATTTGACGATATTTATTTACGTTGGTACTTGATTCACTAATGAAATGCTTTGAATGTACTCTCTTTCCATTAGTAGATATTTTGATCAGGGATTCTATAGAAGCTTATTTCTTGAAAGAACTTGTATTAAAGGCATATATTTACTTTTAAAGGTCCACATATTTCATATTAAATGTCCTTGTGTTTTTTTCCCTTTTTCTTGATGGTCTGCTCATTTCAAACTTTGTGATTCTCTCAATCTTCTCATTCCTCGTGCACATATACGGCGGATCTTATAATTTCACCATTTTTTGCCTCGTTGTTCCACCTTTCAAGCCAAGATGGAAAAGTTTAAGTTTTTAATGATAAAAGTCATTTTTCGTTTTCGAAATTTATTGAATTATTGTTAAAATTTTGCTTTTCACAGATTGAAATTTCCGTTGAAACTTTTTACAATATTTAATATGATCGGATCAATATGAATCCATCATTTCTTGATTTTGCTATTCTTTTTTTTTTCCTTCTCCATTACTCGGTCAACGAAACGTGTTTGTCTTTCTCGACATCTCGACATCTTTTGAGACTCTTTTCATGTAATTGTCTGAATTTAGATGCACTGGAGAAGAAACGGCCTTTAAATCTAAACACCTCATTTGATGGTACCTCTGAAGCCAAAATCCTAATTCAAATCTCTCCAAATGTGCGTGTCCCAACTCACTTGGGATTAGGACACTGTTTAATTTGAATTCTCACCCACCAAATCAACTTCTCTGCATTCAACTTCTTCATCTCATTGCTGAAGAAACCACCGAAGACTGCGTTTGTCCTGAAGCTCATGCGATTTGCTTCTCTTGGTGTGCTTTTCAGCTTTAACCTCACAAAGGGGTTGGGAATTGTCCTTTCCAGGAAATTTCTATTTAATCGAAGAATATCCGTTACATTTACGCCCTTCTCGAGAAGAATATCATTTATCGCACTTTTTCGAATAATTCTTGTGGGTTCATCGGACGATTTTTCCTGTGTAACGAAAAACTTGTACATATTGCAAGGATAATAAAAACTTTGGTCATAATACAGTCAAATATTCATTCCATGTTCTTGTAAAATTTTTATAAGGAAATGTTGCTTATATTTGTAATCACGCCATATTAAAACATGAAAAACAATATTCGCGCGTATTTCTCTCTCGTAAATTACTCTCCAATTTTTTCAAACAAATTATTTTGACTTTTTTTGGATAACCACAAATATGAGAAAGAAATCATACATTTCTAAAAACTAATAATAGTATTAAGATTTTCTGGTAATATATACGCATAATGCGTACATTATATTCATTAATTTACCACTTGTAATTAACTGTTAAATTTTTCATATGTCATTTTCGAAACAATTTCTATTATTTGAACGTTCTATTTTATTTAATTTTAATTTAATTTTATTATTATTTTTTTTGTAATTTCGTCTGAATGTGATATCTTATGTTTTGTCTTATTGTTTCCTCATGGTTTACTATTGTAGTTTTTCCTGTTTCTGGTTTTATTTTATTATTAATTTGTAATTTAGTTATAGAAATAGTGCTTTTGTAATCACTATTTTATGCACAGCTTTCTTTAACATCTTTTAGCTTGTACTATCAGTAAGTTTGCGCAGGTTTTTCACACCCCCCCTCTCTGTGGGTGTTTTCCTGCTGTGGATATTTTTTCCTAAGATATCACCTTAGTTTTTTTAAATTCCACTCCTTCTAAAGTTTTCCTCTCTATTTCTATTCACCTACACACAAGTTTTTATGTACATAATACCATTGACGAAAGGTTAGATGGAAGAAGAGACTTTTCAGTCTCAATCTCGTCTTTAATAAAGACCTTAATAATATTTTATTTTTCCCAAAGTAGTGAAGAAATATCTGGAAAATTCTTATTGTGTCATAATTTGGCTTCGTAATTTCGATTTATTTCTGCAGCATCGATGTATGATCGTCACATATGTGTACGGGAAGGTACTCTAATATGGGACAGCCTTTCTGCAAATTGCAGAATTGTTGAAGGGCTAAATCAACTTTAAATTTATACTTAAACTAACTTCAAAGTGTTATAAAAAGTCCCTTTCAAGAAATTACCTCAAACCGGATCGATTCGATATTTTTTCATTCGAAAAACCCTTACATTTTGCTCATTTGAAAAGTTGGAGGGGGTTGCATGGGACACCTTGTATAGGTTACGGCATCATCCAATCCTTCCCTTCTACCATACAAATGCAATACTACATGTTTTAAACCATTATTATAAGTATGATTATTCTTAAAAAAATAATTTAAAATTTATAAACATTTAAATTGTTTGCCTATTGGAGAAATTTAAATGGGTCATGAAAACAATCCGTCATCACAAATGTTTCTTTATTTGCCACACTAGTAAACCTGTGAGAAGTGTGCGGTGGAAGGCTCAGCATGTGAATGTGGTTATCTTTTGCAAAAGTTATAACTAACAGATTAAGATTAATCGCCTGATTTGTGAATTCCAATTTTGTCCCAAATAATCCTCAATGCACCTGTCCCATACAATCGGACTGTAATGCAACGCAACTTTCGCTCTCAAAGGCAACCTGCCAATCCGATTGGAAAGAATCGCTCATAAATTGCTAACAATAACCTTTAGTTGCTACTAAAACAATTAAAACATTTTTCTACTTGATTGCAATGAAGGTGGGATGGTCTAATGTTATTTCCGTGCACGAAAATTTGGTGCAGAACCACTAAAGTAATAGTTACAAGAGAACGCGTTGCAACACAAATCCAATATGACTGGTCTTTGGCATCAATGTGCCCGTGCCAATGCCAAAGTAGGCGCTCTCCCTATCGTTGATTGGCCAAAACACAGCCTGTCCCATATAACATGCTGTCCCGTGCTACAGGACCTTCCCCAATTTATTAATAAAATGGATATAATTGGGAGAACCTGTTCCCGTTAAAGAGTGAATAATATCTTGTTATCATGTCTATCGAGGCAATTTTCTGTGGAAATTTTCCTTTGTTTAATTGCCTATTTTATTTACAGTTAGTTTTTCTAAAGCATTTAATTAGGTTATTCTGAATAACATCTCATAATATTCTGTAGTACCTTCAGAGTACAAAAAAAAAACAAAAAATAATTGAACGGGTTTTAGAGAGTTATCAAAAAAGTGTCTCAGTTATCAATGAATTGTTTATCTTAACTCATTTTATCTTACGGTTATTGAACTTCGTGCGACTTTTATTTGTCTAATATTGTTGTCCTAATCTTACCTAAAAGATGACCAATTGTTTTTGCATTTTTTATCTATATCGAAAACAAAAGACTTTTTTGTGATGCAATTGAGATTTCCTTTCATAGAATACAGTGTGTTTCATGTCCAACCATTAGTATTTGCAAGGATCTGATAAATATAAATATTGAACTTTTATTCTCTTAAGGAATTTGAATACCTAATAATGATAAAATATATCTGCGATATCGAAATCCAAAGAAATGTCAAGTAATTGGTTTAAGAACATTTTGATTCCAACAAATTGATGGTTGATAGAAAGGACTCGTGCTACAAATAAATCTTAAATTCACTCCAGATAAATCTCAAATTTTATGTGTCAAACGATATCTCGTTCTTATCAAACAGATCGAGTACTTCTAAAAGATATTTACTGTGAAAAGTTTCAAAGATTAATTCTCGAAAATGATTACAGAAACAAGGATATCATTTCATAGATAAACCGACATCATATCTTCTTCTCATGGGCAATAAAAATCAAAAATCTTCCTGGAATTGAAGGAAATATACTGAAATAGATTTAAAAATATTATTTCATAATTCGCTTTGATTTATTTTTGAGTATCGATAATTTCAATATTGGCCCCAATCTGTGATTACGGGATTTGATATGAGATGACTTTTTCTCTCCTGAAATCAATTCCAAAAGTTTGTGATTTCTTTCTTTTTGCAATTTTCGGAACTGTTTGGAGTACCACCTTTGTCGTGCGGATGGACTTTCGTATTCCTATGACCCGAAAGAGCTAAACTGGCTGTAACTTTGTTCCTGGTAGGGTCATCCATGCCAGAAAGATCAATACGTAGGATATGGACGAAAGGCAGTCCACGCAACATCTTTACCTTAGTGAGGTGGCTGCAAGGGCATCTGTACCCCAGTGGGTGGCCATCATGAGTGATGATGTTACGTTACAAACTCTTTTGAGGATGCAACCGCCTCGACTCCAATGTGGTGTGTGTTGTTACTTTTTATAGTAATGGGGTGCACGGGATAGGAAGAGCCATCTCGGTCGTCATTCCACAAACGAAAGACAAGAAAAGATGACAACGAGGGAGGGAACCTGGATCGTAAGGAAATTTGGTCGGAAATGGGAAATCTAAATTGTGAAGTTGGAAAAGAAGAGGTCGAGCGTTAGTATATTATCGCGATGTGAAGCACTGTGGAAGATCGTTGGAGATATTTGTAGCAATGATATAAAAGGTATTTTCAGTGAGGATTAATAGGAAAACACACACCAAGGATGGATAGAAAGGAGAAGGTTTAAATTGAAGTAATTAAGCGTAGACAGAGAATGTGGTTGGGTTGAATATTGAGAGAAACTGTTTAGGAAAGTAATTGAATAAGGAATACCGATGGAAAGACAAATGCGAAAGATAACTAAAAGGGTAAATTACCAAGAGACAAAAGGAATCGCATTGAAGAAGAATCAAGCAATAGGAATGTTACTTATGCAATGTAATGATTTTCTTAGTTTCTGTCCAGTATTGATTGCTCGAAGGCGCTGGTTGGTTGGATGATGAGGTGAATGCAGAAACAATTGAGTGTTAGTGAGTGAGTGTTCTGAATTAATCGACGATACTTACCAAATGAAAAAATGCCAATTTTATTATTCTTAAGGCAAACAGATCAATTTTAATTAACGACCAATCGCTTCTATATAATGTTTCCTCAAATTTTAAATGATACATAATTAAGTGATTTCGGTATTTTATTACGTGTTGTTGACGCGTGGAAGTTAGAATAATATCTGAGAAATCTCAATACTTAGTAAAATTTCTCTCGTGATAACTATTTATCAATGTCGCCAGGAAGTGAGCAATTATTAAGCGATGAGAAAAAATCACGCAACAAAATGATTTCGAAAACGAATAAACTGGAATTTCGAGGATGCGGAGAAAATACGAATGATAAGGATTCCATGTCGATTTGTATGGAAAGCATCTCCGGAGTCGTACTTTTCAGTCCAAGATACGTTATCATCTGTGACGTCCAAATGCCCTGTTAACTGAACCGCCGACCATTGATTGCATTTTCGCTCCAAATGTGACGAAACCTCATTCACGACCATTGCCCAACTCCGTAACTATAAATACTTCTTGTGCGTAAAGATGTCTCGTAAGACAACCGACATATTGATTTAGAAACATCTCAACTTACAACTATGTAAGTTGTTTACTACTCTGCTTCAACTGATACTTATTTCAATTCGCCTTCGAAACTTTAGCGAATCCTCGAATTTGAGTGTCTCTGACCCTCGCTGACCTGTGGCCCTGAGGCAAAGACGTCTTTCGCTTATCAAACCTCAAGATGTTGTCGAGTGAGGAGTTGACCGCTTTTTTCTCAGGGCCTCGGATTGACATTTACTTCGGATTATCTTTTTTAACGGCTCTTGAGAATTTGGCGTTCCCGTTTTTTTCCATTTTCTAAGATCTTTCTTTAAACCCAAGATATAAATTTGCTCTAAAAGAGAGTGCGCCATTTCGACATCTTAAGTGTGCAAGTATCCAAATGTAAAATTAAGTGAAAGTAATGAAAAAGTACGAAAGATAAAGGTTTGTTTTATTGCCTGGGGAATATTTTGTTTGGCTCGAAATTGAAAATTTTTGAAAAATTGAAGAGTCTCATGTTTTCTCAGCATTGACTCCCTGTGAAATGTAATTGTGAAAGAATCAACGCAAATGTATTCTTGTACTCAGAACTTGTTTTAGAGGGTTTTCGAGAATTAAAATCTATTGAATTTGAGAAATGTTACTATTATACCGAATGATTTTCATATTAGTCTCTAAAGGATTCATTAATTTTAGAGGAAGAAGTCACAAGAAGTACAAATACGATAAAATACGAAAAAAATTAGATAAAAATCCTATCTAAGAAAATATAACACAGAAACGTTCGATTTATATTTGCATTCACTGTTTTCTTGGAGTATTTTATTGTATTGCTAAATATATTGATTGTGCGTATTCTGTCAATATCACAGTAAATTACAATACATATTACAAATTAACTCCGAAAAACCCAGTAAAACAGTTACAAATTTTATTATAAATTCATTATTTAGTTGTAAAGTGAATATAATATATGTATGAAATCATTCTGTCGGAATTGTATATTTATCAAGTATTTATTTTATGTTAATTATATTTAACACTAGTATATATGTATGTAGGTATAAAAAACTGCAACCAGGATAACAACCTATCTGTAGTTTATGTAATAATAATAATTAAAAGTTTTAATTTGAGACGAAATAGAAATTTTGACGATAGCGATGGAACGTTCAGAAACGGTACTCTTCAAAACACGGGATGGGTAAGACTATGCAAGTCTAAGGCCGGTCTTCCACTGGAAGCGACTACGAGCGACCGGCGACGTCAGTTTGGGGCGATGGGGGTCTTCCACTGCAATCGACTACCCTCGGTCGGCTGTAACGGTATTCTAGCTCAAGTGCTTGATTTCGGGACGATTTCCGCAACGATAAATATTAATTCGTATAAAAAAATCGCTGAGTTGTAGACATCGTTGATGATACCATTTGAAAACTTTTTGCGAGAGCTTTGTAACAAGACCAATTTTACACTTTTACGTCCACCCATTACTGAAAACAAATTGTGTTATAATATCGATAACAACTTTTTATCTAACAATAAGAAGGCACTGAAAATTTTTATTTTAGTTTATAATATGTTTCTTAATGCCATCTAAAGGTTTTATTTTGATTGAAGTAATACTTGATGAGAAACAAAAGCTCAAAGTGAGCAATCCGAGAAAGAGCGCGAAAAAACAGACACATTTTTCGTTCGTACTTCAATTAGTACCAAAAGTAATGGTAATACAATTTTTAGACCATGTAGAACAATGCAAAATAAAACACGCAAAATTTTGGTGTAATTAGTTTTCCTGTGGGATCTCTACTTCAGTTTTTATTCAACTCCAAACTCGGGTATCCATATTAGAAAATCCGACTATTGTATAGTAAACTAGCAGAACAGAACTATGCGGTGAACAGAACAATTGTCCAGCTAATGTATTGATGGCCCAACAGTAAGTAGTTTACCATTATATTTGAATTGCAAAATCATCAGCTTTTCCATTGCTTTACAGATGTTCGGGCACATCAGTCAGGCTCACCTGAACCCTGCAGTGACCTTAACGGCCGTGGTACTCGGGATGCTCAGTTGGCCCAAAGCCATTCTGTATGCCATCACGCAGTGCCTCGGCGCAGTCTTCGGATTTGGGGTACTCAAGGTATGCTCTTATGTTGAATCCGACTTATTTAGCCTTGATCCAAAACTCAATCTCCAATTGCAATGATAACAATCTTCTAGCCTTTGAGAAATATATTCTTCAAGAATTTTAAAAGAAATATTGCGTCCTTAATTACACACATGGAATTCAAAATAGTCTTCAGAACGTATTTCTTCGCTTGCATTTTTGGATATTCTACAATCAATTAATATCAGGCAGAATGCGGAAATTAAATCGGAACTCCAATTAGTGCAAATCGATCGGCGTACAGCTGCGCAAGATGCCGTTCGTTTGGTTATTAATTCAACCGGAATCGCGTGTTGTTTTGGGTCGTTAATTCTGTCTTCCGGTGGATATCGAAACCGCCGATAAATGGAAAGCAATAACGGGCGAAACCACGTCCTAATTTCATACTTAAGCCCACGAAGATAATAGGAAACATGCTCACTCACTGTGATGAGGCAATAGCTAAAGATCGATAATTCTTCGGGACGAAATGACACAAACAACAAGTAGAGAGTGAATTCGAGGAGAAATAGTTTAGATGGCTAAAATTCAAATATGAATCAAAATGCAAATCATGGGAATATAATCAAGGCCATTTCTACCATCAAATGATCTTTGGCGATAAGATAATGGATTAGGGTCGCTGCATTTTGGTCAACGGTCAAGCGAATATATATAATAAGATATTCTGTCCACAATATAAGTAGATTGAGCGGTCGAATGCTTTACCAAAGTCTATATGCTAATGTTCCATGAGATTATATTTTACTAATTAAGTATCTTAGTCTTTACCGATGATCGCCATTATAATGTAAACTCGCCTAAATTTAATTTGTCCATTTGCTTTACATACCACTCATCTGGTACTTAATCTAGTTATTTTCGTGTATTCTTTAAGAATAGATTCGAAGGTTTATCATTCGTACAAATTGCTTAACTTTAAAAAGCATAAACAGACTCAGATATGGAAATGCAAATTAAATACATAAATATTAATATTTTCAGAAATACGTGTATACGTTTAGTAATTAAGATACCAAAGAATATATAGTATGCATCAATACAAGATGTGTAATGTTTTGTATGTACTGTTTCATACCCTTGACATGATCTCATCCTATCCTTCGAGGCCTGTCACTGAGCTCTTTTCCTCATGGACTTCAAGACCATGAAAACATCGATTGACCTCCGGCTGAAGACATTTTATGAATTTTTTTATTATACTATATTATAGCTTTTAGAATATTAGATTATTTTGTTTATTATAGCTTTTAACTTTTATTATAACTTCATCAATTTAGTCCACTATACCTTTTGTTAAATTTAATTTGTAAAAGAATTGTTCATATCTAACCTTTGTCACTTTTCATATATCTATGTTTGTTTATTATTTTATTTATTTTTATTACTGTGTTTTCGCGGTTTTCTTCCACCCCCCTTCTTTGTGGGTGATTTCCCGCAACGTGGTGGGTTTTTTCTTTGTCAACCTTCAGCTGCAAAGATTTTTTCCCACATTCTACTCTTTCTTTTTGTATTTTTTTAAATAAGTTAACTATAAATGTAATCAACATACGAGGTTAGGTGGAAGAGAGGCCCACCTGGGCCTAACCTCGCCAATATAAGGTCCAACTAACTGACTTTTCCCAGTTTCGCATGTATTTCTTTCCATTTATAGCGTTTGTCGTACCATTTCGGAATATTCCCATTCTGTTTACATGATTAAATAACATCCTCAGTTGATATCTCGCGCGAGTGCTCGAAGTTCGCTTGCTGTCTATCACAATAGATCGAGGAAATGATAATGTTTGCTTTGAAATCACGGAGAGCTTATCTCGAACAAATCTGATCCAATTCAAAACAATTGTCTCTCAAATCCACTTTTTTATGCCTTCGAGAAATATTATAAGTGCGGCCGCTCTGATAGCGGAGGTGTTTAACCAACGTCAATAAAGAAGAGTCAATTTTAATTCGCGATTTCCCCTCTCGAAATGTAAACATTAAACACGGCATTCCTATTAAGTCTAATATATGATAATCAATATACGTTACATGAGAGTCGGACGACTAAAATAAATATAAATAAAGGAAGTCCTGTTTATCATAGAAAGGCACTCTTCTCCGCAAAGAAGATGCTTGTCAACTTTTACTTTTAATCAGTAATATGTTGCTTAGTTATCGAATTAGGAGTCATTGTTCTTATAAAAATGCCTCTCATTCATGAAATGAGGACATATTTTAATCTGCGAAGTTTGAAATGTTTTTTTTGTTTTGTTCACATAATGAAAGAGTACAATGTCCTGAGTACGAAATCCGAAGCAAAGATTAACTCATTTAATTCGTTGAGAGCTTCATTTCCCTAACATTTCGGCGATAAAGATGAACTCAATTGATGGACAGGCGTCTAAAAGTAACAAATATTGACGTATCTTTGCCACATTTTATCATAATAATTTGCGTTATCTCCTTCCCAAAAATATCAGACGTCAAAGTTTAAAACTGTAATTATTCTCTTTAAAATGATCCCAATTTCGTCCACTTTCACTCGTAATATCTCCTTTATGTCGTAAATCATTAATGTTTAATTCGAATTTTTCTTTATTTCGGTGATTATAACCCATAGGTTTTTCATTGAAATTCTATTCTTTATTTGAATTTGAATTTTATTGAATTTCTATTCTCTTTTTATTTCTCCCTCAAACATTGGAACATAAGACAAATATTTTATTGAAATTTTGAACTTATAAGTCGACTAAACATATATAACTCTTCAAATCACATGGACATAACAGTAACAGTGTGCGTGCTTAATTCAAAGTACTGAAGTATTATTTACGGAAATGTACTAACGACAAACGAAAAACACGATGCAATCGTTCAATAAAATGCGTTCAATAATTCAAGAAAAATTTAAGATTTGCATACATTCTGGTTATCAAAAATAAGGAAAATGAACGCTCATAAAAATACCAAAATTGCATTTGTTTGCATGAACGATTTCGATCCGACTATCGAGGAAATTTAAAAGAACAGGCGACGAAAAGAACAAACGTGACATAATCTGCCATCTAGCGATCGTGGATGGAACCCGATTTATGGCGCGCAGTATATTTTAATGCTAAATGAGGCGCCCTGGTGCTACTTGTTAGTCGTAATGCAATTGCGTTAAATAACTTTCCCTCCATTGTCTGATCTCAATGAGATCTACGGAACGTCTGAAGAAGAGAATATCTGTTTCATGTCCTTCTAATAGCTGTTTATGATAGAATGAATGAAATAACGAACGAATATTTGGTCACGTTGGCTATCATTATCTACGTGTTTTTTTTTGTACTGAACATATTATTGCAGCTAACACTAGAAGTACCAAATTTCTTTGTAAATTTCGTCGATAAAATGGATACGACATCATACAAACAAAGCGTCCCTGCCTCCTTTTCTTTAAGTGGAGTATTATTAATTTATTTATCGGCACAAGGCATCGTAAAATACATCTTTCGTTGAATTAAGTCTCCTTCGACTCAATCACTATGCTAATGCTAGTGCTACTGAGGTGCGAGTGATGCTAAATTATGGCAATTCATATTCGACTCTCCTTTATGAGAAGCCTTTTTAACCCTTTTTAAAAGGTATAGTTTCAATGAAGACGTACAATTTATTCTTGAGATCACGTACACGTGGAATAATTTCAACAAGCAATTTAATCGTCATTATTACTTATCTTTTACGGGTAGATACAGTGCTATAATCTTTGTAATAATAATCTCTTAATGTAATATGGAATGACTATGAGGAATGGAAGCATTAAAATCTCCACCAATCGAGGATTCTAATGCACTCTCGTCTCATTTCCAGCTGATCATCCCGTGTGGTTTGATAACGTCTTCTCCTCTGATCGACCCCGAGATCGGCTTCTGCACCACAGTGCCCAGTCTGGCACTCACCTCTTTCCAGGCGATCTTGGCTGAGGGCATAGCCACGGCTGTGCTCATTTTCGTCGTGTGCAGTGTTTGGGACAAGAGGAATGCAAACAACACGGACTCGGCGCCCATCAAATTCGGACTCACCATAGCAGCCCTCGCCATGGGCCTGGTCAGTTCTTCAGGATACTCATTGCAACACAACCTTTTTGCTTTTTTACCATTCATGTTAAACAAAAATCTACTTCATAACGATCTTTTGAGACCACGAATCACTTATGTGTGGTTTTTCTAATTCTTTTCGATCTTTTTCAGCAATTCCTTTCTTTTGTTATCCTATTTCACACTCCATTCTCTTTTAGGTCGTACTTCTTCGATAGATACGATTTAAGTGTCTTGCTCCGGAACATTAATCTATTCCTAAGAATTGCTGTTAAAAGCATTAGGTACAAATGTCGCTAATGTACAAAAGGTCGCTTTTTCCTCACGTGTCAGAGTATTGGCATCTTTTTATTAACTTGTTATTCAGGGTACGACTTCACATAGTGATTTATATTTTAGTAAAAGAGGTTTTCCAGCTTTACAGATTCACAGCATCATACTGAAAATGTTCCCCAAACATTTTACTCTATCATTATAACAGCCATACCTCGGCCTTCAACTTGTTAAACGTTTTTTTTTTGTTTTTAAGTTTTGCCTTTTTTTTAGTTTCACCTTGACGACCAATTTAATGGACGAAGTCCCCTCTTAAGAGACCAAATTGAGGAAATGAGATTTTTTGCAATAACTTTATATTTGACACCGAAATATCTTTTCGATAAAACATTCATGTGATGTTTTAATCAACAATGAGGAACTTAGCATGTACGATATTTGCAGTCTTTTATAACTTATGAGAAGAATAACTTATATATACTAATTTTGAAGCATTCTATATGAAAACTGCGATAAACGTTTATAAAATACGAAAAATTAAGGGCAGTATTAGATTGTAGTAAATTTATATTATTTATATAACAAACGAGCTGAATTAAGGGCAGTATTAGATTGTAGTAAATTTATATTATTTATATTACCAAACGAGCTGAAGCTAGGGAAGAAATGAAACTATTATCTGAACAAAACTTTGCTCTGGCGCTAACACATAAGGACTAATACTCTAAATATTAGCTTTAAGCCTTTCATTTCGTTCGTAAATTCAAAGGATTTATGTAGAACGCTCGTCAGTGTGTTGCATATATTAAAACTTTTATAATAGTTAATTAAAACCGCGCCAATAATTCTTAGATTCATTTTCTATATGTATAAGGCATAAATATTTAATTATTCTCACTAAGGAACGCAGTAACTCTGTTTCAAAAATTGGAACGGCATCCACGATAGGAATGTTGTATTGTATTTTTTTTTGCGAAGAATAAACTGATATTCCGTACCTCATTCGTTCCCTCGTCGAAGTCGAGCGACCGCCCTCTCCTGCCCTCTGGCGGGGAACAGCTCAACTACTCCGTCTCGTCCATCGCAATGGAGATTAGAAAAAAGAGCGTTTAGACGGAAGTGCTTCCGGTGAACGACTCACTTACCCGAGATGCACTTACAATTAAATCCATGTGACCGATTTCAACGCTCCGTAAACAGCGAGCTACCTGGTCATTATCCTGAATGCACACTTTTTATGCCTATAAATCCCGTGCTTCACTGCTTCGCGGTGTCATTCACATCTCTCGCAACGCCTTTTAAATCGAATTCGAATCATCGTTCACACGTGGTTAAACGAAGGGCAACCAAAAGTTCTGAAAATCAAATTTGAAGCGCGTTTACAATCCATAATAAAATTGAGCGATATTGTTGCTCAGGATTATTGCAAGTATAGGTATATTATAATAATTAATACCTCACAATAATGAATATATTATAATAATTAAAATTAATTTTCCATCACACCCAACTAATCTTCACAAAAACTGTCAACCCTTTTAGTTTTTAAAATATTTTTTAGCTAGAATTAGTTTTTTTGAAATATCTTTGTAAGTAATTGCTTGCTTTCTCAGTAATTACTCTACTGGTTCTTTGACTATGTCCATGTTTGCTTATTATCCTCTTTATGTAGCATTCCAAAGTTTAAATAAGTAGAAGTAATAACATGAGCAATTTCATATTCCCTTTTTCTTATTAACATTCAATTTCTGTGCCACTTGTTGATGCAGAATTGTTGCAAAATCTGTTATTGTCTTATAATTTTGTTCATAGGATATATTTAGAATTAATATAATACAGAACGGTACCTTTGGTTTCTGTACCTTTTCTGTTTTTCTGTGATTATTTATCATAATGACAATATCGAATTAAACAAGAAATACAACGATGAGTCTGAATGTCTAAACGAAGCCTTCTTTTGTTTTTCAGGGTCCTTTTACTGGGGCCAGCATGAATCCGGCGCGTTCTTTGGGCCCCGCAATGTGGAATCACGTGTGGACCAGACATTGGGTGAGACTTAACTCCTCTTCTACACACATTGATATACACTTTTCATGTGTTTTATTCTGTCCGATGATTATTATATGGGGCAGGAACTTCCATTATATATATTTCTATTATTACTTCCATTATATATATTTTGTAAGGAATAGCGTAAGACTAAATTTACCGCATCACACAAATATTTGTGCGGTTGGGCTGATTTTCTCTCTTTCTTCACATAGCACTAAATTGTAGTCCAAGCAGTCGTTCCTTTACATTTCAGATTCCATCAATATGAGTCACTTTAGAGATCAATGTTTCGAATACTCGTTCCTGCTACCATACTATGATGAATGGAATATTTTCATTTGTCATGTGGTTCAGGATAGAGAAAAATTTATCTTTCATTTTCTTCGGTCCCAGTCTTGATCATGGCCGTAATGAAATGAAAGCTACTGAGGTATGAGTGAATAATTGCACTGATCTTTCCTTACGGACTGACAAGAAAAGTGTTACTCGTAGAGTCATTGTGCTTCACTTGCGTGGATTTGTCCCACTTATAGCATTCTGGCTCAGTGAGGAACTACCCCACTCCTCATCCTGCCTAGTGAACCTCATTCCTCTCTCTCTTAGTAGCTTATGCCAGAGGGGATGAAGAGCCAACGAACCTTTGGCCTTACAGACAGTATCGAATACTAATATTTAATGATCGAGTCAACTGTAACGAATATTATTCACTTTCAAAAGTTTGATTTAAATCAGGGTCAATCGTTCATTTTATCTTCTACAGAAGAATATTAATAATTGGTCGGAAATGTACTCATAGCAAAATTTATTACCGTTTCTTAAGACCAAGATTTTATAATCCTGAAATATAATTTTCGGTTTTAACATTCTCTGAAGCAGCAACTTTATTTTTAAGTATTTAATAAACATAAGGAAATGGAAATATCATAGAAGCTTAGAAACAATTGGCATTCAAATAACAACGAAAATCTCACTGAAGGTTAAACCTTTGTCACCTCTTATTTACTCTACGTTATTATTATTATTGTATTATTTAATCTCTTAATTAAATGTTAATATTATACTACTCGAATTAACCAGTTAACTCGAATTTTCAAAATTAATACAACTTAATTTCTTAATTTAGAGGGCAGCATCTTGTCCTCATTGCAAATATATACCATGGGGATACCCAAGTCATTGATTCATTTGTAAATGTGTTTCGATATGAAATAATTATAGGTCTTTGAAAAAATTAGGCTAAGCAGCTCACAACAAAGAAAATGGTGTATGATGGTATGGTGTATTGGTTGGTTTAAATTGATGGATGATAGAATGGTAGATGATGGTTATAGAGGGAAGCTGGTAATTTGTCGATTTAAGAGATGAATCAGAATCTAAATGTCCAAATAGATGAAAAGAGATTTGACTTGAAGGTGAAAAAAGATAAGTAGGCTCTCGACAATTCGGTTTAATTTAGCTGAAGGTGGGTCGGATAACAAAAGCTGCGCACAGGCCGGAGTTCAATAAACACAACCTTCGTGCCAAACCCTTACCATTAAAAACTCCCTTTTTTATACCAAAACCCGCTTCTAATCATTATCTGAGCATCTAGCATAGACTAGTACTTTCTAAAGTTTCAAATGAACCGCACGTCTTTGAAATATAAAAAAGTAAAGTGAGCTAAAATATAACGTAACACATTGCCTTGATTCTTAAAAAATACGTTTCTATTTATTGATTAGCGATGACTCAAAAGAGAAATGGTAGGCAAAAGATGAAATTGGCGAAACTGAGAGTTTGCATCTCTTTCCCTTTTTACATGTCTTGAGTTGTGCACGCATCAGACGCCCGTTTGAAATTATTTGACAAATTACCTAATTTTTTCTCATTTTATTATGCAGAGTTTTCATTAGTTCATTTTATTTTTAATTTGACCAAATAATAAGGAGGTTATGTAATCGGGTGTCGGATAGAAGATGCTGTACAGAAAAATTCGAAGCTTTTGAAGTCATTGCCCTTAGAAGAGAATTGATGCATCTCACTAAGATTTTAATTTCCTGAAGACACTCACTTTGACGGATGAGCGGAAAAGTTCCTCGGAATTAAAAATATTCGGCAATTTCCTTCGCCGCTTCTATTTCGTGCATTCTCTCGCACTCGAAATTTTAAAACTCGCTAAGAACTAATTATTCGCGAGTCCGGAAATTCGTGGCACTTTGATTGCGTGCCATCCGATGCAATTTCCTCAGCAACAGGGTGCGACTGACAGCTGCACGCAACTTTATAGTTTATTAAAAGAGTGGAAAAGCCAGAACTTTGGACTCATTTTGATGGAGGAAATTAACCGTTCGCCGCTCTTTTTGAAGGCGTTCTTCTTCCTCGAAATGTTTGAATCGGGAAAATCGTTCGACGAACCAAAGAGCTAAAATATACAACTTATCACGTACAGGGCACTCAAAAAGTTTCCGTAAGTCGCTTTTTGGCATTCACAAAAATCTATCCACAAGTAACACTGTCGTCTGAGTTCTTATGAGGAATTTTCATCATTATATTCTATGGCTGACTATGTAAGGACCCATAGAAGCCGCCTTTTGACGTGTGGCAGGGGGTGCAAAGGAGGCAGGGGGTATTTGAGTCGATATGCTCTAGCATCTACTTCTCTAACCTTCCTTGCAACATAAGAACGGTCTTTCTAACAGAAAAGTCACAGTAAATTAAAATCGGTATGGGAAAGCGTAACTTTGCGAAAGCCATAATAATAATGAAAAAGCTTCGTGTGGAAAATTACAAAGTTTTTTCAACTATCACATTAAATTAGTTACATTTTCTAAGAACATACTTTCTCTGAACCTTTTAGTAAATGAATCCGATGTATTGATATTCTAAAGATTCCCATCCCACGTCCTGAATCACCTGAGTAACGCTCACTTATGTATCGTAGAAATTCTTTACAGAACATATCGCCTTTCATCGTACCTTTAATAATTCCCTATATGCATGCTGCTCTACGAGTACTACTACTCTTTTACTATCAATTAATTAATTAATTAATGTGATTAATACTACTCTTTTATTTTCGTTCGGATGTATCCTAGCAGCGACAAGGCTTGATTTCAAGGAATTTTTTGAAAGTGTTACCTAATTACAACGAACAACTTCCATGAAGTATTAATGTTCGATGAACAATAGAATAGTTTTTCCCAAGTCTTGCATTGAAAAGATGAATTTTCCGTGCTTCCGGCGAATCCTTAAAGTCATAGAAAGTTCACGTTAAGTGTTGTGATCGAGTATCGTATTCCGCGGTATGTAAAGTAATAAAATAATTTAAAAATCGGTAGTAATTTCATCCAAATTTTCTGAAACGTGGTAAAAACTGGTTCCTCAAACTCTATTTCCATTTATTTTCAATTCCTATTATTTTATTCATACGTTAGAAAAGGGGTTGATTAAAATATAGGAGGTTAAAGTTAGGAACTAAATGGTAATCATCCATCTAAAGGTGTTAAATATTCAAATAATAGAGCAAATTTTTCATGCCAAAGTTGTCTGAAAACCTGAGAGAGAGATTTAAAAATCCCTATGATGAATCAAGCTGAGAAAAATAAATTTTGTACGGAATATTCCGAAACCCAGAAAATCCCGCATTGGAATCAAAGTGTACCGGATTAGAAGAAAATACACACGCAAACCTCAGCAATCCTACGACTTGAAAATGCATTTAAAAGCTTTCCTTTGAGCAAATTCAATGTATTTCGTTCAAAGCTTATCTGTTTGCATTACTCTTTCTGAATTCTCTCTCTATATGATGTTACGGAAATGAAAAACAGATGTCTTTCGCGTACATTCTCAGAAACTCTCTCAAAGTGGCCACTTTACTTCTTGGCTACTTCATTATTACGTCCTCTTTTCAACGCAATTTTCTTTCATTTCCTATAAAACACTGCAAATAGTCTTCTTTTCTCGGCGTCCTACTCCTAGTTGCTTTTTCGTATTACAAATGTCCTCAAGGAGTAATATTTTCGCTCTTAATGGAATCCTCGTTCCCTCTTGATATTCCCATATGCAACTTCTTAAATATGGTGGCAATTTTTTACCCGTTGTGATATTGAAGTAATTGTTTACAGATTTGTCTTATTTACACTTCAACCTATTCTTTAAAATCTATTTAAACATACAATTTCCATTTAAAATTTTATCACAATATTTTTAATGCCTTAAGGGAATAAGTTGTAGCATGAATTTCACTTTGATTTTATTTCTTTGTTCTGGTAAGAAGTCATAACTTATAACTAAGGATGGGTCGATTCCGATTCTCGGTTCTCGATTCCACCGATTCTTGGAGTAATCGAGAATCGAAGAATCGAAGTCTTTATAGTCGATTCAGAAGAAATAATAATTTGTAAAAAATGGGCAAATTTAAAAATTCTGTGATTTTAAATTTACCGGGTGTCACTATTTGATTGCACATGTTCGAGAAATTGATCGCAATGGCCTGATAACTTGGCGAAAGTATGTTTTCCTTTTTCTGTTGCTTGGAAAAGAGAGGTGTAAAGGGCGCCGAGAACTGTGGCGGCGTCGATAGGCAGGACTGAGGCGCGCCATCGCACAGTGGGCTTAAATGAAGAAAAGACGTACGTTGAGACAAAACTGTTTTCTTTTTTTGAACTTAAAACTTAGCATAGCTTTTGCGAAAAGATCGAATTTTACGTTTTCGCTTGTCGTTTATAATATTTTCAGGCGTAATACAGGGCGTCAAATCTGAGAAATTTTCCCATTAAACGAGAGTCTCGGAGTATTCGCTGAAACTTTCAAATTGGTTGATTTATAACAACTTTCGAGAAAAACTGTTGGAAAAAACAACGATATAGTAATGTAGCAGAACTCCTTATCTTTCGATTCGCAGAAGTATTTGTGCTCTGAGTATTTGATATGAGTGTATTACGAGTAGTAGAATGAGAATTTGATTATTTTAAGCAACAAAATGACGGAACACTTTGATCGGCCAGATTTCGAGATAAAGTAAGGAAAACAACTAGGTAAACGGTGATGGAGTGTCAAGTATCATACACCACGTCAATCTAAAAGTCTTCTTGATGTGGAATCTAAAAAAAAACTGTTTCAATTTACCTGCTATCCGGGGATTGTGGTGGATTTGTCGTAAGCGCTGCTCTTTGTAGCCGAGGCGACATTGAATCCCCAAATCCAGTTTCGCTGTCTTTTTGGCGAAGTCTAATAATCAGCCTCTTTCATGTTAAATTCTTGCGTATCATATTAAAAACTCATGTGAAGACAGTTTAGATTTAAGATAAGAATTCGATACATCTAGCACACAAAATGGACATTAAGAAAAATTTACATTATACGGAAATGTGCCCCTATTTTAATTTTGAGTGTGAAAGAAATTATGGCGATGTTTTTATCGATATCACAAAATGTGTTGGCAAAAATTGTATGTATTGATAAAAATTATGCTTGGCAGAATTGAAATTAAGAAATATTGAGACATGGAAATTTTAGCTGACCCTTATGGTACGGGCTCGGAATTAAGTCTATGGTAGAGTCAACTGCTTGTTGACTGTATCAAAAAAAGTTGCAAAAAAGTGAAACCAACTTTGACAATACCACAGAATATTTTATTAGGAAACGACCATGGTTTCTACTCACGGAGGTATCAGATATGGAAATTCATGGTCATGTATGTACGTCACTATACACATACACATACACATACTATTATCACTATCATGAATTCTTTGTCCGATATTTTGTGTTATTTTTTTAAGATAGATGAAAAGGTTGTTATAATTTACATTACTCATGATTCTTTTTTGTAGTTTAATGCAAATAAAAAACAGGAATCGGTTCTGAATTGAAAAAAACTGGAATTGTTAATTGTTTCAGTTTAAACGAAAGAAAAGATCGTGTTTAATCGTAATAAAAATTCCATAATTTTATACTAATCTAACTATCTAATCTACTAAATAACTTAATTTAAAACTAAAATAACTATTAAATTTAAAGTAAAAATTTCATTTCCATAATTTAAACTAAAAGATATTGTTAATATCATAATGATTAACACCGATTATAACCTTATCGAAAATTCCCGGAGTAAATTCATCTCATTTAAAGTTTTTTTTAGATCTCTTCAGCCAACCGCAGGATCAGATGGGTATCCTTACTTAAAACCATTCTTATCTTTATGTTATCAGGAGTTTCCAAAATTTGTCATTCTTTTTGGGTCTTTTTGTGCTGACGTCCGTGTTTCCTAATATTCACTTTGATTTTTCATAACCACAATTTTTTATAACTCTAATTTTCTGAGAAGAGGGGAATCTGCGATTTACCCGATTTGACCCGAAAAAATGTTATTTAATTTAATGTTATTAGCCAAAATCGACGAATTGAAGATAGTGAAAATCATACGTTTCAATGAGCGAGCTGTGTGACAAACAAAATGGTGCTTCCATTGTTATCATTGACTACTTGTATTTGATAACTACATTTTTTTCAAATGGTAACTTTAATCGTAACGTTAATCGTTTAAGAGTAACGCATTGCCGAAATAAGTTTAAAATTGGAACGGAAATTAAGATAGGGGCTTCATTTATATATTATGATGAAAAATAAATACTTATAAAATATTCTGAAAACAATTCCCACTCCGTAAAATCGCAATTTTAACCCTTCCTCGACTGTGCCTAGAAAACATCCAAAAACAGCGGTGCGGGGTACCCCAATGCTATTTTCACGAACATTACGTTATTTTGTGTTTTCTTTTACTTAACCTTTAATTATGTTTAGAAATACATTATTGATTATTTTGTTGAGATTATCTTTCATTTCTTTGAAGGTAGCATTTGTTTTGACTATTATATGGGATTGTATAGTACAGCTAAATAAGAATAACCTTATTTTATTTCAATTATATTTACTGTTATAATTACTGTTAATGCAATAAATAATGAATCAATTGAAAAATCTGTAAGAACGGGTGACTGAATTGCCACAATCACACGACATGACATTGTGTATAGAAATCCAAGCAAAAATGGCTGTGCGGGGTACTTTGGTGCCCCATTCGAAAACTAAAGATATTTTGGAAATAAGTATGTGAAACAAATTTCTTTCAATTACATAATATAAAAGACACATTGATGCACGATTACATGGAATAAGAAACATATGTGGTTAAAAATAAAACTTTTCTACTGAATTTAGCTGTTTTGGGGTCCTCCAATACCCCGCACCGTTAAAGAAGGGTTAAGGAAATACCCGTATCACTTGAACACGAAGAGAGGACGTCGACATAGAATTACGTATTTTCGCTTTGATGCCGTCAATAGCGTTTATCGCGTTGGCAGCCGAACCAAAGGCACTCAGTCTATAAAGCAAAGGAGACCGCATGCAGCAGCACTAGTCTGGGAGTTGGCTCAATCTCCGATATTAAGCGCAAAAAGGAAAAACCTGCGGCGATGTACACGCGAAAAATTTATCGCACTCCTCCGCTTTGGATTGTATCCAACTTCCGAAGAAATTTTTATTCCCCTGGAGAATGATAATTTCCCTGTCATTGCTCCACTCGTAAGTCTGTCGAAAAAAGCGCGGTGAATTGCCGCAGCCGGGGAGCGGCACTTTTTCTCGGGAGAAAATTTTCGAAATTTCGAAGCCAATGTGATTATCAGTAAAAGCTCAAAAGTCCCTAATTTAGAACTGTGCTTAAGTCGACAAATTTCGGGGTTAATAAATTGGAAAAATCATTATATTGCTCGTTAAAATATAGGAGAGGTACTGGGAAAATCTGTCAACCATTACGTTTTGGTTCGCAAATTTTAAATTAAAAAATGATCGGGGACTAAATCCGGCCTCTAATGTCTTATCATAGAGCTTTTTGCAATCGCGAATTTTCTGTTCGGAAAATTTTCTGCATTTATATGAAGATTTACTTACAGTATTACTGAAAGTAACCCTTTTAACCGGCCATTTATGGACTGCAGATCTTACCGGTAACCGTTTGGGCTGGTTAATCCAACGTGTATTTACTTAAATACATCATTATAATACTCTATGTACGTGTATTAAACACAAAAATAGAAAATATTTAAAATTTAATATGAGTAAAAATGGAGAGATTCTCTTTTCTAATGTATATTTATTTGAAATTCACAGTATTTGCAAATGTTAAGTCTAGAATATTTCCATTGAAGATGAAAATAATATCGATACAACATGAGAATTTCTGAATTAGAGTGAATTATTGAATTTTTAACGTCTACCTAAAAGATAAAGGGATGTGATCTTTCTTACAAGACCGAGGCTCGAACCTGGATCTCCTACTCGCCGGTTGACTGTTCTATCAATTTAGTCGTCACAGTTTCACTCCGATTTCAGTCCTCTTCTTATGGGAGTCACTAACTCCACTGAAATCAGAAAATTTTCGGTCAGAATCTTCTGAAAAGATAACTCAACTAATTCTAATCTTCCCTTACCAAATGTAAGTTCGAAGATTCTCGTGGCGTTCAGACGATTTCCTCCTGGTTGCCGGGTTCTCTGTCACGTTGTTTGTTTTAGTAGCAGTCAACAGCATTCCAGCAGTCTAAACGTCATCTACTTAAACAAACAACGTGGCAGAGGCGACCATGAGGAAATTTCCTTACAAAATGTTTCCATGAATCAGGAACTGTGGTGAACTAAGGATCCACCAAGAGTTAAGCCCATCCATGATAAAGTGTTACCATATCATATTTACATTTTGAATAATCTTCCTCATATAAAGGGATTAAAGTTACAAGTATCTAGTTTTACTGTTAACTGTGGCATGTAATAATACATGAAACTTAAATTACGATTGTTTACTGTTTTATAATCACAGAAATGCCTACTGCGTACGAACTGTGATTAGTTAGTGGGAACCTATCAATTAATTTCGGTGATTTTCAATTCGGAAAATTGATTCAGAATTCGAACAGCTCATTGAACTAATTTGATACGTGGTTATATTACACGTTCATATTTACAGAGGATTTTTATGAGGATTCCTTACGAATGAAGCATTCGTGGTTGACTCGTCGTCCCCTTTCCAGAAAATCTCTTACGTTCAGATTCATAAACATACATATGAAATTCTACGTGAAATGTGAATAAAACTAAAATTAAAAGAGTTTTTATATTTAAATTTCAAATTATTACTTACTTTTATTCGATTCTCAGCTACTTCGATCCATCTGACCTGTGTCTTTGTGAAAGACGTTCTCGGACAACCATTCCGAGGCGAGTGACGGTAATCCCTTCGAATACTGCGAATGCAAATGCGTTACCGGCGCAGCATCCAACGCTCACCACTTCTGTGTTCACGTGTATCTGCATTCATATCCTGTAAGTCGACTATTGTGGTGTAGCAGGCGGGGTTTTTACAAAGCGATTGACATATTTTAGATGAATTGATTAAGGCAGAAGGAAAGATGAAGGCGAAAGATGTTAGATTATGGGAATGGCGGAATAAGTTATCGAAATAAAGGTCTCTAAGCAAAGTATATTGGGGTCTGTCAAACCAACGAGAAATAGAACAGTTAGTATGATGAAGCTATCGAAGTTGCCAAGTTATATATTGATGACAATCGCAATTTGTAAAAACTGGAAACAGCCTAAGTTAGGGTAATGCAATTTTGGGCGTCGACAAATATTCAGGGGCTCATTAAAATCTTCGCCAATTGTCTCATTAAGGTTATTTTTCTTTAGTCATAGACTTAGGCCGTACTATTTTATCGAATTTCATCATTATTGATAAATTAATACGGCCACTGAAATATTCTATACACAAAAATGCCTTGGCTCATTTGCATTTAATCCGCCAGTATTAACAAATAGAACACTGCGAACGATGTACTTACGTTCTATACATGTTGCTTACGATGTGTTCGATTTATCGCATGTAGTTTACATGCCTAAGGCACGTTCTAAATGAGGCCTGTCTAAAGCAGTTGAGGATGCAAAGCACCTGTCGTCGATAAGAAATGCTATTTTCGGACTGAAGCATGTGCTCCGGATGCGGGATCGCAACTTATTCCAAGCCGATAAACTGAAGCCGATTCAATTCAGCCTTTGTACAGATAATTCAAATGGTAATATTCATTCGGTGAATTTTTATTTTGGAGCATTTTTTCATATTGTGATGTCACTACATCGGGTTAAATTTAAGAACGAGTTGATATTTATTTGAGAGGCAATTGGTTTTATATCTGTTAACTCTGTGATTCCTGATGATTCGATGCTCTATCTGAAGCTGGTTGGATACTCAAACCTTCGAATATAAGATATCAAAAGCTACGCGAATTAGGAGAGGGAATGAGGCGTATAAAAATGGGGATTGAAGCAGTTTAATCGTCGCTTTCTTCGTGAGCGCATAGCAATGGCAAAATGAATAATTATTTCTTAGCCTAAAATTACGTTAATGCACAGAATTGTGATAATGATGAATGTGATTAATGATAGATGAGCAGTGAAATTATTCATACTATCTTAGTAGTAGAATATATTATCAAAAGTATTAGAATGAAATACTCGGTTTCCTCTGACCCGAAACCAAATGACAAATGACATATACTACATTAATATTCGTAGCAAAAACAGCAAATAAACCTTTCGAAAGAAAGAAAGTAATGACGCCCAAATTTTATGATAATGATATTGGATTTGTGAGTCCGGATAGTGTTTCGGAAAAATGGAAATGTCAGAATTTTGGCTTCAATATCCTCCCGACACAACAAAAACTTTTATGGAACAGAAAAATTTTGCAGAACGGCCAAAGTTTTCCGTTCTGTTTCAAGAATTTTTAGGTCAGTTTCGATGACTCGAGAATAAATTATTTGTCGTTTTTATTACAAACAGAAGTCGCGAAAGGTAACCAATGTCAAATTTGACCTATATATCCGAGTAGTTGCGGCAGTATTGAAATTTTCATGGCTGAAAACGCAAACTTTTGTCACTTTGAGAACGTCTCCGTTGCAGCAAAAAGTTAAACCCTTCAGTTATATCTGGAAATGCTTTCTTTCAAATGTGGTAAAAACTTGAGCGAATTTTCGATGAACATGGAAAGATTGTTCAATCCTAGCCGGAGTTGAGATTGTAATATATTCTGTGGGCCTCAAAATGAAAATGCATTAACATTCGTCGTATCAATCTATATATGAGTAATTTTAATATGAGTGATTCTATTTTGGTTGAGTTCACCAAATTGCGACTATATGGAAGCTCGAATCAATAGATGGCTCGTGAATTACAATTTTGGAGCTTTGAATAAAATTCTAACTTAAACTATTCAGTGATTTAATGAATCCATACTTAGACGTGATAGCTCTAACTTCTAATATTGTTTACTATGTCATATCTGTACAAAATATATTATATCATGAGTATATATAGAAAAAAACACTTCTACGCTATACCACAATTTCTTTTAATGTACGCGCATGGTTTCAACCCGTTGGGTCGTAAAGGGTTTGAAACCATGGTCGCGCAGTTGAAATTTTGTGTGGTATAGCGTAAAAGTGTGTTTTCCCTTATATCTGTATGATGGAAGACTTCCACGAAGTCAAGGCCGGGTTATTGGATTCTATGTTAAATCAGTATGAAATTTTACCATATTTTTAAAATTTAAAAATTAGAGAAAACATTTTAATGGCATTTCGTTAACAAAAGTGAAGTTTTATTCATGCTATAACAATCTATATATAAATGAGAAATATCGCCCTAGATTTTATGTGGCATTTACTTTACCTTTCGTAGCTCTACAACATTTATAAATGCCAATAACGTCTCATTGAGAAATACAGCTGCACTGTCAGGGACCATAAGTGCTTACTAGTGATGAAACTGACCTCAATCCGGTGGTTCTCCCAGCATTCGAGGATTTAGCGGCGAATGGGCATTTTCCCACTATAATTCCCGGAAATGAATCGTGGATTTTACCTGTATAAATCATCCCGAACCGCCCAATGCTTCAAACTTGCAATCGATGAAATAACCCATAACAGGTACAATCTTTTCTTAAAGATTCATCATCGTCAGGTCTGCCTTAATTATCACCTCGATTATTATTTTAAGGCTAAGTATCGCAATCAGAATCGAGCGTCATTTCATCTTATTCCAGGACATAAAATTGATACGCTGTATGAGAAACAAGAGCGACATTCCCGTGTTTGAAAACAAGTGGGATTCCATTAAAGAAAGCTTAAAACTGTTAACAGCGCGCGCATTCTCACTTGAGGTATCGTGTCAAGGCCTCGTCTCGCCATCGCAGTTGTCGAAGGAAGGTAAACACAGTGGCCGGAAATGCACGAAGATTGACGGAGATGCCCGATGTTGACGCAAGTGACGTCACTTGAAACAACCCCGCTTTTGGGAGTTTCAGCTGTTTACATTGTCCCTGCACCCTTCTGTGCGAGGCGTACGAGGGGACAAAAGCCGCACCACGACACGCAGCTCAGTAGGATCCCTCTTCGGAAATTATAACATTTCTGATGGAAATAACTCTGTAAGCCATATAACGGTTTCTATTCCTGTATTTCGAAAAATTGAACTCTCGAATCGAAATCGAGAACTTTTATCTGATCCGTTCCAATTGTCGGTTCACTTTGCGCACGCTGAAATGCATAAATGACAACCGAAACGAAAATCAGGAACGATGCCCTTGATTCCTTGGTAGAAAGTTCCAGGCATTGATGCCGAATCAGTTAACACTTATTTTTAGAATAATTATTCTAATTAAAACAGCATGCTTAAAACGGGTGCGTCTGATAGTATTTACTTCTTCATCCCACTAACACCTCTTGTTTTTTTCCGTTTCTAATATTCTTCTGGACATATACTACAATATTTAATCTATCTCTCTGAATTTGTTTTCAATCACCTTTACTTCAAAGGATCCACAATCTGTATTACGATAGTGAATTGCAAATTTCTTTTGGTCTGCTTTAATAACTAAACAATTCGAATGCAAGCTGCCAATGAAAAGAATCTAAGGTTGGTACTTATTCTCTAACTAACGGTAATTGTAAGATAATTGTACCAGTTGGTACTGTTATCTTGGGAAAGGTAATTCGAATAACCCTTTTCTTAGTGAAAAAGAAAAAAAAATATTTAGCATCCTACATTTCTTCGAGATGCAAATTATTTATGAAGGAAAATCAAATATGTATTTCCTGCATTTGAAGCTTGCACATTTATTTTAAGAATTCTGTACTAGTCTTGATTTATACAAAATTATTGTAACATGATCTATTCAAAGTTTTACCCTAAGATCGTTAGATTATATTCATTTTCGTCATTATTAATTGGGATTATTTATTCTGAATCAGCCTCAAAGTTATAATGGATATTCATTCATCGAGAGTAACTTAAGGATAATTCATAATTACAGGAAAACCTAACTTATCAAATAGATTTGTGCGAAAGGGATATTTCACGTGAAATTTACGATTAAAATAAACCCAATTAATCGACTGTGCCGAACCGAAGTGAGCATTTATTTTCATATGGATTCACTGCGCCTTTGCGGCGCTCGTGGTTTTTAATATTCTTTAAATACTGCCCAATCCAATGGATTTTGCTGAAACTTTCAGTAGTCTATTTTTTCTGCATTTTTAGTCGATAAATTTAATTTTGCGGGCATAGTGCGTATAGTTTTCATTTTATTGGCCACTAATGGAAAAAGTTACGTCGTTGGATTTACGGCGCCGCTGCGGCTACGCGAGTTTTCTCGTCGCTATTTTGGCCTGTCAATACTCATTTAATGGTTCTTATTTTACGCATGAAATGGTATATTATATTTATAATCATAATATTTAAACGACGAAGCTTTCTAAATCATTTAAAATTGTTTAACATAGGGCCAAGTTTGCTATGCCAAATTTCTTTCATCTATTATCCAAGTATCATCAATTTTACTTTTTTACAATGTTCTTTTACAAAACTTCATCTAAATACAATAATAGATTTTAGAAATTCGTGGCTAACCTAAGGGTGTTATTTCTATGGCCTCTGTCATTATTTGACAGTAAACGGAAAATAATGCAGTGTTAAAGGTTTTTATTCATAACTTCTGTAATACTGGGTTCAATCGAACAAAACACAGTTAAAAATAAAGAATATAGAAGTTAGTAGCATTATCAATAAAAAAAATTGCTAAGAATAGCCAAATTTGGAAGATAATGACAAAAAATACCGCAGCGCCTCTGCGGCGCCGTAAATCCAACGACGTAACTAAATTTGTAAATCCATATGAGGGTTAAACGTGCATTTAGATGCTCTTCGAAATTAGCGTAACATTCGCACTTTATTTTGCGACGTATTTCGTCATTCGCGATCTAAATGGTGCAATAATTTATTCCCCGTCCGTCCTTATCTTCGCTTTAAATTTATACCCTAAAAGACCCCAGCATCGTTTTAAGTGCGTGTCTCCGAAAGACGAATGCACTGACCTATGCTACTCCGCGCACGATCATTTGTTTGACGCCCCTTTGACATGCTTTCCCGTGAATATGGTACTTTTGGGGTGCGCGAGAGATGCATGTACTTATCGACAAGTCTTCAAATTATTTTATACTGTATTTTATTGTAAATAGCAACCAGTCTATATGATTGCTTTATGACTTCGTCGTGGGGATCCATACAGAGGACGGAGAAAAGGGGACGAAAGGCCTGTTATTCTCCCTTCGGTTCAACGGCAACGCCAAATTTCGGTTACGGCTTAGCTCCGATATTAACCCTAGAACCGGTTCGAACCGGGAATTTTCGCTCCGATAAAATTATTTCTCTTCAAGTTCTATGTTAGAAAACACACTTATGTAGAAGTTCTTTCAATTAATTTTTATAACCAAAGGATTTGTTCGTTTTAAAATTCAAATGTTAAGTTGTGTGGTGCGAGTAACCATTGCATGTATTTATCATGTGCGATGACTTTAACACTTGATGAAAATTAGACGCGAAATTCGGAAATATCAGTATCGGATCGGGTTCTAGGATTTTCAATATTAGATTCGTTTAACTATTTGTGCACAAAAAAGTATCTTTTTAGGTTTTGGTTTTCGTTTCGATGCCCTGGCCGTGGCTCATTGCGGAGCTATAGTTCAGAGGGATCGGACATGGAAGGGAATTTTCTACGAATACCGCGGAAAATCAAAGAGAAAATCTGCGCAATTAAGTTTTCTGTATCCCTTGAAAATTCAAGAGTAATTTATGGATACTCATTACATCTTTTGGCTGCATGAGCAGTATTTTTCTTGGCGCTTAAAGATAAGTAATTCAACATGAGTTTGTAGTTTATTGTAAGATAAACTGAACTTTTAGACTTATTCATGAAACATTTATTCTTTCGTTCTACCATTGCCTGTAATCGGGCAGTGGGAATCAATGAATCGGGTAATGAATTCTGCTTCTCCTTAATCTCATAAGTAGTTTTCGACTTACGATTCCGCACGTCTATTTAATATCTCCTTTCGGTTGTATTTGCCTAAAAATCAGGATACAACTGCCACATAACTTTCAAAATTACGTTGCTAAGTTGTTGTTCGAATTAGACAAAGGAAAATTAACTCCATTCATTACAGTTTGATGGCTCATGTTTGATAGATTTATAATTTACTCTTCTTTTAAGTTTTCGTTGAGCAACTTGAAAATTTAGAATCAATAATTACGAAATACTGAGTAATTCCAAAGCGAAGTAATATTTTGGGTGTTTCGATTTCGATAAATAATAACTTATTAATGACTTCCATTTAAGCATTTGCTATCCGGGTTGCCCTTCTCCTTTATATACACGCAATTCACACGTATAAAACATATACACACATGTTAAACGGACGGCTTGAAGTCGCGATTACAAAATCTAATCTTTTTATGTGAACAAAGTCAAACCACGGCGAGTAGTTACAGAAGGTCCGCACCCCTTGGGCCATAAGTTTAAATCATCATTTTATTGTCTTCCAGAGGGAGATCCCCCGCAAGTCGACCAAAAGGATGAACAATGTATCAAAACCCACGAAAGTGGAAATAAGGGACCGCTATCTCTTGGCAAAGAGCCCTCGGGAAGGTGAATGGTCAGCGGACCATATCAAACGATAATTCTGTTTGAACATCAGGACCGAGAGGGGACCAGCAGATGTTCGTTGTCACACCCGGTGTGCCGCACTCGAGAGATAGATGTTGGTGGACCGCAAAGTATTCGAGAGTTCAATACGTTCAATTGTCGTTGGAATTATCAATTACACGATAACTACGGTCGATGCACACCTTAAATCTAGGGGTAAATGAATTAATTATAAATCTTTCACTTTTTAAAATCGAGAATCAGTACGAGACTAAGCGGAGGATACAATCTTCTGTACCATGTGCCAATAGAGAATCTAAATTCCGTCATATTTAGAAGTAAGAACTCACTCTACATTTCTCAAAATCTAGAGGTTAATGTCGATTAAGTGCGGCACTTTTCAGGTTGTATGACAGGTAAAAGGGGGCCCAAACCGTCATAAAACTGACCCTTTCTCGGCGGAGGGACCTAATCTGCTACCTATCCCTCACACCAGGGGGAAGACCAGGCACACTGGCTATATTGAATACGATTTGAAAAATTATAAACAATTGAAATTAGCAACATTTTGTTAACTTAGTAGTATCGATCGTACAAAGAGAGGCACCAGCTTTTTTCGACCGACGTTCTACGACGGAAAATAAATATTTTAATAATTTTACTAGAAATTAGCTGGGAACACATGGCGATTTGTTGATTTCGTCGCATCACTCGTCCAAAGAGACGTACCGACGTCTTTTGATTGACGAAAATTAAGGATATTCATAGTTTATTAGAAATAGGGGAGACCGGGGCTGGTTGGCCATAGGGGCTGGTTGGCCCAGTCGAGTTATTTAATACAATAAACGCTAGATCGTGCTAGGAATCAATCAGTAGGTTGTTAGTACTGTCCCCCTCCATCTACAGGACCAATATTGCCGGCGGAGCAGTTTTGGACAAGTTGTAGTGATTAATTGTTTTTTTGCGTGCTTCAGTAAAATTCTACTCGTCGGTTAAATGTGTTTTATATAACTTTTGCTTACTTTAGGCGCAAAAGGTGAATAGTATAATTAAAGGTCATAGTTTAAGGATTATTTCTGTATGGCATACATTCGGAATAGCTTCAGTGATTTTTGTCACTAATAGAATTTATTGTAAACATGGCGATGGGGCAGGTTGGCCCAGAAACGACGGGGCATGATGGCCACCCGGGCCAACCTGCCCCGTCCTATATATTTTTTTAAACTCGATGAAAGGTTAATTTTAATGATAATAATATGTATAATTCGTCCAGTTTATTCAATTATTAATATAATTTTCGAAGTTAAACATATTTTGATACGTTACAGAGGTCAAAAGATCGTCATAATCATGAGATAAAAAGCATTTCAAAAGAAAACATAAACCTGTAAAATTTGTTATAATCTTAAATAATATTAATAATAATAATTTTTATTTATCCAACGACATACATATGCATGTATAGGACATGTCAATAATATACAATCAAATCGACACAACACAGTCAAACTTTACATTATAATCACATTATAACATACATTAGAGTAGTGATACAGCAACAAAATTGTTCTTAACCGTTTTCGATAATTGGTTGCATCAAAGTCATAATCGATTGACAATCGACCTAAACTGCCAACCATCAACGAAGGGCAGTCTTCCACGGTTAGTTGCTTTGAGTCATTGTTAAATTATTTCCTTTCTGACGCATTATATTAATTTCCATATTTTACTAGTTTTTTACTACATAGCTTTTTGTTTATAGACACACAAGTCACTGAAGGAAACTAGAGTAGTTTCATTGCTTTCAAAGGAACAATGTATATCACTGATTATTGACATGACAAATTCTATGGTATGTACCTCTGCCTTTCAGGAAACCAAATTGTGTGAGACTTATCAGATTGTTCTTTTCAAAGTAATTACATATTCTTGATAATAATATTTTCTCTATTATTTTAGAAAATACAGGAATTATTGATATGTGCATGTACCTTGAAGGGTAATTTTTCTCACCTTTTTTGTGTATTGGGATAACTTTTGTGATTTTTAATTGTTCTGGATAATTACCAGATTCAAATATCTGATTAATAACTTTGGTTAGAGGATATGCTATAGCATGTGCTATGCCTTTTAACAGCTTTGAATTCATGCCATATATATCACAGCAGTTACTGGTTTTTAACAAAGCAATTATATTGAATATTTCTTTTTCAGTTACAGATGCTAAGTAAAATGACTTTGAGTTGGATTAATTAAACTATTAGATATATTATACTAAAATACATTGTGCTGTTTTATGTTAGAGCCTTCAATTAACTTTTCAATTAAATTGGTGAAGTAATCATTAAAGTTATCAGTTGACATATTTGTTAAGCTGCTTTCAGACTTAAGTTGAGTCTCAGCCTTGATTACTTTCCATAAAGCTTTTGATTTATTATTAGATGTGGCAATGCATTTATTGTTTGCTTCCACTTTTGCTTGCCTAATCCAGTCGCCTTTTAAGGTCTTTACTGATAACCATTAGTTTTATTTTGATTTCCTAAAGTTATACTAGTTTAACTTATCAAAAGATTGCATGGGTCAACGTGCTCCAGCCTCTGGGCCAACCTACCCCGGTGTAGGGGCTGATTGGCCCACTCGACATACATCCAGTAATTATTATATTTTTTAATTTTTAACTCATATTTTCAAGTTTAATAATTGCCATCCAGATTCAGTAAGAATGCATCTAAAATTTAGCAATAATTTCATAAGTTTAAATATGTACAAAAAAATTATATAAAATTAATTAAAAAAAACCGGGCCAACCAGCCCCGGTCTCCCCTATGCCTGTGACTCATTGGCCGGCCTTGGGATGGGTTGGGTTGGCGGATAGGGTTTGGGTTTGATATTTAACTTATTTAAAATTTAAAATTGAAATGACATGAAACCCTATCCACCAACTCAACCCATCCCTACGCCAGCCAATGTGTCACAGGCATGCGTCTTATAAACTATGAAAATCCTTAATTTTCGTCTTATTAATACGTTATAATCGACGAAAGAAGAAGAAATGAGACGAATATTATCAAAATCCTTATTTTTCGTCAAAGAAGGAAAAAATAATAATTGCTATTAAAAAGTTATAAAAATGTCCCAATGTTGTCTTACCTATCCATGCTCCGTTATATTGGTTGCCATCGGCTTATGTTAACCACGCATAAAATCCGAGATTGGATATTAAATAATACTCACCTTTTTACCTTACACCTTACCCTACACCTTAATGTTAAATGATACTCACCTTCTTTATACCTTTTGTAAAATTTACTTTGTAAAATAATTGTTCATTATCTAATATTTGTCACTGTTTATATATCTCTGTTTGTATATTATTGTATTAATTTTTATTACTGTGTTTTCGCGGATTTTTTTCACCCCCCTTCTTTGTGGGTGTTTACCCGCAACGTGGGTTTTTTCTTTGTCAACCTTCAGTTGCAACGATTTTTTCCCACACCCTACTCTTTCTTTTTGTATTTTTTTAATTAAGTTAACTATGAATGTAATCGACATACGAGGTTAGGTGGAAGAGAGGCCTAACCTCGCAATAAAGGGTCCAACTAACTAACCTTTTTTAACCCCTGTTTTCGCAGATCTACTGGATAGCACCAATGGGGTCTGCCCTATTGACCTCCGCCTTCTACCGCATCGTCCTGTGGCCTGCAGAGAACCTCAACGACGAGAAGGCCGACGCTCTGGAGGAAGACGGCGATCCTCTCACGCGGTCCAAGGCCGACGCTGCCTCCACGAGGCTCTGAACCACACTCATCGGAAGCCATATCAAAATTCGCGATTCGTTAGTTTTTTTGTTTTGCACATAAACAATCCATCTGGTGATAAACGTCTATACGAGCTTCGCAAGAGATCCTCTGGTGTGCCGCATGGTCTCCAACATTGTTTATTTCGTGAAATTTGCTTGAAATTGCGTTTCTACTTCTGGGGCGGGCAAACTTCGGCTCATTTGGAAATTTTACACGGCATACGAGGAAATTGTAAGTGAAATTCATCATTAAGTTTGAGTAATTGTACGGTTAAAATTCTTTCTTGAGATTCCTTTCTAATATTTAGAAAGATGAATTTAGTGCATAGGATTTAAGTTCAGAAGATTTTCTCTTTACAAATAGGACTGTTATATTCTACGATATAAATATCAGAAAAATTTAAGAACATAAAAAGAGCTCAACTGCTAAAATTTCCTCTGCGCCTCGCCGAATATGTCCATTTCCGTTTTTCGGAGAAATCGCATTTAAACTCTCTAAATTCATTTTTTCTTTAATTCTGTGAGAATCACCTTTAGTGAACTTGAGAAGCGTGGCGGCAAATTTGCATCGTTAAATAAATGTGCCGCGGGTGAAAAAGGGTTGAGACACCAGGGGTCCCTAAGGAATTTTGTTTTGAGGAATTAGAGGCTCTATCCAATATCTCATCCCGTGGTGGTTCCTCATAGCTCAATATATTACACTTTTACGCATTGCCGCCATGTTGGTGACTTTTTTGTCCATTCTCAAAATGGCAATGCGTAAATGTGTTATCTCTCTATTGAGAGTGGACCCGTTTTGTGAGCCGTTCATTCTGAAGGTCGCATAAAATATGCGTGATTATTGGTCATTTTATAGCTGAGTATGAATTAGAAATATTGTCAGTGTTGTTCTTAACCAAATGTATAAGTTCATTTCATGCATTATTTTTATATGTAATTTTTGTAACTAAAACTAAGAAATGGGCGGTAATTTTATCAAAGCTATCGTTCAGATAAGAGAAAAAGGTTGAAAATCTTTTTTAGTTTCATTCGTGAAGTAAAGTGTATCAAAATTATTTCCAAAATAAGGGGAATCCAAACTGTTAGAAGGAAGTGAAGCAGAGGGGATTAAGACTGGAGAAACAATCCATTCGTCTAAATTTTTCAGCGGAGGGCGTCTATTTTTCCAGATTTTAGAAGAAGATAGGATATTTCACAAACGAGCGTTCTCGGAATCAAACCCAAAATTTAATCTTTTAAATCCAGTCGAAATATGAAAACTGCGTTCTCGAACAGCATCAATATTTCCTTGGTTTAAGAAATTGATCGAGACGTGTTTCCCAATAAATTCTTCACTTCAACTAAGCCTTCGTCTATCGGCATGTGTTTCTACTAATTCTTCAACGAAGTCCTCCAAATCCAAACGCTCAGACCTCTGGAAGGCGTCTTTTCGGCGATTTCGAATAACGAAGAGTCACTCATTGAGGCTCCGATTGATTGGATTCAATGTTGATGGGAAATCACTCGATGGAACGAAATTTCAACAGGATAACTTCCGTCTACAACGCCTCAAACCAATCGATCTTGTCCCTCGTTGCATTTTCGCCCAAGAAGACAAGAAGAATGGAGCTGAAATTAGTAAAACTTCACCGGTTAGGATGATAACCCAGTCTGTGGCGGAGAGTAAATTGGGAAAATGCATTTGGGAATTCAGAAGAGAAAAATGATGGACGACCTTCTCAGAAGTTTGAGACTTGGAGTCGATGGCCCATTTCTAAGGAGATGTCTTAGAACATCGTCTTTTCAGAGGGCACCTCAATATATATTAACCTTATTTTTCATCAATGGGGTGTTTAATCGAGAGCATTGAAGCAGTCCTGCTTTTGCTTCAGCTTCTGTTCTCACGTGAACTCCATTTCTCAATTCGATTGCTGTTCATTCCATCTTTTCGGTTCGTATTTTAGCCCCAAACATAGGAGCGTCATGTCAATCCAGAAGAATTTAATATTTCAGCTAACTTCTTAAATTCGTGAGGGTCGAGTTCACGCCTCTTTGGTGTGGTGAAGACTGTAGAAAATAATAGAAACAAATGAGGTAGAGATATCGAAAAGATTTTTGAGAATATTTCGGTTCTGTACCATCTCTGAAGTTATTCATCTTATAAGTAAACAGAGAGCACAGGACTATGGCAGAACATCCCTTAAAATTCTCCATTCTTCTGTCTGACTACTAGAACGAAGAAATCCTCTGTTTTTCCACCGTTGAAGCATCATCAGAAGAAAAGCAAGTTGACGTAATTGAACTTTCCGATTTGCTGCCTTTTATTTCGTTCATCCAAATTTACCATCGCTCATTCATCGGTCGTCTGATGATTATCTGTAAATATGAATGCTCACGATAACTATCGAAGTTTAGATTAATATCGATTTCTGCGATTAATTACGAGCATTTTTTGCTCGAGATCAAAGTTCAACGTTTGCAGACTCTAGAAATGCTGTTCTAATCCGAAAAATGTTGAGCATCTGTGTTTTGTGACATTAGGTGCTTTTTATAGTTATTTTTGTTAATGTTTACGAACTCATAAGTTTTTAAAACGAGCTTAAAAGTTTGGGACTTTTTTGATGTCATCAAAATGGTGAAAACCTTTGGATTTTTGGAAGAGTGAAAATTGTATTTCAGAACGAAGACCTGGATTTATTTTGCTAATTGAGCGGCTTTTCTTATATCGAAACCCAATAAACTGCATTCACAGGAGTGCCCTTGAATTGCTCTGCCTTCTCCCGCGAGCGAAATTTATTTCAGATGAATACAGCGAAAGGAGAACAGTCATTTTCTAGTGTATGTTCAGCGGATTGTTAATGTTATGAGTGATTTTTGTAAAGAGTTGAAATAAAAATTTAAAGATCCGACGCTGCATTGGTTTTAATTGAGGGTCGTCTTGGTGACTGTTTGTCCGAATGACTCCAAAGACGCCTTTCCCGGATTTAATTGTGAATTCTTGAAATGGAAATGGAGTGAATCGCAGCGACATTATACATCCAAAGGAGACGGTTTTGTGATATTTTGACCTCGAAAATGACTGAGATGACAGAAGCATTTACTATTTATAAGGAGATACTTCCTGTAGGTTACCATGAATGTTGTTGACACCGTACAGTAGCCCACTTGTGACGTAATAATGATGAATTGTGATTTTCAGCTCATTCTACCCGAGGTTATGTATCTGGATAAACCTGAAAGTGTCTCACCTGTACTGGAAGGCCATAGTCTGTCTTTGATTGAGAGAAGAGCGTAGGAAATGAAGGAAGAACGGGTGAATTGATACATACAACTCACTCAAAAAGAATACGAAGATATTGATGGGATATCGTAATGCTTATTCAAGAAAAAGTTGCGAGAGTTATCTATCAACGGAGTTCACCAATCGAGAACTCTAAACGCTATGGAGAATTGCTGAAAACACTCGCTGTGTGAAGAGGGAGAGAGAATTCAGTTTCAATCTATATTTCCTAAATTATTCTTTTATATTCGTAACCGGCGCTCCCTCTAAGAGGCCTACCAATGCTTCAAATACTCTGAAATCGATTTTTTGACGGTCCGATATATTTCGAGGGATTTGAAGGCTTTTAGTCCCACTTTTCATATATTCTTTTTATGAATGCCATAATGGCGTCTCATCACTCACTTCGCCGTTTCTATATTCAGCCCGAATGCCGAAATGTTTGAATCCCTCCGCCATTACCTACGAAAAGATTAGGGTCTTACTGCACAAGATGAGGAGTGAAGCTTTTTCTAACTGAGCCAGGATGCTTTGAGCCCAGGTAAGAAATTTCTACTGAACAAATTTGAATTATAATTTATAAATGCATGTTCTTTTCCAGCAATCACGACACAGTTGCGAAATATTGGTGTCCATTGCAACTCGCTTTCCGCATAAAAATGGAAAAGTTTTACAGGGACTGTGCTAATAATCTATGCTGCTGGAAATTCATTCCGAAATGTTAGAAAAAGTTGTTATTTTGTTCCCTCTCGAGTGATATTCAGTAGAATAATAACAATTTACCTAATAAGTTTTGCCTTATACATTCATATTCAGGTCGAACTTATGTACTCTCTGATTATCACTCAAAGTTTTCCCATCTCGTTCAATCATTTTCCTGATTTTACCACTTAAGTTAATTATCAGTGGATGTATAATCGATTCGATTATTCGATTAATCTAACTTATCGACCATTAAAGTCTACCAAATAGATGTTGAAGAAGCTTTACTCGCACTTCAACTAAAAAAAAAACTTTACGCACTGGTAATAAGTACATATCTCATGTATAATTTGACTCTGGATTTCTATTTTTTGACATTCTGTGTTTGAAGGTTGACTTATCCATGAGTGCAAATGATGTGTAAGTATGTATATATATGATATGCTCGCGCTTATCATAAGTATATTGGGATCAATGAAAACATTGATAATGAAACGGAAGATATTCTGATTACAGAATCAATCACGTCGAATGCAAATAAAAAGAGAAATCGCGTTCACCGTAACACCACCATCTTTAAATGTATAGCTTATTTTTAACATCTTGAGTCTATTCTTCGAAGCAATTGTCGAGAGGGAAATATAAACAAGTAGGAAAATAAGTTTCCGATGCATGAAGATTGAATTGTGACAAGTTCCTCTCCTGTGGATGTAGTTATTTTAATTAAGATGTATTCCTTTTGCATTCTCAATTCAATGTCTATTTCCTTCCTCTCAGGGGATCTGTGAATACATTTCTCTTCCATTGAATGGATCCCAAGAAAAACCGCTTTCCCTGAAAAAGAGCACTTTGAAGAATGCCTTCTCCATAACTCACTCCACCATCGACAAATGTCCTCTGCGATACACGCGGCGCTTGTTTCTCATTCTGCACGCGGTTGCGTGAAATGCACTTCGCTTTCCCCGTTTCACCTGGTGCACTGTCTTATGCGACGTACCTCTCCTTCGTTCACACATCTTATTCATTTTTTAAAATCGAATTTCTGACACATATATGTATGTTCTGGAAGCCATATTTTTGTGATTTAATTCATAATTGTATATTTATTTATTAACAAACATCAACATGCAGCACGAAGCCAATTACTGCTGACGATTAAAATTAATAATAAAGAACAAAATAACAATAAAATCGCGAAAAATCAACAAATTAAACATAATAAAATAACAAATGAATATGAGAATACAAAAAAATCATGGAAAATTGTATTTTTCCACGTCAAACTCAGGGAATCATATTCTGGATATATTTCGGAGATAAGAAGAAAGGATCGAAAAGAGTATTGGAGGAAAGGGAGTTGAAGATTGAAGGAATGCGAAAGAAAAGTGATCGTTCCACTATTGATATACGGGGAGTAATCAAAGAGAAGGTATCGGATAGGCGTGTTGTTCTAGAGGGAACTCGGAAAGAGAGAATAAGAAAATCAACTTTGCTATTTATTATATTATGTAAGAAGGAAATGTCTGAGAAAGTATGAGAGGCTTTGATTGGGGTGAGATTAAGGTGACTGAGGGGATGATCTTTTGCCATATTTTTATAAGACGGGACTCGAAATTAGACTATTTTTAGAAATAAATTTAAGATGCGATTGAGAGAAGAGAGGTTTGATTCGAATGACGTGGTCCATACGGGAGAGCAGTAAGTAAGAAGAGGAAGAACACAGCTGGAGAAATAAGTGCGAAGAGAGACTGGATCCCTGATGTCTGTGAATCTGTAGAGCATTCCCAGTTGAGACATTGCTCTTTTTTGACAAAATTTACGTGTTCCGAAAAATTTAATTTCTCATCGATGATGACGCCAAGGTCTTTGCAAGAAGAAACTCTGGGGATACACCCGTCTTTGATTTGGTAGTCATTAAAGATTTTATATTTTATTCCTTTTTAAATATATGCAGCATATATATGTAAGACTACGTATATATATATGTATATATATATATATATATATATATATATATATATATATATATATATATATATATATATATATATATATACACCCCTCCTCATCACCGCCACAGTTCATTGCCTCATCGGGGCGGAGGGGTGTTAACGGAGGTTGGAGGCGATGCATAGCCCAGGTTCAACCATGCTAAGAAGGCTTCAACAATATCTCCGGCCAAATAATGAAAGGGGCATTCACCAACCGGCAGTAGGGTAGCCTGGTGAATTATTGTCCTAACCCCCCCAAATACAAGTACAATTTTCATGATGAGCTTCTTTAATGGAAATTTATCCGGACGTAAAAGCACCACCCATTCGGATGTCCGGGAGGTGGTGGCATTGAAGAGGTCCATCATGAAGAAAAGAATTACTACCCTGCAATTCACAACCTACAACTGCCGCAGCTTGAAGAGTGAAGAACGACTGCTGGAACTACTCAATGAAGCAGAGAAGATAAAATGGGATATCATCGGTCTCAGCGAAGTCAGAAGAAAATCAGAGGAGCTACTTACACTGAAGGAAGGACACTTATTCTTTTACAGGGGTACCAAGGATGGAAGAAATGGAGGCGTTGGATTTTTGATCAACAAGAGATGGAAGGATAATGTGGTGAAAATCGAAGGTGTATCAGATAGAATTTGTAAACTCATACTGAAGATCAATGAGCGTCACTCAGTACAGGTCATCCAAGTCTACGCACCAACAGCGGCAAGCAGCGAAGAGGAAATTGAAAACTTCTACCAAACTCTCGGCACTGAACATGACAAGGAGGCCAACTACTATAAAGTCATTATGGGAGATTTTAATGCTCGTGTAGGGCAGCGGGAAACTGATGACACTGTCGCAGGACAATATGGACTGGGCCAGAGAAATGAGCGAGGTCACCGCTTAGTAGAGTTTGAAGAATGCACCAATATGTATATAACAAATACATACTTTAAGAAAAATCCTACAAGGAAATGGACGTGGAGAGGTCCCAATGGAACAAAAAATGAAATAGACTACATATTGGTAAACAGACTCTACACTGTAACTAACTGTGAAGTTTTGAATAATTTCAACACTGGAAGTGACCACAGAATTGTTAGATGCAGAATCAATATTAACCCCCGAATGGAACGAAAGAAGTTGGTTTCTTGCAAGAAGGAGGAGATAAATATTGATAAACTATCAGATAACGAGAAGAAGTTTCAGCTGGAACTTAGAAATAGATTCTCAGCACTTCAGGAGGAAGAACTCGAAACCAAAGTTATGGAAATTGTAAAGAAAGCGGCAGAGGAAGTAGCAAGCATGCCAAGAAAACCTAAGGATAAGAAATTTAGTGATAGAACCCGGAAAATAATGAAACAACGGAAGGAACTGAAGAATTTAAACACTCCAAGAGATAATATCGAATATGCCGAGCTTTGCAAAGCCATCAGAGTAGCAATCAAGGAAGACGTGAGGAATTTTAATGAAAAGATTGTGCAAGAGGCCATAGAAAATAACAAAAGCATAAAGAGGGCTAGAAGACGCCTAGCAATTGGTAAGAAACAGATTTTAGCCTTACAGAAAGGAGATGGCACCACAACATATAACAGACCAGCAATATTGAGGATTGTAGCAGAATACTTTGGCAACCTATACAAGAAGATAGGAAACGCCGAAGAGGAGAACCAAGATGAAAGCCAAAGCTCACAAAATCTCCTCTCAATCCTCCCAGAAGAAGTAATGGCGGCGATTAAGCAGATGAAGAATGGGAAAGCAGGAGGAGCAGATGGGGTGTTGGCGGAATATCTGAAAGCTGGTGGAACAGAGATTGCTAATGTTTTAGCACAATTATTCAGTAATTGTCTAAAACAAGGAATGATTCCCAAGGAATGGAACCACGCAAGGATTGCCCTTCTGCACAAGAAAGGAAGCAAAGAAGATTTGAAGAGCTATCGCCCCATTAGCCTCCTTCCAGTTGTCTACAAAACATTCATGAGGATAATAGCGGAACGTCTTAAGATGACCCTGTCTTCAGCCCAGCCTAGAGAACAAGCGGGATTCCGGAAAGGCTTCAGCACTATGGACCACATCCACACATTACAGGAAATTATAAACAGAACGAATGAATACGAGATGCCACTCGTCCTTTGCTTTGTAGATTATGAACAGGCCTTCGACTCGGTAAGTACCTCCTCTACTCTAAAAGCTCTGAAGAATCAAGGGATAGATTCTGAGTACATCCGCTTCTTGCGCGGTGTCTACGAGAATGCCACAGCTTCTGTAATGCATCATGAAGAGACCGATGAATTCAAGATTGAGAAGGGAGTTCGACAAGGTGACGGTCTATCTCCCATCTTGTTCACAGCCATTTTAGAAGAAGTTTTTAAAACCCTTGATTGGGAAGAGAAGGGGTTAAGAGTAAATGAGGAGTACATCAGTCACCTCCGTTTTGCAGATGATATAGTTCTCTTTGCAGCTAACGCAGAAGATCTAACTTCAAGACTTGAAGAGCTAAACACAGCAGGACAGAAGATAGGACTCAGGATAAACCTAACAAAAACAAAGGTAATGTATAATTCTTTTACAGTGCAAGAGCCAGTTAAACTTCAAGGAAAACCTCTGGATGTTTGCTTGGAATACACATACCTGGGACAACTTGTAACAACAGGAGAGAAAAACAGGATAAATGAAGTAAACAGAAGAATGAAACTTGGCTGGAGTGCATTTGGAAGGAACTCACACATTCTGAAGTCAAGAATGACAATGGTTTTGAAGAGGAAGGTCTTCAACCAATGCATTTTACCTGTCTTGACCTATGGAAGTGAAACTTGGGTGTTAAATGCTGCAATAACCCAGAGACTTCAGACAACGCAAAGGAGCATGGAGCGCTGCATGCTGGGAATCACAAGAAGAGACAGGAAACGAAACACTTGGGTGAGAATGATGACTGGAGTTACAGACATAATAGATAAGGTAAGATCACTGAAATGGAGGTGGGCCGGCCGTATTGCAAGAAGAAACGACAACCGTTGGACATCTGCCGTTCTCAACTGGATACCAAGAGATGTGAAGAGACCAAGAAGACGACCTATGGACAGGTGGAACAGAGACATCATCAAGTACTTAGGTGTAACGTGGCAACGAGAAGCTCAGGACAGAGAAAATTGGAAAGTACTTGGGGAGGCCTACATCCGACGTCGGATTGAAAATGGCTGATGATGATGATGATATATGTACACATACATACACATAGTGAAAAATTAGTCACCATGCACATAGGAAGGAAATCCGTCCCTGCAATACCGTTCTTATTACGGCTTTATTTATGCATAATTTTAAAAATAATTCCTCAATCATTTATTTTATAAGTTTTGTGTTATGGAAGTGAAACTTGGGAGTTCAAAGCAGAAGTAATCCTGAAACTTCAAACAGTGAATGAAGTATTGAACGGCGAACGCTTGGAATAACAAAAAGAGATAGAAAACGCATCAACTGAGAGTGGATAGAGATGAAAAGAATATATCGATACAGTAAAATAATTTAAAAAGATCGACTACGATCGAGAATAAGGAACTAGGGCTCCTGGATAGCCATGTGGGCCTTCGGCTGAAAGGTGAAATTGGCGGTCGATCCTTGGTGGAAGCCCAAGTACTAATTGGCTGTCGAAGCACTTTTAACAACAATACTACTATAAGAATGAACAACTTTATGATTGGCTCCAAAATACATATAGAGACCTAGAAGAAGGCACATGGTGAAAGATGGGCATGATCGACATCATCGGTGAAAACTGCTGTAATTAAATTGTATTTGAAGTGCAACTGCTGGAAAATGACTGACTGGGTTTGTAGAGGGAATGATCCCAGGAAAGTGCTTCTGTGGACAAATGTATTGCTTAATATCGATTACATACACAATGCGGTCAGGAGGTGTTGTCATGTATTTGAAAATGATCGGTGATATTTTATGATTACTGTGTACTATTTAAATTTGATAATTACTATTTATTATTGACACGCTATATTGGATATTTATTAAGGTAAGTTATGCCGTTTAAACATACTAAAATGTATTTATCAACTTTTAAAGTGGTTTCCTTGAATACTTTACGTATATTTAGTATTACGTAAGTGAAAACTTATATAAATATAAGTAGAAATTGACTTTACAACAAATTAAAAACATACTTAAATGCTGAAATAACATATGATTGCAGTTAATAATTCGGCAGTACGCAACAATGATTGTCGGAGAAAGTGGATATAGCATTTGAGTGTGCGAATACTAGCTGCTTTGACCGCAACCGATGAGGAAGATGAGTGCTGTTGGAGGAAATGAACATGGCGTGGAGATGGAAATGAAAAATAAAAGGGTTGAGAAAAAGGTGACGCATTCCCTTTCGAAAGTTCCGAATCTATTCTCAGACAAATGTCACATTTATGAGAAGCGATTCCCAGGGACATCACAATCGAGGATGGATGGAGTATCTGCAGACCAAATTCCTATTCCGGCCAAGAACATTTTCGTAGACGATCCGTACATTTATGAAGATTGTACGGTGAAAGTATTGACGTGACAGGATGATGAGTGAATTAAACTGATAAAATTGAAAGGGAGACAGTCTGGTAATGGTGAGCATCTTGTTTAATATAGGTTTGGACGAATCTGAGGTATAGATGGAAACAGAACGGCTGAAATGGTGTAGGATGAAAATGTTTCTAAAAGAAGAGGTAGACCGAGTATATCGGTTGCCTCACTGTTCTCACGTGTTCCTATGAGATTTATTAAGTCTATTTTGCTTTAATTTTCATATCAATCGAGCATTCCTTATTTACGATGTGTTAAATTGAATATGGATCAAATCGGGACTATTTATGAATATTTTTATAAATTACGATGACTTTTGAGTTCCGTTGTACGGTTGGAGAACCTCCTCTTAAATTTGGGTCAAATGTTCATTTCCGTTTCTTCTCCCGAGGCCATAAATATCCCAGTCCAATTCGGTACGCGCCAAATAAAGAATATTTTTTAATCTTATTTCGCTTTTTTACCCCACTTTTCTCATTTCCGTTGGATCCAACTTCATTAAATATATCGCCTCTCCGTGGAATCGGCATTCTTTCGACAGCTTTTGGATTAAAGAGAATCCCAAAGAAAATCACGCATTCGCAAACTGCGATTTGCAGATGATGATATTCAAAGGATTTCACCACTCGAATGTCTTTTATGCGTCGAAGTTTTCCGATATACACCTACGATTATTCCACTGAACTAACATGGAATATAACATGTTATATGAGTATTGTAGAGCGTTATTTTGGATTGATCGTGTTTTATTTTGTTTTTTCCTAGTTCAGTCATATTTTTGATCACAAGTGTATGTATCTACTTACTGTATTCTCTGCATTTCATTTTTTATCAACTTTCATTATTTGTCTTGATAATATGTCTCTATCATTTCTTGTAATTTTCCAGGTTGTATGTAGATTGTTTTCTTTAATGTCTTTCAGTTTTTAGTATCGGTAGGTTTGCTCTGGTTTTTCACACCCCCCTTCTTTGTGGGTGTTTTCCTGCAGCGGATATTTTTTCCTAAGCTTTTCTTAGTTTTTTTTTTACATCCGGAATCCCTTTTTACATTTTCTGATATTTTCCTCTAATTTTCATTGATAAATGTAATATACTTATAATAATGTAACAACTTAGTGACAGGTTAGATGGAAGAGGAGACTTTTTAGTCTCAATCTCGCCTACAATAAAGACCCCAAATAATAATAATAATAATAATAATAATAATATTTTCAGTAATAACGGCCGAAATGGGAATAGTTTAACATTTTATTTTACTGCCTTGAATCGTCTTTATTTCTTACGTTATGGTCAAGATATACGTTTAGATTCTGACTATATACATTTCAATACTTAAACTAAAATGAAGTCGCCATGATTCGTTTTTTCGTTTGCAGATAATCGCTTCAATTCGCCTGTGGAATCACGAGTTATGCTCCATGATCGTTGTAAAGGAAAAATGATGGTAATTTTTCGAGAATTGGTCGAATCCGATATTATTCATTGAACTTTGGTTTATAAAGGTCGACTTATTTATTAGTATGTATAGGGTGTCTGAAGATATGTAATTTAGTGGCTGAGACACCCATCGTTGTGTGGACATGAGAGTTGTCTTTCAGCTTGAATTTTATTATTACGTCGCAATTTTAAACACTTAAAGTGAGGATGTTTAATCTCCAATTCTCCAATAAAATGAATATATTTTTATTGAATATGTTCCTGTACCTAAGATTCCCTACTTATGGAATATATTTAAACTGCCATTTAATCGAGCGATAAAGTCATGAAACATTACTGAAAGCATATAATCATGAAATATCTCCTCGAGGTTATACACGCAACAATGAGATGTGTAAACAGCTTTCTCAGTAGGACAATGAGCTAATTGCGGGAATTTCACGTACTGTTTTACGTATCTTCTGCTGGTCATGGCCATGTCAAAATACAGAAGGCCTCCATTTTGTGTTCCGTGATGGGAAAGTATAGCTTTCATGGCGATTTCGGTCAGCAGATTTTTAAACTATTTGCCTAGGGGAATTTAACTAATGCTCAATATTGAGTTGCATAATATCAGAAAGATGAATTTTAAGCAGTTGATGATATAAAAACCGATTCCTATCCACGATGTAGCCTCTTCAGTGAGTGATGATATAATGTTGATTGGACATAACCCTTCCGTGTGTGTATTTATCCCAAGCGAAATTAGTTGACGTACATAAATTGTTCGTAACATCCGAGGACTGTATACCTTAATTATGACAAACTCTTCAAGGCTTTCGAGAGTAACTCAATTAAAACATTTGTCTGAGAAGTTTTGACAACCCTATCCTACGAGCCCAATAGATTCAAGGTTTTTAATACAATTTACTATCTCAAAAAGTAGAATAAACTGTGTGAGTTAAAACGCCATAAAAGGCAATTGCGAAATACTTTCGTTTTTCATTGTAAATCATAAATTGACACATCTTCATGAGCTCTTGGATGGAGCGCCTTCTCCGCAGAACAGTTTCCGGTTTGAAGGCTATAATCTGAGGCGCGATAAACATTTTGGGGTGGAGTCTCGTTGGTAATTCTGAGATGTTATCCTCATTCCGGGAGCGTCGTCCCCCCCTTTTGATCACGCAAATTATGTTCCGAGGAAGATATCAGCTGCACGCGTGCTCTGTGCAGCATAACGAAGTTGGCGCGCCAGAGACAGCGAAAAAAAAAAGCGGCGATTAGTTGACGGTTTTGCCGCTGATGGCAGCACGTAAGGGGGGATTCCTTGGCTGCGTCCCGCAAGAGGGTGTTCTTGCCTACTAATTCGAAACGCGATAAATAGCGCAAGGAGTTACTTATCTGCGCATGCGCGGACAAGGGGGCGATTTCATTCACTTTTTTATCCCCCTTATTTACGGCAGAGCCTCTCAAGCGGTGTGCCGCAACCAACCTCTTGACGAGCCGCGCGATCTCTGTTTGCACTTTATTCTGGAAGCATTAAATCATACGCGGACGCTAATTGGCGAAATATTTCAGCGAAGTTTGAAGTCGCTGTGGCTGCAACAATTCCAAGTATTCAGCACTTGTTTGCTTCACCTATTCTTAGTACTCGAAGTTTCGATTAGAAGCTAGAGAACGTACGAGAATACTTCGATCGATTGTATTTCTTTCTTAGCTCATCGCCGAACTCTTGGGCTCAGTATTTTTCGCACTGTCATATTTAAAGCTCTTTTGTCGTAACTTAATTAATGCTCGAATTCGGATTGCAGTGGTGTAATAATGACCCCGTACTTTCTCACATTCTACAAACCAACAAGCCAAATATAGGTAAGGAGTGGTATGAACAAGGCAAAGTTTTCTCATTTGTTCAGTATGTCTCTCGAGGAAACGATAAAATGGACGATCAATGGATTCAGACAAAAGACTAACAATGCACAGTATCATGGATGACGTAGTACCATTATCATTTCGCATGAGAAAATACGTGCTAAACATAATGGAGATCACCATAATTGAACTTAGAAAACGAAATAAATGGTAGTCGATATATAATTGCAATATCAATGCTAATGTGAAGATTAATGGCTTACAGATTTATACAGCGAAATAATTTTGCTACATAAGCAGACGCATTATTAACAAGGGAAAATTTCAAAATGATGATAGAAATAAGACAGCTCTATCAAAACTAGTTTTCCAACAAAACAAGGATGTACTGAGGAATATCCTATTTGATGCACGAAGACAATGTTTATGAAGACATAAGTGTGGAATGTAGGAGTACTAATGGTAGTAAGAAGTGGAAGAAGGTAAAATAGAAGCAGATGAAATGTGAATCATCATAACCAACTGGTCACTAATAAAATCTAAACAAGAAGTGCTGCACTAAATAACAAACACACAGTTAAGTGTCAGTGGACAGAGAAAAATAGAGTTTGACTGATAATTAAATTTGACACAGTTGAAAAGGTAGTTGCACATAGATTCCTGCAGGATGTTACTAAGAAAATTAATTGCAAACCTTTTCATAAAATGAAAGAACTACGAAAATATGTGATTGGGAGGAAGTAGTGGATTCAATGATTTTATTTAGGAAGAAGAAGGCTTTGAAATTATTCCTGCTTTTCAACATTTTCTTCTCCTAAATTCGATTCTTTGCTCCACAGAACTTTTAAAACATTCTCCCACAGGAATGCTTCATTTCAAGCGTCCTTTTCCATCCAAAAAGGATTTTTTGTCGAATTTCGGACACATTTTTATCACCACCAGATTACGGTCAGAATCTGCAACAGCGGTAAGCTCGCCACTTTTTATCGCTTTTCTTTCAGAATAAAACTATGTCGATTTTATGTCTGCCGCTATCCCTGAGTTATCTCTATTTTAGAACTATTTTGGCGTAGGATTCTCTAACTTCATATCCCATAATTTCATATCCTGGCAGCAAGATTACCTCTTCTTTTTTTGTATATTTTTTTGTGAGCCTGCTTAGGCTTTCAAGAGGTGTCTCATTGTAAAGCAATCAAACAAATACAAACTGATGATTGGATACAAATTCACATCATAAAAACCGAGATAAATGTTTTGTTCACACCATTTTAGTATAATACATAAGGATGGGGTTGATAAAAAGATAAATGTTGTAATTCAGTATGCTGTCATAACAAAAATATGACCGAATTATTAGTGATATACTTATCAATAGAATTCGCTCTACAGAATTAAACTTACTGATGTAAATGTAACAAATTACAGTTACGATTCGCCTTGCGAGTTTGTGTTGAAAGATAGTCCTTATTTTCACCACCACTCGAGAGCTTAACTTTGCAGGTGCTTCAACTTTTATGGTGGTAAACTGTTAAACATTAAGTTCGTTCATAAGTTGTTCACGTTATACGAAACATAAGTTCGTTCTTATCTCAAAGGTTGTTGCGTCGTGAATCACAGTAAGTTGTCTTAGACGTTTTTGTTCCTAACGCTATATAGTCACCCAAACTTTCTTGTTGTATCCTTAAAAATAATTTTCTGATAGGAATACGAGATCAATAATGCAAATTTGGTAAACTACAAAATGAGAGCTTTGATAAATCGCTCACTTTCTTATCTTCGGAGAGGGGATAAGGCACTATACATAGATTTGAGACTTGATGTTGAGTTGGTCTATAAAATTTAGTAGTCCAGCTCTTTCGAATCTATTGCCTACAAAATCATGACGAGCTTTTCCTTCATGAATGTGAAGACCGAAATGGTACCATAGAATACATATATATATTTAGTTTCAGGTTGATGTAGTAAAGTTGGATCAAGTGGGATGCTTTACTCAAATACTGCTTACATGGGGAAGTACTGAATAGATTCCAAGTTTTCTGATTTAATGTCAGTTCTTCATCAATCAAGGTGTTCTTTAGTATTAGGTTACTTAAGTTGTAATATAGTGAGTTAGATAATAATTGGATTTGAGAGTTTTTTGATGCACGCATAAAACATTGCTGCATCGGCAGGCTTGGGTTTTGTCGGATTGCATTATCATTGTTGATAAACAATCGCTATAAAATGCATATGTAAATATCAAGCTGTTATTATTATTTCGGTATAGTCTATCCTCGTTAATCTGTCTTACACATTACGAACAGCTCCACCTTTAGACATCACGTGCGCATTTTAAATATATTCTTTGTAAGCATTTTCAACTATAGCATTGCACACCATAATACATAGAACGGAAATTGAGAATAAGTATAGGCTATGCATTGGAGTGGACTGAGGAATGCAGACAAACAATGACGACCTTCGGCGGTCGTTTTCTCCCGGAGGCACCTCTTAAGCCCCGGAAATATCCCAAATGGAATTTTCCTACGCCCCCAACAGCGTCGCTTTTTAGGGATGGACCCTTTTGCCCACCCAAGGAATTGTACGCTCTGTAAATGAATACCTTTATACCAGAGGCAGTGAAGCAATCTTAGGAAAGCTTCGTTTTTAAGTTAAAAATGTGGAATAGGTCTCGAAAATGTGATCGATTCCATAATTGAAAAGTTCAACGAATCAACAGATCAAGGTAAATTATAATCGCAGATCATTACGGTGTGATGCCCTTCTGTTAATAGATACTGTTAAGTTTTATAACAGTCACGATGTTATTTAATGCTGCAGTAATTAAATTATCTTGATGATTGCGTACACAATTCCTAATGGATTCGAAAAACATACTCGGAAATGTAAACAAGGTATTTTCAAAGATGTGTATTACGAAAGAATAAATGCATGAGCGGTTCTGATGAATATCTCCTTTATTACCTGAATGCGATAATTTGTTTTATGAGTGAGAAATCGGATTCCTTACATATGTCGTGGCCTTCTCAATTATGACTGAAATTGAAGGAGTGAGTAATTACATGATGGGCCAATCTTAAGCCGGAATAACTTTCTATGACCGTTTTATTTATGAATCACTGTTTCTGCTGGCGAAGTATCGAAAAGATTAAGTTTTTACTGCAAATGGAATTACGAAGACGAAATATTTTACCAAAGAGACAAATGGAAAAACACTTCTCGAATGAATGTGGGTTATTATTAATTTTTGATAATATTTCACGAATAATTATTTATGAATTTGTGGTAATAACAAGAATAGTGTGGATAAATGATAATTAATCGTAGATGATTACATTACAGCAGGAAGTAATTATATTCGCATTGTGGAATTCTCTGAAGGTCTAAGTAATTTTCGCCCAGTATTTATAAGTAAATGCTGATTCGGAAAATTAGTTGCTATTATTTTTAGTGCAATTATCGGCATTGCCAACACAATTTACCGAAACATTGCATATAATTTACAAGATGTATCTTCATGGGCAACTCGTAGCTACGTCTTACAGAAGTGCAAATGTTTTTAAATAATAATAATATTTATTCGACGGCGCGTGTAAACATTCCGTTTAAAGCAGAGAATAAATATTGCACAAAATATCGTAAATTGGCCAGAATTGCACGGCATGATCAAGATAGTGTGAATTTATGCACCTGTAATGCTTATAGAATGCTATCTGCTTATCCGACCGAATCGTCACGGATTTTATTAATCGGCGGCAGCCATGGCACGCGAGATGCAAAAAAACAAGGCGCGGACGTCCGAAATAAACGCCGTCTGAGGGGGGCGAGCGAGTGCGCAGACGCGACGCTTGGGTGGGGGAGGGGCGGCTCAGTTCCACGATCGACGCCGACGACGGCAGACGCCCTCACGGACGCGACCTTCGGACGCATCTCGCCACACATCGATTGCAAATGAGGCGGAGCAGCGGCGTTTAATGGTGCGGCGTGGTGCAGTGCAGGAGATGGAAGCCGATCGCGATATGGCGCTCGAGGAATAGGTGTCAGGCATGGGGTAGAAGAGGCTCCTCCACGGATTTGTTGTCCTCGCTACGGAGAAGTTCCCGCTCTGGCCGCCAGAATGCGCTGCCCTGTCTCCATCGACGAATAGGGGAACACGCTCTCGCAGATCGGACGATAAACCTTTTCGGAGGTCCACCGGAAGATATTCCGCTCCGAGATCTTTATGAGCGGATGTCCTTGTGGGGCGTTTGCGTGGGAATTCCCTGCGTGTCTCCAGTGATACCGGTGGGACGATGAACCGCGGTGCGTGCACCGACCTTCCGTTCGCATGAAGAGTCGATAAGAGGAGATCAATCAGCTGATCCGTGAAAGCGCCCCCTCGCGCCGTCTCGAGGAAACTCGAGGATCTCGGAGGGAAACCTTGATGCGAACGGTTAAATAGCCGGCGGAGGTCAAGGGAGGGCTGTACCATTGTGTTGAGGGGAGGTAGGGGAGAGCGGTGAGGGGCAGTCAGTGGCATCGTAGCCATCGGACGAGCAGGTCGTGCCACGTGGATATAGCGTGTGTTCGTGCGTGGTTGTGAAAAAGTGCGTGTTGTGGTGCCGCCATGGAGTAGCCGAGCAGCGACGGAGCGCTTGAGGTATGTCCCCACCGAGGCGATCTGAGATTGGACGGCACACAAATGAGAACTCGGCCAAATTACGCGTCTTTAGACAAGCGGTCGCTACGGACTGTCACACCTTCCCGTTATGTTTATAGTTTTGTCGATAGCTCGATCGCTTAGTTTTGCGTCGATATCTCGATTTTAAATGAAACTAAATAGGATAACAACGCGACCCGACGCAATAATCTGGCACAACTGATCTTTACGGACTTCTGAGACGTTGCGGAACGACACCACTGCCTTAGCAAGTTCAAAGAAAACGCATTCTTTCAGATCGTAGTATACCGTTTTCAAAATAGATGGGTTCTCTGCCATATCCCACGCTGGCAACAGGAAGCACGGCTTGTTTGGCACACAAATAAAGGAAGGGCAATCCGGGTGTCGACTCATCATCTTCAGGTGGATCTTCCATTGAAACTTCCTTTTGGTGTCGTTTGTGCGTGAAGCGAGCCGTGCTTCCGCCTTTCGGAAGTGCACGGATTGTCACAAAACAAGGAAAATGGGTCGCGGAAAAAAGCACGTGAAGTGAATGGAAGCACTTCAATGTGCGTGCGAAATGAAGAACAATTTCACTTTAATGCGTGGGGAAGTCGTTGTAACACTTCCGCGGAAAATTTTCCGTATATTATTCGGTAATCCTTAAAATAAATGTGCGTTTATGAGAGAGAGCGGTGAGGAATTCAGTTGTATCTCACGTACGAATCTGGCGGCTGGAGTAATGCTCCGACGTTGCAGGAAATTGAAGTCAAGCTCAAGTTGATATTGAGCGTAAAATTAGAGCCACACGACCGAAACAACCACATTCGTGCTGAGCAGATAGTTAATGAAATGAAAAGATGATTCCGACGCTCTTTCTGTGGGAATTATCTCCTTTAACTCTCCTTCCAAGTGACCAGTCGCACACAAACTCATCGATACGTTTGGCCTTCTCAAATCTTCACACTATTGCCTATTTCCCCTTCTCTGTGTCGGATTGTATGCAAATCACTCACTTGTGAAATTCTATCTGCGATCTCGAGCAACACGATACACATCGAGGTAAACGGGGTTTCACTCTGAATGTGAATAGCTTTACTTCGAAAATTACCGCCCATTTTGCCTTCGCCTAAATATCTGTCAGCCTAACAAAACCGGGGTCCCAGGCTCGAGTCCTGAGTACACCATGATTGCTATTGTTCGTATTTTATGGTAAACTGAAACGGGTATTTTGATACTGAAATTAGCCCCGTGAAGTGTTGATTGCTTTAGCTATTATTTTTTTATCGATAATCATCGCTAAAGAGCAATCTTTTGAGAATAATACAATAAATTCGTCTAATTGAGGCTTTACTTGGAGGTATTCCATGACAAAAGAAACAAATTTACAAGGAATAGATTTATTTATACCACTACCACAGAAGAAATTGTTACAGACGACCCAGGGTTTCGATGCATAGCATCATCATCATCGAAACCCTGGGTCGCCTGTAACAATTTCTTCTGTGGTAGTGGTATAAATAAATCTATTCCTTATCAATTTGCTTCTAATACTATAATATTTTTATTCTGTTAGTCATTTTCGAATACACAGGAGCAATTTGTAATAAAAAAACGGTCAACCTCTCATTATTTCAAACGTATTTTGAGTGGTTTTATCTCTTTCTTTCTAAATATATAAACATTGATAGATGCATCCTTATATGCACGATTAAGGAAGACCTTCTCTCCAAAGACAACGATCTTTGCCTATGGAATGTGATAATCTTTAGAATATGTATTGTTCCTCATTCAGAGGATTGAGCGTGAATTCGCCGTAAACGAGTCATCGTTGGAGCGTCACTCGCCCCTTACGTCGTAGTGATTTGAACTTCGCTCAATCCCTCGAGATCATTCGTCCGCTAAATTTCACTGCTGCTGAGCGACGTTTAGCGCTAATTCACCACCCAAAGAATGTTACGTCTAAATACGGGTCCATCGGAAGGCTTACGTCCACCGCTGAGGCCTCGGGAGGATAATCGCCGATTTAGAAAGCGCATCCCTCGGAAGGGAGTCGTCGATGTAAGATCATGTGAGTCGAGGGTACATTCATCGCATTTCGTGCTCAGGAGTGGACCTTTGAGTGCCGAAACGATATCATCGGCCGTATTTCACGCTCGGATTGAGGAAGTTAATAAGTCGTCCATCAAATGAAGGAAACGACCCTGATTCCCATTATCTTGGCCTTAAGTAGAGTGTAAATTGCGTAAAGTTGAACTAGGTCTACTCGTTCCTTTGCAGTTACGCGAATTTGTTCCATATTTTGATCGGATTGATGCCGTAATTCATTCTAAACGTTTATTGCGTCTACTTACACTAAGTACAATAGATGCAATCGCTCTTCCTAGAGGTGGCACTTTCTTCTGTGGAAATACTGGTGATCAGCCTTAACGCTTTACGACCTACGACACTACTGTTTGTGTTCTACCCAACCATAAACCATGTCGATATTACTCAATCACTCGATATATTTCATCGTAATTACGGTTTTCGTAAAACGGACACGTAGTCCATGGATTTGTGCCCTCCGCAGTCGATCCCTCTTCAATTCAGTCTTTTTACCTTACGATTGGTTCCAAATATAGTTTTTTGGTGCAGTTAGAAACTTAAACTCCGTGTAAAATAAAATAAGTCTATTTTATCAGTCCTTGGTCATTAAAATAAAAGCAATCCCCCTGCCACGCGCCACTGGCGGATTGCAGGGTTTAAATGTAAATGTAAAAAATGTAAAGAACTTAAATTCCTTCATTATTATCACTAACTCATATTATATACTCAAATATTTTTCAATAGTTTACTGTGTGAAAGGCTACTTACATATGTATGCGATAGTGTACTGTTCAACGTTTCCTTTTGCTATTTTGCAAATTCTAGCTCTCAATTGATTTTATGCTTATCCATATTCTTTTACAAGTTTCTACCTTGTTATTTTAAAATGACTCAATTATGATAATATTGAATATTCATGCATATATATATTTGATATTGAAATGTGTTTTTTCTTTTTAGGCACATTATTCCAGTTTGTAAATGCTACTTATCTAATTTAAAAAGGTTATCATTTGTAAAATGTGGTTTTAATCTATCTAGTGGGTGTGGCGAAATTTGGCTTTGATTCTTAACGCGAATCCTTTAAATATTGTAACATTAACTTAGAAATTTAAAAAATAATAATTTAAGAGTATTGTCATTTCATGTGGTCCTCCATGGTTAACGCCATTTCAACGAACGCAATTCATCCGAAAATAGTTTACTACAGCGCTTCTGTTTTTGGGAAGTTCGAGACGACCGGGAATACCAAATAAAAATATATTCCACATTTTTTCAAAATTTGTCTTCCTCAATATTATTACTTTCTTATGTTTTACAGGGGAAGCGGTTTCTATCAAACAGCGGCATTTAATGGTTGTGTAAATAATTGATTCTCCAGTCGACGGTATTATCGCAGTTTGTACGTTAGATTCGCGATAGTACGGCTACTTCCTGAATACTGTATGATTTTCCGCTCATTTGAATCGGCTCAATGATTAAAGCGAGAGCCTCAGGCCAATATCAGCTCGAATTAAAATGCCCGCTATCTGCCTCTTCTCTCGTCAAACTTATTGAGCAAATATTTGTGAATTGATAGCGCCCGCACTAGACTACTAACAGGTATACCTGAAGTTGTCATAAACAGTCCTTCAATCGACTGTATTTTGTTTATGTGATATTGCTTAGGATAAAATCTCTACGTTCATCCCTCCTTTCATTGTTTATTAAACAAGTTAAGGAAAATTTATTAGCTGTTCCTTCACTTGTTCAGATATTCTTTCGATCAGATATCCGTTAAGCGTGACTAAATTTACTTAAGTTTCTTTTATCATCATTTCCTCGCTTTTCTTGCCATCGCTTTTCCGAGTTTACTTTTCCTTATCTGTTTATTTTTGAAATCTTTTACCTCTTTTTATCTCAAATGTTTCATCTGTAACAGACTGCTGTCTCAACTCCTTTTGTCATCGGACAGCTGTGCTTCACACGTTGTTTTGAGAAAGTAATTACCCGACTTATTTAGCCTTCACCTCTTTATCTCATTATAAGTTAATATACTCTGTGACACAAACACCCTCAAGCTCGTTTTCTTTTTCTGCTATTCTCATTAATTCTATTCCTCAGCATTTCAAAGACTTCCCAATTTTAAAATGACCTTTCTCTTCTCTTTTTCTCGTGTCAAAACCACGAGAGGATAAACTTTGCAACGGAAATAATAAAAATATGAAATTATTAATTTGTTTAGCTTCCGCAGTAAATTTAGTGAAAGCACTCAAGACCTCTGATATATCAGGATAGACTCATTGGTCGGGGATTCTTCCACTAGTGCTCCTATAACTTACATCTTATAATTAAAATTCCTTTTCTGAAATGTATTTTTGTAAACCCAGATTGCTTAATGAGACTCCCATCACGCCCAGATACGCCGTGATTTTCGGGAATACCCGGCGGTTTGTCAACACGAGTGTCGACGTTTCGTCTGCGATGCTGCTGCCTTCTATCTTTGCTTGCATTTGGAGTTAATCCCTCGTTTTTATCGAAATAAAAAAAGCAATCTGGATTATCTGATAAAATAGAGACCCAATTTCTTTGATGAAAGATATGTAGACCAAGGTATTCGGGGAAATCAGAAGCCAAGTCAATATCCGAGGATATGTCACAAATTCAAAGTACGTAGTAATGATTAATACCGCTCCGAAATCCATCTCGTAAATCCCATAGGTATTCAATGAGCTCCCTTCGCTCTTATGCTAAGCACGTACACATTCATGCATATATACATACATACATATCAATCGTGCTTCGAGATGCAAATGGCCTAGTTTATTCTCTTCGACATTTTCCCATCTTCGTCTGCGTCATTCCCCTCCGATAAAACCTTAAGTATCTTCAATTGATTATTCTTCCAACTTTATATAATTATTCCTACGACAATTTAATTTTATTCAGAAAATCGGTCAATAATAACTAAAAACTTGGTCTCGTTCTCTCTCTTAAATTTCACAATCTCGCTTTTTACCCCTTTTCATAACTTTTTCTCTTCATAAATTGTTCATCCTAATTATGCAGATTTTAGTAATCAATCATTCATCATCCGATCAAAGAAAAAAGGCATCTTACAATAATCTTTATCGCTTTCGCTCCGGTTCAATCAATATTTTCTGTTCAGCTCCGGTTTCACAAAGCTGGACTTCGGAAATGTATTTCGATATGTTTAGCATTTTGATTTGATAAGATTTAATTAAATTTTAAGATGAAATTTATGATATGAAAGAAGTAATGACCAACATATTAGTTCAGATAAATATAATATACAGCATTCATTTCATTTAGTTGGTTATTTCCACTTCGAAATTTGGGACGGAATAAATGGCTATTTTAGGTTTTGGACGATGGGCAAAATATTGGATTTTTTTATGTGGGTTCGGTTTACACTCTGGATAAAATGACGTTTTCCCGGTTTTGGTCATCGGTTCGATTCCAGAGCTGCCCTTTTCACCTTCTTCTATTTACTTCAATCACATTCTTTGCCGAGGGACCCAACTTCTGTATCAATACATCGAAATGAGGCCAAGCATGCATCTCTCTAAGTACTCCTCGTCTATCAACTGTAACACGATCACTCTTTTTCCTTCAATTTTCAACTCCCTTTCTTCCAACGTTCACTTCTTCTCTCCTCTTAAATCCATCCAAAATGTGGTTGCAACAAATTGACTTTTTATAATTTTATTCATTATTTAAATTAATTTTATGTTGTTTATTTTGTTCTCACTGATTGTTGGTCTTTCCTTGCCTCTTGTTATATCGTCAACTGTAATTGGCCTCATGTGCTGTTTGTTGGTACTTACTGATAAATAAAAAGCCGTTTTGCCACTTTCGTCAATCCCCTTCGTTTTATAACTGATTTCGTTTGTGTATTTCGATAAAAACGTTTTCTAATCTCCCAATCTAATCTTCCGCTCTTAGCAAATATTTCAATGTATCACGTAAGTCCGTCAATTTGTATTCCGATGACATTGAAAAGGAGAAATAAAATGATATATCGAATGAGATAATCAGGCAGTCGTGTTTCGTTTGGGGCCTTTTTTTAATCGAGGTTATCGCCATTTCGAAAGGCCAATCGATAACAAAACTGAGAATTTATTTTGGGTACATTTATTCTTTTGAAATATCCTGCACATCTCTCATTCGGAGATTATTCGGCCTTTATTTTTCCGTCAATTAGGAGAGGAAAGTCTGCGATGGAAAAGTACCTTCTATGCATCGCAACCGGAAGTTGAGTGAACTGGATACAGAGAGTAGGGGAGTGTATTAGCGTCAGCGTAATGTTGTCATGTAATCATCCGTCAAATTTGTCTGCCGTGCGACTTCTTCGGAGGAAACCGAGCGTCGCATGACGTCGTTCATGTCAACGGTTGCGGTTTTAGTTTCACCTTTTTAAGCATACATGTGAGATACGCGTATGCATTGAGATTTTTTCCTAAATGCTTTATTTTATGGTTTGGGCTGACAATGAGCCATAGTTTCGTTGGAGTGCTCATCTAAGATCCGACGCAATGCAATGACCCAATTATCACGCTTTTGATGGAATCCCGTTTGAGACGTGACACTCTGCCGAGGACAATATTGGAAGGGAAGGAAGTAGAGGATCATAGAAACCTAATAGGGATGGCTGCGAAACACGGGCAGCAACATGGAGGCAATTACAAGCAGTGGAGATGTGACACGGTGAAAATGTTCATCACGAGTAGTTGCACTTCGTAGAGCAGGCAAATGTTGAGTTCTGTATAAAACTTTGATAAGAAGACAAGGGGAATTGGAGGCGTGATCGTCATCTGAAGGCAAGGGAATGGGGAATTGTGCTGGTAGACCTTGGTTGGATTACAAGGTAAAGGGAAATATTAAGGTTAGGAAGAGATTCGGTGGGACGGCTTGAGGGGCCGCAAAAAACAATCCTTGGATTCTTGAGGGCTAATTTGATGAATATATTTCTCTAAAGTCATACTTTTTCTGAGAATTTCGTGTTAGCAGTCCCAACGTTGTTACTAAAACAGGTAATTATCGAACTGGTTTCTGAGCAAATCACAGAAGTGTCCGGAAATATTTGCTAATGAAAATGATCTTCAGATGGCGGAAGAATACCAATAAAATAATTCATCGCTCAAATTGCTCCAATTCGGTTTGTTTCGTGGCGTTTTAACCGTTCCTGTACGTGCTGCGTATATTGGCATTGCTGTCCGTTAAGTTACAATCTCTAATGCTGATCCTCATCCCAAGCACCATTAGATAATCACAGTCCTGGAGCAGTGGGTAAGGAATGAGGGAAAGGACCTTAATTAAGCAAAGAAAGGTATCCTTAAAAGTAGTGCTGTCATCTCATCGTGGAATGAGTTGAAGATAACCTTAGCAATCCCATTCTCCCTTATCGATGCTCTTAAAAATCAATTCATTAACATAATTTACGTGCTTATTATATCGAAACGTCATCCTTTTTTAGGTATTTCAGTGTAGAATGACAGCCTGTATTTCGATTTTGCCCTGAAAGCCTTTCCATGCTCATCTACGGTAGCATAGTTTTCCATCGGCAATTCTTCGTAGTTCGCGAAGGTTTCTTTATTTTCAGAAAGTCAGTTTTCCACGGAGTACATTGGAGAGAGACATTCGAGAAAGGCTCTTTGTTCGCTAATGAGAAGCACTAGTTTGTCAGCTTTTATTTTGTTCAGAGAACGCGTTCCTTAATGACGCGGTAGAGTGATGCACCGAACTCAATTATTTGATAAAAACGATTCGAAGAAAGGAATTGTTCCCAGCGGAGGCACGTGGACTTGTTTACTTTCTTTCCAACTCTGTTATCTACGCATTCTGATCCAATTACGCGGTAATCACCAACTAATTGTATCTTAGCGGGAATTCAGATGGTATTTAGTGTGTGCCTAATCATGCGCCTATTCTTTACGCTGCTCTTTGCTAGTGGAAAAATACAGGATAATTAGATAAAACTATTTATCTCGAGTATTTGGTTATATTCATGGCACAAGGTCGAGGAACGTGTACCATTTACATCTGTGGAAGTTATTTTAGTGGCTGTAATAACATGAAATCTACTAAGTTATGGATAATACGGAATAATACCATTAATCATGCTCACTTCAAAGAATGATAAATATGGCTACTTCATCTTCTACCGAGGAAGTTTCTTACTTTTGGACTTCATTCTGGATGGCCAATGGAAGGACGAATTACTCCCACTCGTAAGTCTTTTGTTAGTCTTTAGAAATAACTTTGGATATTGTGGTCGAATCATTTAATTATTTAGTTTTGGTTATATCCGATTCTGTACAGTTCTGCCTTAAATGAGTATTTGCTCAGTTTATTTCGTTGATCACTCATCATCGGTATGACATTGAGGAAAGAGAAAGGCTGACGGCTATCACCTTTCGGTTTGTTTTCATTTTTGAGTTCCTTTCGCTTTGAAGAACAGTATAACCAATGGATGCTGTGCCCGGAGTCTGTATGTGAACACACGTTTATCCTTATAGTTAGAACGTTGCAGAACCAGTTGAGGTGGGAATGACGAGTCTTCCCGTCATCATCGCGTCTTCATCCGCAATACCTTTCGAATGCGTTTTGAGTTCTTCTCATACAATATGAGACGGCCTTGAATCAAATTAGGAGGCTAAACTCAGTCGAGGTATTTCAAGGACACCCAAAAGCACTTCCCCTTATGATCAATTTCACGGAAACACGGCGCTCCTTTTTTTTGGATCGTAAGAAAAATGAAAATCCTTGTCTGGGTGCTTAATAATTGGAGGGACGCTATGGAGCAGTCTTTTTGGGCGAAATCTCTCTGGGAATCGAGGAAATATTTCGAAAGGAACAATCGCCCGGAATACGAGTCGTGACCTTCGAGAGTCGTCTGGAGGAAAGCCATTAAAATAGAAATTAAAAATCGCTTTGAGGTTCTCTGCAGACCACTTTCGCTATCGCAGTTACATCGATAAAAGCAATGCCCTTTCGCTCTTTAACTCTTTCGATGGCTATTTCTGTAGACGTTTCAATTGTGACTAAATGTGGCTTCGCTGGACTTTAACACTTGTGAAGGCCTTTCTTCGCTCTCTTTTTCCGAACAGTTTATTTCTGTCTTTTTTATCATACAGATCGTTTCTCTTCAAATGGGTTTCTTTGATTTTCTATCCTTTATTTTTATTTATAGTATTCCACATTTACCGGTGTTATTTCACATTTTGAGCTTTCCTTGCCGATCATTCCGAGGCAATTTTATAGGAAATATTTGAACATACAATGAAAACACATCTACTTCTACAGCTGCATTAATTCTCTGTAAATCGCTTTTCGGTATGTGCCATGGGGTGTGAACACCGCGCGTTCTAATTATTTCTTTGGTTACTCTTCTTATCACTCTCGGAAAGAATGAATTCTTGTAATTTATAACTTATATGTCTTAGCATAATTTCTGTCTTTATGCTTATTGCCTGATTCGCTGGGAGGTTGCATGATAGCGGTTACGTCTTCCGCAAGTGTACTTTTCTTGATTTTATCCGTCCAGTCGCAGCCTAGCTTCTAATCTCCTTTCTTTCAAACATTCTCAACCTGCGTCAGAGGGTATTTTCTGTAACGCTTGCTTTTTTATCGTAGCATTTTTTACAAAACTTATCCATCGCATTGCGCTTCATTTTCTCTATTTCGCGTATACTATTTTTTTCTGTCAAATCCCATATAATTTCCACATTATACAAATGGGTATGGCCAATGTGGAATAACTTCACTCTCTCACCAATTCATCTCATATACTGACAAGGGATTTTATAGAGGCGAGATTTTTAATTAAATTTAGCTTTAATACAACAGGTAAGACTGAGGAAAAACCGTTAGATAATTTAAGACCGGCTATCGGGAGACCCTCGTTCGAGTCCCGGTCTTGTCGGACCTTGTCCGTTCTCCCTTGAGATGGAATAAGTTGGGCATTTTGAGTAGAATCTCCAATTCGCAGTAATCTGTCGAGAGTTAGGAGACTCGTGTTCATTTCATTACCTTTTCCAGGTTCCGTTTTCTAACATAATTTGAAAATCGCGGCTGTTTTAAGATATATACACGTTTTATTTTTCAGTCCGAAACGTATTGTATGTACGCATTATGCTGCGTCCGTTATGCGAGTATTCGTGGAGTGTATAAAGGCGTTATTTGAGCGTCGATCGCCGGTCAATAAACGGCGGAAAAGGAGTGAAATTGGCGAATGTTAATCTAGCGCGTCTCGCTCGGAGATTACGTCAATCCAGTTCCGCACGGCGCGCTTCAACTTTTCGGTTAATCCCCAGAGAGGCGGTTTATCCCGAGTCCAATGGCGGACCGAATGACAAAGTAAATTACGCCGTCCCTCGCGAATTATGCGCAAATAAAAAGGGCCAAAGCTAAGGTTTGCGTAATAATTATCGTAGTATAACAAGGGGAATCTCCATCATCGCCTAATCCACAGAGTAAATCCAGCCGTGTTTACGCCGGAAATACGCAATGGCTGTCGGGAAGAAGTCGATTCTTAGCGATTTGCGGGCCAAATTAAACGAGGATTTGCTTCGTTCGCCGTAATTGAAGTAACCCTGCGCTATTCGGAACCCTTAACCGAGTTATTCATTTGCTGGAGTAACGAGGTTTCGCCCGTGTCTGGTGGAGGCAAACACTTTTAAGAGGAGGCAATAAACTTGCTTTTCAACTCCAAGAAAACCCTCTGAAAACCTGGTGGGAAAGCTCTCAACGGAATCACAACAGTTCCTCCTTTTACTCTGTGTGCCCTGAATTATTCTGTTTACCTCAATTGAAATGTGCGTTGTTGGTGGCGTTTAAGTCGTTAAACATTGAAATCGCATTTTCTAGCGTGGTCGAGGAAATAATTTCTTCTTACAGTATGATTAGTGGAATATTTATCATTTAAGTAAAAGTAGAAGTCATACCTGGCTGGGGTTTGAACCCAGTTCTTCCTTTTCCCTCCCAGATGCTCTTTTCGATTGGCCATCCATGCAAAGCAGTCTTACAACATGTTTAGGGAAGCTGTAGCAATTGAATCCCATCTGAAGTCATCTGGGTTCGAATCCCAGTTTATTATGACTTTTACACTTACGTCTATTCCATGCGGTATCACAGGACCAAGACGTAGCATGATATTTTGATTATTTCCATTTTCCTGCTGAAGATACAGATTTACAAGGAAAATAATTGTAAATTTATGAGCAAGATTTCCTTCTACGAATCCACTCGCACGGCACCATATAATTAATGCCTTTTCCGCATCAATTATTGAATTAAATTCTGTTAACTCCGTTAGTAGTATTTCTAGTAGACTTCCTTTTTGGATTTGGGCGGATCGTTTCCGATACGTTGGGTAACAAGTTTCGTCCAAAGAGTCGGAAAAAGCTTCTTGTTAAATTATCCTCGTATTTGTGATCCAAAATTAAAATCATCATATTGTAGTTTATAAATTAATGAATTCAATGTTATTAATTTATGAAGAGAGATAATCATTCCGAGAAAATTGTGCTGCAGATATTCAGGTATTGCGTCATAAGTTTTTAAAGAATAATTTTGCCGGAGGAAAAGATTCAGAATTTTGATGGAGTTGAAGAGCAATTTAGGTCGCTAATTCCGTTCTTTAATTAATGAAAGTGGCGATGTTTGTTGGCTATTTTTAATTTATACCTTAATTTAATGAATATTTTGCTTGAATTACAATTTGAAAACCTTCTAATCTATTTTTGGACGCCATTATGTGGAAGATGAAATCTGTTTTATCCGTTCTGCTCTTTTCTTTCAGCGATGTTTCTCCCGAGTTTTCTCGAAGGATACTTTTATACAATGAAGGGGTCGCAGCTCCTTTTCATTCCAATGCATTTTTTTCTATACTACTTGGACCCTCTTAAGAAAGATGCAACCTTTCACCAAGTTGTTGAAATTCACCCTATCACATGAGACAGCCATCTTCGTACTATCAATTCAGCATCGATCTCGATTGAGATTTTCCTTCAGGAAAAAATCAAGATTTTAGTTGCAATAACAGTCTAGGTCGTCAAATGTAAGAGTTGCCGAAAACGTATTATTTTGGGATGTTTCGGTTTTTGATCAAATCCTTGCAATTTATAATCATGTTGATATTAAACGAAGAAGATTTGCTAATCCGCAGAGAAATACAATAATTTTAAAGAGTGTTATTTTAACCATTTTCTAAAGTACATGAGACGTGGATTATGGGGTATAGAGTTAAAAGCAAAATCATTTATTATGAAGCATTTGCATCATGCTTCCCTTTCCTTGGTGGACAGACAATCATTTTTTATTCAATTACTCATTGGTGGTAGGTATTCACAGTACATCCACATAATTTACTAGATATGTATCGCTTAATCAAGTTTCATATCTTATTTCCAGCATTTACTGGATAAAGATCGAAAATGCAGTATTTTTCAAGATGAAAATAAGAGGAAGTTGAAGTGCATACACCAACTCCCGCATTACTTCGTCATATTTAAATTCGTGGAAAAGTTCAGAGGCAATAATTCATTTCTACGCTCCTACAGAAAGTTACTACACCTCGAACTAGGATTCTGGGGTTTTTGTACGCGTGTTTTAACTTTTTCCTTGAGTAATGACCAGTGACTTAACACTTACCTGTTGCCTAAGTCATCTCTGTATGTACTCTGTATTTATTGTGGAAGTGTGAATCTAAAATTGCCTATTTGATGAAATCCTTTGATAACGATTTCCTTATTCATTTTCGGCCGAAAAAATGAAGGAAAAATAAGTCTTGTAAATATTCACCCTGAAAACGATTTAAAATTTCAAGATTCGAGTCAGATTGTCCGATAAGCTTTTGATTTCTAATTATAACAATATCCGCTTTCTATCATTAACCATCTGTGGTTATCAGACATTTACGCATCCATGGATCCATCCGCTGACTCTTAAATTCAACTTTATAAAATGAATTTCTGTGAACGATAAGTTCAAACTTGGGAAAAAGTCAAGGCTATTCGATTTCATTCCTACACTTCAGATGGATTTTATTTTCCATTTTGAGACTAGAGGAAATCTGTCACCGAACTGGTCCTTCATAAACAGCTCTTAGCACTTGCATTTGTTTCCATTAGCAACGCTCTGTTCGTGATCTTTTGATTTGGAGACATCTGTTTCGTGGAGCCAACGACTTCGTGCCTCGGGAGCAGATGCCGTTTTAGCGCTTTTCTCACCATATTTATCGCCTTCGCGGTTTTTCTTTCCCTTTGTTGCGACGAAGGTTCGTTGGCGTTTTCATCCGAACTATTAGAGAAATGGAGAGAACCATTTGCGGAATCTAGTACTAAATTTGTCAGTTTTTTCGAAGCTCAGGCAAACAAATGCGTTTTCCCATTCGGCACCTGTTAGTCTTTCTTCTTTGTGAGTGGACTTTCCAACGAAAAAACTAAGAATTTTGAGTTTGTTCTTGTCCAATCGCTATCTAAGATCGAAAACACGACACATTTCTACTTCTGCATCAACATTGATTCCTTGCAAGCAGCTTATCTGCTTTTGGCAGGGCATGTAAACACAGTGCGATCAGCTTAAACCTAATGTTTATTGGTGTCGCGGATCGTTCGCGGAAAGAAAGAGATTCTAAAATGATTCTTTTTCGTGTCTCATATTTGGTTCTATTTATTGGGTAACAGTAGCGGTCGCGCAGTTTATATCACGGCTTCTTCAAACGTCCTTTTTTTAAATTTATGTAGCTATCGCAACCTAGTTTCTTATCTTCTTTCTTTTCAAGATTCTATGCATACATCTACGCGCGTTTTAGGACGTCGAATTCTTTTCGCATATACTGGCGGATATGGTCTGCCACTTCCTTTTTTTAATTTAAACCATTCAAAACAGTAAAATAATGAAAGGTGATGACGGGGCCAGAAACTTGTATTTCGTTCCTGTAGATCTGTCCATTCGCCAAGTTATTTTCAATCTGTCACGTTTGATCAGGATTATAAATTTTAGAGGAGGATCTGGATTTAAACTTCCACTGTCGACAAACTTATCGATTTCTATTTATACTTGTCTGCGCAATGAATACGAAGGTTTATAAAATCATGCTGTCTCTCTCTGAAGTCATCATGCTTATTGGGTTCTCTAGCAAAAGCCTTGGAGAGGGAATAAGGGTTACTTGGTTCGGTATAAGTAGAAATATTATAGCACAATTGCTGAATGGATGTCGATACTCATGAAATTTAAGTTGTTACCAAACGACTGCTATTCTTTACTAGGAACACAGCGAGTATGGCTGTAATAAATGGCATCATCATCAGATATTTAGTTAAAAAAATCTGATGTGGCCAACGCATGACTTTTTCCATATTTATTGAAAACAGAAGCCTATGCCTACATTGCATTTTGACAGAGATATGTATGAAAATCTTCCATTTCTGGATAAACAACAACTTCCGGTTAACCATTATTCAAGAATAACTCCTAAACAATCAGTATAACAAAAAATGTTTCAAACAAAAGTTGTAGTAAAGTACATTATCTATAATTTTTGTATGTAATTATATATACCTACATTGCATTCTGACAGAGATATCTAAGAAACAAATTTTTGTTCCGGATAAACCGCAACTTTCGGTTTAACCCATTCGGATCGGAGGCCGCCGATCGGCGGCCTCGCCGACGGTACCCAGGAGCGGAGGCCGCCCATCGGCGGCCCATTTCTAATATATTCTCTAATTGTTCAAATTGTTCAAATTTTTTTTTCTTTATTGATATTCACTATAAAGTATATAAATCTACTAGAAAACATAAAAATTAGATTCCATTTCTGACGAAAGTATTAAAATTGCTAGCCGATCTGAATGGGTTAAGCGATATTCATCAAAAACTAACCAGCTCTTGGCATTGTTAGGGAAATAGTAAATATGAATTTTGGAAATGATCGGATAATTACTTGTTAAGATAGAGCGCCCACAAACATTTTTACCACAGACAGACATGTTCGGGAAACTAGCGAAAACGAGCTCTATTCTCGAAGTTTTTGCGAATACAATACTTTCTCTATACTACGTATAGGGAGAAAGTAAAAAACACCTAATCCTGCGTATGATTATGACGATAACATGGTTGCTATGGTTTTCCTAAACTTGGTGACAGCGCAATATTTTTCCAAGTGCAGTCTTGTAGAGCGCATTTGCGGAAGGCCCCCTATTTATCGAGGCATTCAAAAGCCTTTAGCTTTAGTTTCCACAAATAGATGAATGATTTAGATATACTGAATCGTATTTAGTAGGATTACATGACTCATTTCGCCATTTTATTAAAAAAATCACGACATTTGCTAATTAGAACTTTTCTAGCCAATAAGGGCGTGTTGTTTTGTTAACATAAGAACCCGCAGTAATTTTCTTGGCAATCAAAAATGCAAGGTATGAAGGGAGGCCATGGTCCAAAGGACGACACTAATTATTGCTTAATTATGAATTACAGCAAAGATAAGGCCAAAGAAACCAATCAACGAGGAATGACCGAGAATCAGCGTATTTTATGCTTCGTAATATCACAAACATGGACAAGAATCAAGCAATTAAATCAAGGATATGTACATCGTCTCTCATCCACTGCAAAAGGACAAATGACATTCGATTCACCAAAATATGATAGTGGGAACACAAATGGATGTATCATTTACTTATTGTCTAATCAATGAGTAATTTGATTTGGCAGTATGTATCCTAGAATCATTCTTCTCTGTAGCTGCAGCCATATCATTTGACAGACGAATTCACTATCGATTCAGCTACTTCAGCATAAAGGAATATGAGCAGGATTCGCAAACTATAAACCAATCAAATGTCCTCATGGTCCTACATCTGTCCATCAAACAGTGCAGCATCATGAAAATCGAATAGCATTTCGTTTGGGTTTTGGCGGATTTTCTGCCATTTCGCCTTTCTCCATCTCCGATTCCCATGTCCGTTATACTTGGTTTCGTCTTTTTTAATTCCATAAAATTCCGCCAGTCTCTATTCCGTCGCCACTTCGACCTTTTGGTGTGTCAAAGTTATCTTTGCCGACATTAGAGGGATAAGTGATGGAAATTCGTCCGTGATTCGAGAGAGCACCTTTGATAGTCGATAGGCCCCAAATTAGCCTTCTCTTTGACGCCACCGCTTTATTTTGCGCCGTTTCGGAGTCACTTTCCAAACAAGTGAAGTGCGCGCTGCGTAATTTGGCCAAAGGAATGCTGGCGGTGCGTTTAAGTGATTCCGAATCTAAGCCTAATGTTATCGCTGTTTTTAACCCTTTGGAGGAAACAGAACGACCTTAATGCAGGAAAATTTGCAGCATCCCTGGACCAGGTTGCGACACGAGAAACTAATGGCCTAGGCCATTTTAAGGGATCTCTATTCCCTCGGTGTTTCAGGAGCCGAAATGGGGGAACCGATTCAGTTAGTGAATGTGCGATACACACTTTTCGTATTTGATTGGTCTTCAGGAAAGAAGTCATTTTTCTTGCTGTAACTCCTCAGTCGGATAAATTTAATATACTGTAGGTCGGTATGATTTAACATAAATATTATTTGTTTAGCATTAACAATTGACTAAAATCTTAATAAAATCGATTTAACCTTTCTCATTACTTTTATTTGAGGATATTCCTCTTTAAAATTAAACTGTAAATACTTTCGTCGATTGTCAATCGAAGGCCTCGACAAAGGAGGATCCTCGTGAGGTTTTCTGAGGGTTTGGTGTTTACTAATTTTCATTGCAAATTTCGCATGAATTGTAGTAAAAAAATCATAATTCAGCATCATAAAATATGTAAAATCATTAGCTTATGGTAATAATATGGAAAGAGAATGGTTTAATTTTCTAAATTCACCTTTAATATTTAAACCATTCTCACAATCGGAATGGTAGTACATAATGTCCCGGTTGGGAATCTCTAACTTCACCTTTGTCTCCGCCATTGGTCAATTGGTCGCGACAATTTCACCAAACGGTTAATAACAAACAAGTGAATGCGGTGTCTAGAACCCATTGGTTCACACAATTACAGGTATTTCTATTTCAGTCAGAATTCTCTTCATTTAGGCCTATAAAAATGGCCGAATTATGATTATTTCGTTTAAATTCCTGAAACAGTGCAGATATTAAAACTGACGTAAATTCAGTGAGATCGCAATTGGATATTTCACGAAAGTAAGGGAGGGTATGAGGCGCAATCAACGATGTTTGTGAAGTGGGAACTGAGCTCTTCGCCGAATGCTCAACTGAGTCCAGGTAAATTGAAACAAGGAATGTAAGGGAAACAGCGCTGGTCCAGCTGTGCTCTTTAGATCTCTTGATTTGTTGCAGCGCGTCTCTTTCCGTGGAATCGATTACTGCCCCTTGAGATGCACTGCAAGATCCATCACTTGACCACCTGCGCAAACCTCATCCTCTGAGGAATTTCATTACCTTCGACGGAGAATATGTTTCATTTGAACTGCTTCCTCATCCTATTTCTAACTCTCCCTTCAACACCTACGAACTTCCTTCTCTCCTCCTTTCATCTCTCTCGCTATCTAGTAACAGGGAATTTATCTATTTCATTGAATTCTGGGATATTTGACGATTACTCCTCTAATACTGAATGTATGCTCAATGTTCTCTCTGCAGTGCCACTATTCAGGAAGTCTTCCTCCTTTTATCTATTACGTTTAACTTTCAGTAAGTGTATGACTAAAAATGCTTTTATCGAATTTTATAATGTACACTCTGAGGCTTTAATTATCTATACATTTATATCTATACTCCTTCAATCACCACAGTATATACAATATCAAACACCTTCTTTTTCCTTAGCATATCAATGGTATTTTGGAAGCGTCAATAAAGTCAATCAGATTGTATTTCTATTTAAATTCTGTATCGGGTTTAACCAAACATCTTTTATAAGATACGTCTTTAATGAATATCTATCGGCAATAATGAAGCTTATAACACGTCAGTTTTAATTATAGTAATATTTTACATTAATTTGTAATAAATATTCTTAAAATAAACATCAAATCCTGCTATTCGTCTTACTGACCTTGCATCATCGTAATGCCTTAGGAGCGGCTACAAAGTCTGCCTTCGCCACTTATTCTGTCCTAATCCTTGGTTAATAATTTCTTCGCTCTAAATACTATTTATGCATGTGTATGCATAATTCATTTTGTTTCAAATATGAAACAGCTTTCACGTCTTTAAGGTTTAACCCATTTTGAGTGCAAACTTCTGCTGATTCGTAATACCCTTCCCAAGGATAAGTTCCCTATCTGGAGCCCTTTTTGTGTGAAGCCAGCGGATTGTTCCACTTTGTATCGATGTCAAGTTGCATTCTGTTTTTTCTCCTTTGAAGGGCAACTCTCTTAAAATAAGGTTCTGTTCGCCAGGTGTCGCTGAAATCAATGGTGGGGTGGACATTTTGGCATTGTGTGGTTAATTGCTATTGCAAATTCATTTAGTTTCATTTCTTTCCTTATTATTTAGGATATTGGTATGTATGGTCGCTTAATAATTGAAAAGTAAATTTTGTGACTCTTTAAATAAATTTTTGTTGTAAAAAATCGGTTTCTTCCAGGTCCCCTCTTGTTATATAAAAGCCAATATCCTGCGGATCATTTGGAAGACTCTCGATTAGAAATCAATATAAAGATCGTTTTTATCATTTTCTATGAAAGGCCGATTTTATATGGGTGACCTAGAGAATAGAATTGTGCTGAAGGCGTTGGTTGTGAGGCACATTTTTATCTTGGGGTACACCAAAGGGAGAACGTAGTTAGGTAAGATCAGCGCTGTCTATCTACTTAGTGAAACATAGTTTCCCTCTAAATCATCTATTCGTTATTTCCAGTTTTGGTTTATAAGGAAACGTAAAATTAAATCATTTGATGAATAGCATATTTTGGCGTTTTTGTGCCGTGTTCTGATTGTAAGACGAAATCTCTCTCGAAATAACACGAATATAACGCTCAGTTCAGCGGTTTCTTTCCGTGGATTATCTGCTTCGTCACTCTTCCCCTTTTCTTCATCCTTTCATACGCCTTTCGCATCTTGTAACTCCATAAATATTTTGATTCCATCCGTTCATTCTTTGTATTTAACTCCACTAAGAGTCTCATTCATCGTCTTCAGCCACCTACTTCTTCCTCTTTCTTTTGTGCAACTCATTTATTCCATCTTGCTTCCATCAATTTATCCGCATTGTCAAACCAATACTCTTGGCCAATCATATTTTAAGTTCTCTTTAATGCAGTTGGTGCGATTTATTCATTCATTCATTTTAAGGGCTTTTGTTTAGGCGACGTTCATCTTCAACCTTTTTAACATATTCCGAATATATCTGTAATCATTTTATGATTTAGTCCTAATCAATACAGCACTCAAAAGCAACTAAACTTCAACCTCCTCAAACAAGTAATCACCCAGAATTCTTATAGAAATCTCTAATATCAATCTATTGGATATTTTAGAAGAAATGAGGCATTCTTCTCTTGCATTTCTTTCCATCTTAAAAAAACAATTTCGCCTATCTCTTACTCTATTTTGGTTTGTTCCCTTCAATTGTGATTTTCTCGGGTTACTTAACTCTCAAATTGAAGTGGGTATTTAATATTAAATATGAATATACGCTACTTGTATGACTATTCGGTGAAAGGAAGTAGTTTCTATTTCCTGACGTTGTATTAAGCCATATTTTTCGTAACGTGGACGGAGACTACCAGTCCTTGGTGTTACTCATTCAGTGAGCCTTTATAACTTCCACATGTTCCTTCCGGTGTGCAGTCAAAGGAGGCGTGTACGAAATCGAAATAGCGGAGGCCGTTATGCAGCAGGAAGTGGACATGCATTAGTGTCCGAGGTGAGGATGCGCGAAATATTTCCGCGCAGTTCGTTTTCTTTGCGGTCGAAGCTCGGCTGTGATGTGCGGCTTATGAACACTGACCAGCGAAATGAACTTTTGGAGGAGGGAACAGAGAAACAGTGGAGGTGCAGCGGATGGATGGGAAATGATCTCTGAAATGGGCTATGGAATGAGAGAGGCCGTCATTACTGTTCATGGCCACTGCTGTTACAATACCTTAGGACACGCCTAGAATCAGGGTTTTGCGCTTGAGTAGGGAAAGTTGCGATCTTACTCGAATTTATGAAACGAGTCGTCTCATTCATCCATGGAGGAATCCATGCGAGGGCGTCCTCACTGCACTATTTCCTTTTATTCGATAGCGCAAGGAAACAGTGGATATTGCCAATTTAGGACAACAGTGGAAGGAACACTGAATTTAAAACCGAAGGGATGTAACCGAATATGAGGAAATGATAATTCTTAGAATGATGGTGGATGCCTATTGCAGCGCCTCCTGCTTTTCATTTCCTCCAAATTAATGCTGCGAAAGAGAATTACGTTTCAGATTATGTTTGAGATATTTTCGATTTCTCTTATTAAAATGGAGAGTGCACATGACAGAGTGAAGGACAATCAGAACAGCCTCGACCCAACCGGAGTTCGAACCCGGGACGTAGTTAATGCTCGACCGGCATGTACATCCATGACGGCTAATTACACAGACCGACAAATTCGAACCATTTTTCGGTAACATGGATGGTAATAACCATTCTCTACTAATTTTGTGTTGCTAATTACAGATTAATTTATGAACTAATAATTCCGCATGCGTTTGTCTACACCGCAATTATCATGTTAGAGTATTTATTTCTCGTTTCATCAATGTTATGTGAAGTAAGATGATAATATAAAGATAAATAAGGGAAATATTATTAAAATTTTATGTATAGTTTCTATAAAAAGAAAAATGTGCATTGAACTTAACTCTTGTCTTATCTTTTAGCTATTACTATCGGTAGGTTTACGCAGGTTTTTCACACCCCCCTTCCTTGTGGGTGTTTTCCTGCAGTGGATTTTTTCCCTAAGAATCTCTTAGGTTTTTTACATCCTAAATTCTTCTAATTATTTCCACTTCTTATTATATAATTAATGAGGATGGGTAAGATGGAAGAAGAGACTTTTAAGTCTCAATATCGCTCAAATAAAGACGATTTATTATTATTATTATTAGAACTTACCCTTGAACATGGCCAAAAAATCCAAAAAGTCTGTTAAAATATTTTCTGAATCCCTTTTCTACCTAATACCTTTTTTGTGTGGTATTGAGTCCTCCCTTACGAACAACTAGAGAATATTTAATTAAATACATGTTTACAGCTGGAAATGGGAAGCCATTGATTCGAGGTTGGAGCATTTTTCTCGGAAGCGAGCGGCACAGCACCATACTTTGCCTAAAACTCAACAAAGACTAACGGAAAGGGAATAAAGTTGTATACTGGAATAAAGGTCTTTTAAGATGAGTGTATATGATTACCTGTAAGTTTAAAATTCTTTGAGAAATGAGCGGTTAAGTGAGCTTGCGAACACCGAAATCCACACTTTTTTGAAGACCTTTTGAGCTCACAATTTTGTTGTTCTTAGAATACGGTGTGGGAATATAAATTAAATGCAAGTATAGTTAATTAATGAACAGATAAACATAATCGATATACATTAGATAGTTTCCAACTATAAAAATATATAGATATAAATTTAATGCCGAAATTACATTATTTATTGTTTTTGCAAAATTTTCGAAAACTGTACGTGGTGGATAATTTTCATAACCACTGCTGATTTTACCGCAAAAAATAAATCAAGAAGCGAGTGAGGACGCCAATGTTACCAAAACATTGTGTTATTATACAAGGATCAAAGGCATTATTATGGAAATCAGAGATGTAGGGAGGATAACGGGAGGATTTTTAAACTTTCCATGGTCAGCGCGTGTGTTTGATTTGAACTTAATTTTATTAATTTGTAGTGGAATTAGTTCTGACATTTTGTCGCTAAATCCGTCTCTCCTGTGGCCATTGATTGACAGGGCCGTCCTCGCAAATTGGCTTTTCACATTCGCACCCTCTTAATCCGCGCAAATCCCATCATGCGTAGCCATCGGCTTACTTTGGAAGGTCCGCAGGAATCGAACCCGGAACCCTGTTCTGAAGGATTATCCCCAAACATCCATGGACCACGTTCTTTGACGTGCTTTTAATAATCCCAGATGAAGTAGAAAGGAGACGGGATGAGGCTCAGTGCGTATAAATTCATTTCCCGAAAATCATTGCTCCGATGGCTGGTTGCATCCTTATTCCCGTTGGTTGCCAAAATGAGAGAATAAAGTTCACAAGGAGGGACGAGCTAGCTTTGCTTTTCTCGCTGAGTGGTGGTTAAGTGGAAATACTTATAGTTTACAGTGTAACAGCTTAAGGATAGCATTACGTAGCAATTTGGATTGACCGAGATTCAGCATAATGCATTACGCAATAGCTTTGATACTATTCAAACAATGAGCAAGACCGAGTACAAATCACAAGGATTTAGCATTTTTTATATTCTACGTCAGAAGTCAATCGAAACATTTTTTATTCGTATACATTTATTTCGGAATATTTTTTGGAGGAGACCTTCGATAGCGATCAAGTTTAAATGTTCAAGTAGCGTTAATCATCTTCCCTTTTTCTCTTTTTAATTTATAAAGCATTCTTTCGCTTCACCTATGTGTTCTTGTATTCGCATGCCATAGTATCTATGGCAGGAGCACTCAACCTACTCAAGCGACCTCGTACAGTGCCCGCCAAGCTTCGGTAAAGAGATTTGTTTTATTTGCCACAACATTATTTCTTGGGATTTCACCATCAGGGATAGAATGGAGGTTTGGCGGGGAAAGGGTCAGAAACCCTTGGTTGTTCTGGTCTTGGGTTTCGTAAACATTTTACCCCTCTTATCGCCTATGTCCAGATTAACAAGACGCGTAACTATGTCATATTTAGTTCACTATTCGAATGCAAAGATTCAGCTCAGCTCAGCTTATCAATGTATCAAACTCCTCTTAATCAATGACTGCTGCTTTTCGGAACGCAGCGGTGCACATGCAGCGAAAACCTTCAGACCAGAATCTTCTACGGGGAATTTCTCACATGAGAGGTTCTCACAAATGAGATGTGAGGTTGTGAAATTATATACGTTGTAATATTTTGGATCTTATTTACCATAGAACGTTTTTTTAAAACGGTTAACTGGTAAAGTGATAATATTGCCAAGGGATGGCCTGAATGTCACTATGGACGGATATGTTATGTGGTGCCCGCTTCGCTTTGGTGCCCGGGCGCCAAAAAAGGTTGAGTACCCCTGATCTATGGCATATGGAGATCTTTTTATTTTTTTATAAAGTTATTAATTTGCTTGCCTCGTCATAGTATCATGATTTCTTTCTTTATTATTTTTGTCTTTTATTTTGCTGTGATAATTGATTTCCTTTATACAATGACGTATCTTTCAATAATGTTATTCTCACAATAGGCTCTGAATTGAGTAATTTTTGTTGAACTTCACCGACAATTAGTATGTTCAAATTATGTTAATATATAAAGTATCTTTTAATAACTTTTGTAATGTTTACTATCCTTTGTGTTGTAATCCCTCTTTATTTCGTAATTTCTCCATTCCCAGGTTATTCACGCCTTCTCCTTTACATGGATGTTTTCTTGCTGTGAAAACATTTTTTCAGCGATCAAAAATATTTTAAGGAAATTAGGTAAAGCTTATTGCACGACAGAGACAGAATAAATAACAAGGGAGAATAGACTTGAAAAAAATCCGACGAGACCGGGAATCGAACCCAGGACTCCCGATTGACGGCCATGTGCTCTGTCCGTTGAGCTATCCTGTCGGTCTGGTGATCTGTTCTTTGCCCACATAGTCTCCCGAATAGCTTGAGAGGATGATGTTCCGGCGGGATAGCTCAACGGACAGAGCACCCGACCGGCAATCGGGAGACCCGGGCTCGATTCCCGGTCCCGCCGGACTTCTTTCAAGTATATTCTTCCTTGGGATCAGTTTTCTTACCTCCAATAAACAATTCTTTCCTTTATTATTTAATTTCTATTGCAACCGGATTCTTGTAAACTTCTGTACATAGAATAGTGTTTTTTAAAAATATGAATCCATTTAATATATATTGCAGTGATGACGTCACTTACTTCTTTGTGTTCTTCTCATCCTCGCTTATTACTCTTTTCATCTCCGTTTTCAGAAAGATGGAGTTATTTGAGATGTTTTATGCAGATCATATTCGGTAGGATTCCCTGTTCGCACATATCCTCGATCGTACGCGTTGGTCTGAAATGCACGCGCAGATGAATTGATTCGCATTGTATTGAACGGCAGACGGTGGCGTTTAAATTCATTTACCGCGTGAAAATAATGGAGTGAAAAGGGATTCCATTCACTCGTGTGTCACCTGGAATCACGGCTCTTCCAACGCAATCGCGCTCTACGAATAGTCTGCGGACTAATTTCTTACTCTCCACTCTTTCATTTCCCTCAGCACGTGATCCACATTCGCGTTTATTCGCATCCGAGTGCTCTTATTTTCCAAGTCGGCCTCCGTCGCTCCCGGAAGCGACAGATGGAGTTACGACAAGTTTGAACCGACTGTGGAAAACTTCCTAGGATGTGTTTAAGTCGTACATGAATAAATAAAAGTAAGGTTTATCTTAAAATAAATATTAAAACGGGAATTAGGGAAGTACCGTATGTACTCGTGTATAATGCGAGTTATTCAGTTAGTTAGTTTGACCCTTTATTGGCGAGGTTAGGCCCAAGTGGGCCTCTCTTCCTCGTATGTCGTCAGAATATGAACAAGTATAAATTAAATTAAAACAAAAAGACAGAGTAGAGTGTGGGGGAAAATCTTTGCAACTGAAGGTTGCCAAAGAAAGAACACACGTTGCGGGAAAACACCCACAGAGAAGGGGGGTGAAAAAAACCCGCGAAAACACAGTAAAAAATTACAGTGTGGTGTTGACAATTATAAATTACATATAATATATACATTAATTAATAAATTTACATTGAATTTACTGAATTACATTCAGCACATGTTGTAAACTGAAAAAGCCACCTTAGAATAATACTCGAGTGAGATTCACACTTACCTGATCTTTAAAATGTCTGCCGTTGTCTCAAATCGGCCTGTAAATTCCTCACTTGCCCAATTAAAAAGTCTTTGTCGATTTTATCAGCAATCGCATGCCGTCCCTAATGACTTTTAGTTATTGGTATTTATTTTTATTTTTAAATATACCAGTAGCTGCTGTATTTCCCACCATAGGCTTATACTTGAGTCAATTAGTTTTCTCAGTTTTTATGACTAAATTTGGTGCCTCTTCCTACACTCCGGTAGACACAAATGCTACTGATGGACTCGGAAGACGTGCAAGGGTTGATCAATAAGCAGCCACTTGTAACGAAAGGTGGCATTTATGAGGAAAGTAACCGCTCTATTCAATCATTAAAAAGATTCCGTTATATGTTTTAGATCGATCAATCGCTTGAATTTAGTTTCGAAAGCCATTATTAATCGATACAACTGGTATCACTTCAACTTTCTTTCTATCTGAATGTTTTCTGGTTCTTATGCATAACTCTGCTATAATGCGACGTTTTTACTCACCAAGAAAATTTAGCGAACTCCTTTCTTTCTCAAGTGTTTTACCGACGAAGCAGATGAAGTGATTTGTGTCAAGTACGGAAAAGATAAATCTATTTTAGTGGCCAAGGTCACAATCGTACGTCTTCTTTCCTTCGTTTCCAAAACAAATACGAATCGAAATGCGACTCAAAGAATGGAGCAAGGTGAAGAAGATTTATATGGAAATTGCGTTATATTTTTAAAATGCTTTAATCTCGATTTGTTTTGAGGAAAATGTTATACGTGAATATATCATCTCTCGTTAAGGTCATTTATGTAGGTTTGTATCCAATTTTCATTATGAGTTAGATTCAGTGCTCTTACCAAAAGAGACTGATACATTTTAAACGTATAATCAGAGCAGAAAACTTGTAATCTCTTAATTTCAGCGTACATAAGTAAAACACGACTGGCTTCTAGAAGCGCCTACCGGCATAATGATATGGTTCTTCTATTTCCTGCAGCAAACACTTATCGTTGGTCACTTCTACTTACGTCCTTAGTTTCCATCTATGTACGCAAGGTTCATTTTCATTTATGATCGTTTGCATCTCTTTATTACGCAAGGGACAGTCTCTATGAATGTTCATTTGTCATTTAAGTTACGCTACGTTACGTTATCTAGCGTTTAGACAAATTAAGAGCGATAAGGTTTCCAATTAATCTCTGGAAATTTTCTTTAAAATAGAACTTAACCTTTTTTATATTCTTGTTTAATTTGATATTAATATCCACTTAAGTTCCGTTTTTATCGCCAAACCTTTCTTTGTATAATTCTATTGCTTTTCAGTGTTAATCTAACAAATACGAATGTATCTGCACAGTTAGTTAGTGATACAAGCACTCGACTCTGCGAAGCGGTTTTATTAGATCTATTTTATTTTAGAATGATTATATTATTATTATTTCATAAACTACAAGTAGGCTGTAAGCCAGGAGGCAGATTTTCTACATCTAGGCAGTTATTCTACACAATCGTATACAATATACTAAATACATACATAAACATATGACATATAAATTGTTATTTCTGGAGTTTTCGGGGTTCATCATACATTCATATAAATGTAAAAACTCCTGACGTTAAACATGGAAGTGGAAATTCCACGAGCAATGTTATTTGTTTCATGTTGATCTGATTATAAGTGTTAAGTGAAATGTGTTTGTCGGCTCAATATATATAAGAGCTCAATATATAGAGAAATCTCTGAAAAAACATTTGAATCGTGAAATTTTGCGGAAATGAACGTCGTTATATACACTTTGGTAGCCAGTAAAACTTTTGAATTAATCTCTCGATTGGGTATTCGGGAAATATCGGAAAGTTACAAGTTCATTGAGTGTAGAGAATCATAATAGGCAAACATAAAAGTACACAATTGGTAGTTCACAATTTAAATATAAATTTGAGGAAGGAAAATTTTGTTAAAAAACTTTCTTTTCCTCCTTGACAACGCCGAGTGCTTTAGCTTCTGGAACATGTTCTCGTAAGTTGATGAATACCGGGAGTTGGACTGAGGTAATGGGCGCGACGATTGTAAATGAAGGAAGTGGTGCATTTCAGGCGCAGCTGCGGCGTAAAATATTAACAGTGTCTTCGGATATTGATCGGAGGTATGCAAATGGGATGTTTGAACCCTCGGAAATAAGAAAAATGTGCGGATCCGAATCGTAATTCCCCGTCTTCCGTCGGATTTATTGGAAAAGTTTGAGAGTTCATCCGAAGACACGTACATTTATTACCGACGCGTGTGTTGTCGGATATCGATCGGTGCACTACGTCACTCAATTGGTCGGACTCAAGTAGCCCCTCTTCACCTATGTCAAACGCAATCCGTTCACCTGATTTATGCAGAGGTTACCATTTTCACCACCGAGGTCATTACACACTTTACAAGTGCGCACTATCCATTTGGAAATTAAATCCTGTCTACTTCAAGATATGCCTCATCGACATGTGCCAAACATTTCCACAACAATTTCTTCTTTCTATTCACTCTTCTCCATTGCATTATATATGCAGCCCACTTGACCTTTTGAACATTTTGAAACTACTCTCAAAATTACCTATTTTTTCTATTATTTATCGAAATAAGATATATGTTACGATATTGTGTCAGCCATATTAACCAAGGCCATTTTTTGGCAAATATTTCTGCTGAAAAATGAATGAATTTTTATTTATAATTGACTGGCGTAAATCTTATGTCATACATAAATTTATAGAGTTTTATTAAATTATAAATGAATTACTTTTATTATTTCCTGTTATTCATACGCTTTAAGTTATTTTTATCAACAATATTGCATCTCCATAATCTTAAAGTCTTTAGTTAAGTTTCTTTTCTTTCAAAAAAGAAAAGATTTAATCGAACTATGGACTTCATGTTTTCTTATAACCGAAGATATTCATAGAATGTGATGGGTCCTCTATTGACGTCGTCGTGGGTGTAAAATAGGTTCAGCTATTCTTTAAATTTCTTGTTCTTAGAAATGGAGCTATTTATACTCTCGATTCGATTCCTATATAGCATCATTATTCGATAGAATTGTCCTTTAAAACATAAATTATACTTATGTGTTCTTTATTGAATCTGTATTATTAATGTTTGAACTCTACATATGTTGTTACGTTTAAGTACTTTTTTTACTTTTATTTTTTCATGTACAGAGATACCTCGAATTACCAACTATCTTGATATGACCGTTTTTATAATCAATATTTCCGCATTCTAATCCGGAGATACGAATTCTAAATGCGCGATCAAGAAGTGTAGTATGTAGTGGCAGGTATCCAGTTTTTTGTCTCTCTAAAAATATCACTTTTGACAGATTTTAGTTTTATAATACTATAAAACGCGTTGGAAATCGTTTTACTTATCTTCAGAAAAGAGAATATGTTGTTAAAATATTTCCACTGAAAGATATCCATTTCTTCAGGTACGTTCGTCCCCTGTTGGCCTCGTATCAGCGTTTGGCAGGGGATGCAAACACCAAGCGGCCAACCTTTTCATTTGGTTTTTTGCTATCGCGAATAATATTTGGAAAAAGTCGAGTTTTAAGAACCATTTGCCGTCACTTTTGCATTACAACAGGTTCAAATTCGGATCGATCGAAGTAGCTAAGGATTTGCGGAAAATGCATTACGTCTTTCTTAAAAGTACTCCTCTAAATTTATTAAAAACCCCCGTCCAAATCCTCTTTCTTCCGACGAACCTGCGTCAGAGAACGTTTTAGTGACGTTTGCTGTCCCCCAATCTGCAACGTATCGCTGCACCTCCTCGAGTTCATGCGCAGGACCACATATATTCGCTGCTCGCGGTGAAGCCAAGTGGCGTTGCACCCTTTTCAACGCACATTCGCACTACACGATGGATAAAGCACCGATTTTTACTGCTCTACCGTTGGCACTTCGTATGCATGTAAGCTGTTTATTCCTGAGAGTAAACCTTAAATATTTACGTAGTTCGACTCAAGTTTTTGTAGACTTATTCTTTTAGTGCCATTCTGACGCTAAAGATTCCTTCCACAGCATAAATAAATAATTAAACTACGTTAAACTCTGTTCAAAACTTTTCGCTCCAATTTAAATTATTAAATCTAAATCGGTTGTTAAAGAAATGCGGTTTTCTTAATACCATTTTTCTTTGTATTCATTCGTGTTATTGATATTCTATTGCGATATATTGTCGCATATTTGAGTTCTAAATAGAAAAAAACCTGGATGTATGATTTAAGAATGAATCTATATTATTTAATTGCTATGCTCTTTTGTTTCAATATCTCGTCATATCTTTTGTATGTATCGGTAGCAAAGAAGAGGGGAAAATATAAATTTTCAGGGCATTAATTTGTTCTTCTCGTGATCCGTTGAAACGATGAGGGATGGAATGAATTAAATTGGTCTGAGAAAGGGAGTCTCATCACCAACTTCACGTGTTACATCTCCGTTAGATGCAGCCTCCCAAAGGACCATCCGAGGGATCCCTCGCAGAATGAAACGTAATGGATCTGACGCACGGAACGGCTGTAATACGAATCTCATTTTATTGACCAACGCGTGATGACGAGGAAATGAAACTCGCGCGTCTTCTTCGGAGAGAAGGTTCAGTTTAAACGAATGGACTGTCGACGAAAGTGACAGTGATTATAATGACTCTGGTTTCATAATCAACATCAAGCGATTGAATTTTTTATTCTAATACACATACGTACATTAAAGTAATATTTGCACTATGACGCGCAAGCGACTAAATTACATTATCACTTCACATTTCCCTTCTCTTTCGATATTACGGCAAAAATATCAATATAATTGCTATATAAACAAGCACCTAACAACCATGTCAACATCAACAGCAACCATCAACAAATTTATTTACTTGCATAAGTAACTTGTGCTTTTTACAAAATATGTACAGAACTAAATTAAGGATATTACGTTAACTATAATAAGCAAAATTTTTCGAAGTAAAATAGTGACATTTTTCAAATGTTGCAATTTTGGTTATTGATACAGAATTAGTGATCGGCGAACGAACAGTTCATAGAGCGAGCAAATAGAGCAACGAGTGCTTTGGAGAGAAAGTTCTATATTCGGACAGCGGATCCAAATTTGGGTAAAAAACACCGCACGGCACCAATAGTAGTATTTTTAAAGATTTTTTATTGGGGGTGATGGAAGAGAGGCTGCTTCAACTATTTAAGATCCTCCAACTAGAAGTTAGAGGAAGTAAGCGATGGAATCGTAATGAAACCTAAACCTGGCTGAGTTCAATAACCCTTTGGATTTCTCCAGTCAAATGGCTGTTATATCCTCTGAAAAACAGATAAGGAAACAGACAAAAAGTTGATCCTGAGTGAAATTCTCACTAACCCACAAAGGGAGGAAACGAGATTGAAAATATTAAAGACTCGATGCATATTTGTTTTTTGTATTAGTTATGAATAATCGTGTTAAGGCGTAGTACAAGTTTTATTTACTCTATGCGTCTCCAGAATAAAATTAGCAATTAAATTACCGTAAAAATCAATGATAAAACGATGATCGATCGGATGATACTCGTTTTTGATCGGGATATGCTCGTTAGCCGATTACTCGCTTTCTCTTTGCTCATCTTTCAATACGATATATAAGATTGAATAAAAATTCACCCGCGGCAGTACTGTCAGTTCCTCTTTAGATTGAAACCACCATGTTATTCAAGGTTATTAATTCTACAGCTGACCCTTAAAATATAAAAACCTCATTGAATATTTTTAAGGGTCCCTCTTTATGCAACCTAATCATTACCATATCTAATTAATCTGCAGAAGCTTCTATATTCGAATTTTATCCTATAAAAATTATTTGATGCAAATTTTTTAAAATCTTATTCAGCGGTTACAGTTGATTCTGCTGCGACCAGTTTTAACTAAATAAATACATGTAACAGACGGAAAATAACAAGAAAAGGTTCGAATAAAGACCTCATACGGAGAAGAAAATAGATAGAAAACAGATTTTAAATCGGAATTTAAACACCTTCAATGAAAACGAAAAGAAAACAAGTTTCATTGGATTATAAATATATTTTCTTAAGCTTAATAATCAGTTTATTTTCGTTTTGCACGTTTTAATATAATCCTAATTTGGGATCCCTGTTATCAAAACAAAAATTGATTTTGATAAATTTTTGGCAATCGGTACTGTCAATGTCATCGTCAAATTGAGGGAAAACAAGATTTATTTTAGGAGAAGAAAGATGACTAGGTTTGCGCGGAATATTACTCTGAATTCCGGATGTGTATTAAAAGATAGCGCCTATTTCAGCGAAGTAGAATTATTTTGATGACATTTTAGTTCCATAGTAAATCATAATGAATCTTCGCATTTCCCATGAAATTCATCTTCTTACTAGAGCTTTACTCTCAATTTTGTTGGCCTTTTTTTCATAGTATCGGAGAATTCCATTATTAATATTATTGGTATAAGTATAGTGAGTTGGGCCAGTAGTCGGGTGCTATTGTCAAATATATCGGTGTAGATAACACAGCTTTAGCACAGTTAAGAACCCCTACAATAAAATATTTCAGTTTTTACCTGACAAAATGTACGTGCATGTATGTATCCAAGGAAGAACGGACATGAAAAAATTCTGAAGGGGCCAGAACTCGAACCCGGATCTTCCAATTGCCGGTTAGCTGCTCTACCAGTTGAGCTCTGTTCTTCTTTGGGAATGTTTTTAGGTGCATAACCTGCAGCGCCGCCTTGTGACCTTTTCAATGCATGAGAGTCACTTAATGGTAAGAGATGCAGGAATGTGACTACAATATTATAAGAAAATACGGAATCAAGTTGAATATTTAACGTTTAACATAAAATCCATGAGCTTAGACAAACAGTTCCATAGTTAACTAGCCGCACAGATATTTACGGTAACTATTTACTATACTTCACGACATTACAGAAGATGGAAAACAATTGAGAAGCTTACAGAAGGAAATTTATGAAACAACACATATATGAAAAAAAATGAATGTACATCCAAGGAATTTTAATTTTTCGTGTTAACTCTTCATGTTTAGTAATGGATATATTCAGGTAATTCACTTTATTATCCTAATTTATTGTTAAAGAAAGAATATTACGTCTTTACTTCAGTCTTACAGTTCCCCGCCCACTCATCTTATCTTTGCTGCTAATACACATTTAGTATTAAATTTACTTTGGTTCCTCGTAAAATAATCATACATGGATAATTCAGGAGTTCTGTGGAAATCCGATTCTTTATTTTCGATTCCCGAATATTTGTCATGTGTTATGAAACCGTATTTAGTATTCAGCGTAGCATTTGACCCACCTATCCTCAGCGACGAGTGCTCTCTGAGCCATCTTCTGCATCTGACCGCTCAGCACCACTCTGCAGCTGCGTTTTTATAGATAATGGCTGACAGCCCCTTCCCCCACGTGATCCTCATTTTTCAGACTTTTCCCTCGTCAAAAGTTATATCTTACCATCCCACCATTACGTGCAGTCATTATTCATAATGAGAGATCCCCTCGTATTTTTCTTGCAGGAAATACTTGGTCCGAAGCACTTTTTCCTCGGTTTGGATGTCGTTTTGGTCGGCGATAAAATTGTGCGGAATTTGCATTCAATTAGCGAGTGAAAGCGCATCCATCTCTGGACCGCTGTTTGCTTCCAATTACGAGACAACGGTCATAATCGATCATCTCGTTGATTATTCGCGAAATATGAAGGACTAAGCATTTGTTGGAATCGCGTGGGATTTCCTTCCGTTGAGGATTTTTTACGATTTCTCGTTTCGTGGAAACCGTTTCGTCTCCGAAAACGATTTCTGGAGAAACTATAAGTTCTATGAACAAAGCGGTATTCATGAATTTTTAACTTAATGTTCATAAAATAAAATGTGAATATATAGCACGAATTGCTAAATATAATGGAATGAAATAATGTATTGCACATATATTTTTCTTTATTTTCCTTATGCTTCGACTTACAGATCGTTTTTTAAGCGAGCTTTTCGAGATACGAACATTTTCTAGCCATACTTCGACATACTTCAAGGAATACGGACTCAAGATAGCTTAATATAAGTATTGCACTTACGCAATGGATTACTCTCTTTTTATTGTTTGCACACTTAAACAGGCGTTTCTTGTATTTTCCATGGTAGATCAATTCATAATTCAAATTTTTCTTTATTATTTTTTATACATATTTGGTCGGTAAACAATCAACAAAATATCTTTACAACATTTACAGTAAGCTTCTAGTTAATTATTTTTTTATTTCACGTAATCTTTATTTATTAAAATTTGAGTTTTATTACTTTTATTCATATTTAAAGTTAGAATGACTTTATTTGAGATCATACGAATTAATTCACAAATTTTCCGTAAGAATAGGGATACTAAATTTTGGGTTAGTAGCGAATTAAGCTCGCAAATTAGATTATCATAATTATGAAACAAAGTTCACTGTGTGAAAAATTGAAGTAATGCAATTGATTCACGGTTTCCCGATGCTGCCCATTTTATATAGTAATAATCAGAGTGACTTTTTGGAACTGTGAGTATGATATTGAACACTATGCACAGCTAAACAGCAAATGATGTGCCCAATAATTCAAGTAACATTTCCGTTGGTTCCCTTCTCATAGATTTACCAATCCTACACTAATAATTATTATATTCGAAAGACAGTATGACCGATCGTCTTCCTAGAAAGTATATATATTTAATATTTCAGTAGAGGAATGATTTATGACACAAATGAACTAAAATGTTGAGTTTAACGATCTTGATATGAGATCGTTTTTTGGAATAGCGATGATTGTACATCATGAGAATTCGATAGTCTAGAAAAGGGATAGAAGATAGAGAAATAGTTATTTGCGATTATGAGACCACAAGAGAAATTGCACTCACGTAAGAGTTAAAATGATTATAGGAAAAAAACGTCAAACGGATGTGTGAAGTGTCCAGCATTACCACTTTCTACGGCAGCTGCTCTAAATGAATGAGGACCCCTTCCTGCTCTCGTCCAACTTTCTCGAAGGGGCAGACGGAAGTGAAACGCGACGGGGACACGAACCCGGGCCTTCCACTTTCCGGCGGATGCTCAACGCACTCTTTTTATTCTTTTCTACCAACGTTTTCATTTGAGTTGAGCCTTTGGGATTAATGGCTAAACATTCTGATTTGGGGACACGCTTCCATTTCCGAATTTTCTCTCATTATGATAGGGAACGTTATACATGTACGAGTCAGATGAATAGAAAATTATGCAAATTTGAAGAATATAAAATATAATGAAAATGGAAATTCACCCAGAAGAGGAAACTAGTATGTCTGCTTATCTGGATTTATATATTAGCGATCATTTGCTCCAAGCGATTCGTGCTACTGAAGTTAGTTGCTGATTTGCAAATTTTTGTTTAAATTTGCGAATAAATAGCAAAATCTATTTCTGTTCGCGTCCTACGATCGCGCGCTCCTCGCAGCGGACTTAGGCAGCACTACTTTAGCGCATGCGCGAGTATTTTAAACTATTTGCATTCCATTGAATAAGAGGAGATATAATAAATCCAGAAACCCGTTTTGCAACTCAAACACGGCAGTGAGAATGGCAAACAATGGAAGCCAATTATCGCAACTGTGCCACAAACGACTCCACAAACAGCGGCACCCGTAAATATGAGCGGCGGCACAACGGAACGTGCTCCGGAGTTTGACAAATACTCGTCCCCTTTATATATAGGGCTCCCTTAACCTCTGGATGAATGGACCAACGTCTTCCCGTCTCCGCGATAAATCTCGCCTGGGAACCGGAGTCTGCGAAAGTTAAACCTTTTTGGGATGTGATTTTGGTGTTGACCAGGGCTGACGTAGTTTCGGGTATTACTCACGCTCGCTCGGGACCCTTTAAATCGAGTTTTCTGTGCAGCATCCGCAGTGGCAATTAAACCGAGCATGAAGAGGCATCTCCGGGAACTCTCGTAAAGTCACGTATTCATGACTTATTAGCGAGTGTGAACGATCGGCAGTTGTGTAAATATTTAACTCTCAGAATGCAACCTCGATTTATCATTGCTTTGGATCGTATATAAACAATAAGCTCGCTTTCAGTTTGTAGATCAGAGGGAGGAAAAGTATCTCATTTAAGAAATGGAAATAAATACACTCAAATATAGTGTAAACTACATAATGGGGTAGTGTGTATTTTCAAATGAAACTTGTCTTAGTCTCTGATCACTTATTTTACAAACACCAATGATTAGTTCATAATCTGGTTAAATTAAACATATCCACGGATTTCAGCAATCGAAATTCTATTTGAAACGCATCTGTATTGAATTTTGAGGTCACGCTGACATTTATTTATTAAAAGATTGTTATAATTATGTGAAATTACGTTGAGAAAGCCCAACCATAACCGTATTGAGTTAATTCTCAGTTATCAGGTCAGAGGAATATTTTCAATCTTACAGTTTATCTTTTTCCATCGCAAGAGACTCGTGCTTGGTGTCAGAAACACGCTCGAACGCCCGGAGCGCTCGCTCTGAGCCAACAAATAGAATCGACTTCATCACGCAAAGCATTTGGAGAATCGCCTTTGATAATAAACGCGCGACTTTTCAACCGAAACTGATTATCAAATGAACAGTTGTTACGTCGAGGGTTTGTTACGCAATGAACACTTCGTTTTGAACGCTCGTGCTTTCTGTAAATAAGACAATTGCATTTAGAAGTAAGAAAAGAAATGAAAAAATATAGCCTCTGAAGGGAGCTTAAGGTTAGACTGATATTTTATCATGTTTATAATTGAAATGCACGCGATATTTTTCTCTTATATCGTCAAGAACCAACAATAATTATAGTGAACATTTGAGGACCTGAATCATATTCGTGAAGAACAAATACATGAGATATTAAGCATCTGACTTTTTCCTCAACATTTGAAGAAGCGCCTCTTTTTAATTTCATCCCACGCTACTTCCCTTTTCAGCTTCTCCAATCTTACTTGAATGTTTCAGTATGTTTAGTTTTACAAACCCAAAGGCACTAGAAAAATTATCAGAATTTGAAAGCCTCTCTATTGCCAATAAGTATGTAATTACGTTCGAGAAGTTATTATGTCGATGAAGCTCAGAAAGAAAATTGTAGTCGGAATGGATTGTTATTTCTGACATCCATCTGCAATAAGGAGTACAAAAGAGGAAAGTGGTGTGATTCGCTCGTATCGATGGGTCAATTATCAAAGGGGCACTCGGCAAACTGTGGAAGTCACTAAGACACGTTAGAAACAAATGCGATACCGTATATTAGTTAACTATGTCCGGTTAAAGTCAAAGTGTCGAAGGAAAATACGTTTAACGGATTAAGGGGTATTATAGAGCATCATATGTAAATTTTTTTGGGTAATTTATATACACGATTAAGAGTATTTATTATTGGATTACGAATAATCGCATTGCTATCCTATGATGATAAACCTGAGCAGGAAAAGTCGTTATTTATTGAGTATAGAAGAGTATATTTAAAATAATAAACATCTGGCGGCTAATTTTGCCCATATATAAACGACTTAAACTGCTATCAGGTGACTTTTAGCTTAAAAATGTCACTTAATTTGTGGTATTAACGATCAAGGAATCGCTCATCATTTATTCAATAAGGGAAACTAAAATAGGGCGATTAGCTCGAATCGCCATAATAGAATATTTTTCGTCCCATATTTACTTTATAATTTTGCGAAAGAGGTAATTTATTAACTTGATTTGGTAAATGAGGTATTGTATCCCGCATGGGAGTGTATCTAGCCACCATATTTGGGCTGCAGATATATCGCAAAGCACTTCCACTGCTCCCAATGGATAACTAGATTGCGGTGAAGGAAAAAAATTGGCGACCATTTCAAACTAAAAATGAATGCGATCAAAACACACAGAATCATAATCGCGCTCGTGGTTCATACACATAGCTTGCTTCGTGTCGTCAGTTGTTCCTTCTCGACTCGTTGTTCATCGGATGTTCACCTTCCTACGAGGGAAATATGGATTTATAAAATGGCTGGTGATATTCCGATGAAGTAAAACTGCATTTCTACTAAACGACTGCCATTCGCTTCCTGCATCGCTCGATGGGATTTACGAGCGCATATTTGTGATCACTTCCGTGATTAACTGTGACCCAATTGCGAATGGAGGGTACAACGCGTCTTTCCATCGGAATAAAAAAGATTCGCGGATTTTCCCGAATGTAATTATCTGCGAAAGTCCGTTCACTCACTTTCACTTTGCTTTCACTCTCTTTCACACCACCTCGTTACATTGTCTCTTTTATATTATCTATTCCATAATTTACTATCCATTGAACTTGTTTTCATCCCATCCACTTATTTGAACTCTAAGGTAATTCCGGTAGAGATCCCCCACCTAAGGAAAAGACTTCTTAACAATGACTTAAGTGATAACGAGAATGTGATAGAATATAACATTTATTAGTTATTAACAGTATGAAAACTATTTTCCTTTAAAAATATTTTCACCCAAATTATTAAACTTTTTCTGCATCCATGCATTTGGCCATTTCTCCCGAGTGTCCGGGTGGAGAGATCTCTGTGGGAGAGAGGTCCCATGTAACTGAATTTAATCTGGAAAGCGGTTGTTATATAACAAAATTGTTAAATTTAACTTGAAATTAGGATATAACTAAACATATAAGTTAAATTTAAAACATATTTAGAAGTTTCATTTACAAAAATTTATCCAAAAATTGTGGTACATTTACAAAACAATATCCATTTAAAATTGTAATGAAATTTACAATTGGTGGGAATGCGGGCTAGATTATACTCAAAATATCGTCGTTTTTAACCGAAAAAAATTATGACGATTTTGATGTTTTTGAAATTTCAAAACTTCGAGGAAATAATTCTCGCAGAAGATAGTTTTTGATTTCGAAAAACATTTATATCTGTAATGTCCATGTGGGTGGGCTACTTTTGCCGGGTATTACATTTCGATCAGAAAAAAGTAGCAAATCGCTCCACCCTAGTGCTTATTAAACAATACCTCATTTTATGATCGTGCATAAAATGCATTCGACCGTGGATTTAGATTTGAATGGAAATTATAATTTAGATTACAAATGTTTTCTTGAATAAAAGCCTTAATCAGTATCACCTTAAAGTTAAATTGATACTAAAAGGGCACATATACCTAAAGATAGCACTGGGGCATTTATCCCGAGAAGATGTCTCTCCTTTCAGTACGGGAGAGATGCCCTTACAGCCACTTTGTCCAATATGGCCAGTCACTGCACGTGGATAATAGATGAACCTATTGCTGCAAGTTTTCGCCCTTTAATTAAAAATATTCTAACTTTTGAACTTGTGCTAACCAGAAACATTATACTCTATCTCATTGCAGGGTGGAAAAAACAGTACCTACTTGAAATGATGTTATAAAACTGCGTAAAATAAATCAATCACCGTGAAACTATTGCAGATGGGATATGATGTGATGTGATGCAAGTGCCTTCCAACTAACTGATGAACACCGTCAGTAGAGCAATCTTGTAGTTTTTCTCAAAAATACTAGGACTGGGGCATCTCTCCCGGTGGGGCATCTCACTCGGAATTACCTTATCCCCTTTCCACCCAATCCCCTGCATTCCATTTTGTAGAATTTAATCAATTATGTTCTATGTATTTTGTACTTGGGGTATTCATTGTAAACATTTGCGGTATCTTAGGAGTAATATCTCTTTTAACCTATTCATATTAACGTATGTATTATATAATCTCGTATTTTAGTGTATTCTGTTCCGATTTTTTCGAGCAATTCCATTATTTTCTTTTAATTTCATTCCATTTTTCCCTATCCTACGCATTCTATTCCGCTGTATAAAATCCATCGATGTCTATCGATTCTTTCCATTGTATTCTGTTCCATCGCAATGGAAAATCAATGAGTGTTTTCAGCGAACAGATGAAGAGTTGATTGTATTATCGCTCTAACTTTAGCATTTTATAAGCCAACTTCCCTATTTTCGCTGATTATTTCGGAAAATAATTGTTTTTAAAATCGAAAAAAATATTATTTTATCGTAATACGAAGTTCTTTTAGAACTAGTTACGTGTATATATTTTTAAAGTTATCAAAATTGTTTCTGAAGTGCATTTCTATTCAAAACCTTGTCAACCTAGTTAATTTATAGCATATTTAAAACCATTTAAAAATTCCTTGTATTAATGTTTCTTTAACATATTTTAGCGCATCTGTTCTCCCCGTCAACTGAAAAGAAAGTAATTTTGTGTAATTCTTCCTTCTTCTGCCCCTTTCGGGAAACCACTTATTAAATACTTCTTCTTGCAGACTACTGCTATTTTCAGTGATATGTGTATATAAAAATGAAAAATAAGGTACGATCCCTTTATCCATTTATAAAAACGAATTTGAATGAGAATTAGCACGTATGCACCTGATGGTTAGTTCAAGCATCGAAATCTAGGTCGCAAATATAGCCACGTGAGATAAAGTAAAAGTTGCGTTTAATCTCTCTCTCTCTTACTATTCATTGCTTGCACAAATATGAGGCTAACACTTAGGATTCTGTTTGCTCATGGAATCCATAATTGAAATGTTGTGGATATTATAGAACTGCTGGAATATATTCCACCTCCTCCATATTCCTAATTACACCGTCTGTGTATTTGTGATAAAGTCGAACTTTGATTGAGGAAAAATGTCGGAGGAATAAAGATTCAATTCTATAGACAGAATGAAACTTTGGGCAGGGAACGGAAAAAGAGTTAATTTTCTAGTGAAAAGTGTGTGAATGCGCCCTTTCTTGTTGGCAGAGGGGAGAGCGTTTGACATTTGTCCTCTAATGAAGCGTCCGAAATTGAAAGTCGGGATCCCCATTTCGTCGCAGGAAAAATACGCAACGAGGAAGGAGAGAAAGGACGGGCTTGAAATATCTTTCCCGAAATGGATCTCATCACTATCTATGCCTTTTCGGAAGCTCCTTGCCGCGCCATTGCTCCAGGATCCTTTGTCGGAGCTGTTGGTGAAATTTCAGACTAATTTGAAGGGAAATACAGGTCGAAGGACTAGGATAATAATCCTCAAATTGTCTACCGACCCTTAGATTCTGCGATAAAATGTCGCCGAACCCTAAATTTGACATCCGATAGGGTCGATGGCTTCTAGACAAGGTCGCCATCTTCTAGTCGACCCGTCAACTAAGAAAGGTATTCATATATGTTTTGTGTATTGCCAGAATCGATCTGCCTTTTCTCCAATTAATCCTGTTTTCGACATCTTCTTTAATTTAAATTCTCGCGGAATAAATTAAAGTAAAACGTAATATGAATTTTACAGTTTTCAAACGTAAAATTTAGGGTAAGGGAATGAGATTCAAAAATATTTTACGGAGCACTAAAGCGGCAAACTTGATTACTAATTATGGTGTTAATTTTTTATGTAAAGAATATTCGATACATTTTAAATCGGTATATGATTTTTCGACACATTTATATGAGTGAACCGCGCAGAATGTTAAGAAATTCAGCTTAAAATGGATATCGCATTGTAATTAAAATATATTTCCACCGTAATTTCTTCTCTCTGAAAATATTTCCAAGAACAATGGCATTGGCGTTATTAATCATAATGTGACTTTTATGATTTGTGTTATCATCACCCACAATGCCTCGCCAAATGAAGGCATGTAATTGATGACGGGAGGGAAAGACAAAGGTAAAGCGAGGAGAAGAAAGGGCTTTAAGCGGGGAATATGGGGCGCATGAATCTACACAGATGACTGATGTAGGTGTATGCAAATGGAAGAAAAGATGAGAAAGGTCGAGTTACATTCACGACTTGGATCAAGAGCTACACGATTCACAACCTGGGATACGTACCACTAGATTTTAAATTAAATTTATTCCTCCTGCTGTAGAGAAAAAAAAGCAATTTATAAAAAACATTTCTTTAAATTTCATTTCCAACTTAAGATTTAACTGCTTCTGTAATATTTCCTTAAAAATTCTCGTTCATGAGAGTTACAATGGCTAAAATCGTAAACAGTTATGATTTTAATACAGTTGATTCTATTCTGTGTTCAATTGTACATTGTAAACAAAACCTTTCCGTTATTCTTGCACTGCATTTATACCCAATGCTTGATTTTTGAAATGTAAAGTCGTTTTATTTCACCTAAAAATAAATTCTGTCGACCAAATAATCCAAAATACATTACCAGTTAAGATAAAGAAGAAATGATTGGTCACCAATCCCACGCGTCCCAGCAGTCAATCGCAAGTTTTGTTCGTCATTCCATCCTAAGCTAGATAATTAAAGTGATGAATCGAATACTCCAGAATATATCCTAGACGATGATAAAATTACGATTAAATATCAGCGGGATAAAACAATTGAACGACGAGGTCGCGTAGGGCACAAAAGCAATTGGGAGAGTGGATTAAGGGTAATTAGGAATCCGTGATAACCCACGCAGCATCCGGAAGGACCTTGATGTCGAGAGAGTAGTTTTGACGACACAAGTGAAGTAGTAATTAAAAAAGGACGACTTGGTTGAGATATGAAAAGCGACGGCTCCGCCCACGCCTCCCCTTTGAAATCCTCTCTTTCGTGGCGTATTTGTCCTCTGTCTGCTGACATTCCTTTCTTTTAGCATTAATGCAGGAGGGCTCTGAAGGAATGGCCTTCAATCTGGAAGGGGTTTCAAATTCCCCCTTTCGTTTAATAAAGCTTCCGCCGGTACATTTCGGAAGAGATTCATTATTATAGAAAGGCGATGGCGTGGATTGACTGCTAAAACTTATAATCTTCAAAATGCTGAAAAGCTCAAGTTTTCCGTACTTTCAAACTGTATTTGTTTGGACGGGAATCTCTATTTCGAAGATCATCTCTTTAGGTTGTGCAAGAAGTGAAAAATAGTGACTTGGCTGGGACTCGAACTCAGGCCTCTCACTTTAGATCTGCAACTTTTAGAAGTTGGAGACCTGGGCCCGAGTCCCAGTCAAGTCACTATTTTTCACTTCTTGCACAACCTTGGGTTGAGTCGCACATGTGCAAAGATTGAATTCCATCATTATCTCAGAGGTGTGCACGATGAGAATCGAAACGATTTCGATCATGAGTTAGGAAACTCCCGTAAAAAATCCATTATTAGTGTTTCAGATAAACCCATTTATAAAAAAGCTGTGCAAAATTATTTAGTTTCAACACTTCTCTGTATGACTCCTATAAACTAGCTGTCAGGTGTTTCTCAATCTATCATTCTATTACTTACAGATACATTTTGTAGCTTTTCGTTGTTTCGTAATATATTTTATGGACACAAAAAGTGCACATCTCGTTTGTGTTTTCCAGAAATATGTCTCACAAAATATCTTAAGAATAATTTGAATTCATGCCATTTTAATACTCGTTATATGTTTCCAAACAATAAGATAAATCTCCTGCTATTAAATCTGGTGTGATTCTTTTTATGTACAAAATCAGTAAAAGAAATTGCTTCTATTGACCTACTGTATTATTTATTAATTTGGGCTAAACTATGCTGTTGTCATGGAAAGTGTTATTCACTGGATTATTCATTCTGGTGAAATCTTTAACTCATTCTGCCACAGCTTACAAGGGGAAACTTCCTCACTCCTCAGCATTCCTAGTGGACCTCATTCCCTCTCCAGGGCTTACTAATGGTGCATCGGATGGAAACTGCCATTAGGCCAATGACTTTACAAACTCGATTTTGCGCCGAAATTAGGGACTCTCTGCACCACTACTCCTTCGCTAAGTGCCGCCGCTCTAATTATAGTTTCGCAATTGATTTGCAATTACTGCTTTACCGATCATAGTATACGGGCTATCCACGGAAGGAAAATTGTCTTTAATTAAAAAAAATACCGCAACATTAGATTACGTTGTTCAAGTAGAAAGAAAGGTAATCTCGTTACCTACATACTTTCTTTGAACGAATCTATAATTTTATTTGCCACACATATTCCTTTTTTCAAGGCCTCCTTTCATCGATAACTCATTCGTATTGACGTGAAAAAATGGCAATGTTCCAAAGTCTCGATCAAATGAATGGGCAAAATGGTGCCGATTTCCTTTCATTGCCAATTTTAGTTTTTGGAATCGCCGGAAATTGCATTGGGCGAGAAGAAGGGGCTCTCGGACCCCAAGGTTCTTTATTGGTCGCAAAAAATATTGCATTTTCAGGTGCCTACAGCTAAGACCACCTTTTACCGTGTATTCACGTTGATATAAAATTATATGTGCGACTGAGGGTCCGTAAACGACTTCCGCTTCAGTCGTATTTAAATAGAGCTTTTAAAGGTGACTTATTTGGATTTTTCGTGTATTAATTGGTCGTTAGCCATAAACAGTCGTTAGTTAGTTCTTTAGGTTGTCCCGGATTCGATATTTTTGCGTTTAATATAGTTATCTCGTGTAGAGTTTTTCCTTCCTTCTGTTGTATCTTCATTTCGCTTCTTCTATCATCTCTTCTCTCACTTTTTCTTTCTTTGGCACATCCTCATCTCCAAGGAAAGTGTTTTTCTGCCATTCTCTCTTACTTTCCATATTTCACACCCAAGTAGCAAATAACAATTCAGATTAAGGGAAATATTTTTGACCATGTTAATGAAAATCTCTTTAGATACAGAACGGAATAAACAGAGTTGGATACAGTGAAATGCATACCCACAAGTTGCATATTTTACAAACAGCGCAGCATATCATGAGCTGCGTAGACCAATTGAAAGGTTAGAAAAGATGCACGGACGAGACTTACCGTCATGCAATCCACAAAAGGAGAAGACGTAAAAAATGCCATAAGAATCATAAATTTACCTTTGATTCCGTTGTGGAGTGTGTTCATTGGTGCAGCGCATGATTTAAAATCCGAGGTTCGTATGGGACGTCCCTCGACTGCTCCAGGGAGGGCGACCAGCCGCACTGACTGATATATTGTGACCACAGCTTCCCTCTACAGAGATGAGCTTTTTTGTGTTGCGGCACGCGCCCGCTGTTGCCATGCCAACGATCACAAGCATCCGATGCAACATTCTCAACAAAGGAATTGCCTTTTTGTCATACCACGAAGAAAACCGACAAAACAACTCTCGTCTTTTTTACACGTTTATTAAATCACTTCCGCGAAGATTATGTTGTCATTCCGTTATCTCATCATACTGTTTTCATTACTATATTTATCACCGCCGTTAATGTGTTTCCAGATATAAATAGTCCTACGTCGGTTACTCATTAACCAAATAATACATTTATGTTTTTTATCGTTTCGCTTGCAGACATTTTCTTTTTAAAATTTTAATTAGAAATTGAGATCGAACAAAATTTTGAAGAAGAACCGTAAGAAAGAAAGAATAATTGAGTGTTCCACACTCATCATCGAGAACTTTGATAAAAATATCGAATTTACGTTATGTTTTCGATCTTTCCTTCTCCAGACGACGCCTAATTCATTATTCATCCTTCCGGTTATGGCCCTAAAACTCTACGTACTTTATAAGGAAAAAGGAAGTTGCTAAAATAAATATATTAAAAATATAACTGTGAGGATATTCATCAATTAATCACTTTACTAGCAAATTAAGGTACACTCCTGGCCAAAATTAACGCAGCACCTACCTAGCGATCCTTACGGCCGGTGCTGCGTTAATTTTGGCCAGGACTGTACTTTCGTATAGACGAAGAACAGTTTGATTTTTCTTTAGCGCCACAACTGTATTGCATAACTCGCCACTTCTTACTAGCTCTACTATAAAAATTAAATGTTTCACAGCCTAAATAGAAAACACTCGGTTATAGCTTTTTATTAACAATTATCTAATGTTCCTGCTCGTATTATTCGATGTTTGCCTTTGTTTTTTCTTCATTCGCTTGTTTTTTTTTCATACTCTCCTTAGGAAGCATATTTCACTCGCGTTGTAAACAATTTTACTCTGATGGACAGATATTTAGATCGAAATCTACGGCTCAATATTTTCTTATTCGTTTTATTCCGTTTTAAGGTAATGGAATCTTGTTTTGGCAGCAAACGGCAAATAGTCGGGGATTTAGAAAGCCTACTGCTGGAAGAATTTCCGATGCAGTTCAAGGTAAACATAAATATTTTTGACGCATTTATAGATAACTCTAACCGACTTGGTAAAAGTTCATGCATCTAAAAAGACTTTAAAATACGTAACTGCTAGAATGCGAAGTGCTTTCCGTCGCTAATGACTGTTTGTGTTTCTCCTAATTGTGCTGCGCATCGCAGGGCGCTGCTCTTTTTTTAGTTGTTATTAATGGCGCCCCCACGTGTCTCGTTTGTTTCGCAAACGTGTGTCCTTAGCGTGGACGCGTGAGAAGTTTAACTACTCCAACAAGATGTAACTAAATTGCAGTAAATGCAGTTGGGTGTGCATGGCACGAGGGAGACAGTAATGATGACTGGGAGATGATGAAAGCCCGTATGACCTGTATGCAATGGGTGTGTGTTTGGTACGTACATGGGGATCGCAGTTTTGTATAGACAGAGTACGGCAGGTGCGAATGGCATTAAAGAGGGACACTTCGATGGAAGTACCACATTTCCAAGGGAGCAAGAGGATACATATCTCAAAAGATGCAAGGAATTGTACCAAGAGAGGGACTTATTGTAAATATCAAACCTGTGGACTGAAGCGAGCTTATGAAATTGAGAGAAACTCTACAATCGAAGTTTCTCTAAACAAAATTGCTCTTATCGCTAGTAGTTTGTCAAGAAATAGATTCTAGCAATTCGTATTTTTCGACTTGGGTTTTTGCCGATGAAATCCACGGAAAATTACGGTATTTTACGATCAGTGCGTGCGTTTCTTTCGGTCTAAAGAGTACCAGTTTCGGTGGCTCAGTGAATCTTTCTTGCACATCAACAATACCGCATAGTGGCGCTCTAATTCACGAGACGTCGCCATATTTGCTTACGTCAAATATTTCCAAGTACTACCGCAAACGCTTCCGAAGGGTAATAGAAAGGGTATTTCATTTTTATTGTATCCGAAAAAAATAGAGTGCGCTTTATAACAAAAATACGGCAATAGTTATGCTTTTCAGATGCTGAAACGAAAATGGCTGAAACCTAGATAGAGCTGTAAGATGAAATATATCTCAGTCTGTGTGCTATTCTGATCTTAATACTATTTTTAACTCCTACAAAACATGACATTTCTTATCGGAAACATGGGCTTTGAATCCACTTTTTCCTCCATTGCCTATATAGTCTTCTGGCAAGGTTATTTCGTAGCCTGCCAAGTATTAAATAAAAATAAATTCAATTAAAAATTTGAAGTCAAATTTACGCAGTTATTTTTTCGTGTAAATATTACCTGATAAATATTATTAGAAAATGGAACCCGTTTCCGATGAAGGTTCATACAATAATATAAAATTTTGATTGGGAGTTTCTTTTCACTTAGACGTGATGTGTTGACGCCATCTGAAACTGATAGAATTCATCTCATTTATAGATGTAGCATAACAATGTTTAATTTTAGATGACGGCACTGATTGGTTCTTTCTTTTGTTTCAGGTGAGTCCGTCCTTCCTTCGGTCACGGATGGAAAGGGTGAGCAAGACACTTTTAAATTGCACTCCCGTTTTTGGCGCATTTCATCTTTTAGCAAGCCTCATCAAATAAGCACATTTTTAACTAGATTTTATTCTCTTTCTCTTCACGTTTCAGTAATAAAAATCGTGCAGCGATTGTCCGAGACAATCAGCCGCTGATCGCAACTGATTAAAATGGCTCATAGGATAGTGGCCCTCACTCGAATCCACTCTTTTCTTGGTGACCTAAAATGTTTTGAAAGGAAGTGATTGTGTCCGAATAACCGGTTTAAAAATCGTGAGATTAACGCTTAAGAAGTCGATTCAGTTGAATGTCCTTGATGTGCCCTTGTCTGAAAAAATGGCAGTTTAGAAAGCAAAAGCCTCCATCTCATGTATTTTGGGTGAGATTAGAATGTAGAGGGAACGTATGACGCATCTATGTGATCCTTTGGATAAAGTTCAACGATCATTCTTAAATAATACTACATCATATCAGAGAGCTGTACTTCCCTCTCCCCTCAGATAGAGAATCCAAGAAAGAAAAGAAATTAGAAGGATGAAGTGATGAGATAATTTAAGGAGCATCGGGTGCTATACTGGTGTTGATGCAAACTATTTTGTTCTCGCACAAAAAATGAAAAATAAATCCTTCTAAGGGCTAGACGTAAAAACGAGAGATTCAAAATATTTGCGACAGCTGGAGTCGCAGTGAAAAATAGAAATAATTTTTTAAATGTGGGTTACTCTTCATATTTTCAAATCTGATTACCATTAATATTGTTCTAATTATCGTAAAATTACTCAGAAAGGATTCCGTTGTCATTTCACAAAGACCATTAAGGTAAAGCCTTATGCTAATATACAAATACAGCGATGATCTTGCCTTAGGTTAGATTACCACACCCTTTAAATTCTCAAACCTTTTACTTACACGAAGACTAACATTCTCTATCTCCCTCTTAAGTATGCTTGTATCTGCAAAAAAGAGCGACAGATAGATCAATTGCATGTCGATTACAATACCTGCCACTCACCGGTATGTATTTTGCGGGGATGTTGCTGAAGATGTCTTTATGCCATGAGCCTGCCGAAAATAAAATGCTCTGAACTATTCTCTTGATTCTGCCTCGTGTTTAAATCAACATCACGTCATCTGAAACGGTTTCCTCAGAATCGAGTCTCTTAATTGTTTTCTCTAAATGGGACACTTCTTACAAGATTAATTATTTTCGTTTGATTCGAGTGTCACCTTCCTAAGCGTTTGGAATCCTGAAGTTTCGCGTCTCTTCAAAGCCCTGCTGTCAAGTTTGGGTTCGGCGCCATTTACGTGAAAGTAAAGCGATCGGAAAAGACGCTGTGGGCGTCGCTGGGGGAGTTCGTTGCCAAGGGAGACGAAACAAGCTGCTCGGATGAGCGCTTAACCTTCGCCAATAGTAGTACACCTCATTTTGTTATCTCCTTCCTTGTAATTAAAGTTTCTCTCTAAGCGGAGCCTTCTGCTTCGACGGCAGTATAACTCAAGCGTTTCCACCCCACAAATACAACGCCTTGTTTCCTCAATTCCATTTGTCCCCTTTCTCCATTTCCGCCTCTCTCCACTTTCTTCTTTCATCCCTTTCACTTCCCTCTCTCATCCCTTGCACTTCCTTCTTCATCCCTTTCACTTCCTTCTTTCACATTCACCCCTTTCACTTCCATCCTTCGCCCCATTAACTTCCTTCTTTCATCCCTTTCACTTCCTTCGTGTTTATCCTTTATTACTCCTTTCGCTCATTTTTCACTTCCTCGACTTCCATTCTTTCTCCTTTCGCTTCCTTGTCCTCACTCTTTTCACATCTGTTTTCCCCTTCTTTCCATCTTTCGCCTTATCTTCATTTCTTTATTTTCTTTTCTCTTATTCACCGCTGTCGTTCTTCTCTAACTTCTCTTTATGAGTGTTTTCCTGCGGTAGATATTTTTTCTTTGATTAAAATTTGCACATTTTTAAATTTTCTCCACGAAGCTGTTCTTTCTTTCTATATTATCTCTCCATTTCTACTTCACTTTACAACAATCTGGGTACATTTCTGTTCTGTTCAGATTTTATGTGTATTTATGCCTTTATGTGTATGAGAGTAAAGTTAAAAGTGAGATCTTAGTCCCAATCTCACCCAATAATGATGTTTGTATTGCATTCTACCTCATCTTCTACTTTTGTCTTTCCTATTTCATTCATTTTTTCCTCTTTCAATAATTTCTCCCCAGTTACTTCTTTCATCTATCTGTCCTTCCAATAACTTCGCCCATCCTTCCTTTCGTTACTTTTCCTTCGCTTTTCCCTTTATGACTTTCTCTCTTCCGTCTTCTTTCGCATATCTACTTACCTTCTTCTTACCTTTCTTTCTTTCGTTCTTACTTATATCCTCTTTCATATTGTTGTCAATTACTTATCTCGAATTTCTATTCTTTAATTATTACTAGTTCTTGTCCTATCATCTTTTTATTTTTGATTTATATTCTTCAACTCTTTCCCTCGCCTTTCTGCACTTTTCTTCCTCTTTCCCCGGAGCTTTCTTTATTCTTTCTTCCTATCTTCGGCTTTTCCCCTTATCGTTTATCTCTTATTCCTAACTTCCCCACTCTCTCCTTTTCCCTATCCTTTCTCTCTTTTTTTCTCCAGCGGAGTGTTTAATGGCGTCAGAACTCAAGCTCGGAAGAGGGTCTTTCATGTTTCATTTTTTTAATCTTTCGGAAGGAAGACCCACTTAATCTTTCCTAGGATCTTTTCTTTCGAACGGCCTCTCTCCTTTTTTGTTTTGTGTTCCTTTTCCTGATTGAATCAACCAACAACATTGCATTTCTCTTTCTGTATCTCACTTCCGCAGGATCCGACATTTTCTTTTGAATCTTTCGAAAGACACTTCGGCGTTTGTTTACTGTTTGTGTAGCTCTTGTCGAGGGCAAACATGTCGCTTTTTGAGACAACTTATAGTGAAAGTCTTTCTTTTCACCGATAAGATTTATATAATCACCAAGAAGAGAGTATTGTAAACTGTATTCTGTATTACTACAACATTAGTATGGTATTGGATACTTCGGATTTCCTTTAAATAATCCCTTCTTATTTTTTTTTGTGTGATATAAGCGAAAAAGACAAAAATATTATAACCCTACCGACTGCATTCAGTCTGAGATTTTTTTGCATAATTATTGCAGTATAAAATGGCTTAACGTCGATCCCCTCAAGATTTGGTCTTTCAATGGCAAAGTTATTTTACATTTTGTTTTCGAATCTTTTATTCTTAATCATATCTAGATGTATGGATGATAAACATCAATTTAGTTCTATTGGTTCTGCGATGTTCAATTAGATATCGGCTGTACCGAAAAATTCGATTGCAGAAATCTGATTCTGAAACTTTCTGATGCGTTTTGGTTCGCATGTTCGTTCGTGGAAAATGGGAAAATTTCAGTAAAGGGAGGAATTATTTTATTGCTAACTAGCAGAAGTGCCCGTTGATTCTCAACGGGGATGTTAAATTTCATATATACCGGTGTAACAACCTTGATTGTAAAACATGCTTCAAAATTGTTGATAGATAGCAAATACCAGACTTTCCAAACCAATATATCAATAATTTTAATCACAGTTGAGTCTAAAAAGCTGTATAAACTCAATATTCAATCTCATGTACTTTGAATTAAAAATTTCTTCAACTGAGACAATATAATAATAATAACTTCTCTAACTTAAACAGGAAGATCCCAATTACATCCATTTCAGTAATTATTAATATTTAATTAATTAACACAACCATTCCCTTGCCAGAACGAACCCGGAACCTTGGCATTAGAGTGCCGCGCACGCTAACCATTCAGCTACCGCAGCCAGTAAAAGGTAAATTCTAAGATCACATTAGGATAAGCAGTACCACGTTTAAACACACATTTTCATACAGGTACAAGGGAATAAATGAATCAAATATTAAACGTAAATGGCAGAAATAAATTATATTTCACTCTAAATACCACCGATGAGTATTTTTTGATAAAAGTAAGTGTATTACGGAGCTGACTCGTATCTCATTCTTAAAATGTGTAACATAAACTCGGAACACAAATAACATAAATACAATGGCAATGCCAAAATAGAAACAAAGATTAAACACCAATAACAGAAGGATATTAAATGAATAGTGAAGTGGAAGCCCTAAAAAAACGAATAAATCAATTTTGGCATTCTGCATTTAACAAAACTAAACTGATTTACATTTTTTGTAAGTTATACGATCTTGGAGATTTGTTACAACTTTTCAACTCGCCGTTCGACTCCTTAAAGATTACAAACACCGAATCTGGGAAATCTTTACGTTCTTCGCTAACTCCATTTCCGTCAATCGCTAAATATACATCAATACAAATAGATTAGATTTAATACTTAATTCAGAAAATTATACTCAATACAGCCGCAACTTACTAGGTTATTTATACGCAACCAGTTGAATTGATCTAGAGAAATTTGAAGTAACTCACAACTTTTTTATTTTTTATTTTCGTATAGATGTCCGAGAAAATCTTTACAGGATATTGTTCGTAACTACAAATGTTAAAATCTCATGCAATATTTTCATCTTCATGAAGCCAATCACTTATTATCAGCATTAATTTTAACAGGGCTTAAATTCCCTATACATTCGTTCGTTTGTGGTGATCAAGAAGACGAAGAAATGTTACGTGGAGGAGGGGGAAGATATTTTTGGGACAGAATTTCAACGCAAACTTGATTTTATAGCAGAGATTTGAAAGTAGTGCGTTTGTGTGATTCTCACGAATTGCTTAATGTTTAATGGAATCGAATTTGTAATTTTTCGGAATTTCGCTAATATTCTTAGCTTAAAATTCTATAATGATTAGTATTTATCAAAAGAATTTGGGTATTGATAAGTTATATATTAAGTCATCTATATTTAAATGTTGTATATTTATTAAAAATTTGAAATCAAGACCCGTCATGCATGACGGGGACGTTTACTAGTACGTATAAGGTAATAGTTGGCTCTAATAAAAAGTGTCTCGAATGTACACTTATTCTTTAGGGTCCTTGTCTTTTCATATATTCGATTGAAATTGGAATAGTAACTGAAGAATAGGTTTTGAGATTAAAGCAATAATATAATTATAATCATCGATTATGTGTATAGAACAATCAAACCACGGACACAGGAATTGGTTTACGCATTTGACAGATGAAAGGGACTCTTACATTTCCATTACTTCTCATTCTCTCTCTTGTTTGAGATCGGTGAAATCCTTTTTTACATCTAAAGGGAATCCTTTCATGCATTTCCCTGGAATATTTCACAATGATTCTCGCCTACTTATTCCTTTCATAAGCCGCCGCCTGATGAGTTGACCTCAATTTATATTCTTCATTTCGCCTCCTCGTATTAATTTCGGTCCGCACCCTCGTCATCTTCTCATAAAGGACGTATTTGAGCTTGTTTTCATTTTATTCTTCGAATAATTGCCATTTTGCTGGGACAGATCTTCTAGAAAGCGCGGAAATATAAATTTGGTTGACTGATATATTTCATCTTAAAATTAGGACATATTAATAATTCTTACCTTTTTACATTGATGGTTTTGGATGCGAGAAAGTAGCCTTTTCTAATCAATAATATTTTTCTCTTTTGAATTACGTTTAGTAATATCGGCGTAAATTAGTTTCATTTTTCCGAATTCCGTGTTTTATTTGTTCAATATTCGATCGATGTAAACATTGCAAATTACCACTGCCCTACAAATCATTCGCTACAGTCATTCATTGCCTATTCATTTATCCCCTTAATGGACATCTACGTTGATGTGTGTCTAAAAATCTTTTTTAGTTATACTCTAATCACCATTTCAGTCATTTTCTTGTCCAAACAACAGCTTTATACTTTTTTCAAAGTTTTTGGCGCTCATGCAATTTTAGATGTCACTCGTGATGATTCGATTGATTGCTGCTAATTATGTCTCTCTTTCTGTTTCAATTCGAATCTGTCAGTCTATCAGAATTAGAATATGTGTGAATCATTGTTGGCATACATCTTCGGTTTTTGGCTCCTCACCTGCCTTTCTAGAGATTTCAATAATTTGGCAATGTCTAAAATCTTGCTTGTATTTTAGTTAGAATGTGTCAGCTGAAAATCATTTTAAAATCGATTAAAACATTTTATTTTACTGAAAGTAATAAAAATTCCATTTGTCTTTGATTTTATTCTGTTATGAATCATATAGTTTTTCAATCAATTTACGCATTAAAAAAATCACTTCTCATGCAATTGAATGATCCAAACATTAACTGAACATGAAAATTATTCAGGAACATCGAATGTGGTGCGAATGATTTTGTACGCAATTGACAAACATTTTTTTTCTGACGTATTTATCGGAAAAACATTGTTCAGACTCATGGATCCAGGGATTTCCCGTCTGTCGAATCCCAATTGCGTGGTCGTACGGTGACTACAGCGACTCCAGAACCTTCGTTTTTGGAGGGCTCTAAAAGATGGCAACTAATGGCATTTTGAACTGTGTTTGTAAAGAGATAGTTCCTGTTATTAATAGTAATCCGTATTTGGTGATATTGTAAAGTTTCCGTAATGTCTGTTACATACCCTTCAATCAAGGTAATCGCTTTTTAAGCATTTGCTGAGTCCAAAGGGTGCAAAACTGAATGGACCAATAAGGAGTGCTGGGATTCGTCCCGGATTTTAACCAAATCCCGATACTCATCTCCGGGAGGTCCAAATATATTGATTCGGAACAGTTGATTTTAAAATTCGTATTCTTAAAATGACCGATTATTGCATGTCATCGGGTTGTTTAACGTTAACAACAAACGACTCTTACATTGGACTCTTTTTGGTATCGGAGATTACACAATCGAAATAATCGTGTGAAAGATGTATTTGTAACTACATGTGCGAAAGCCATGTCTCCTGGTACGTCTAATAGGATAAAACATTACTTAAGGGAAAGCTAATCAAGAGAGGATATTTCGAAAGCCTTATCTACATCATAGACGTGCATTCGTCTCCATTATCCTTCATCCTCAAAGAATACATCGTTCGCTCCGTCGTTTCACACGCTTTCTATTCTCATACGTTTATATTTTTATATGCATGAAGCAGTCACGCCTCTGGCGGCGAAAGAAAATATTAATTCGCAGTTTTTGATCAAAAGAGTGCCATTTATTATGATCAATGTCTGTTTTTTTGTTGAAAGAAATAAACCGCGAATCACTTTAGAAAGTTTCGATTTGAACTCTCCTTTTGCATTCGTCGGAATCGGATTCATTTGCTAAAAATGTTCGTTTGAAGGTGCTTCGTTTTCAATGCAATTTCCGCGGCTTTTCTTTCTTCAGTCGAAGCGAAAAAACATTTCGAAAGGACGGCTGAGCAGTTATTATAAAAGGGGTAATTAAATGACCATTTCTCATTAAGAGGCGGTCTCCACATTCAATTAATTCTTCCGAATTTTTTGTGAAAAAAGCGAATGCCGTGTAATCCCTGTGCGGCCTCCATCTATAATTCAGCTCCAGCTTTTCATTTTTTCGCTCCTTTGGGAAGAGGGCGTTTTTATCGCAGCCGAATATGCATTCGGTTTTAATTCTTTGGATTCCAAAACTCAACGCTTGTAATCGAACCATAATTAAATCACTCCTCCTTTTGACTATTTTTAAACGCTCGTAAATAATTGGTTACAAATTTTATGTTTAAATATTTAACCGTGCATTTAAGTAACCGTGAAGGTCTGTCAGAAGTCTTACGAAAAGTAACAATATCTTTTGTCGATATAAATTATATTCTTGGCATTAAAAATTTTAGGATGAGCTATTGCTACTATTTATCAAATAATTATATTTAAATTGATCTATTTGCTTGTTGCTATTACTCGTGGATTTTAATTTACCATTAATCGTGTAATTTGTCCATAATTTGTAGAATCATTCTAATTTACGTACAAAGTGCCGTCCCCAACACACCTTGTGTCCAACTGTGAGGAAAATGCCTGCAAATAATTATATTTACCTACTTAGTCGCCTCTGGCGTATGACAGGGAGTTAATTAACGCCAACATCTGCATCCAACTCTACCTTCTGTGATGCTTCTCGAAAAGAATGACTGGGAGTAACTATCTCTCCTAGTGATTGTTTTTTTGGCAATGTGGGTAGAGGTTGAGTCTAAACAATGCAAGTGTTTGTAAAATATACCGGAATTGGATACATTTTCCAAGCTTCTTGACTTACAAGTTATTAAAAAAGGTACATACATCAAGGTATAAAGAGTAACATCTCTAATGATTTTAGGCTCAAAGAGGTATTTCTTCCAATTTACCTCACATTTCCTAATATTGTAATTAAAACGAACGTATTCTAAAGTAAATTTGCTTCTCGGTTTACGATGTTACATCACTATTAATATTTTGAAATAAATTTCACTAAAATTCATGGCTTCCGTTTTCCCAATAGGAATCTATTTCCACTATATTTTGTAACCTGAAATATATATTTCAGAGATATATTGAGCAAAGACGGTGTCTGTTATTGATATTCTTAATGGTTCGATGGTCGTCATGTTTCCCTGATATCCAAACTCGGGATGCAACTAAGTGTCTCACTTCGTTTAGAAAACAATGATTTCCGTTAGCGCAGCAAAGCCGCAACGCAATCGGAAGTGCGGAGTCGATTGTTGCGATGGAGAACCGGAAATGAGGACCAGTGGTCTCTTGGACGCCGTCCAATGAGACTTCGCTTGAGGACACTTTCGTCAAATAAAAGACTACTTCATCTTGCCATTATTTATTCGTATCTCATGGTGAATTGGGTTCTTTTATAAGCCAAGTGTCCTACTTTTCTGGTATAATTGCGATAAGATGTTCTCCAACACTTACATCACTAACCCAGACCTTTGCATCAATTCGATTCGAAGCAATGACGATATTGTTATTGAGCTCTGCATCAATGTTTCAAATGATGGGGAAAATTGAATATTCAGCGAAAAACTACCAAACATGTGAAGCAAATGAGGACGACTAGGTTTTATAGATGAAGCTGTGAGCACCTCTGGAAAATTAGGTTTGATTCTCTTAGCTTAGAAAAAATACCTATGTGAAGGAGTTGAAATAAAAATGAAAAATTCGCTTTAAAAAATGTAATATCATTGCAAATAGCTCAAGACTCAAAATCCATAAATACAATTTAATGGATGGGTTTTCAAACATTCATTTATTCAACAGAATGCTTACTTGACTTCTAAATAACTCTAACAACTAAATAGAAATATTATGACCTTGAGAATGAAATACCTTTCATATAAAATGTGAAGATTACAGCTCAGAGATCACGACAGCGACCAAACCACATACCATCATCGAAATAGACTATTCGCTCTTTTTATTTCGTGACTGAAAAAAGAAACAGGAAATCTCCGCATCATCAGGAAAGCGGAACGAAGGGTTGAAGACCTCGTTCCGCCTAAATCGTGACTTCACTGCACGTTCCTAAGATAATGTCCTTTGGAGGTTATGTGGTTGGCTTGTTATTAAAAATAATTCATTTAAAAATTTAGTAAAGGGGTACGTAAATGAAATTTATAAATACCACTTAGGAAATCTAAAATGGATTGCGAAAGTTGCAGTATCTCAATGCTCAAAAATCATTCAACACTCTTGAATTGCGATCGTCACAGTTACTGCAATCGCATCACCACAATTAGAGCCAAAAAGGAATCCTTCAGAAGCCGAAATTAAAATGAAAGAATTAAAGAAATACAAGATTAAAATTTCAAGATTATTCCTTACTATGGAAAATTACCAATCCTTACTTCCAAATGTTTAATCTATTCAAACTGCTTCTCTTGGAAAATCGTGTAACACAGTAAGGATTGCTTTGCAGTGAACTTCGCACCTTTTCTATTACAGGGCACAATAATTGCACCTTTTGGTGCTGAACTGTCGCTCGGAAATAAGGAAATTTCTACCCTTTCATACCTCTTTTCCATGGAAGCTGTTGATCCTCAGAGTCTTTATGGGGACTAATTAGAAGACACACATCGATAAAAATGTTCTTCCGGTCGCTAATTGGGACTGACAAATGAGAGGCGAAATACCTTTAGAATTGCAGTCGACCTATACTCCGATGGAAATCGGATTCGCAATCAAATGTTCTTTCATCTTAACCTCAATCCAAAAGAACCGTAAATAGGTCTAGTGCGGTAAATTAATTGACGTCAATTATTCACACTCGAAATTCCTGTCTTTAGATGGACGAGGTGATATTCGAAATTGAGTTTCTTTAGCGAATAAGTGCGAGAAACCTTATTTCGATGCGAAATAAAGGTAAATTCACATTCATAAAGGAAAATGCTATCTTTAGGAAAAGGAATCTTATTATTTTTCACAGTCATCTAATCTCTTATTGTTGCTGCCATACGGCTATCTACATTGCTGTTCCTATCAGTATCTCACCGACTGTTTTTTCCACTAATGGAATTTAACCCCAAGTGACTAATTAAGGATAATTTCTCACGCGACTAATTTAAAAGTTACCGAGAATATTTAGGTCACTTGGAAGTAAAATTGCGCAGATTTAATTAAGCAGGGATATAAAAACGTCAAAAAAACAATTATAGGTCTCAAAAATACGTATTTTTAGCTGTAGAAGTTGATTATCATTTGAATTTTATACTATGCGCTTCAAACTGAAAGGAGTGGCTTGTTTTATATGGAAAAGTTGAAATTTAAATGTTGATGGTGTGATTTAAAAGACTTCGAGTCACTCTTAAAGGAAATCAAAGCATTTTTGATCTTATTATTTCGGCATTGAAATGTTTATCACATCTTATTTCTTATATTCTATCGTTGGTAAAGATGCTGTCTTGTGTTTACGCTTTGGAGAGTATTATTTTTGTTATGAAAATTTGTACTTTAAGAGTTAATAACGTAAAAAACGTTGGGTCGTTTTCAACAACTGGAGGGAGTAATCTGTACCGGCAGATATTTCCTTGGTTATTGGAGTTGTCTAGGTACAGTGGAATCTCAACTAGGGGGAGTCGTTTTCACCTAGGTACGGGAGGACGTCATCTCTGCTGGGGACAATATAGCGAACGCGACATTGTGCGAATATTGAGTATTGCATTCCGATGATCCGTCAATCTCTTTTCCTTTTACCAAATATCCATTCTTCATCTTCCACTCCATCATTCATCAATGGCGCAAAAGAAAGAGACCGCGGTGGAGTGAAAAAGAGTGCAGGCGGAAGTGAATGCGCTCTGTGAACGATACGAAAAAGCGGGAGGAAAAAGGTTCCGGAGATGGATTCTGGGCGGCGGGAATTCTTCTCATGTTATTTAAGGATAATATAAATCTCCGAGGAAAGAGTGATAGTGGTTCTTGTCAACCGAAGGGAAGCCCTTTCCCTGGCGATTGACTGCCAATAGTCCTGATGTGTATGATCCCTTTCTCATCTTCTAGTTATGTGCGTCTTGGAAACGCTAATTGCAAGCTAAGCTAGTTGGGGTCGAGGTATATTATGAGTCAAGAAATTAACTTTGGAGTATTACCGTAATTTTCCATGCATAGTACGCATTATTTTCCACGAAAATAGGTCAAAAAAGTAGGGTGCGTATTATACATGGTTACTAACATCATCTTCTTATTCGGGCTGTAGATGACATTTGAAGTAAATAACTCAACATACGTGTATGTATTCTGATTTCACGTTTATTCTGAAAAGAACACTGCTGCATATTAATAAAATTAAAACAGAAATTCAGAGGGGAAGAACCTGTTACTGATAGATCGTCACATTGAGAAATCAAAGGTAAGAGCAAAGCCATCCATTAGCAGCATTCCATGCGGTGATCTGTCGGGTGCTGAACGGCAGATGACCATACGCGAATAATAGCGTAGAATTCCATTCTCTAAAAGCCAAATGTGTTTTATACATGGTGATAAGAAAATACTCACATTGCGCTCGTAATAACGTGGGTGCGTCTTATAGTGGGTGCGTCTTATAATTGGAAAATTACGGTAGTTGATTCTTAAATATAGCAAGAGAAATGAAAGTAGGAACTTTTAAAGAGCAAACATCGAGCAGAGTCTAAGGAATAAAAGGCTATCAGTCATAATTCCATTTCATATAAAGAATAATTGGATAAATCTTTGTCCCAACGTATAATTCTCTTCAAAATGAACGTGGATTTACTTTACACCCATCATCGATCCGCTCTTCTAGCCTTCTTTTGTTTTTTTATCACCAATAAAATAGAATTTAGAATAGGCATACAAATACCAATTTACATTTATAATGTAACAAAGAAAATAACAACAAGGAAGAATAAAAAACAAATGTAGGTACCACAATTACAGAGATATGTTGCGAGTAACACTTACATTTATAAATGTCCCTTTAGGTGAGGATCAACAGAAGCAGGAATTAAATTAAAGAAGGCGAAAGAAAAGGGAGCGCTTGGAAGGTCTTGGAGTAGTATAATGAAGAGGAGATATCAAACGGGTGCATATGTTAGGAACAAGATAATTGAGAAGTGAAGAGAGGGCAGTCAGAAAGAGAATTCAGCAGTGAATTCAGGCTGAGTCACGTTCGTTTTGCTTGATTGGCAGAAAGAGATTCGGAGGAGTGAGAAGATGGTATAGGGAAGCGGAAGGAAGGAAATAACTCTTGTTTTAACAATTCTGTGAAAAAGTTAGTACTTAATTCTGTTTAACGAGGAAAGATGGGTTGCAGAGGATATGGACCAGATAAGGGGAACAGAAATATAAAGGAGTAAAAGTACAGGAAAAGAGCAAAAGTGCCAGAATCCAACTGCATGTACAAATATCTTTATTTGGTTCCACTTAAAATTATAATTCCACCAGTAAAGTAACAAAGGAATAAAAATCTTAAGAATTTTAGGAATTTCGTGATCTGCCCATGGAAACGTGCAGAAGTAACGACAGATAACAAAGGTAGTCAACCTTTTAGGTTTAGGGAAAAATGGTATTAAAGACCTAAAGCGCGGTTATATTCGGATGACACCTTTAATAAGGGAATTAGAAAGCGCGGAGGATAAAGTGATAAAAGAGATTAGAATTTTGATATTGAGAAAGGAATTGCAATCAGAACTAAGGATATGTTGCGAAGTTAATTCTCTCGGAAGAAACTCTTCCTCATATTCCCATTCGAACAACCGAAGGGGGAACTTACAAACTGCGCAGTCACGATACTTAACTCAGGCGATGGAATCGCTAACATAAGAAGATACAATCGATAGGCGTGAAAGTCATTTTATTCTGTAATAATAAAAAACAGTATTTTCTCATGCTGTTTAACGAGCCTCCGGTTTTGCAAGCGGAAGCACTTGCGAATTTGATCGCTCAATCAACAGCCTTTGCGAAATCACTAATATTATCATTACCGTATAAAAACGAGGATAATTGAACAGTCGCATATCGCAAAGGCAAAGATGGGCTCAGAGGTGTGGAACCACCTTTCATCGGAAGAAGAATTATTCGTAGAAACAGCTGACATGGGGATTCCCGTATCGGAAACGGGTACTTGATGGACTCCGTCAAGCGTGTCGCGAAGAATGAGTGAGGGCGCAGCTGCTTAGCGTTGGTTAGACCGCTGTTGGTTTTCATCAGCGAGATTCTCGCGAAACCTGTTCTCACATGTGCCAAAGAGGGTATTCGAAGGGTTATTGAAGAGACCAACGATCATTTTTCGAGTGCGGGTCTTGAAACTTGGCGTGGTAGAGATTGCTTGAGTTGGTGCGTCTTTCTTTCTATTTCTTACGCCTCGAGAAGATTTCGAGAAAAAGATAGTTACTGATTTTTCGCAGAAAAAATCAAATTCGTTGTCAAGTACAGACTATTGGAGGTAACTTCTGAATTGATGAATGTCCATTAATCTAATATGATGCCTTATCTCTCGATTTGCCATGCTTTATCTACTCGTACATCTCCTTGAACACATCAGAGATCTTATCTCCTTGAACTTTCTACATATCGAAAAGTCTCCATGGCAATGGTTCCTCGGACAAGATCTGAGATAGAGAAAAGAAAACAAACGAAAAACATTCCAAAAGCTACCTTTTTGCCATCTAATAGAAAAATATTGCATTTTCAATATAATCTTACTAATTAGGTTAACAACTACTTCAGAGTAAAATTATAGTGTGATAAAACATTTTTAATTCGTATGTATGCGGAAAAAAAGAGAAAAACATTTATAATTTTAAACTAACCTTAACACAGTATTTTATTCAATTTTTATTACAAGCAACACGAGGATTATCGCCACAAATCGTTTGGAAGAACATTTTTGAGGTTCAGTTTCTGAGTTGTTATTGTAAAATGAAATATGTGGTTTGTGATGAGTGTTCAAGCAGATGGTCCCTTTAATAGCTTGTCTTATCTTAAATTGCTTCATTGTTTGGAATAAACTTACTCTTCACCTATTAATAATTTTTTTATGAACTTCGTTTGAATATCCAATGTAATCTTGATCTCGCGAAAAACAAATTTTCGTGAGAAATTGTCGTTTCATTAAAATTGTTGTAAAATCACTTCCTAACGTTAATTAGTCGAGTTTATAGTTTCAAAGATTGCTGATTTTGTAAAAATGTAGATTTTTTGTTTTTAATTGATATTGAAATCCAATGTTTCCCTTTCATTCATCATTGCCCCCGAATCACATTAAAATAGAAGTACCGGAAAACACGCAATCCAGTGAAATATGTAAATTTGTAAGAAAACTTTTTTTTAAGACGTGATTAATGTTAAGGCCTTGACTTCGTGGTTGGACACGTGGAGGCATAAAAATAGCGATCTCTCTAAATTTGATGTGAGGCGTGGGTGTCGCTATTTTCATATCTCCGGACGTCATTTCTTAGAAAGAAGTTTTAATTAAAGTCTCTTCAAGATTAGTTACTCCGGTAACAATATGATATTACTTAAGAAAATTCTAATAATAACGTATCAGGAAAGGGGAGATGTGTGTCTATGACCATGAATTATTATTGTGCAAATTTACGTAAGATATTGTGTATCCATGTTGGGAGGGGACGTTTGCATGAAAAATTGCAGACGAAATTCATTCCAGATTCCTGCGACGAGGGTAAAATACTCGTAATTGGAAGATAAATAAGATCTGAAATTGCTTCAATCTTCTCGGAAGTTTCCTTCAGCGCGAATCCATCCGTGAATAATTGTCCCCAAAATAAAGAAAACGCCAAAACAAACGCGGAATTACAAAAGCTTTGAGAGGGAGACGGAAATGGAAAAAATAACGACATCCGGCTCCTAATTACTCCCACCTTTTTCAAGACACGCGTTAAGGCGAAGATAAATTAGACACTCGACCTCCCTCGTTCTATCGATCTGGACGTCATCAAGGGTCCCCGCCTTCATAAAAGGGGTCCCTCCCATCAAGGGCCCACCCCTTCCTCATCAAAAGGGGGCCCACCCTCGAGGACCATCCTTTCCCCATCAAAGGTCCTACCCTTTTCCCGTCGAGGGTCCATCCCATCAGGGCCCTCTCATCATGGGCCCCCCACTGACGGCCCCTTCAAGGGCCCGCCGCTTTTCAATTCAATCGCGTGTCCGTCACACGAATACTTCATCTTTCAGAAGGAGAACAGAGAGAGAAACCAATTATATTCCTTAATCCTTATCGCATTTTCGGAAGCTTTCCTTCCTCTTCACTTAGAAGACGACAGTTCCTCTTCTGAAAAAAATCATTCATTTTGGAGGAAAACCCATTTTCTCTTACTTTCGGCGCTCATTCGCGAGATGTTTCCCGTATTGACCGCCAGGGGGTGCTGACGTTTTGTCCGCCCCAACTTGTGACTACGGCTGAATCAGACGTCTCTATCCCACCCTTTACTAACCCACTCGGCCTCTGTTAAGCGAATGACTCCTAGATTGTTTTAGGCGATGTTCACTACGGTTTCTACCGCATTGATTGATCCTCCTCTACCATAGTGCTGATAATTGTACTATCATAACTATCACTATTAATCATATATGTTACTACTACTACTAATTATTCCAAATAAAAACTATCAAAAGGCGACTTTTAATTCAAACCAATATTCATTCACTGATAGCCAAGAGTTTGTGACTAGAGTTTTGATCAATATGCGATAAACTAATTGTTATTACCGATCTCGATAATAGTTGACCTATAGTTCAGCGTAAGTAAGAAATACTTTCGATGTGCAAATGTTAAAATTTACTGTAAAGTCGGATTATACAGTTTGTATGTGCCAAATATTTCCTCTTTTGTCTTGAATATCTCTTATTCTTATTTTTCATGCAAGTTTCTCAATAAGTTTTCCTCATCTCACGATGTTCGTGGAAATTTGAACTCTCTCAGGAGCGAATTTACTTTCCGCTTATCTTTCTCGTATTACGTCAACTCCCATATCTTTGCTTCCGTTATGCTTTCTTCCAGTGATTCAGAAACTGGATCAGAGAGCTTTTATTGGCATCCGAGGAAATTTGAGAAACTATCGACAATCACCAATTTGAAATAAATAGAAATATTCATTGATTAAAATATACTTGAATTTGAATTTTATGAATTATCTCTCTCTCTTTTTTTTAATCTCTTTCTTTTAAATGCAAAGAATCATATTATACTCGGTTTTTTCAAACTATCGCCAGCCGCGAATTTCTTCTCGTATTTGAAAAAAGGCGAATCGTTCTTAAAGTAGTTCTGAAGGAATCTTTCGTGATTGTACCACAGAAATACGATTAAAGGCAATGATCTAACTTCGAAGTTCATCTTATGACAAGATTCTCAGTCCTAAAACGTTGGAGTAGTATTTCATTGGTGCCTCAAAGTGTATCAAGTGTTTTCAATCGAATTTCGACCTTTGCTCTGTCTTTTTATATCGAAGATGTATCCTCTTTCGCTCTCATCTGTAATTCACTCATCGTGGTCCTTTGCAGATTCCGGCTCCAGATCCTCTGCATGTCCCTCTGATAAAAGAGACGAAGATGTTGAGGGCCGTGCTCCGGCGGGGCTCCGCGAGGTACCTTGCGGTGGCTGCCCTTTTGCTGAGTGGACTCCTGTTTCTGTACTACGCAAACTTCAGAGGGGGCCCGAGTGGGGAGGCCCCTTCGCCCCTGAAGACGGAGCAGCAAGAGACTGCGGAAGAGCCGGTGCGGAAGGCAGAGGAGAGCGAGCCGGCGCCGGTGGTGGAGGAGGAGGAGGACTCTGGGGTGGGGGAGTGGGTGGAGGAGGACCTGGTGCTGGGAGGTGCCAGGTCTTGTCCCTCCACCAGCCCCTTGGTCGCTGCCAAGGCGGATGTAGACACCGTGGAACAGTTCAAGAAGTTCGAATTTCAGGTAAGGAGTCTTTGACCCTTAAAGAGGACCTCTTTTTAAGCGAAAATAAAATTGACGATCTCTCCACTTACAGCGGAACCAAAGCATCCCTGAACTCGCTATTCCACTTATTTGCAACTTCACACGATATTTGAAAGTTAGAAAAAGTAAGACATAATTTATGTGATACATCTTAAGTGAGAAGTTAAGGATGATTGGTCATTGCGTAAAATTTTGATTCGTTAAATATAGAGTATTCCTTCTAAATGTTGTAGAATAATTAATTGGTATGTGTGATGAATAACCACGCTATCAGTGTCACTATACGGTCAGGTGATCATTTCTTATTTTCACATACAGCCCTCTTAACTAACAGAATCATATTTTCATACCAATTTCATATTTTACTGCATTTTAAAGTGATTATACAATTCATACTTTTAAAATTAAAAATGCCCTCAAGTGTTTCAGTTTAATTAAACAGCATTTTACGAAGTTCAGCTGACTTTTAGAAACTTGCAATACGCCTGAATCAAAACAAAAAAGAAGAAATATGTGAAGTATGTTTCCGGTGAATTCAAATATAGCTATTACAAACATTCCGCTAAATCAGTTGCAAATTCTGCGTTAAATTACTAGCAGAGGGAGCCACCGTTGATTGCACCTCACTGTTGGAGCTGAACCATTGCGTGGTGCGCCCCACTGGTTGGGAAGTAGAAAACCACACTTTGAGAAGTGGTATTCCGTAGGAAGCTATTGAACAGTATTCAAAACAAAGCACATAATTTCAACATTCGGGAGATTGCAGATTTCCACTCGCGAAATTATAGTAATTTTGCTGGTGTAAAGTTTTAATCACGAGAAATGTATGAAATCTCCGTCGAGGGTAGAGTTTCTTCTATATATTTTGTATTACAGTAAAAATGGAACAGCTTTAATCACTTTGGAATCTTGTTTTTATGAGACAATTAACTACAGCAGATTAAGGAACAATTATTTCTCACTCCCCCTCAGTGCCCTGAACTTCTTGCTTCCCCTAAGGGCCTCTAATTAGGCGTGCAAGGAACGATGGTCCGCATACGAGACATTTATTTCTTCGAGGCTGAAAATTACACGTATGCATACTGCCTTCATTTTGTAGTTAGGACTTAGAATATATTTGCATGAAATTTCAGTTGTGCGTATTCTGTAATTTTACGAAGTTAGTCTCACGTATTACCAAGTAACTTGATCGCGGGATAAATGTAAAGAGAAAACTCATTTGGTTAATCAATACGGATAGAAATATTATTATGATTATTAAAATATGAGAGAAATCTCGTGGTCCGGGAATTTTTGTTCAGGAAACCGTTATCAACAGATACATTTATTTCCTAACCAATACCAACGATGTTGATACTTTCTATGCTCAAAAAAACTGATAATCAAATTTTTTATAAATTGGCGAAAATGAAAGTTATAGGAAACTACGATGAAGATATAACCTAAATAAATGTAGTTTTAAATGTTAGCTGTATTGGCACAAAACCTGCATTATACTTGTCAGTTGGAATACATTTTCAAAATCTAGCGTTGTCTACGCTGATACGTAACTTGTGAAATATAGTCCGTATCACAAATATTGACTTCTGTGATTGAGTATTTTCCTTCTCTCCTTCATGCCCGTATTTCTGCATAAGTCCCTGAAACTGAAACTCTTTTTTCATAACCAATGTCGTGTGTATATTCATCAAAATATTTATCGATGTGTCTTCCTGAGAGATGAACCCAAAGAAAAAATATCGCAGACATTTATAAATGAAATAGCGATGACTTTTATGAAATATATCGAATATTCCCAAATTTGTGAAGCAAATATAGTTAACCGGGACTTTGGTCTCTACAAAATGTCGATTGCTGCAACAATTGCCGTATACTTAAGCAATTGCAGTTGATTCACATCCGAATTTTAATCCTCAACAACGGACTTGAATATTGAAAAGAGGAAAAATATTCGATAAATTTCGAAACGAAGGGGCCTTTTCGACTGGAAAATGCAAATCCAGCGCAAGAATAAGATACATTTCACTTTTATTTCACAAATAAAACTAATACAATTTAAATACGTTCCCAATTACTTATTATACCGAGTGAATAAATTTAATTGGGAAAATGGAAAATCCCGAATTAACCTTAAGGAAACTTATCGCTGAATGGTGGGTTGGAACCAACTTCTTCCTCAAGAGTACACATTCTTTCGGAGCTTTCTGTAATTTAGTAACTTAAACACGGTTTGCTACACAAGAAACGTCACCGCCATTTTTGTTGGCACGGATGATAGGTGTTGATAATAGAAGTAACACTTCATCTTGTGTTTTACGCCTTTTAACGTATAATTAGGAAGAGAGATAAATGCTTAAGAGTGGTAAATCGTTCCTCAAGATTGCTTCTTCTCGGACGAGAGAGCAATAGGATGGGTCGTTTGCACCGTCTGCCACTCACCGCGATAGGTATCCTGTTGGGTGTAGACTCATCCGATCCCACCAATCGCTCTTCAGATATTTTTGGTCCGATCTCTGCTTGATTTTCCTTTCTTCACCCGGATAAACGTGGCAATTCTTCGTGGAGATGCAGAAAGATGTCCTTGGGGTCATCGCTAATGAGAAACGGCGGATGCAGCGCCAAAGCCGTTATCGTGTTGCGCTATTTGCATTAGCCGTCGGAGCAGCCCAAGGGCTTAGCGTATCTGCGCTTTGGGAAGCCGTCGCTCCAAATAACTCGTCTCCTCACCGAAAGGCGTATCCGAGCGGGAATTTCCCGCCCATTCCCGGGAATTATTCACGCGCTCTCGTTAACAAATCCCGAGAAAATCTCAGCCGCAATCACCCCTCGAGAAAGAGAGCACGCCCAGTTCAGAAAACCTATTGAATACTCACATTCTCTTCCAAATATTTCCTGGCTAGTAACGAAGAATTTTTCAGAAATGCTGGAAAAGTATGTAGCATTAGGAATCTCATTATGTATTATCTATTATAGTCTCCAATAAAATAGAAAATCGGTTCAACATAAAATATTACATCTCATAAATGCCGAGGATTTCTGTGCATCCTTAACTGTAAGTACACTACTTTTTCTTAATTTCGTTCAAAAACTTCTCGTGCCCGCTTTGGATTATGCATATATCTTTCCCTGTGCAGAATTATGCCATTGACTAATGCTCTGGTGTCCTTAAAGCCTCTAAATGTTAACTGCAAATCATTTCTATATTCAACATTTAACATACATTCCCACAGCCTAATATTATTCGCGACTTAAGAAAAATGTTAGTTTAAAATAGCATAATTTTGGGCATATTCGTGGGTAAATTTGAGTCTCAGATATCTAACCAAATGCTTTTAAAAGTAGAGATTTTGTGATCTCTTTTACTAACCAATGAGATAAGGAATGACGTATGCTATACGCGGATATTCTTAACTCCGCCAAGTTTTCACTCCTTGGTATTGCAATGACTACCACAGACAGAAATTAAAATCAACGTATCGCCTCTCTCAGAGTTTACCATGCATGCACCTTGGTGATGACCGATGTATATTCAACCCCAGTGATTATATTCATCCTTTGGTCCAGTTCAGCATCCCTAGATCGATACCAAATTGTGGGTCTTTCCCTCGATTCTAGGGGCGTTAAACACTACTGTGGATTTATTGATGTAATGGTGAATAAAGTATACCTTCAAATTCACTAACGCATCTTTGTACATAATGTACGGGTCGGGGAATCGAACCCAGGATCTTCCTGCATCTAAGAGGCTGCTTTAACCTTTATACCTTTAATTTCTGCTGAGGAAGCGCTAGAAACCTCGAGAGAAAGGAAATTTGGAGCTAGGCTGAATTAACTTGATACATTCTAGTAAAATACTTTTCGATAATCGGCATCACGCAGCCTCCCTGCTACTTCGGCAGATCCAACAATGACCGCAAGGTAAGAAAAATGGGCGCAAGAAGAACTCAATCTCTCCGCGTACAATTCAAAATAGCAAAAGGAGATAGGTCGATCGCTCTATGATATACCAAACGGTGGATTTCCACAATTTGGTATATTATAGACCATTCCACTTTTTATGGGTTCGCCATCTTTTGGTCAATAAGAGAAGTTCCGGAAGAAGAAATTTATGATTCCCTCCCTCGATTACCTTATTTTCACGATCACAGCTGCGTGACTCGTTTCATTAAAGCGTGTCGTGACAAATGAGATGCTGTTATTACTTTTATTTACTTTTCGGCTTCGTGCAGAATTTTGACTTAATATTTATATATTATCTCTTGGGGATAAATAATAGAGCGAAATTGAATATTTATTGATTTCTAAATAAAAACACCATTAAATTTGTATTAAAGGAGCATTCTGTGATTAAAGTAAGGAAATCAGTAAGCTGAATGAGAGCGTTTGCTTCTTGCAGATCATAATGCTGACAAGGCTTCTCATATTTTTAAGGAAAACCTCAAATGAAAGCCCGCACGCGAGTTTCACCTTTGAGTTTTCTTGCCATTATATTCAGAATGCCTTGTCGTATATTAAGAGATTATTTTCGATGGAATTATGCTCTCAGCTTTAAATAAACTTCCGTAAGGTCAAAATTTGTGTCAAACGACAACTATCTTTTCTCTTCCATTCTTTAAATTTGATAATTTTATTTTCTAAGTATCCTACTGTAGATTCAGCAACAATTTATGTATGTTTTTCTGAACCGATGAAGAGACTCTTTTTTTTTCATTTTGAAGTTTTTACGTTGCTTACCTAAAAGGCATATGCATGTGTCATTTATCCTTTTGTTATCCATATTTAGGATATTTAATTCCTGCTGCTATAGCAACGAACCTGTCATCCCTATTTATTCTCGTTATTGGTAACTTCTGCAAAGAAAACATTCTATAAAGATTTCCTTTCATAACGATGTATGTATTTATGTAATCTAAATGCGCTGGTCTCACTTCTTTTATCGTTGTTTAACAGAATCAAAAGTAAGAATTAAAAATTCGCTTTTGTCATGAATTTCCATAGATTGGTTTCGGCTTGCTTTCAAAGCTTGCTTATGGAAAATACGACACCAAAACTTTGATCCCGGAGGCGTTGTAATTGAAATAGTTTTAAATAAATATACAATATTTTTCTTGGGTTTTATGAGAAGATATATGTTAAAATGTGTACTCTGTTATACCAAAAATTTCCAATTTATATATGTTTTGTGAAATACGCAATGCTTTGGAGTTGGTATTTTTTGGCTGCAAGAATCATGTAAGAGATATCTATCACAATCGTTTTGAATGATTTTTTGCTGAGTATCTTAAAGTTATTCCAGTCAGAGGATTTTTTTAAATCCTCCGGAGTTAAGGAAATCCAGAGTCTTGTGAGAGGTCTGTCGATGAACCGGAGCCAATGACATCGTCAAATATTATTGCATCGATTAGCGAGGGTTACTCAGCAATGCTAACTACGCGAGCACACGTGACGTCGTCTTTAGGTGTGTACACCGCCCTTCCATACTTCAGAATGTTCAACGTGACTCGGCAACAGCAGAATTATCTTATCCATGAATTTCTCGACGTTTTAGGATTATTTATTTTCATAGTTACGTTTTTTCTTCTAATATTAGGAAATGAAGAATCCATGCAGCTATTCTCCTTCTTGCGGAAAAACACCGAACACTTTAACAACAATAGTGGTATATCTGTCAAGATCAAAAATGAAGAGGTACTGAGGAGGGTTGGAGAAGAACGAGTAATTTTTAAATCATAAAGAAAAGGAAAGCAAGATGGATAGGCCATATACTAAGAGCAGAATGCCTACAGATTTTTGAAGGATAGATCAATGGGAAACGAGGGAGAAGGAAATTCGGAATGCTGACCAATTTGAAGAGGAAAAGAATATCAAGATCTAAAAAGGGAGGCTCAGGATAGAGATGCCTGGAGGAGCAAGTTCCATTGAGGCCTGTCCGTGGACAGAAGTGCAATGATGATGATGATGATCCGTCAAGTATCACTCACAATGAAAGCCGACTATTGAATTCATTCATCGTAGTTTTCCTCCTTATCGTGTCATCTAATATGTTTGCATTATCTATTACACCCTCCAAGAGATAGGCTGTCTCTATATATTTTTGGACAATTATTTTGACGTTTTTCTAATTTAATAATTGATATTTAACTATCTCCATCCTATGCTAATGGTAAGGTAAGATGGCATACTATGTACACATCTTGTCAATATTTCCTTTCCTAAATATTTTTATCATCTCTTTCTATTCGTATTTCTACCCTTTTCAGGTTTTAAGGTTTCACACGTATAATTTCGTTTGGATGTAATAGAGCATATCTGCTGCTAATTAATACTTGTAATCCATCCGTAATTTTTGCCGAGTAACTATGGCTTGGACGATTACTGTCCTCGATTAACGTTGATTTTGATGAAACTGAAAAAGGTTTCTCGAGACATCAGGAAAAACGCAAAAATAACAACTCGATGAACATTCTGGTAGAGAATGAATAAATGAAATGAAAGCAAGAAATGTATTCTTTCATCATAAACATTAAGCTATCCGCACTTTCTGTTTGGTATGAAACTGAACGCTTGTAACTTGTTTGAATTGTAATGAAAAGTATTTCTATTCAAATTTTGTTCTTTTATGCTTTAATTACGACTATTGTCGCCTGAATAGTCGTGAGATTCAATCCAAATTTAGCGTAAATAAATTTAAGTAACGCTTGAAAATATTTCTTTTTCCAACCCTTAAAATGAGTGGATTCCTCTGCGATTCAGTCGGAACTTCTGATTTATAATTAACCGCCAAGATCCCTCGAATCGATTTTACCTAATTTATATTCTAATATTAATATATTTTATATGATTTATACATTCATCATCATCATTTATAAATTATACTTTATAAATTTACATCATAGAAAGATTTCGTCAAACATTCCTTGGTTATCATATTTCCCAGTTTTAATGGAAAACACCTAAAATCAAGTGACTAACTCATTCACTGTTTCTTAGAAAAGTCGATATTCGTTTTTGGAATCACGACTTCTAGGAAGCCTCTTTCATTTTAAACGAAAATTGAATAGATTTCGTGTTCTATTCTGGACATGGGCAGTTCAAGAAATAAACGGGGTTCTCTTTTCGGCCGAAAATCATAAGCAATCGGCTTTGATTCCAATGGACAGTATCGATTCTGACAGATAATGCTCGCCATCTCTTCTTATGAGATAAAAGAACTCTTCGTTAGACGCAATTGCATTTTGCCGCGATGGAATTCTCTCGTTTTCGATCGAAACAAATGAGTGCGACGAAGCGGTGCTCATCCGACGTGGATGAAGCAACCGCGAACGGACGCGTCCCTTTATACACGGGATAGTGCGTAACGAGCTCTTCCTTTGTTTTATCGCCGATACGGATGCGAGCAATGGAGCATTCGCGCCTTATTTCGCTCTGACATCGAACCGCTCCCCAATAAACAGTCGAAATTATAAACAAAAGATAAACGCTCAATAAACAGAGTGAATATAGTGAGTTCTTAATAAATTTGACTAGTTGAAAGTACTCACTTTGTTTTTTTTTATGATTTCATTCGGCTGTGAAGTATATTTCTGAAAAAGAAACTTCTGAAATCTCTGTTAATGTCAAGAAATTCACTTCTACTTCCAAATTAGAACAATTGTAAGAAGTTATTAGAGGATGCTTACCGTAATTGAAACAAAATATTTAAATAATCTAATATTAACCATTTGAAATGTGATATTAACAGTTCATCATTACCAAAGCTAAAAAAATCTATTTGAAAGTAGTGTACACTATTTTATACTAAAATCGATATGTACTGACTTTACTTGGTGGAACGCCATTTATGAAAATGAACAGCAGACTTTGTATGAAACCGGTCGTGTAATAAAATATTTCTTGTGGAAAATACAAAGTCTGCTGTTCATTTTCATAGTTTATACTAATTGACCTCAATGCCAAGCGCAGCTTCCCTGCAAGTGGAAGATCCGGGTTTGAGCTCCGACCCATCGACTTTTTCGCATTTGCTTATCTCTGGACATATTTATGTGCACCATTTCTATTACTTTATCCCTTCCATTTAGATCTAAACTTGCTCAACAATTGTTAAAACTAATACATTTGCGATGAGTTTGGTTATAGTTTCGTTAATGCTGAAAGCGTGGTTTGAATTACATTTGTGGATCGTGCTCACTAATAAATTGTTGGTTTCCAATGCAAACAGCAACGCAAGTCCGTTCAGAATAAGTTACTCTCGAAAGTTTAAGTCGGAGGAGAAATGAATGAGGAGATTCACGTGAGAGATTTAATTGCCGTGAAACGCAACCGAGTTGGCCTATTTCCGGAAGACTCCCGGAATAAGTGGGATCTTCCGGTAATCCGGGAGAGGTCGCGATCTGCGCAAAATCCGGCTTCTAAGTCAACCACTTAATCTCAGCCGTTCCATTCAACCGATTTCAACGAAATTCCAAAATTTTTCAGATTGTTTTGGTAAAGGTGTGATTTTTGTCGAAGGAGAGTTTTTACTTCGAAACCTCAATTATCTTTAACTTTTCTGTCATAAACAACGCTCGGCGACATCTCTGTCATGAGCACCGTTGCTTAATCTTACAGAGCAATCATCAAAATCGATCTAACATTGTTTATAACATCGGATACGTACGATTGTATTACTAGGTCACTATGAAATTTTATAGTACTTAGAGTAATGAAAGGAAGAATCATCCAACCACTCACAAAAAATTAAGACGTGCTTCATTACCTATAAGGCTAATGAATAATTCTGAATAACGGATTTTGTGACATTGGTCATGGAATTTAACTATCTAAACAATAAGTGTCTTGCACTTTTAATTTATTTTCGATCCTCCAATGAAATCCAAGCAGACATTCTAAAGCGGAGGTTAAAATTGAGGGCGCGATAATCATTAAATATTTATTGGGATACTATTATTCTTACGAGACTATTCTTACAGTTGGGTTTTTTAAATTTATGAACATAAACAGCCGTGACCCATCCAGGATTCGAGCCTGAGACGCACCATTAGGAGTCTACCGAGATCGCCCGTGAGGAATAAATACATAGGAAGGTGCCTATAAAAGAAATAGTTTATTTTGCCATTGCTAAATAAATATAAAATACAAGATAGTATGGATGTAAAAGTCAAAGCTCAATTCACTAATATGATTATTGGAATGTCCTAAGTTAATACTGCTATTTAGCATCACTTATCCTTCAGTGGTTTTGCATTATCACAACAGTGATATATTTAGAATAAAAACAGCAATGTTGTAATTAAGGTGAAATAAAAATAAATGAAAGGCGTATTATTCTTTCTACATGATGATAAATGACATCCATCAACATTAGACGCGAGGAGCAGATTGTTATGATATTATTTACCGTTATTCTTCCTGATTGTGTCGTTAATTGATTTTTGTTTGTTATTACGACTGTTGTAAAATCCATGCGCTGTTTTCGGATTTCTCTAAATAAATAAATATCAGTCTCCGCACGCCCCTGTGACCAACTTATCACTTCGCTTTAATCCTCGACGTCCGTAAAAAACGCGCGGCATCAAGTCTGAATGCTCGGGGTTGATTCGCAGCATATTTCACTCCCCGCCTACGAAAATAATCGCCGCATTTATGTCCTGCGCTATAAATACCGATCCCGTAAAACTTTCCCGCGGACATAATGGCCGACATTCTGCCTTCCGCGACAAAACGCGTCCCAAATTTGTAAAATAAACGCCGACCTCGCGACCTTTTCAATTAAATCGCGCGCGCGTGGAGCCCTTTTAACAAGTCCCTTTTTAAAAAGTGCTCTGTTTATGCCTCTATTTGTCCTCGTCTTTCGTCGAGCGAATATTTCCGCGGAAAAGTATTGGTTTTCCGTTCGTCTGCGGTACTCGGATGCTGTGGATGGAAATTAGCGCTCCAAAACAGTCTTTGCGCTAACATTTTCTCCATTTTTTCGGCCGAGTGCCGGAAATTAACAGAAAGTCCTCCGGGTAATGCAATACATAGTTAAAGGCGGTGTTTCCCTAGTAATAATATCGCAATAATTTTCGAGAGAACAAAATTAATTTGACAAGGAAAATTTTCAGAATGGGAATATTAACTATCTCTGTTGATTAGGTTGAATTATTATTATTAGTATTCTAATTATTTGTATGTAGGTCAAAGTCTGCACATTCTCGCTACAAAATAATGCTATTACTTTTATCATATTACTCAAATCTAAAATCTTTTATTATTTTATGTCGTGACAGTACACTATGCATCACATTTTACATTTTAACGTAATCTAATAATTCCGTTGAACACGTATCATATATCATCAACCCTATGTTCAACATTATCTTATTATCGAAACATTTCTAACTTTTTGATTTCGCAGTGCTAAAATGGATGTATATAATCCTATAACGTTCCTGTTAAAATAGTAAATATCAAAAGCAACAGATCAAAAAATAAAAATGATACATAATAATGTACAAAATTTTGTTGCATGATGTGTTTATAAAATTTAAATTAGTGGGATCTCAAGTGTCATCGAATGTACGCTTATACGTCATCATGACATCAACTATAAACTTATTCATGAAATAGTAACGTTATATTGTTTATAAAACAGCATATGTTTCGGGTAGAAGCATAAAATTCCAGGACTAGTCATTCCAATTCTCCTATGCTTCATTTTGTAGCAGATTGAACGCTTATTTTTTGTGACCCTTTGTTTTAATTATGTAAATATTTGTTGCATTTTTGTTCAGAAAACTAGGTTATAATATCATATCTCTGAATAGTTGTTTATTTGTAACTTCCCGGTATTACTTGTTGTGTTGTCAATTACTTCATTTCATCCCGAAATTCCTTCGCGGCAAAAGAAAAATTCCAATTTGAAGATGCAAGTTATCGATAACAACTTCGACTGAATCTGCTCGTGCTTTGCCCTTCTACGGAATCTTTAATTAACAATATCCTAGAATTAGCTTTTTTGATTGGAATCCGCGTAGTCCATCCCAGATTATTTTCAAACTCTTCTCTATTAAAAGTAAATCATACATCGAAAATGAAGTTTGAAAATATACTGACAGCCCTCGCTTTGTTGTGTCTCGGTGTTGAAATGCGGGAATGCCGCAATACCGGTATTCAATTTGCGTCACGATATTGCACTTTACCGTCCTTGCGTGTTGTTTGCGTTACACATCCTCGTGTCATCCCGTCCTCCGCACTTCAACTGTTCCTCTCAATCAAATGTTAGCGATGCTCTTTATATTTTCCATCTAACGTTCATCGCACAGTGTTTAGGCCCTCTCAAAGGATTGTTATTTTAGAAGTGTTCCTAGCTGCTTTAACGCGCACAAATGTTTTTCTTTTCGCTCTACAGCAATTCCAGCAATACCCCATTCCATACCGCGTATTGGCTAAATACGGAAAAACCGCAAACAGTGCGTCGCCACCGTCGGAAATTTGCATTTCCCCGAGTGCTAGGAAAACGTTTCTTGCGACCCCTCCGCAGAACCTCGATAACGGAATGCAGGATAAACAGCAGAAAGCAAAAGTATCATTCGCATGCAAGCGATATATCCCATCCATCAATTCCCCCCACTCCTTGTTATTGTTCTGCAGAAAAACAAAGGGTTTCCTAGCAACACGCACACGCTTTTTGTTTTCTTTCCGCTTTCACAATCCCTTCTAGAGCACCGCTCCGTGTGTACTGCCATCCGTATGCATTCATTACCCCCGGATTAAAGATCGACCTTCTTCTCAACTCTCTCGCAATTCTCCCATTTGCTTAATTACCCAGAAATGGGCTTTCCCTGGTGACGCGTGTCCAACTGCTGAGGTTGTCCATTTCCGCACACTGATTGATCAATTGATTGATTATGTCTTTCTCCCTTCTTCTGCACGTCCTTCTCCTTCCAGATGACGTCTTGCTCTACTAATAGAGGGGCTGTGGAGTCTGATCCCTCAAACTCTCAATTATTTGTCTTTGCCTCCTTTAAAAAGGTGACAGAGTGATCACTTTGACAGATAATTTAGCTATATTAGAGTGATTAATTAAATAAACAGGTTATTCTTCTTTGACTAGATGAAAAATAAAAGTTACAAGTTAGATTTATCCGCTGTATCTGGTTTATGTTAAATTTTATCCGACTTCAATTCCGACTCCAAATAAAATCAACCTGACTAAGACTCCACAAATCCTGAGAAATTTTTTAATACTAATAATATTGACTAATTCTAAATTTTTTATTTGCAACAGCAGTAAATGTGACAACGTCGTTAGAAGAATGAGAAATGCTGTAAATAAATTAGGTACATCAGAGAGGGAAGAAGAACTCTTGTCTGATTTCTAACTTTTACCTTATTAGATAAATTAATATTGATATCTTTGAATTATACATTAAGAGCTGAATAGAGTGGATGAGGATGGAGAATGATTGGCAACCATATTTTAACCATTCAGCGATGTAGTAATGAGATGAATGGCCACGTATGAGAATCCTCTTCCACGTGTCCCCTATTCCGAGATGTCAATTTGCGGCTGAGCGAGAAATGTTTGTCTATTTTAGAGGGTTTGAAAACCTCCTGCGATTACTTATTTACATCAATTATAGGGCTTTGAATGGGGTAGTCGCATTTAGTCAATTTCCTTACGATTTTCTCACATTTCATCAAACTGTAAACTATTAAATACATAAGGATATATATAGCATCTGGGAAAAAATCAACTACCATGAGCGAAATCTGGTGTGGTGATAAATTTATGTTATACCGGAACAAAGAAGAATGACAGGAAATTGGTCGACTAAAAGGGTAAACATGAATGTGTGACTAGCGTATTAGGTGTACATAAGATTTGATGATCAGACTCTAATGAATTCCGTCTCGTTCGAGCAGATGAGATATTGACCTCAGCAGTTAATTAAAAGATAAACAAGTGAACGCTGAGCCTAACAAGCGGTTGCTAAGCAGCAGGAGAAACGGCAGCTGCTTGCTGACAATTCGATCACTCCTAACCTTTTATAGTAAATCCATTTTTATTTATCGAAATAAAAAAAATCTTTAGAATATCTGCAACAAATAGTGCATTGAATTTAACTTTTAAATTCTCTGCGGATTTTTCCAATTCGTTTTAAGCATTTGTTGTAGATTCAAGGACTTTTTAATTTTATCGAATTCAATTTAGTTGGAGTTTTACATACCTCATTTCAGTTAATAGATTAAAGATTCATTGCGTGAAATATTGTGGTATATATTCATAAAGCATTACAGTTTGTTATTTAAAAAAATTGCTTTAAGAGATCATAATTTTATAAAAAATAAAGAGCATTCAAACTCCTCGATAAAACTCCGTTGTATCTGGGCAAAGATGGTGTACAAAATCGAGACGGAATCATTTTAATTGATTAATTGGGGAACTTCGTGGTTTAAGGTTCGGCATGTTTATCATTTTATCTGTGCGGAGCGAAAGATAGCGAAGTAAAAAGAAGAGAAAATCGCGAGTGCAGCAGGATCGATTTTTGCATCGCGGGGTCGTGCCCTTGCAAATGCCAGAGGTCGGCCAAATGAGATTTGGACGCCACTCACAATCTACTCGATCCCTCATATGATTTGATCATCGTTTGATCGCTGTGCGAGGATTTGGACGCTGAATAAATTCCCTCGCTTTCCCGCCATGATGCCGTCAAATGCGCCGTCGTTTTCCCGCCATGATGCCATCAAATGCGCCGTCGTTTTCCCAAGGAAACGCAAATTTTGTGATCCCTGCTTACTCGTGTGGATCCCTCACTTTTTGCAAATCATTTCTTTTTTTTTAACAAATTTCGCGTCTAAGTCTACCCTATCCTTTCTGCTTTACTAAATCTAGCTAGTTTATTTAACTTCTGAGCATTATGAAATGCATTTCCTGTATTACTGATAACCAAAGGTTTGAACCGCAACGTTGGATTTTATTATTTTAATATTCCTTCACATAAGTAAAGACGGGTGTCATGGCCACAGTTTATTAAATAACGTCAGGCACAAGAAAATTACCGCTCATAGTTATCCTTATTCCATCCCAACTTTCTATGAAAGACCGAATAACATTTGCATCAATTTTAAATAACGATTTTAATATTTCTCTTGTGTTTAGTACAGCTCTAGATTTCAACCTCGATATTTTATATCGAATGGGTGTACGTAGATTAGTGCGTAGAGTATTTGTTCGAGGGAGATCCGTGAGAAGCCGAAGACTTCTTCATTGATTATGAAACGATCTTAAATTTTAAAGTCCGATTTATTTTGCATGGATTTTTTCTGCATTCCAGAATGGAAGGCACTCTGCTTTCGCTCATTAAAATTCGCGAATATGAATATATTTTCCGTGTTTTTGTTTTGCTCTGCTGCCGTAATTCCCATCTATTGTGCTCGCGCAAAACGCAAAACGCTCTTCAGCTGTTTTAAAAGTGCATAAATAATTTCAAAATGCGTCGAATAATTCTCAAATTTTGCGATAGTTTTCGAGCAGTTGATCCTTGTTGACTCTGTTTATTAATTAGTTAGAATTGAGCAGAATTATCAATTTGTTTCTTTTTTCAAACATGAAATGCTATTTAATGGAAATTCAAATTATAATTACTGAGCGTGTACTAGCTGCACAAGGGAAGCGTTGCTATTACTTTTATATTTTAAAAATATTATCCTAAACGTATGCATACAAAATACACATTAGTAATTTCTAATAGTTATAATATATGATTAAGTTTTCGTATTCCAATTTTTCCTAAATGCCAAAGGATCAAACGGTACGTTGAAAATAAATATCAGCTGAATCGACGGCATTCTGTTGAGAGAGGAAAGAAAAAAGTAATGCATCGCACTGAGACTGTGTAATGAGTTAGTGGGGACGTTCTAGGTTGAGAGGCTTAAATGAGTGGTGATGAGGAAGATAATGAATCGTTTAGTTTGTCAGGTGCGTCGCAATGTAATCGTGTTCGCTCAACTGAACGCAGGACAACTGAGTAACAGATCAAGTGAGCACCGAAGTAATTGAACGCCATCAACTTTGCGGGAATACTTGGGCCATTGCAGGGGTTAACTCCCTTGCAGGCTACAGCAGACAAATATTTCACTCTGGTTTCTTTCCGCCGAATTGAATTGTGTCCACCTATCGGAGAGGATTTACTTAGTTTATTCAAATGTATACAATCTTTAAAAAATCTTCCTTAATATTTCAATACCACTCCTCAATAGGATAACTTGATGGTGGCCTTTCTATTATATTGTCAATTACTGTTATTATGGTATCATAGGCACATTGAGCAGATATCGAATATATCGTTGATGCAGTATACATTTTTTGAATTCTTTCAGTATACACTAACGAATTACATTATTCGATGTAATTTTAATTTCGTACTGTTTCATCCACAAAGATTTACTCTACTATTATTTATTATTTGTATATTTAGCAAATTCATTCCATGGCCCCGTGAACAAGTGTGCATGTATCGAAAGTTATTGCTAATGTTGGGCTTCGAATCGAAATTGAGCCGGAAACAAATGAAAAACGTCATTTTAACCGGAATGTAAACAGACTCTGACCCGAAAAATTAAAAATTTCTGAGCCCCCGGAAAAACGGAACCGTATTTGCACCGATTTTTGGTTGAACTTTTAATTTAAAGTTTATCAGAAGTTTAATTATAATGTGTAATATGACTAGGGACTCACTCATGCTTCGATTTTAATGACTGAATTCATACTTTGATTAACTCATTAAATTCATAGTACCGAATTTTAATATTAAAATAAAATAAAACAAAGTTATTTTATTATTTAATATCGCTAGAAATTATATTTTGTAATACACATGAATTATTCAGTATAATTGATACGTATTATGCGTTCGCTTGACAAAGGCTTCCAGCCGCGCTTGAGTTGCGCTCTGCCTGTTTAATAACTCGGATTTGCCATTGTCTTGAGAAAATGGAGTTTAATCGCTAAGCAAACTTTACAGAACTTTTTCCGTTTTATATGCACTCGACGCGTTAGCTGAGACTAAGAAACAAAACAAATTTGAAGGCCTGTGTTTGTTGTGAGCAAAGGGAGCCTGAGGCCGCACTTCCCCCAAATAGATTGTTATCATCTCCTTGGCAACATTCTTCTCCAGCCTTCGAATAACAATCCCGCAAGGCTTCTTTTCACTTGGGATATTTTTCCACAGGTACATCGATGCTCTTTTTCGCTAATGTACGCATCTACCCACATTACGAAGAACCCTTCCTGCATAACTCCAGCGATCGTTTTCCTCTGTGATCCCTCCCTTTTGACACTTTCCGATTGGCCCTCCTTTAATCAGTCGGCGCAATTGAAGCGAAACTCGGCGGTGGGTTTCCCGGACATGAAGTTAGGTGCGCTATTGCGGGCGACGGTGACAAGGGGATTTCGGCTCTTTTCATCGCAATTTTTCTCTTCCGAATTGGATCCAGAGGGTTTGCTTGTCAACTCCCCCAAATGGGATGAAGGAGCTCTGGGAGAAAAATGTCCATAATCTGGGCGTATTTGGACCTTGAAGTCGACTCCTAAAATTAAGGTTCGAAACGTTAACGCATCTTTTATTCTCGTTTTCCCTAATTTTACAAATTGTTGGTGACTCCCTAAAGCTAGCTACTTGTAGGTTCATGCGCAGTTAATGGAGGGCTATGCTTTAATGCCCTGAAATTTTAAACATCGCTACCGCGATAATTACGGCAGACACTGCAAAGCGATTCATAGTCATTGATACAGAAGTTTCATGATATCTTAGATATGCCCATCTTTTAATACGATATCTATTGTTTGGAATAATTATTTTAGGGTCAATGAGGTCAACACAAATGAAAACATATTTCCTCACAGATCAACTGAATCTTGTGGTATTACTTATGATCCTTGATGTATCCCTCTTCCTAAAATATTGCATAGGGTTTGTCTTGCGATTGTTATTTTTAATGAATGCCAGTTATACAAATGAGACAAATATATTTCTATGGCATTACTTATTGACTTCCGTCTAGTGTTTAATTTTCCTGTAAATTCTGTTTATAAGTAAAATCGATATGAACTGACTTTACTTGGTGGAACGCCATTTATGAAAATAAACCGCAGACTTTGTACTTTCCTGTTTATCTGTTTATAAGGATGGAAAAAATCAAGGCCTCTATTAGTGGGGGTTTAAGGATCCTATTGCTTTATTTATTCTTCCTCGTATAAGTTTTTGTGATAAGGTCATTCGTGGCTATTCTATCAAGTTGATTATTCTTGACATTACATTATATTGTCATAGAAGTGGTGGAAACATTTCAGTCGGTCGTACTTTTTGTAAGGAAAGGCCATTTGCTGTATTATACTTCTTATGCATCCGGTTGGGTGGCTCACTTCACAAGTACGTAACTTTGTTTATTATCTAACTTAATCGAAAAACAGTCAATTGTCTCTGCATAGAATATACTTACAAATAAGAATCATCTAAAAAAATCACAGTTACAGGATCAACAAGAACACAATTATCGAAAAATAACAAAGGAAGTAGTACCAGAAAGATTTAGCTGTTTGTTAGATTATTAGATGTTTTAAACGTTTTAAATGAAGATGCGCAGTTTAAATTTATATGAAGTTAACATCCCGACTTCTTTATAAAATGAAGTTCTCTCGAATGCTTTGTCAATCATTCTTGCGACCTCTCTGTTCGAAGTCTTTTTGATTTAGGCTTTCATTTCCTCCGAAAAAAGGGATTTTGGGAATTTCGAAGAATAACGCGATGAAAGAACAAAAGATGTGACATGCGTCCGCCCAGGGCGAGTCTCACAAATATTGAAATTTGGAAACCCTCGATGAATGAATCAGATCCACACTCATCACCATGGAAGCAGAGGCTCTCCGAAGAAATTACGTTTTGATTATCATTCCTCTCCTTCGTTCATCTTTTTAACTCTTCTATTCTCTTAGGAAATTTACTTTTTAATTTCACCTTTCTCTTGACGATGAAACTCTTTTCCACTGATATGTGCAGCATCCCAATGGATCAGAATACTCCTTAAACCGCAAGAATTCATTTTAAGTTCATCATCGGATGCACACTGTTATAAAGCAATGTCAATGATTTATTCGTTTTTATTGTCAATACATCGTTACTTTGCAGATACTTAAGGAGCGGACGTATGTTTCATGAAGTGGTCGTGTTTTTTCAACGGATTATCTCGCTGTTTACTTTTCCCGTCTTCAGGAAATTTCGACCCTTTTTTCCTCTGTCGTGTAGCGGTACAGAATTCAGGAAACCTGGATAAACAAAAGTGGTTGTTTACATTAGAACATCAAACCTAAATTGAAAAAAAAAAACTATACCAGTTCGCAAACCTTAGCTGAACTTATAAATTAGAAAAAGTCTTGAATCTAATCGAACTCTGTTTTTCATTTTTATATCTTGGAAGCTTGTACATATAGTTGTATGTCAGTTTAACTTAATTGTATGAGCTGTTCATATCAAACTATATCAGATGTGTACAGTATAATATCACCTATATAATATTCCCTATCGAGATTATTTGTGGCAGTAGTGATACTTGGAGGTGTAACGATGTCCGTAGATAACTAAAATTGATAACTTAACTTTCTCATTTAAATGACTGATATCACATTTTGTTTAGCATTTATTCATTAGAATAAATTTGATTTCAAAATTTTGTTAAATGCAATTAATAATAATATAAATATTGTAAGAATGTGATAGATTCATAAATATAACGAGAAGTTTCTTCGCCATTCTTGGTCTTTGGTGTTTCCGAAATGAAGGGCAGCTCTTTCTCCTCGACATCCTCCTTCGGTTGGCTTCTTTTTCCATTTTTTTCTTCACTGAAACCCGTCGCCTACAAGTCATTTTGACCATCACGTTCTCGCCTTTTCTTTCAACGTCCTCCTTTTCTACGCCGATCACGTCCACAAGACTTTGATTCAAAATCTGTGTGTACAGGTTTTCCTCCAAAAATCAAGTCGAAACTCGGAATCCATGTGACACACCGTATGATATCGTAAATGTCCTTCTCCTTGCTGATCTGCAACCGTGCGATTTGCCTGATTTTCCATTGTTTCCTTACTGCTTTCCCTCTGAATCCTGTCTTATCTTATCTGTTTGATGAAACCCTCTCCCCCTCACAATCCCTTCAATCTGCTCTTTCATCTCAATTTCATCAAATTGGTGTCCAGTTTGATTTTCTCCGTCTCTTCCTTACTTTATCCAGACCTCCTCCTAATTCCTTATTTTCTTTCGTGCTTCCATCGCACCATAATTATTTCCTTACGGTTTCCGCTCTAGTTCTATGAAAAAGATAACATTTTGCTTCAGTTTTTAGGGATGACATCAAACCAGTTTGAGCTTATTCCGTTACTCGAAAAATTTAGCAATATAGTTTTGAAGATTTCCTTTAATATGAACATTTTCAATAAAAAAGTAGTTTTAGCATGTCCTCCAAAGAAACAAATCATGAGCGTATCCATTAAAATATAAATCTCAATTTACATATTGCTTATTATAAGTTTTATGCACTTTTATGCATATAATTGCATGAATATATTATATATTCATTATATTATAATATATAGTTAAATAAGATTAAAATTAAACCCAAAAAACGAATATATAACGGAAGATACCTAATAATATTGCTATCCATTAGGGTGGATCGAAAACACTTTTTTTTCTAAATCCACCAACGGCTAGTGCTTAATGTTTGTGGTTGGTGGCTCATATAACATATGCAAAATTTCAACCCGATCGTTCTATATCCTGAGGCTGCGAATTTTAGTCGAAATTTTAATTTTTTGTGAAAAATGTCAAATTTTTGCATTTTTCCTGATGGTTTCTCAATATTTCCGAAGTGATTTAATGGAAAGGAAGTGCATATATTGCTTGGTGGATGCTTAATATTAAAGATTTAGTACGTTTAAATCAAAGAAAATGGATTCTCAGTTCGCCAAAATTCGTCAAAATACGCAAAATATACAGAAGTCTTACGGATGTTGGTTAGACAGTAGGGTGGGTCGTTTTGTAATTTTTCTGATAGAAATGTAATACCCGGCAAAAGTGGAACACCCGCATTACTGATATAATTTTCTTTCCAAAGCCTCAGGACATAGTACGATCGGGTTGAATTTGTTTACATGTTCTAAGGACCACCAACCGCAAAATTTAAGCATTAGCCGTTGACGGATTTCGAAAAAAAAGTTTTTTCGATCCACCTTCTGAGTGAAGCAGCGGCGATAGCAGATGAAACATGAAAGAGAGAACTAATGACTCACGGTGAATGGTCAGTGAAATGCATTTATCTATGTCGATGACACTATTTAGATTCTATCGATTGTATATATCGATTATTTGCTAAATAGTTCAAATGTTTCACTCCTTTGGATTCGTAATTGCAGGTTCCGCTGTGACACGCTTTCGAAGTGAGAAATTAGAACCTGAATGAAATGAACATGTATATCTCATAGAGTCAAAGGAAGCCACGTAAAAAGGGAAAATAACATAGGAAAAAAAATAGACGAGGGATGTTTTTTTTTCATTTTTGGCGACTAGTTTCACTATTATACTTTTGCATTTGCCAAGGAAATGTCATCCGAGTACGAAAATTCTGTTGAATGTAAACAATTTATCAATCTACTCATTAAACAGTATTCTTAAATTTTCTGCAACTATCAGGACCCGTAAGTTTATATTCCAATTTTGCTTTAACATATATTACGAGTAAAATGCTGCTTCCATGCTGCAAGCAAATGGTTTATAGCATAACAAAAATATACATACTAATACAAAGCGTCATCGATCTATCTTCAAGGTAAACACTCCGAAAGAATTCTGAAAATTCAATCAATATGTTTTAAATGGGAGATATATTTACCGTCCGGCATCGAATCCGGGTCTTCCTAGTGATATTTACTATGAAGCACAACAGAAGATCACCATCTCTAACTATGTGTGAAAATTCAAGCAGAAATATTGGTTACAAATGCCTCAAACGACTTCCTACGTTTCCCTTATATTCTTTATGTGAGAAATATTAATGTGCTCTGGCATCGTACCCAGGAACAGCATGGTCTTATATATATTTTTTTAAACCTAGTCTTTATATACATCTTCTAGCTTAACAAGAACTTCCTATCATTTCGATAAGTGCGTCAAAAAATTAATGAAAAACTACCCCAATGTGTTTTAAATGGGAGATTTTATTATTGTCCTAGCATCGAACCCAGAACATTTTCTGTAAAAGTCATTAATGTTTTCGATAGAAAGGTAACTGGCGAGGATAGCGATACTTAACCAAGACCCACCACCGATCGCGCCACTCCAGCCGTCCAGGTCGGCGGGAAAAAATCATTCAACTTACTTTTGGGACAGACCCTGTATACATACATGAATGAATCCGGAGAAGGAATTATTTATAATATATAATTCATTTGTGTCGTATTCTCAATTACTTTCGTTCCTAATTGTATTTCTTTGCTTTCTATTCTAGCCTTCTTCTCGCAATCTACTTTCTTTCCGATCGCCTCTTAAATTGGATTGACTAATCTGAGATTAAATTTCAATCGTATATTCTACTTTTACGGTTGCATAGGATGCGATGCTTCCTTAGAATGCTTTCATCCGCAAATTGCCCCGCTTCCGTTTGCTTTCGAGAGAGAAGACTCACCTGAGCTCCCAACAACTGATCCACGCAAGTTTGCTTTGTTCTTTTAGCACCGACATTTATATCAGCCGTCGATTTATTGTCAGAGATTAAATAACGTCGAAAATGACGTTAAATTTTGGTGAATTACGTAGTAAAATTCGTGAATAGTAAGATAAATTAAAATTAGTGGTAAGTAGGATCAAATTTGGCTATAATTGCAGTCGTTGAAAATTAAGGTTAGTTATCGAGTTGAAAATCATCTAAACTCATGATTAGTTATGATAACTACTTCTGCACTTATTTTGAATGCTAACCGAAACTCCGGAGGAAATTGATAAACATTTACTCGTTTCAGGTTCAAGGTTTTAATTTTTCAGTTTGAGTTCGACTCTTCCAAAAATAACGGTGTTTCGGTTCATCACTTATTGGCTCAGTTCTACTCTCATTGGCGAGTCCAAGAGTCATAGGAAAGCTCTTCCAGTTCACGAAAGATTATGGTCCAGCAGAAAATTATTTTCATAAAAGGGGAAATGTTTTTAGGTATTATTTAAATACGTGTCGCTTTATATTCTTTATGTTGAACTGGAAATCCCCATGAGAGCTTCGCAATCCTACCGAATGCACCATATTTTACATTCTTTTCACTTAACGTTGATGGATTTATGTAGAATAAATCAGCAGTTTGATATTTAATTCAGTAGAGAAATATCTCCCTTTAATTCAGCCTGTGACCTCAATATTATCAATAAACTTGACTTATAAACGAACAGTATTTTGTTAATCGAACTCTTATAGATAAAACAAGTGTATTGATGATTTCTTCGTTCACAGCGGACTATTAGTATTCGTTTCCCTTAGAATGTGTTTCCTGAGCTCAGCCGAATTCCAATTTTGTCGATTCTTCTTCCAATAGATTTTCGCAGGTGTACCCTCTTTTCCCTCCTCATTTCCTATTCGCAACACGC